>WARS01000012.1:7015000-7615000 GCA_008933995.1 Datnioides undecimradiatus
TGTTCCAGCACCATAAAATAATCACTTACTGTTAACCCCGTGTGCTTTCTTGTTAGCCGCAGCAAGCTGTCTTTGTGTTGATTGATTGGCAGGCCTTTCTGCCTCGTACAGCCAGTTATGTGGGGAGGTAAAGCAATCAAGAGCTAGTTGCAGTGCGCCGGCAGTGGCCTTTTCTGTGGGGCCAATTAGAGGGGAGATTTCCCGACAGATTGCTGCAGCTCCGTCTGTGTCTGGGGCTGTGCTTTGGTTTGATCCCATGAAATTAGCCTGAAACAATAGGGCCGAGCCATCCACTCTGCCTCTGTCTGCAATCTGTCAAATCTCCATGTCCCACAGCTTCTTTTTGTTTCCACCATCTCTCGTCACTGTCACCTTCACTTGAACCATTTTTCATTTCTCAGCCACCTTTTTGCCCCTCGTCATTTCCTGTTCACACTAATCTTATCTCACACTTCTGTTCTTCTCTTTATTTCTGCCCTTCTTCTATACCCGTGACTTCTGTGGATGTGGCTTTATGTGATTTGCCTATCTTACCATTATTATGAACTCTAAAGCCATTTTTTGTAGGCTTTAATTGTGCTTAAGCATGTATAAGGGGTACTTTACACACTAAACCATGGCTGACCGCAATGGGGCCCACAGGTGTTGGTGCTTTTGGCCCATGTTTAGTTTCAGTTTTGACCCCTCAAGGTAAAGAATTTGGGCACCCCACACAAAACAATATGTTAAGCAAAATGGCATTATGGGTACTCCAGTTCTGCTGATTTGGAATTGCACTTTCACAAAGCTGGTAGCTGCACAAGAGACATAATAACAACAACTGGTTAACATTAAAACATCAGAGGTTTGGATTTGCTGATGCTCTCTTCATTTCTGTTACAGGAAAATGCTGAGTCCCAGATTTTCTATAATCCAACTCTGTGTCCTACTCTTTTTACAGTTTATTACATATTTAAATGTGTGTACAATTTAACTTCTGCACCATCAATTTACTTTTTCTATATTAAACATTCAGTCACCTTTAACTGACTATGATTCTCTGTCTTTTCGTTTTTCTTCATTTTACGGAAAAATCCTCGAAGGGGTTGCTAGGCAATAGCTCATTCAGTTTGCAGACAACGTGCGGGTCAAGAGGGCGGATGGATGAGTGCGGTAAACAAGAAAAAGACAACAGGTTTCTGGAGGAGGTGAGTGAAAGAGAGCAAAGAGAGGTTAGGAGAAAATGCCAGGCAAGAGACGAGAAGAGCACAGGGGATGAGGGAGGATATGGAGAGGATGAAGTGAGGAGGAAAGAGGGATTTGGGTTGTGAAATGAAAGATGCGGTGGGATGAATCAGGGTGGTCCATGTGAGCGAGCATGTGAGACCCAGACAATAAGACAGTACAAAACCGTTTTTGGAGGCGTTGTCAGACTTGTTCTCTCTAACGGGAAGCAGTGTTTTCTCTGCTAGTTTTGTCGGGCACTGCAGTGAGCGCAAAATTTCTGTAGTTTGCACGTCTCTGCAGATTACTCACAAATTCTCCACGCAATGGAAAATCTTGCAAGAACAGCTGAATTGACAACGCCCTTTACATCTTCTGATGACTGACTTGGTGGTAAACCATTGAGTATGGCCTTAGACAAAAATAAACAAGTATATTTAGCTCAAATTTTCAAAGGTTTATTTGGTTCCAACGAATAATCTTGTTGGTTGCATCTGTGGGCAGGGACATACAGAGAAGATTTAGGAGAACGACATGACAATGATGGCAGTTCGTGTCGCTGTAATCATGATGTTGTCCAGAGATGCTACTTTAAAAGAATTTCTTTGTGTCCTCATTTCAGCCAGTATTGTGCAATAGGTAAGTAGGTAAGTAAATTTTCCTGGAAAATAGGAAATAAATTCATCCTTTGGTGTTAAAGTTCACCACTCAGTGTGTGTTACTGCCTGAAACAAGAAGTGTTTTTATTATTGTTTTTTTTGGTTGCGTGCTGAAAAGGTTGAGAAACACTCATCTAGATGATGGATTGGCTGGTAAATTCTTTTCCCCTGATGACTTTGTGAGTTGTTGAATTCCTCTGGTTTATTGCAGATTACAGCGGGGATGCCAAGCCTTTAAAGCTGCACTAATGACCTAACACACACACATAGACGTGTATGCTGGACACTTGCTCAACAACACACACACACACACACACACACACACACACACACACACAAACACACCTGTATTTAGTTACGCGTGCACACACGTTCTCTTTTCTCAAAGCACACACCCCCACATATCCTCATTATATTTTCTTCACACCAATGCACAAGCTACCAAATCAGACGTACTTCCCATCAAAGGAGTTCCTACATGTAAACACATTCAGCTCACACACATTCTCTCCCTCCCCTCAGGTTTCCCTTTGTCTTTTTTTTGCCAAGGGCTTTTATAGAAGATCAGACTAACAGCAGATACCTGCATCCATTAGGGCTTTGCAGTCACTCAACAGCAGTATTGTGATACAGGAGAGCAGGCAAGGGGACACGCCTGTCGCTCAGTGGCAGCCTCAGGGAGCATTGCTTCCATCTTGACAGATATCTTTCCTCTAATGTCCCCCAAGAGAGGCCTACCTGCCCTCTTGGTGACTGATGCACAGAGGGAGACAAGAGGAACATGCAGGGAAGATTGTACCATAAACTCAAGATGCCCTCATAGTTTGGAGGTGTCTCCTTCTGTCGTTCTTTAAGTGTTTGTACTCCTAAGCAGTGCGTGTATCAAAGAGGAGTTAAGCTTTTGTTGATGCCGAACTCTGTTTGATTCATGAGAAACTTTCATGGTTAGTTTGTTATTCCATTACAAAATACTTACAAATAATACTAAAGAATCTTATTGTAATATTTGGACCATAGAGGGAAAGAAACTTCTTTTTAATTCTGAAACAAAACAAGACAAAGTAGCTACACTGAAGAAAAGTTTCAGAAAAATGTGTAATAAATGGTTGCTGAGTGCTGTATTTGGAGAGGGTTTTTTTTATTAAATGTAATATTAGGCTAAGTTCATTTCTGTAAAAGTGTGAAGTGGTGTTGAATTACACAAGAACGTGTTGAAACAAGATGACATCATAAAAGAACACCATTCGAGCCTTAGACAATGGAAAATGAATCCATAAAATGAAATTAATTAATAAATTAATAATCCTGGGTCTTTATGAAAAGTCCATTCTGGTCACCTTGCTTGTCTTACTGTACTGACCCAGGACAAAAATGTGACAGTTGTCAGGGAGGAAAGAGCCGGTGAGGCGTCACCCAACGGCTCTCTGCACCCCAGTGATATTTTTTGTTGCAAATTAATGACAATACAACAGGATGCAACACTAATCTGAACAAATAGAATAGGTGAAGACTCTTTGGCCCCTGTGCTCTAATTTACTGGCTGACTGCAGAAAGACAACACTGTCTCTTTAATGTGGGGAGGGTCGAAGGTCACTGTATTGCATTTGTAAGGTCAGTGGTAGAGGTCACGCTCAGCTCTGGGCCTTCCTGCTGCAGACAGCTGGGTCATGCCACCTACATAGAGTCCAATTATCCCTGCCAGCTAATAACTGCTCAGCCCGTTCCATCGCGCGCACACACACACAAAGTTCCCTGTAATACAATAAATGTCCTTCCGTGTGGATACTTGTCTCTCTTTTAACACACGCACATGCAGGCAAATCAAGTCTTTGGGACCCACAGAAATGCTGAGCGAAAAGGCAGCCAACAAAACCAATTTAAAGCAGAACGATTCAAAGCAGAACGATGCACTCTGGGACAACTCCTGACAGCTCACAAAGTGGTACAAAGACTGTGCTGAACAGTTTTAGAGGGGCACACTGGGATAGAGCAGACAGTTTCCAATAGCAGTCATGATTGGTATGCTGTTATATGTTGTTATAATCAATTAAATAATCAATTAACACCACAGAAACGTGCTACACTTGAGCTTGTTCAAAAGAAGTGGTTATGGTAAGAAGTCCTCTTTAACAGTGGTGAAAGGCAAAAAATAATATTTACCTCCTAAAAATATGACAATTATTTTGTCCTTTTCTTCAACTTTGGTTGTGCTCAGTACTTATTTTCTCCATCCTGTTATCGTGGATGTCTTACACTTTTTCTGATATTCAGCCCATCCACTGAAAGAACCTCTACTCTCTCTCTGACTGTAAAAATGACAGTGTCCTTTCTGGTTGTAAATCTCAAACTGTAGATGACAGCGAGAGCGCAGCTCTGTAAGTTAAAACCAGTCCTGCCTTGTTGCTTTATGTTGTTGTAAATTCACTCCGTGCATTAGCAAAAGTTAATTGATGCTCAGTGCTGGAGTCAAATCTCATGAAGGCTAGGGTAGTTCCATTTCTGACACAAAGGTCATTGGGGTCAGGCCAGTTTGAGCACACCCACACGGGGCCATCAGAATGTCATTTTTCCAGGATTTTCCCGGGTTTCCTTCTGAGGCTCAGGAAGCTTGGCTCACCATTTGCCAGAGGGACCTTATGTCATCTCATGTCAAAAACACAAGTGCAAAAACAGAAGCTCCTGATATATCTTATTGAATTGTTCAGCAGGTGGAAAAACCCTGCAGGATTATAGATCCACTCCATTTGACAAACCAAAGCCTCCCTCCAGTTTAGTGTGGAATGTAATGTATTTAGTGGTATGAATGTTTACGCCAAACTTACATGCCAAGCAGACCAATTTCTTCTTTGGTGTACTTAGGGCTTTACATGGTATACATAAATTGGAGACAAAATTGCTGAATTTTAGACATGGCCTACTCACACAGACAGACACAGACAGTCTTAGCTTAACCGGCTGCACTGCCAAAGCCACATCTAAGAAAAAATACATAATGCAAGAGAGACAGAGGAGGCCAGAGAGAGTAGATATTTTGAGGTGTATCCTGGCTGTCTGGCTCTGGCTAATGCCCTCTTCAGTGAGGTGGAATGGCACATAAGCTCCCATTAATACAGGAATGAGTTGAATTTAGCTCCGTCTGCCTGCATGGCTGGCCTGGCCAGCCCCCCTGGCTTTCCATGAAGTGTGGGGCGCAACACTTACTGAAAAGCTCTGCTCCACGCTCCGGCATGCCACACCCTCCTGACACCCCCAGCGCTCTCCTTTGTTCTCTAACTATAGCCGCAGCCGTGCCAAGGCCCCCCGACTTAAATATTCCACTATAAAACAAGTGATAATGAACATGAAAAGCACCCAGTGCTGGTAGTTGACTGAGCCGCTAAGCACATGCAGCCGTGTGCATACACGCATACGCAATCAGTGTTACACGTATATGCACGCACAAAGCTACATTAAAGGTATACACACACACTCATGCAACACAGGTGCTCTCATACACATTGGCAACGTTGGCACAATGCACACACATAACCCCTCTCCCCCTACAGCATATACTCCCTGACCGTAGAATCAAAAAGGAAAGTGTGGAGAGAGGGGATGAGAGGTGTAGAGACCTGGGAGTGGAAAATGATTGATCCGTTTTAAGGGTCCTATAAATCCACCAGCTGATGTGGGTATAAATGGGGCCACGAATGTCTTTCCTACCTGGCAACCCATCTCAGCATCACAACAGGGATATTTATACTGTCCATCCTACAATAAGGCCTTGACAAACCCCTCACATGTCTGGAATGGACAAGGAAATTAGCATAAGTTGCTTTTTTCCGACTTTCATTGAGACAGTTTTGTACCCAGTACTCGGCTCTTTGTTATTTGTTATGAAACATGTTTGTTGGTAAAGATTAATGTGCTCATTCATGAATGTTACTATTATTGTCTGTTTGTTTGAGTGTGAGTATGGCTATTGATGAGTGGGGAGGGCTTTTACAGTAAATCGTACGTAACTGACTATGGAGCGTCTGTACCGACAGAGGCTGCATGTAAAGGTTGCCTGTCTGGAGCTCCCTGGAGTGCCCAGGCAGCCAAGCACCTTTGACCAGGACTAGGCCCCCTCAGGCCTTCACACACAGGCACACACTCTCTCTCTCTCTCTCTCTCACACACACACACACACACACACACACACACACACACACACACACACAGACACATACACACACACACACCCCTCTCTGTGGGCCCCCCACTCTCCCTGGGGTGAGATGAGCCCACTAAGGCCCCTCCTGGAGCTGCTCCCCCAGCAGTCCTGGATCTCCACCTCTCTTACCAACCGCTCCACACAGACGTGGCCAAAAGCCAGGGGACGCCACTGTTGGGATCAGGGGTTGAGGGTGGTAGAAGATATGTGTGTATATGCATGTGTTTGGAAGTGTGCACGTGCCTGTATATGTGCATGTGAGTGTGTTTGTGTGTGTGTGTGTGTGTGTGTGTGTGCAGAAGGGGGGTCTATCCCCAGACACAAGTTGCTCAGTTTTTTGGAAAGTCTCTGGCCCACCCAAGAGGCAAGAGTAGGAGGAGGAGGTGGGGGGGGGAGGGGGATCGAGGCCTTGGGGGAACAAAGCCTTATTTCAAACTTGCCGAAAACAGGGGTCTTTATGCTGTGATGCTGGGGCCCCCTCCTATGTAGGGAGATGTTATCGCAAAGATGCAATATCCACCTCGGCATAGGGCCGGAGGGGGGGCGGCTGCATAGGCCTCCAGTGTTACACTAAGTACCCTGGGGCACTGACCTCACTAATGAAGTCTCCCTTGGCTGCTGCTACCCACTACTGTACCCTCCTTTGTCTTTCACACGGGGATCTCTCACTCTATTTGTCTGTCTGCCTTTCTGTCAGCCTGCCTGGCTGCCTGCTAACAACAGCTGTGTGTGTGTCTGGTCATATTTTGTCTACTCTGATAGTTTGTTTATATAGCTTATTGTTAGTCTGTTTTGTCCTCACACGGTGATGTTTGTTTGTTTTGTCTGCCATCTTGAATTGCTCCATGATCCTTTTCTTTGAGTTTGAGTGTCTGTCTTTCTCTGCCATTCGTCTATCTGTGCGGCTGTCTCCATAGCTTGCTTTGAAGTGTCTCCCTGATTTACTGTCCGGCTGTCTCTTATAGTCCTCTTGACTTTGAAGCCTTCAGTTATCCAACCATCTTTTACTCACTGTGACTTTTATATGTGGCCTTGAGTTGCATTTAAAGATGTTACTCCAAGCTCTTCAGGGAATCCACAAGTGGGAAAAGGGAAATTTGATTTTGCGAGATGGGGATCGGGAGAAAAGCACAATTAAAGTGGACGCCCCGCATTCCTGTGTGGAGCCAGTGGCCTGGGGATAGGATTTGCTCAGTTTTCCTGACAGCTTGGAAATCCCACCACTCCAAGGCTTGATCCTCGTCTCAGCTTGCATCTTCTGTCCCAACCTAAAATTTAAAGATTGAAAATGATATTAATTTAGAAGAAAGACAGAAGAGGGCTGCGAGGAATTTGTGTGAGCTCCAGAGACGTCAAGGACTTGGAGGCTGTGGGGCCAGTTGACAACTTGATTTCCCTGTAAAGACACATTAGTAATTGTGAGATTTTGTACAAATTCTGTCTTTAACACACACACATGAGAATTATAAGAGGGACTAGCAGTTAGCAATTATTTGCTGGAACTATTTCAAAAGCTTAACGATCTTGTCATAAGCTTGTTAATTATAAAATCCAAACTCTACCATCACTCTGTTTAGTCTTATATGGGTCTTTTATTATCCCAGTGCGTTTTATACAGTCATCATATATGATGGATCCTCCAGCCTCCTGTTGATGCTGCTAAGCCATTGCTCTGAATCCACGAGTCAGTCAAGGGGTGTGGCGCAGCTTCTTTGAGGCACTGAGCAAAGGGAGCAGGTCTCTCTGCGATTCCACAATGCCTGGCCCCAGGAGAGCCAAAGTGGAAAGTTTGCTTTAGCACCCGCTGGGTTAGAAGATGAAAGAGCTTTAGGATGACATGGGGCTATGGTTGGGTGACAAGGGGGAGCACTGAGCACTGGGGAGGGGGAGGCTTATATCTCTTTATCCCGTCTGGCGTGCTGTAGCTGGGCTCGACCCACGTCAGCTGTCCACTTTTCTCCGGCTGCCAGTCGCCGTGCAGTCCAAAGCTAGCTTGTCTGCTGATGGATTACCTGGGTGAACGACTGTACCCAGTCGCCCCCTTTTGCTCTGAATATATAGCTCACGATACCCCACCCGAAAGCCCTCACCTGAGCAACCCTGCATTGCCCTGGGGTGCAGTTATAAAAAGATGAAGGGGTTTGGAGCTTGAGTCGGGTGGGGCTGGACTAGGGCATTGGCAGGGGTTTGTGGGGGACTGCTGTTGCAGTGTTTATGGGGGCTAGCCAGGATTAGTTGGCGGCTGGTGGTTATTGATTCAATTTGAGATGCTTTTTTATCTGCAAGCTGCCTAAGGCCAGCGCACATGCTAGCTTCCTCCAATGGGGCCTAATCCCTGCTGGTTATAAAAGGAATATGCCTTTGGTGGCGGAGGAGATGCTCTGAATGCCTGCGCTGCAGCAGAGGAGGCATCTGTCATGTGTGTGTTTGGTTGAGCCGGCACTGGGATCAGGGGGGCTCGGCATGTTGGCTGCAGGTTTTAGCTGGTGCTGAGAGCTAGAGTAGAGAATGAGTCGGCGTACTTTTGGTATGCACCCACAATTTGCACTGTTGGTGGCATCCATGTCTCCAGCATTAATATGTATGCATGTTGGAGTTTAACTTGTAGCTCAGGAGAGCCGTGAGACATATTTTTACCTTAGCTTCAAAAATGTGCGATCAAGCCATTCATGGATGCTGTTCATGTGTGATTAAAGTTGGTTAACCAGGACTTATAGGAATATACAGTTTCATAACATGTTCAATCTTTACAAAAGCTGGAGAATAAGACAAAGGAGGCAAGTGAGTGACAGGCACCAGAAGAGAGTGAGGGGCAAAGACCAGAGGTTAATGAGAAGAGCAACAGAGGCTGGTGGATGATGAAAGAGTGACTCAGCTCTTTTTCTCCTCCCCTCCCTGACTTGTGTGTTTATTCTGAGATTGTCATTTGTCATTGGTGGAGGGCCTTTCTTTCTCTGCTGCGACAGCCAGCTCCAAATCATGCGCAGACAGATGGAGGGGCCAGCAACTCAAATAGAGATGGGACGGGGGGAGAACCAAGGCCAGCATCCCACGTTTGATGTCTCTCCCCTGGGCCTCATCCGCTCTGTCACCCCCCTCTGGATGGTGCTGACAGATGGAACTTCGAGACACGAAGCCACTGGGGACAGTGACACAGAAGTATGAAACAGAAGGAGGGATGAGTGTGAAAGATGAATGGCTTGATGAATGGAAGTTGATGTATGAAACAATGTGAAAGGCAACAGCATCTCACCATTTCAGCCTTTCATCATGCGTGATGCATGACTCAAATTTCAAGGACCATGGTGTAGCATTGTGTTAATCAATAACACATTTTCACTTGTAGAGGAAGCTATCAAGAAAGAATGTCACTGATGTTCCCTGTCCTTGTCGTCAGGTGCGACAATATCATTGGTGCTGTTCTAATCATCCATTCTAAATGACTTAAATGACTTAAAATACTGTGCTGAATAGCTAATATGATAGAAACCATCTGGGCTGCAGAGCTTTAAGTAAAGGATACAGAATCACTGGTCTAATCAGCTCTGCTTTCCTCATTATCATTACCCTGACAGTTCTACAGGTAACCACTAGAGGCTGACAAACTGCTGTGAGCCGCCACAGCTTGCCACAGCTACTGACTGCTGTATTGCAATGCCATACAAGTCAGAAGCAAACAGTCAAGTAATGCACACACATTAACATTCAGTATCAACTCTCGTACAAGCAAACCACTCACCAGCTTCGAACAAGATGTAATGGTGGGAGTCTGAGACATTTTATTTCCACCCTGAAACAATTTCAGGCCTGACTAGTCTGAAGTCAATTTGTCTCACTCCTGTATTCTCACTGTCTTTCCTGAAAGGCAAGATGCTCCTCTCATTTATTAGCAGAACAAGATACACTCATAGATATAAATGTTTAGCTTTCTGGCTCCATATATTTGCTGTTGAATAATGGTCAGGAACTGAGTTGATTTTACTACCTTTTACTGCTCTGCTCACCATGATTAACAGGATTTCCTGGGTACCTAAAATGTCAAGTGATTGTATTCATTAAATCAACCTACTTATCCATGGTACCTGCCAGAAGACGGAACTGAACTCTCATCAGGTTTCTCTTTCCATTTATGTCTGTGCTCCCAAAGAAGTGCCAGCATCACGCCAGTATGAATGGATAATTGTTGTTGTGTCTACCTCTTGCCCAATATGGAATTTGAGAATTTGGACTCGGTGCAGGGTACAGTGTCAATGCCAACCATCTGGGGCTTTCACCTGCCACCTTGCCCATGAGCCAAGCAGGAGATCTGAACGTCAGGGAGCCTGAGGCACTGAGGCCAGCTGCCTGCAACAATTTAGTCATTCTCATTGTCCAGCAAGGTGCAAGAATCCTGCATTTGGATTTCTCTGTGGTTTAGATGTCAGTTAAACAGAGAGGAAAGTAATTTGGTTGATCGTTATGTGTGGAGTTAGTGTTTGTGCAATTAAGATAAGGATTTTCAATCTCTCCCAACAAACATTGTTTTTCTGCTGAAAAGAGATGGCGTGCAGTTTTCAAAACTCAAGCTATATCCCATCCATTTATATCATGATAGTGAGTGTCTTCCCGCCACATGTTGTGCTGTGATGTTTCTGCAGTAGTCCAGAATGAACAAACCAAACACTGGCTCTCTATAGAAGGCGTTTCATTTTTTTTTCCCTGCATATTTCGCGCCAACCGTAGGTTCTCGTGGAAAGGGAGGGTGAACGGAGGGGCTTTCAGTTGTCTACAGTCTGCAACTTCACTGCTAGCTGCCACTTATTCCTGCACACTGCTCCTCTTTCTCTAGCCTGCTTATTTCTCTTTCATTATGTTGAAATGCACATACTTGACAGTTGCTACATAAAGTCATGGGACGCACTATCATAAAGAAAATGAATTTCAGAAAATAACTTGTATAAATGCATTTCAATGGACGCATCTGAACAGCTTGCTCAGTTGACCTTGATATGGGCCTGAAATTTAATTTGCTGGCAATATGCCTCGTTCATATTTTGCTTCCAAGCATTTTTGCTTCATTCTAAGGACAGTAATAGTTAAAGTGCTGTCTTTATCTGTGTCTGTTTTGCGTTCTGTTCCATGAAGAAATGAACATACTTGACCGTCACCACTGTCAATAGGCTATAAAGCTGTGAGAGATGCCATCTTTGCAATGCTGCCATAGAGAGATAGGAGAATCTGTTGCAACCACATGCTATGCGCTGCACATTTTATCAATTTAAGTTAATTTGTGGGGGATGTAGCTCACAGTAAGAGGAGATTTTGCCCCTGCTCATGTGGTGGAAACCGGGATGCCTGGCAACTGCGTTCATGCTGGGGCCAAGGGGCAGGTCAAGTTTAGCTCTTCTGGCCTTTGCAGCCTGGAGCTCATTTAGCTCCCCTGTATTATGTACTGTATTTGTCTGGCCTTTCTGATTGCTGCTGCAAGCCCCGTGGAACGTAGAGCACTTATGCACAGTTGTCATTGCAGTCTCATTCCAGAAGCTGCATTCGATTGGGGTGTGTGTGTGTGTGTGTGTGTGTGTGTGTGTGTGTGTGTGTGTGTGTCACATCCACTGTTCCTGGTACAGGACAAGAACTTGTGTCACTGAGTTCAAGTGTTCTGTACACTTGTCAACTGAAGTCTAAGAGCTGCAGTTTGTGTTTGTACAGTTTGTATAGAATCTCTCCTCTCTCTCTCTCTCTCTCCCTCTCTCTTTCCATTGTACCAGACCTGTTTAAACCAGGACCTGTTTTCCATAGTCATAGTCAGCTAGACCCTTGTCTAGCCCATAAACATTCCTTGTTTTGGAAGTCATGGACCAGACATGAATAAATGAAAGCATTTTGGATGTCATGTAATGGGAAAACTACTTGCTAGTTTAGTCAGTGTCTTGCAATTCTTTCACATGCTCCAAAAGCTGTGTACTCAGTAAAGCTGCCTTATTTTTTGCTGAAACACGAGTTTCTGTATTGTACAAAAAACCACAGTAGACATGAATTTTCTCACAAACACACAACCTGGCAGCCAAAACAGACAATGAAACACAGACTCACCAAATATTTACATCAAATAAGCTGCATGGGAAAGCAACAAGATCAAACTACAATAGACATGCATGGATGGGAATTCAGTAACTTGGTGGGATGTATACGGAATGGATTTTGTTAATTCATTCTGATGATGGATGTGGTGGTGGGTTAAGGCTGCATGGATGACAAGAAAGACAGAAAAGAGAAACAGAGAGTAGAAGTTATTTCATTCCTCTTTACCTCAACCTTTACACATGTACCCCACTAAGTATGCACTAAGTAGTATCAAGTGATGATGCAAGAGCAGAGCTTGGATGCCCCTCTCCCTCCTCCTCTCTTCTTCCTTCCCTTTCCTCGCCTCACTCTTTCCTCTCTCTCTACAACCCCCCGCCCCTCTGAAACCACTCCTCCTGAACTGACATGGCACCCACCAGGCCGGGGACCAGGCTGGGGATTCTGAGGTGGCGCCCAGACTCGGATTATTTACAAGAGCTGTAGCGCTGCAGAGACTGTGGTATTTCTTCTTTCAAATGCCTGGGATGGAAAGGCATGTTATGAGGAACACAGAATCTCTCCTCTCTCTAACTTTCTCCTCCTTCTTTCTGTTGCTCTCACAGTTTGTTTTTTGATTTTTTGCTGAGTGGGAATTGTCACACCGACACAGTTTGTGTCACACACGCAGTCTCACTTACTTGTAATAATGAAAAACACTCATATGCTTTGTGTTTGTGAAAGGTTTCTGTTTTGAGATTAAGAGGGAGCATGCTCTAAATATCTAATGTACAAAAAATGCATTCTTGCTTCTCTTAGAGAGTCACTTCTGTTGACCACCATTCCCAAAGCTCCTGCTATCACTTCACTCGTCTTTGTGACAAAGCAAAATGTTCTCCAGACTCTGCGACTGCAACTGGACAAGACACCTGAACCATCCTGCATAAATGCTTCTGCAGGGGATGGCAAGTGTGGTATAGTGGCAGAGTGCAAATAGGGGAAATCGCATGGATGTGATCCGGCATTGATGCCATGTTCCACATGCCCAGAATAGCCAGCCGTTCACGGATATCTCAGTGCACACAAACACTGTAAATTAGAGGCCTGCATGTGGGAAAAAGGCCTGTGAAGGGAATGGGGTGGGGGGACACCAGTGTTGGGAGGGAGAGGGATGACAGGATTTGAGGCTAACAGTGGGGTGGGGGTTGTTTCTGGGGAGTGTGAGGCAGTGTGGAGTCAGCAAGGGTCGGGTTTGCAGTCTTGGGTAACAGCATCCGGACACCGACGCCAAAACAGCACAAACTGGAGAAACGATTAGCCGAAAGGGAGAGATGGAGAGACCCCCAGTGTGGGTCACGCTGTTTCACGGCTACTGTAGCCCCCTGGAGAGATGAAGACAAGGCATGAAGGGCAAGGAAGGGGGGGGGGCAGAGAATGAGACAGCAAAGAGGAAGGAGAAAGCCTTGGCGTCAGTCGGGGGGTTGGGGAGGGGTATGTTATGACATGGAAATCCCAGCCTGTTGGTCATGCTGGCCTGTTTGGAGCTTTGAGCGGCAGGAAGGCCTTAGAGTCTGGACTGGCTGCCTCCTACCTGGCGCTGGTTGGAGCCAGGATACAAGGAATGAACCTGTCACTGACTCCACTGCTTGTAAACAAACCAAATACCGTGGGAAAGATGAGGTGTGAAGCAGAGGATGCTGCTGTCTCCATGCCCTGTCTCTCTCTCCCCCTTGCCCTCCGTCATCAACCCCCAACTTTTTCCTCTTGTGTCAGCGAGAAATCAAATACTACCCCCTTCCTTCACTGATGTCCTGAACCCGTGAACTTTCTCAAAACCATGTGCTGTTTTATTTGTTTGCCACGTGAACTGTTGAGGTGAGCCAAAACCTGGACCTCAGCTCCTAATGCTTGAGAGAGACTCTTAAAACCACTCTTCAAGTCAAAAGCTCATTATCCACACAACCACGTCCTGCCTGCCATTCTGTATGATACACGGATATTAATAACTAATATATAGTTTCTGTTTTCCAACATTTCACCGTGTGCCTTTAGTTTTAAATGTTTTCTTCTTGGTGGAGATAAATATAGATTTGCGTCCTCAGTTCAGTCTGTTTGAGTTTTAGAGTTACAGCTAGTTTACTCTTTTAATAATGAACCAATGTACCAGAATAGGCAATATTGCGGGTCTCTATGGCAACCGCAGACTTTGCACACAAGAGATAGAGAACATGGCCATCAGCAGCCAGGGAGGCAGGCAGACATTTTTAACCTTGACATTTTTGGAGAGATACCATTACAAGTTAGTCCAAGACTTCCCATCGCCAACCCAGCCATGAAACCCACTCTCAATGTTCTTTCCACTTTTGGATACATGTCTTTTTTCCCCCCTCCTCCTCGTCCCATCCTCCTCCTCCTCTCCCCGACAGGTCTCACAAACACAGCCTGTCATTTTTAATAAATGCTTGAAACTAAGCACTGGTTTTTGTCCTGGAGGATCGAGAAATGACTAAGCAATGGCTGGTTGCATAGACTCTCTGGAGAGGCCCTGGGGTGAGGGAATGGAGCTGGAAGGAGGAGCTGGCCCCCGAGACGCCTGCAAGCCGTCGGGATACACACTAGCCTGGCCACAAAAATGAGCCTCTGGCCAGTGCTGGCCGCCCTCCTGGCTTTACACAAATACACTCTCACTGACACACACGCGCACACACTCGCACCAGTGGAAAAGTGTGACTGGACGTGGCTGTGGAGCATGTAGAGAGGAAGAGAGATGATGGGAGACTTAGGGAATAGAGGGGGGAAGTGGAGGGTCGGGGTGTTGCAGATTCATTCATATTTCTCCCCCTCCCTGTACGAGCAAGCCAAACCTCACTGGGTGAATCAGTGTTCCTCGTAAACAAGCCGCAAGCACACAATGGCGCCTCCAACTCTAGAGTAAGAAAGAAATTGGTGCAATAGAGAAAACAGAGAAAAAAGGAGGAAAAGAATGAAAGAAAGAAGTCGGGTTAACCTCCAGACTGACATGCTAGTGAGGGAAACACACACATCCTGATCTCCATCTATCAATGGATATAGTTAGCAATGTTACGTCATTGGTTCTGCTCTGCTTACCCAACAGGCACCTTCAGTCCTCTCCTGTCCTGCATTTATTATTTCCAGAAAATCACATTTCCGTTTATTTTATTTGCATCCCATCTTTTTTAAATTTAATCTCCATGTTCAGCATTTAAGGCTTTGCAATACACAGTTGTATTGGTTTGGCTGTGGTCTAAAACACTTTCTCATGTGACAGGAGCCCACCTATGCTCATGAGAATCTAATTAAGCAACATAAACATTCGTTTAACTTGTGTGTACAGTGTGATTGTTTTGTGCATTGCAACATATGATGTATAATTCATGCACAGATCCAAATCAGACCCTTGGTGGCTTGCCGAGAGTCATACACCTTTCTTACCATCATATTTTAGTCCTCAGGCTCTACCGTGATTGCACACAAAAGCAACAGGACCCTCTTAGGACTAATGTATTCAGATTACAGGCAATTATGGCTTATTACCATTTTGTGGGGGAAGCGGGGCTCATTTGCAGTATTTGTTCAGTGAAAGTCTAATAGCGGGAAGGGGAGGGAGTCTTGTGCTTCCTGCTGCGCGAGCTGTGATGCTGCAGGAGAACTGTAGCGTAGCGCAAATATTAACGACTCATTTCCCCCTCACCTGGAAGACGAGAGTGGAGCTAATCCAGATACATCAGAGCTAATAGCCCAAATAAATCACTTGTGAGCTCACTCCGTGGCTTGTTGTCTTCTGGAGGAGCAGATACGGAAAATCAAGCCATGGTCTGGTACTCATGAAAAGGAACATAATTTCCTCATGTTTGAACTTCTTTTAAACTTTTATCTTTCAGCTGTTGCGACACACATACTCTGATTCAACATCTCAGCTTTTGTTCTGAGTTGTAATGGCTCATAGGAAGGTTCAGTTCTTGACATGTCAACAAACACCACACCATCCACTTCTGTGTCACGTTGCTTTGTTTTCCATGTTCCGTTGCTGCCACTATACACGCATGCTTAAATTGACCTCTTCACATCTGATTCTTTTTGTTTTAGCTCAGGGGCTGTGTAAGTGTCTTTGTAGTGGTACGCGGTGGGGCTAAATGAGGTCAATATTTAGGTTTTAAGCTGACATGGCTCTGTGCTGTTTGCACACTAAGTGCTGCCATCTTAGATATTAACATCACATGTGTGTGAAATCTTTGCACCATTCTCATGGACGAGTAATCAAACTCTAAATGTTTGGCTGAGGAGACTAGCTTTATTGCTCGTCCAGCTTAACATAACTGGGCCAAAGTCAATGTCACTCCGGTCCAGTTTAGTCAAAAACAAAAAAAAGCCTAACCAGAAGTGCTAAGTGGCTTTTGGAAGTTTGGTTACTGAGAGGGTTTGAGATACATTTCTTTCACTGAAGAATTTAGCCATTTCCTTGAATATTAAGATGCTTTATCAGGCAACAAGAGACCAGGCTGCTCTTATGGAGCAGCTTTGGTGGAGATTCTTGATCAACATAATGAAACTCTGGCAGGATGGCCCGGCAAACATCCCCTTTTTAGCTTGACGTCATGGCTGCTAATTTGCCTTGCAGACTTACCGAAAAACTGCCAGATGACAGTGTCACGTACTGGCTAATATGCCGTGCTGTCAAACTCAGCATGCTTCCAGTGAAACTACACCAAATGTGAAGCATGAAAGGGTTGCTGTGTAGCGCCGTTCCTCTCTGCTGGACTCTCCAATTTTGCCACTGTGCGATGGAGTTTGTGGCAGTATATTTAGGTGTACGGTTTGGGACAGGAAGCGGGGAAGCGCTGAGGTTATTTGATTGCTTCATTATGGTCATATATATGGCCATATATTTATGTATACTTTGTTATGTATGTCATTACATGTACACCAGTGAGTGTTTGTTTGTTTGTGTGCATGTGCTTGTGTGAGTGCCTGTGTGTGTAGGTGTGTGTGTGTGTGTGTGTGTGTGTGTGTGTGTGTGTGTGTGTGTGTGTGTGTGTGACTGAGTAAAGAGGGCTCAGTGTTTGGACCACCCTGTGAGCTGGGCTGAGTGACAGCATGGGCCTCAAGACTCTCTTGCAATACACATACACACACACGAACACACACACTCAAGCACATACAGCACTCAAACACACACGTCAGCAAGCTCATTTTTCAACATGTTTTCTACTCTATTAATGTCTCATGACCAAATACATATCATGCTCCAAAGAAAACATGCTGTATTAAAATGAAATAAATCACTCTGGGATCAGGAGAGAACACACACTCTCTGGTACAACGCCGTACCACCCAGTAGTATCACAGCAAATGTACCTGCTGTTTTAACCCTACACCTCCACTCTATATTTCTGCACACCTGATTTGAAAAGACAGGTCAAACATGACTAAGGTGCTTTAGGAATAATATTTTCTCTCTCCAAATGTGGTGATGACATAAAGCTAAATTGAAATGAATTGTTACTTATTTTCAGACCATTTTGACTGTAATTTGCTATTAGTCACCAGTTGTTTCTCTTTATTGGGGTGCTTACAAGCTCACTTGTAATGAATAGAGGCCCGAGTCCAGTTATCCACCACAATGAAGTGTGAGCCCTGCTAACAGTGTGTGTTTAGGCCTCCGGTCAGAAATTCAAAACAGGTCAGCCTGTGATGACATCATTCATATCAAAGGCTTGTTTTTCTTCTTAACTTTTCTGATTTGATGACCTGCTGCTATGTTGTAGCACACACACACACACACACACACACGCACACACACACACTTAACTTATACTGGTGGTTTTGCCATACTCAAGAAGACAGTGTATAGACATAGACATTTATTTTGTCAGTGCTTAAACAAAAGCAGTGCAGAACCAATTTACGAGTGGCTATGAGTGGAATCCATCGTAATGTGATCCTTCAATCTTAATTCAATCTTAATCTTAATAAATGATAGTAATCATCAATTCAAATCACAATAAATCATTACCCTTACTGAGATGATGTGCAGCATTTAATCTTTCCTATAATCTAATGTAGCTTGATTCATTTACTGTTTGTAAGCATTCATACCTAGAAGAAGCTAAAATGTTATATTTGATACATGTATAACATTCACTGAACTTAAAGCCTGTGTGTCCAAGTTGCATTTGCAAGTTAAAAATGTGTTTTCTATGATTGCTAATTAAACATTTGTTGCAGTCAGTGGATCACCTCACGGCATCATTTTGTCCATTGATTGGATGTTGGATTTCTGAATAGATTAAGGTTGGAAACGTTGATACGGTTTATATGATAGTTAATAGTTCAATCAATGACATCATTAGGCTTGAGATGTCCGAAAATACCCTGTTATCATGTAATTACCAAAATAAATACCATTTTACAAATTCCAAGGTTTGTTAGTGAAGCGTTTCCTTTTAAATCCCACTATCATACATGCACTGACATTGTCTTGTTTCTGGTGTCTTTCAGTTGTTAGGCATACACACTGTGTATTTCCATCCACGCACCAGTAATTAAAGAGTGATTAGAACACTTATTACAGTATTTTGATCGATGCATGAGTCAGACTGAAAAGGGGCTTTGCAAAGTGCAGCAAACTGGGCATCTGTTCGCAGTAGCAGAAAGGGAAGGGAGCAGAGACACAGGCTTGCTGGTTGGCTGGCGGACTGACTGGGGACATCAAAGAGGACGAAGCCAGCGCTGAGCTGAGCTCTCTCCAATGATTAAAAACAGGGACCACAGTAATGTCTGGATGGGCCATTTAAAACTAATGAGGGAAAATAAATAGAGCCATGGCCACTGGCATATGTAGGTGGGGTGAACATGTATGTGTGTGTATGCATAAATGTGTGTGTGTGTGTGTGTGTCTTTCCATCTGTGTCTGTGTGTATGTCAGTGTGACTGTCTTTGTGTGCAGCCTCCTCACCGATGTTTCACTGTGGATCTATTCTTAACCCCAGAACTGATCCACGTAGTCATTTGCGGAAATTTATCGGCGTCATATTTTACATCAAAACTGATTCACCCTGTGTCGCTGTAAGAGATTGTTTATGGTATTATGTGTGGTATGGGCTTGAAGGCTGTAGGCAGGAAGTGTTCGATTTTATGAATGAGTCATGTTACTCTGGATCGTTTGTCCAATCCTCATGCCGCTGTGACACACACACGCACGCACAAACAGGAACATGTGCACAAAGTGGGGTGACGTGACAGTACGTGGAAGTGAAGCACTGACATGGGCACATCAATTCAGCAGAGAGTCTGGGGGCCTGACAACATGTGTTCTGATTCATCAGGGGTGAAGGTTGCTGTCACTGGTGTCTATAAGTAAATTGTGTACGTCATGAGTGACATCAGTACTGGATGAGTTGGAGGTGTTCATTAGTCATCAAATTGCCTACATTTTCAAAACTATAGCTCAACTCATTGTGACAAAGTACTTGGAAACTGATTTTTTTTTATTCATACAAGATTCTTTAACCAATCTCCTAATTTTTTTCATTTTCAGCTTCTGTTTCTTTTACAGCAGTATTTTTCAGCTTTTTCCTCCCAATCATTTGTTCTTGCCTTTCGCCTTATTCTCTAATTTGCAGTTCTCTTCTTCTTTGTCTTCTTTTTCCCTTGTTGTCATCATCTTTTCCGTGTTCAAAGCGCAGCTTAGCAAAGGCACAGACTCGCAGAGCTCCTACAACAAGCCATGGTTTTCTTTGTTGATAATCCAAGTGCTTGGCTGGATGATAGTACGAAAAGCCAACCCATCTTAAAGGATTCCAGGCCCCTTTCACAATGTGACTTTTTTATTATTACAAGTTGCATTTAGTGTCAGAGTTGAGTTATTTCTCAATCCAGTGCTCTTCCAAGATCTAATGGGCAATTATCTGTGGAGGAGAAGTTAATGGGTGTCCCATTTCACAAAGTCCCCAGTTATTTATGTCAATGAGCGCCATTGTGTGGAAACGTGGCAGACCCGTGCTAACCACTCGACTTGTTTAGATTTTCTCTATGGAATCCCACACCCATTGTAAGCCAGTACTAACCGCAAGACTAATGTGTGTGTGCACGCATACATCTGTATGTCAGTGTGTCTGTGCTTTACACGTGTGTTATGTCCAGTCTAAGATTTGCTATACTAGCGTGTGTATGTATGTTCATGTGAGTGTGTATAGATCAATGTAACATGTACATAAATGCAAAGCCATGATGAAAGTATATACTGACAGACATTTACGTTTGCGCGCACACACACACACACACACACAAAAACACACATCGGCCACCCCTGTACACACAAACCCACATAAACAGACATCCCGCCTCCCACATACACCACACACACACTCACCACAGACACTTACACAAGCAGAGCCGTAGACCTACCACCACATACCCAGACACCCCCCCGACATGCACACACATACACACACACTCACACACTGCTAGAGACCCACAGCCACATATGCAGGCATCCCCCATGCACACACACACTCACACACACAGATCCAGAGACCCACCACCAACATCAACACCCACAGGCTCAGGCTTGGTGACATCATGGCTTGGATGACAGCACGTCTTCCAGCCCTATTAGTCTGATTGTAGGTGGCTCCGCCGCAGTGATTTATGGGTAAATATCCATAGTCTCTCTCTGCTGTGTTGATTTATGAGCCATGTTTTGGTCCCTTTGGTCCCCAGACCACAAGACTTGGGAGGGGGAATCCTGTACAAATAATGACATTGTAAAAATGGAGACAGTGAGACAGAGGGAGTGAAGACCCGCCCTGTCACTCTCTCATCACCCAGTGCTGTTGACATGTTTTGATTGGTCAGCGAAATCAGGAAGCATGGCAGACGCATGTGCAGTGCCAAACAAAATCCTCTCTTCCAGTCATGTCGCAGTTTGCTATCTTTACACCTGTTCGCCTGTAGCTAGCTGTCTCTCTGTGTATCTGTCTCCCTGTTTACTTGTCCAGTTTGTTTCCTATTGATGTCATGTATCTGTCTTTCAGCTCTCCTTTGGCATCTGTTTTCTTTCCCTCTTCTGTCATTGCCTCAGAAGTGTCTGAGTTTTTAAGAGCCCTATTAATTCTGGCTAACGCCTCAGTGGAAAATGGATTAGCACGAGAAAGAAAGAAAGGAAAAAGAAAGAAGAAGATTAAGAACACACTGTTCATCCACATTACCCTCGCGTTTGCTTTTCTTGTTTATTTATTGAGTATATTACAGACTGTATGCTGTTTAGAAATTGCACTCTTTTGCATGATTTGATCTCTTTGAAACCTTTCAGAATTCAGAAACACTTAGGGGGATTTAAAACTTTTTGTTGAAAATTGTTTTTATTTTTTCAAAACTTTATGAATTAAATATGATTAGACCAGCGATTAGTAGACATGCGTACATCTTTCTCTTCTTTCTCCCATTTGACTCCAGTTGTTTTTTCCATTTAAATTGTTTCCATTTTTGATATCTCTCCTTCCTTCTCACCCCCTCACCCTTGTTTCTTTCTCTCTGCCAACCCAGATGCGTAGGAGGACCCCAGTTGACTGCTATGTGCTGTTGTTTATAATTGGGTTGTGCTTTGTTACCATAGCATACCTCCCAGCCCAAATGTATCTGGCAATCAATTAAGCAGTAAAAATGCACTGACCCCAATGGTGTAAAAACTAGCAAGAAGAACTGCAGATAGCTTTAAACATCATAAAACTCAAAGTTTTGCTAATTTACTGACCAATTGTTGCTAGTTGGGCAACTGTTTTACTTTTTTGCCTGTAAGCACTCTAGGTCTATATTAATGAATATCCTTTTATTGATACTTGAGACAGATTTGCATGTTTTTCTTACTTTTATTTGTATCTCCATCAGCAGGAAAATCTTTGAACGCTCACCATTTGAGCCCTATGGTAATTTAATTCTTATATATGTACAAAATTGCATATTAATAAGAAGCAGGTAATTATAATAATAGTAATACCTAATAATTATTATTTGTGGTAGTAGTATTACATTGTTGTTGTTGAGAGGCTTGGCAGTGCATATTGTGTATCCTGAAGCCAGCTGTCAGCCTCTCTTCCCAGGAGCCTGTACAGGAAGGATATGCTGAAATGCCACCAGGAACCCATTGAGAGCCCTTTAAGGAACTTTGCTTAATGTGCAGGTGTGTGCATGTATGAGAATGAGCAGTGTGTGGGACTGTGCACTTGGATTTATTTGATGTGTGCGTAATTGTGTGTGAGTTATAAATAGAAAGCTCCTCCTGACTGACAGGTGTTGGGGCAGCCTGCTGCGGCCCCACAGTGGTTCATGCTGGGCGCTCGCATCTCCTCTAGTCTCAGCCTGAGAAACTGGCAGGTGGATTGTATTGTTGCATAAAGCAAAAGGTGGATTGAGCGATGGATGGACACCAGAAGGAGCAGGAGGATATAAAAAGAAAGCATGACAATATTTCCTGTGTATTCTTTCAGAGCAACAGCAGCATGTTTGACATTTCTGCCAGCAATGAGTAATGTTCCCCATACCGCTCTGTGCTCAGGCTGCACAGTACTCACTCAGTGGACAATGAGGTGGCAGAGATTTGTATGTGCCCACAGCCAGACACTGAAAACTCACAGTGAGTCATAGCACACCATGCCAGCACCATATGGACACATACTGTCTCTTATATGTACACACAGAGATGTACCAACAACAGTTACCCACAGTCGCACCAAAGGTCACCATTCACTAAGCACAATGTAGATTTAATGACTAAATTGATTTATATTGATGTTCACCAGAGCTAAAAGACTAAGCGGGCGGCTTGTTGCTATAAGAGGAAGCATGATTTGCCCACTGGTTATAACCAGTGGTCTCCACATGTGCTTGGTGCTTGCTGGTTTATGTCTGTATTGTATTGTCTTGCTAAACCAAAACTCAGCCTGTAGGTCAAGAACTCGCTTTGACGTGTCCAGCAGCCTGTGGAGACGATGCACCTTGAGGTCATTGACTGACATTAGACATGCTGTAAAAACAATTTTACAGTATTATGTAGTTGTTGACTTAAGAACCTGATGTTTTTCATCCTTTTCACATAGATGATTTGTACTATATATACATGTGATATATATGCCGATGACTAGTCGCTATTCTTGGGCCTTATTTTACTCTCGCCATATAAATGTCATTTAAAGATTTCATTATTCTGACAACTGCAACAATGGCATTGGAATCTATTCCAAGTAAAGAGGCATCCAAAACAATATAATACACATAAAGATACTTTTAAGCTGTTTATCAGCTTTAAGCACCAGTGTATACCAAAGACAATAATTAGCAGTTGTGGCAAAGTACTCAAATAGATCATTAGCTAATTGTCTATGAACTGCTGACGCTAGATCTGAGTGGTCCTTCCAACCTTAATTAGAAAACAATGCTATAATCTCAGTTTCCCTGCATTTGAAGAGAGAAAAGCCATTATCAATGGAAACTTAAGGTATTGAAAAGAAAAGGAATCAAAAGACAATTTGGATTGCGTACAAGCAGAATAAGTGACAGGGGTTTGAGTAGGTGCATGTCCAGAAATGTTCTAAATGCTTGTACATTTAAAGTATTATGGCTAATCCTCCTAGTGTGCTGTTGCTCCGGCTTAAGTGCTCCGGGTTTCACAAGGTGGTCCCAGAGTACAAACAAGGAAGTGCACCTGCTCTTCTCCATCCATCCATATCTCTCATCTGTACAACTTCCTCCCCCCCTCCTGTCAACCATTCTCTTCAGGCTACTGTGTTTATAATGAGCATTTCCTCCAAACCCCCCCCCCGGCAACTATTCTCTCACTTTCTCCCCCCTCCTCTCCTGTCCTCCCCTTCTCACTGTGTGCAGAATTGGAGAAGCTTATCGCCTAGCAACCACAATTAAAGTACAACAAGTCAGTGGAGGTAGCAGCCACCGTCAGAGCAAGCTTCACAAACCTTCGTGTGACCAACGGCTTTAGACAGAAAGAGGAAAATAGAGAGAGTTGGATAGGGAGGGAGGCAAACGGAGCTAAAGAGTTGAAGTTGGACAGGTGAACAGCAATTGCAGCCATCACACCACAGTGAGGACTTTGGGTTTGGAAAAGAGAGAAACAGAGGACAGGGTGAGTGGAGTAACGTTCTCCGACTGGGTTCACTTGGCGGAACTCGACAGGTATGTGTGTGTGTATGTGTGTGTGTGTATGCGTGCTGGAATGAACAGATGCAGAGTGTAAAGGTATTCTGCCAATACGAAGTGTGTATTCCTGATTATTTATTTTTTTGGTTGCACGAGTCTGTTATTGAAGGAAGCCAAATTAAGTGGAATATGCTTTTGAGGCACTTGAAAAGAATACAGCAGGTATTGACAGTGTGATTTTACAGCTGCGAGGGAATGCCAGGATTTTTTTGGTACCTGTTGTAAAGGTATGCATTCACATACCTGGTTCCATACACACAACAAGAAAGATACAAACTAAACTGTGGGTAAAACTGATTCTGATAAAAGATTTGAAGTCTGACTGATTCTGATATATTCAAGAGACACATATTAGTGAATATGATCCCTCTTTTGTCTTGATTTTTAAATTCAGTTTGTCATATAATTTGTAAATATATGCTAGATTTTGTGTTGTGCTGTCTCCTTATTTCCCTTATGTTCCGCATTGATACAAAGATGACTGACTAAAGTGTTGCAAACAGCTCTATTAGTTTTTACGTGTGATGTCTCCCGCTACCATCGTCTGTGGTAATGTATAGAAATGATACAAGGGCGAGTGAAAGGTTTTGTATGGGCAGTGGTGACTGCACATGAACTGTCAGTCCTGATTTTGAATTTTGCTCTTTACTCTGCAGGACAGTCAGTGCTGCTGTCTGTGCACACAGGTGAACAGGTGGAGGTGAGAGGGTGCAGATGACAAGTTGCAGGCACGCTGTGAACCAAGCGTGTGAGAGACTGGTGTAGACAAAATAACATTCAGTGACATTAATATGATGAATCCTCAATTTGACGGGCTGCTTCACATATTGTATAGATGAGGATGTTGTGCGTGAACACGCTGTCACATGGGGAAAGCTTGTACATTTGGTCAGACCTGTTTCTACTCATCATAAATTTGGGCTTTTTAAAATTTTATTCTAATCAGCCTCCAGGATGTAGTTATGCTATAAGGCTGTGTTATTGTGCAGCTTGAAATTAACTTGAATATGAACATATATACTCAGATAATTCACATGCACTTCCTGAACAATACAGTTTGTTAAAATGTTGAAGCTGCACACTTTAGATGTTTTTATAATGCGTAAATTAAATTAACTGACTCTAGATCTGAGAGATAAATTATTAAAATGTTTTTTTTGAAAAGCTATTGGATTTTCAGTAGCTTTGGCACTCGTGCTTTCTTTACTCAATGACGAGAATTGATTGAGGAGAACGTTGCCCTGATTTGGACTTATTTGGTGTAGTCATTATGGTCATGTTCTAAAAATGTCAGACTGATCAGTCCCCAAATGACTAAAAAACTGTCTATTGCAGGGTCAAAATCTTTTGACCAAGCTCCATCACCGAAGACTTTTTTGTAAAATATAAACATTTATCAGGGGAATAATGCAGTGCAATACTCTGTTGCTTTTTATTCTGTAGTAATTATTATTGTAAAGCAGACAGTTTAGATAAAGTCTGTGCCTCAGATATGAAGTCTAAGCCTCTTTATTCATTCTCTAAGGCGGTAATTAATTGATCCTGAAAGGTGGCTCTGAAATAGTCCTCCTTCACCCCCCACAGACCTGTCTCTCAAATGAAGGACAGCCACCTGCCCTCATCCTCACAGCAGAGTGGAGCTACCTGAGGGCACTGTGGGGGAGCTGGGAGGTGAAAGGCCAGCCACTCTGTATGGCCTATCCTGTCCCCACCAGGAGGATGAAACTCATATGCAGACTTCTACACATAGAGAAGCCACTGGTCAAAATGTCACTGTGCTGCACACATGAAAGTACACACACACACACACACACACACACACACACACACACACACACACACTCAAAACGTCACAGTAGAGGGGTCACTTGCTGGTCAAAATGTCACTGCACTGCTCACATGAAAGCATGCACACACACGTGCACATACTCACACTGAAAACAACAGTCGCCTCTGATGTTCAGTTTGAGATTCAAAGGGAGCCAATGCCTTTTCCTCACATTATTTCAGCATACACTGGCAGTACAGTACCACTCAAACACTTTGATGGAGAGTCATAAAGAATGAGTTCGCACCAAAGTCACTGAACACCAGTTGATGTTCATTTATGGCTCCAGTGTTCTAATAAAACTGGAGGCAACAGGTCTGTTCTCATGTAAATGTTCTTCTCTCCATCTGTGTGGTATTTTGATGCTCGGCGCGGGTCAGATACAGAACATGTCATACACGTACATACTAAAATAAAAGTACTCACTTTGTGATTGTGGCACAGATTTTTAGCAAATTAATGGTACTTAAGTGCAAAGTGCTACACCGGTTACAAGTAGATTATGTTATCAAACGGCCCATATTGATGCTCCATTGAGTCCTATGGCGCTCATGGTGATGTAGCATGGCAGGGGTTGGGGATGGCACACACACACACACACACACACACACACACACACACTTGTATTAGGAGCATAAATTAACCTCTTGGATGAAAATGCAAAACAGCAACAGGATTTCACATTTCCAAAAATGTCTCCAGCCTAAAGGCAGTTATGTGTATGTGTGCGTGTCTCAGTTGTGTCTGTCTGTCTCAGCATGTAAGAGCTATACACCTCTAGAAGATGTGGACAGCAGGGGAATACTCTCTATGTGTGTCTGCACCTTTGTGTAATAGGCCTGTTTTTGTGTTAGTGTGCACGCTGTGCATGTGTGCCCTGCTGGAGGGATGTATTCAAACGTCCCCTGTTGAGCAGAGCTGGCAGGAAGTATAATTTTTGCACTTGGAGTTTGTGAACTCAGTTGACTTCCATCATCAGGGAAATGGCTTTTAAACTCACTGTCACTCCTCGCCTCTTCTCACACTCACTCTTTTCCCTCTTACATACACGCACTTGCACGCAGACGCATTTTGATTAATGCCTGTGAATAAAACAGATCCAGTGTTTGTAATTGTAGCCAGAGAGCTAATTATTTTTCACTGCAGATAAGGTCATTACCCATGTAATTGGCCCTCACAGGGTGGCATTGATCATTTGATTGGTGCTGCCTTGAAGGTAAATGTCCCGATTAGTGGGAGGGTTTAGACGTACATTAACTGTAGGTTACCTCGACTGTAATAAACCAAACTCAATTAAGGGAGAAAGAACGTTACCTCTGTCTGTTTGTGTTGGTGTAATTGGATTGGAGTTAATCAACTTGCTGATACTTTGATCAATGGCAGTGCATTTTGTGCAGAGCTAAAGACTCTTTTGATCGTTTTCTGCCTGCAGTACTCTGCACTATTACTGCCATTAGCTATTAGCTTTCAGCTAGCCTACAAGAATAGAACAAAATACGACAGGATGTACATGCTCTGTGATCTACCCCATGGTTTCACAGCATGTTGTGGAGCTCATTCTATGTGATCGATGCTTGTCTTAGATAGATTCTGATTGTAAAGTGTGTTTTCTTCTCTTATTTACAGAGTCTGGGCTCAGCTGACCGCAAGGAGAATCAGCACAAGAAGTAAGTTTCTCCTCATAATTTTATTTTTGTAAAACAGCAACAGACACCACAGATGTGGTTGAAAATCACAGACAGACCCAGCAATTCTATGTAATCCCACCAAACAGCAAACTAAAGTAATACGAACAGTTCAGTTTGTTTGTCATCCTGTTTTGTTGTAACAACATATAGCAAGTTCTCTAATGCTAATCTTGAGTCGTGTAAGACACGCGCGTTGCCATGAAGACACTTTCACTGGCTTACTGACCTCATTAGCATAACTGACTGTGTCCTGCTGGTTAAAGAACATTAGGCAGCGCAGTCTTAACTCATTTTCAAGGTAACTCAATTCCTAAGGACCAGTGCCAGTGAATTTCAATGTGTGTGTGCGTCTGAAAAGAAAGTTAAGTCGGTCTAAGCCTGCCCCATAATCCATTCCATAACAGTAATACTTCTCAGTCATTCCAGTTTTTTAGCACCACGCTGTTTTGATCAATCAAGTTAGAAATCTGCTTTCATTTGTCACACAAAGCAAAAGCACACACAGGTTTTATACTTTGTGTTTACCACTAAACTGAAATATCAGTTCTGTGAAACGACAAGCGAGAGCTGGTAAGCTTGTGAAAGGAAATTGAGAGGGGCTGTGTTGTGTTTTTCAATAACTGAAGGTGAATCTGCCAAGTGATATCTTGATGATGACATCTTCTGTGGGTTTGTGATTCACACCATGGACCTTTTTGCTGTGAGACAACACTGCTAAGCACTGAGCCTTTTATATCGGCATTAGTAAAATAAACTGTCAGGTGCAGACTGCTGAATCACCCCAACAGCAGGAGAGGATTTATTTTCCCAGTTTCATATTTTATTGTTTGCTGTTAATGAAAACTCAACACTGACCCTGTATGGATGAACAGAAAAGTACTGTGATAATATTCTCTCAGTCACTCAGTAACCATTGGTTTTACTAACTACTCCATTTCCTGCTTTACTGTAGTGGAGCCAATAATGAGACAAACACTATCCAAACATGCTTTTTTCATGTCTAATGCTACTGTTGGTGTTTAACTAGAGAAACAGCTGAGGTGTGCTCCAGATAGACAGTGGGCACACAGTGAAAGACAAGTGGCGCAAGAACTAAAATCAAACTAAATTAGCTGTATATCTTAGTTGCCCAGCAACCGAAGCCATGGCCACCCATACTTACATTCACAACATATCTCTCTTGTGTCTGTCACTCCCTATCAGCAGCGCAGCCAGCATAGTCTGTGCACCTAGAGTTTCTCTGTGTGAATGGATGCTTGAAATGACCATAGAGGTTGTCTGTCTATGTGAGGTTTCATAGCAACAGGCCTTGCCATCTAAACATGGATTCTCATTGTATGAGTGTGTTCAAAGCATGTGTGTGAGAACTGCGTGTGTGATGTCCCAAAGACGCCCCATGATCATTAAGAAACAAAAAAGGGAGGAAATATAATGAATCAAAGAAAATTGATGGCAGAAAATGTTTCCCAGTAGTTCACAGTGTTTGGCAGTTGTCTGTTTTTGTGTATACTGAGCGTTTGATCCATAAGTCACTGACAGTGGGACACAGACTGCATCATAGATGTAATGTATATTCTTTTGTCATATCCGATGTGTCTAATGTGCCAGGTGTGCTGGCACACTGAGCACTCAGTGTGCCGGAGTGGGAGACATCTGTTGCCAGGAGACAAGCAGCTGTAATTGTAGAAACATCACGGAGTGTCAAGTAACAGGAGTCTTCCCCAGACAAAGAGGGAAAGAGAAGAGTGTTCAGTAAACCCTGCCGCACATTTAGCTATGTCTTATACATAGCAATAAATGTATGCACACAAACAGATGAACATGAACCATCTCCAAATAATCATTAACCTGGCTGAGGAATAAAAGACAATATGAAGGCATTTCTTCCATAACAAAAATGTATGCATGTTTGTGAATGTGTGATTTGCCTTTTGTAAATGAGTATTTGTCTGTGTTCTTTAATATCCTGTCTGGATTAACTCTTCCTCCATCACATTAACAATCTGTTTATCTCTGATCTCGCTCCTTTCTGCCCTTTTCCGCACCTTTTATCAAAAAGATGATTAGTAGCTTTCGAGATATAACTTATCAGAACTATGTAGATAATGTTCAGCCTCAAAATATCAAATATTTGCTCATTTCTGTCCAGACAAGCTGATGCACAAGGTAAAAGAATGCATCGGGAATCTTTTATTCATTCCCTCTGTTACTTTTGTGTCAGGGGTTTGAGTTGTTCCTTTTCTTACCTTAAGATGAAATATTGCTAAACTCCTCTTCATTGTCCCTCCAGGTGAAGACACATGCCTTAGCAGGTAATCACTGGATCACTTACAAGTGGTTCAGACTGCCATCTGTAAGTCCTATTACCAGGTGTGCTGAAAGGCTTCACGTTACATACATTATGATTTCTTTTTACCCAACAAACTCACAGTTGTAGAGAGTTCATGCATAAACAAGGATGCAAAAATGCAAAGCACAAAAACATAAAATGCAAGCAGTTTCCAACAAGTATGGATGCACGAACATAACCGCCTAAATTCTTAAGGCAATATTTTATGTTATTTATTTCATCAAGAAACAAAAAATTTTAGACTTTTTCTTTTTTTTGATTAGTTAATTGATTCAGTCAAGTTGTCATTGTGTTATTAAACACACTTGTGATGACTTAAATCTTTCTATACGAACACTCTGTATAAGAGAACTATGCTTTCTTAACTTGTACATCCCACTTAGTGTAGGTGCAGACAGTACAGGAAGAAAGGAATAATGGAAGGATGGGGTGTTGGGGGTGTCTTGGAGGCTGGGGGATGCTCTGCTTTTTTCATGGAGCAAGGGATTTAGGTGCGGATGTCAGGGAATAGTGAAGTTGATTAGACTAATTTATTCACGGGAGCAGGCCATGTAATTGTTCTCATATGGGGGTGACGTAGGTGTGTGTGTGTGTGTGTGTGTGTGTGTGTGTGTGTGTGTGTGTGTGTGTGTGTGTGTTAGGAATGGAATAACATAAGGTGAGTAAGAAGAAGTTTGTTCTCCTGCGTTGTCCTGTTGACTTATTTTTGTTTAGATGAACCTTATTACCTTAATTAAAACCTTATTATAGTTTACTGAAATTTCTCTGCTTCAATGTAACATAACTGTTGAGATCCTCTCACATTAATTAAACATCTTGTAGATATTTTATTATCAATAGCATTCCGTAAGTGGACTTACAGAGAGTTTGAAAATGATGACATTTAGAAAATGGCTTTTGTTAGACCTGCATGTTTAATAAAAGGCAAGTTCTCAATCAAGCCCTCCCTTTTATGGCCACCCTACCCACAGTTAAAGGGACCTTTCCTCGTAGCAGAAGCTGCTTGTTGCCGTGGTTACAAGGTGACACAGGAACCAAAGCCCTGCGAGATTTAAAACCAGACCCAATGTTGATGACATCACAGGTTTTATGAATTTCACTTAGCATACATTACATATGCAGATCTGAGATGTTTAATGTCTCAGGTCAGAGGACTGTATAAAATATTGATGTGACAGGCCAGCTAGCTACATCTTATCTACTCACCACAAATGAAGAGGCACACATGTCAAATCAGTGTGGACATGTCCTTTGCAAACTTCGACAATCATATTCATCATTAACTCGCAGTATCTTCTGTCTGGCTTCATGCCTTTCTGTCTCTGCTTTTTGCATTAGTTGAAAATAAGCAGAGAGCGGAAAGTGACATACAGAGAGAAGACCCACCACATTACTCTATCTCATCCCCCAGAGGGACAATCCAAGGCAAATTCTAGCAGAAAGATAATAAGGACTGAGGGTTCCCGCCGTCTGACCGACGTGAAACACATTCCTTCATTTTCCAGCCTTTTTTTCTTTTCACCTCATTTTTTTCCAGGGTTTTGAAATCCCAGTGTAAATACATATTGAGGAGTATTTACAATAGTGGTAATGGTGGTAGGAGAGGGAGCTAACTCAGCGGGCCCAAGGAGACTGCTGCTGGCGGACTATGTGAGTGTGTGACTATTTGTACAGTTGATCTGTGTTTTGTGTGTGTGTGTGTGTGTGTGTGAGAGAGAGAGAGAGAGAGAGAGAGACGGAGAGAGAGAGAGAGTGTGCATGGCCACATGTTCTTAACAGCAAAGTGTACGCATACTGTTTGAGTGTGTGGATCACAAATTTGAAGAGTGTATACTTGTGTGAATGTTAGCAGCAATTATTCCTCTATCCCTGTGTGTGTGTGAGTGTGCGGGTGCTTATTTGATGTGGCTTGGCTGCAGTGATGTTGGGTTGTTTGAGAACTTCCCAAGAGTAAGCTGCCAGGCCAAAGAACTGAGCAGGCAGAGACAGCAATTGTTTTGGTAAGGCATCCTGGCCATAATTGCGTGTGTGTGTGAGAGAGAGAGAGAGACAGAGAAAGAAAGAGAGAGAGAGATGCACAGTGACAAAGAGCTTAATTTGGAGTACTTGAACAGCAGCAGTGCAGAGCTTTTTCCATTGGCCATAAATACGAAAGCATTCACTCACACACACAAACACACACATAATAACACAACATACAAACACTTCATCCTTAGAACCACATTAGCTGAGGGAATTCTCAGGGAAAATGTCTTTCTATTATGTTGCACAACAAAGTTGAATCCTTTACCAAACCTCTCCCCCCAGTTTGAAACCACACATCAAAATGTGATCAGCTTTCCCAAAAACATCTCAACACTTTGGATGCTCACAGTTCGCTGGCTTACGATTGTACAAATATGATTTCAGGATTAAACTGCTTTTGGTACAAACAAGCCAACTCAGCAATTCAACCGCGATCACAATTTTAAGGTCACTTGTTGACATTTTGAATTCAAGTTTGCTGCTTTTTTTCTTTCTCACAAGGCGACTCCACAGCGCTGTCCTTCACTTAACCTTAAACAGTTTTACCCAGTGGAAACCATAATGGTGGTCAGCTGAAGGTTCTGCATTTTCTACATTTCTAATTTCCCACTGCAGGAGCCCCTACCGTTGAAAGAAAAGACCTATGAAGTTGTAAGACTGGGGTCAAGGGGGATGAACCTCTACCTCTAACCACAAATCAGACAGTCTAATAGAGGATTCACCATATCATCACTACAGAAAGGCAGCAGAGAATACAGTGTTCAGGCATTACTCAAAACCAGTCAGGTCAGAAATATCTGTGTTTTGGTCCGTGCTGCCAACACAAAGAAATATCTTTTTTAGTTAAGTACTTGTTCTTGTCGTTCAAACTCAGATCAAGAGGATGGTCGCAAAGCCAGGGTGGATGATGCACACTGACTCACTCAGATTGACCGCCAATGTGGCTTTAACCCACGTCACATCATCTGTCTTAAAGGGGCATTTGTTTGTATGTATGTCTGTGTTTCCCTGTTCCCATGCCCAATACAAACATTTTCTGCTGAGTGCTTTACCTTAACTCATCCCCAAACCTAAACATAATCCTAGTTACCTAAACCAGCAACCAGAGTTTTTACTTTAAAATACTTTTTAAAATTTTAACTGGGAAAAAGTTGACTGTTGCAGGATTTTGCTCAACTTTTTCTCCTTTAGATAGACCTTTGGTTCTCAGAAATATGGAAATGAAAGAAACACACGCCCGACTCTCTCCCCTCTCGAGGTTCCCGTCTGCTTTCCAGCATAAATAATCCCCTCAGTCTGCTGGCTCAACCCTGATTGGAATCTCGACGCCGTGCTCAATTGTGGGTTGATGGGGGAAAGTGGGGTGCCCTGAGTGTGTGTATGTGTGTGTGTTTAAAGCTGTTTCAAAGCCATAAACCCAATACCAGAGGGGTGTCCACCTCTGTCAGGCCAGGCCTCCTAAAACCTCGGTATAAAACTAAGGCTGGCACACAGATCCACAACCATGGACTCACATAAGTTGCGCAGGCTCGTTCACCTAAATGATAGCATATTTACTGCAAATTGCAAAGAGATGTTCTAAGACTGGAGTACATGCACACTCTCATATTCACGATTTAGCAAGTCAGCCAGTGAGCCAATGAGCAGCGTTGCCATACTGAGTGCACTGACGCAGGGGGTTAAGATCCAGGCTCCACAAGGTTTTATCAGCTTTTCTGCGTCCTCGAGGAGACCAGCTGGAGTTTTATTTGGAGAATTATGAGATTCTGTGCAGAATTATTTGTGGGTTACAATGTCACGGGATGTTATGTGCCATGGCGACTGGTGACAGTTGTCAGGCTTGTGTAGATTTTTGTGACATTAGTGATAAGGCTTTTAGGTTGGATCAGATAAGTCCAGCTCGGCAGACTCTTGAACGTTATTATGTTACTGTATGTCTTTCCTGGATCGTGGCCCACTCATACATCATAGACTCCATGCCTTTGCTTTAGCTTGGATTCAGGAAGGAACTGACATTGTAGTGTGTGTGTGTGTGTGTGTGTGTGTGTGTGTGTGTGCGTGCGCCACTCTAGGTATGTAGTGTGTTCATGCATGTCTACTGCCGTACATTGGGTGTTACCACATCTCCCCAATGATAGCAATGATAGCTATTAAATTACCCCAGATCACTTTTCCCCAAATCACACTGACATTATTATCCCACCTAACCTAAAGCAAGTGGAAAGAAAACTGTCTGTGGCACCACTCACTTTGCCCCTTCCCTCTTCGTGGTGGGGTACTCCAGCTACAGTCTCTAATAGTTTGCTGGCTTGTCAGCTCAATTCAAGATTAATTTGACTGCAGATCCATCATTGGGGTATCTCACTGCGTTGAGTCAGCCTTATGCCACACATCAAACGGAGAGGGGGGACACAGAGGGAATGGTATCAAACCCAACACCACAGGGAGCCAACCAAAGTGAAAAAAAGAACCAAATTCCTCCCTCATTTCTGTCTCTCTCTCTCAAATTCTGTGCCTCGTGTGCCGATTCTGTGGAAAACAGGAGAGGGAGTAAAAGTAATAAAAGGGAGGCATTTAAGAAAAAAGATGAAATGATTAGTCTGACTCAGAAATGTGCAAATGAAGGGAGGGAGGGTAAGGATGGAAATATCTGTGTTTACCGTAGTGGGTGGATGGGCAGCATATGAGAAGATATGCGTAGGGTGATAACGGTGTCCCTTCCTTTGGCAAGAAGTGTTATGATGAGATCATTAGCACTTGAATTTTAGGCAGTTATTGTTAAGATTTATTTGTCAAGGCAGACTGTTAAATTCCTCCCCTCTCCTTTTGACCCATGTGGTTGCCAGAAGAATTAGCCTTCGCATGAACATATATGCACTCTGTTGACTTGTTTTTGGTGATGTGTTGTAGAATTTTCCTGAATTATCTCAGAAAACCTTACAGTAATAAGACGCAAGCCTAATTCCTCAGAGTGCATCAGGTGTTATGCAACAGACTGCTGTGATATTGCTTCTCATTTATTGACCCCCACTGCTACCAACGATTAAACATTACACTTCAAGCAATTCAGATAATGTAATCGTATCACAACTGAAGGAAAAGCTTGTTAGCTTGAAGAAATATCAGTATGTTTTATTGGTGAGACCGCAGTCCAAGTGAAATAAAATCAGCCTCCACCATGTAGAGAGACGTACACACAGACATGGGTTTGGATGGAGATGGTGAGTGGAAAACAAGGCTTTCTTTGAGCAGATTTTAATTAGCAATGTTCATAGCTTGGCTGCGTTCTTTTATGATTGGACCACTGAAAGCCTTTTTGTTTGCCTAATGAAACACATTGAGGGGTATGTTCCTGAATTAAACTGTGTTTTTGTATGCGTGCTTGCGCATGACAGCGGGCATGTGTGCTTCCATCCATTTCATTTGCATGTATCTGTTATATGGGTGGGTGCCCACATTCTTCTTGGCGTATTAGAGTTCCATTGGCAGGGATAAGAAGCCATAGCAGGAGACAGAGATGAAAGAAATCCTAGTGCTTTGTTTTCCCTCCTTTCCAAAATAGTTGTTTTAGGTAGGCAGCCATTGCCCATAATTGCTAAAACAGGGTCAGGTATTTGTCTGTCCTGCTTATGATTTACTATAGTGTCGGTGCCTTAGTAATCTGACATAAGATCTGTGGTTAAGGGCAGCCCAACCTCAGACAGACCGCATAGATTGTGTAATGCATAGCATTCTGCTGGTTTTAGTGGGATCCCTCTATAAACACGTCTCACACAAAACCCTCCATATGATCTGAGAGGCTAAGCAGAGCATGCGTATCACATTATGTCCCATTAATCAAGTATATAAAATAATGTAAGCTATCATCCAGGAGGGCAGAACACAAAACATAATATTAAATAGTAATAACTGTATAACAAGGATCATCAGTCATTTAGAATTAAAAGATAGAATTTGCAAATTACATATTCAGGTAAGATAATAATTAAGTAATGTTTCTGTCACTTACTTTAAGTAAGAAATCACTTAACATGTTGGAGGCACCTTACCTCAACTGTACATTGAATAATTAACAGCTGCGGAGAATGGAGCTAATGTATGAACATTTTTAACTTAGTAGTAACTGAATGAATATTTTCTACAGTGTGAATAAGCATCTCCCTACGGCTCACTGTGAAGCATTGTCGAGCTGTAGTGCTTTTGCTAGAATTCCACGCAGTCTTAACCTCGCTCTCAAATAGCAGTGGGTTACAGAGCCTATGAGCAGGGTCAAAGTGCACAGTCGATAGCTTTGTGTACTGTGAGCAAGAACAATCAGTTCTTTACCAGAGTTTGTTCTGCACATGAATACCTCTGAACAGTTAATTGCTGCCATGGCAACAGAACAGAGAGGGAAAGTGGCACGAGGTGAGTTGTTTGCATGAAGGTGATCCTTCGCAGTGACAGTGCAAACGTGTGTGTGAGGACTTGAAGTCTGTATGTGAGCACAGGTCAACATTTTCTCCGTATCACCCCACAAGCCATTCAGTGCTGACAAAAGGACTCTTGTGCTGCGGGGTTGGGGAAAGTTACTAATGCTGGCAAGATCATAATCTAAGTCACATTGCAGTGAGGCAGTGATGGGCTTGTACATTAGGAACAGGTATCAAAGTCTTGTCTTCTTGTTGTCACTGGAGTAAAAGCAAGGATTAAGGATTTATGAAAAATAAAATTCAACAAAAGATACCAAAAAAGTGGAGATTGGACCTTTATGTCAACTTAACAAATTTAAAAATAAACATATTATCCAGTCTTTTCTTCCTTCCAAGTAGTAAAAATTATTATGAAATATTTTTTAAAATGACTCAATGAGAATGTAACACAGCAGTGATGTGAGCTAAATGCCAGCAAGCTCACAATGTCAAACAAACTGATGTTTATCAGTTTATGTTGATGCATACCGTCTCAGTTAAACACTAAAATGTTTGCACTTGCTGATGTTATCAAACATAGATAGTAAAAGAGGCAAGTTTTTGAAGACTTTGGTCAAACATGAATTCATCTTGAGTGGATCATCCGTGTCTGTGCCAAAATTCATGGCAACCCACTCAATAGTTGTTGAGGTATTTTGCCCAAAACTGCAAATGTTAAAACCTCCTTGTTTGGCTATGGAAATAGTCATGTGATCACCAAAGTCCGGGAACCAAAAATTTATGTCAGTTCATCTGATCACAACATCGAAGTATTTACTTAAAAAAATAAATAAATCAATCAGTCAGGGGATCACCAAAGTGGGTATGCTGTATAATCTCAGGACCACAAAATTTCATAGCAATCCATCAAATAATGACTGTCTTACAGACTGTCGAGAGACAGACGTTGCCATTCCTAGAGCCGCACTGTTTTCACATCCCAGTAAAATAGAATATGATAGAAAAGAGATGGAAAAGAAAGCTTCCACTGCAGAGCTGCAGTCTTTTGCCCACACATGCTGTGCAGCTTTGCTCAGCGAGTGATCTGCTTCAGTTCTGCATGTGATCTGAAATGATTTAATAGCCTTTGTATGTATTCACTGAGAGCAAGGCAAGGAGGCTGAGGTGTGAGTGGGGAAATTAAAAGGGACTGACACAAATTTGCTCTGTCTGTCCAGCTCAATAGGATTTTTCTTAGAGCACAGTTCAGCCAGGCAGGTGTGTAAGCACTAGCTGCCTCCAAATGATTTTTTTTCACTGGTGGTATAGGTTGAAAGCTTCATTGGTTGTGTATGATCACAGGGCTTTAAGGTCAGATCATTTTATTGGTGATTTAGTCCACTAGCCTCAATCTTACAAAGAGAAACAATGGGTGATTTCTTAAACAGTAATCAACACCTTGAAAATAAAAGACAAAATATAATTCTCATGACAGGAAAATCAAGCGGGATATCCTGAGTGGGCCTCCAAGGGGATTGCATCATCATAGAGTGCCTGCTGTGATGATGTTATCATGGACAGCTGCATGGGGCGGAGCCAGGGTTGAGGCTCTCAGGGAGCCAAGAGGCATCCAGTTGCTAGCAGATCCCCTCCACAGAGTCCCACCTGCTTCACATGTCCATTTTGCCTCTAAACCCCTCAAAGGGATTCCCTGAGTCCTCCTCTATGTCCACTGGCCCCTGTGTCTTTGAAGTCATGATCCTATGTGTTTTCATGGCGTTGAAGTCATTATCCTATGGTTGTGTCGTGTCATGCGTTTGATCCAAACATTTGTTTGAAGTTTCACAAGGAGCTCTTAATGTCACTGTTGGTCACAGACCAAACATATTACACTCGTATAAACTAAGGCAATTATTAACAATCATTGGTGATCCAAAACCAATCACTCATGCTGTCTATTTATGAATTGGAATTTCTCCAGTGAGGCCAATAGGATCTAAACTTTATGTAAAAGGACATTAGCATCAATGGTTGGCAGTAGCTGACATGAACAGGGCAGTGCTACTAATTTAATTAAAAGCCCTTGAAGAATAAGAAGCCCAGCCTAACTTAATACCGTCAATTAGGGGTTGCTCTGCCATCTGACTAAAATCCCACACCCCATTTGTGTGATTCATACAGGAAAATATGCCTCTTTGTCTTCGAGGTCAACCAACTCTTTGGAGAAGCTGGCGTAGGGTCAGGAAACAGTAGTTGAGGGTGTAGGAGTGGGAACGAAGGCAGTAGGGCTGGGGGTGGTTCTTCCAGATAAGCCATAGCATGAGATCATTTTGAATGAGAACTCGTGTATTTTCATCTCAGCTTATGGCAACGTCTCTATAGTGAAACAGCTGCTCTTAAGAGGAATCTGTTTTGGAGCATGAGAGAATGTTGTCAGGGTTTCATATCTGTTAGAAGAAAATGCTCCCATTATAGATTGAGAGAAAGGTTTTTCTTAGAAATATAATCGTTGAGCATGAACATACCAGGTTTATTTGTAGCCCATGATTCAGATGCTTGATTTTATGTCTGCTATCACTCAATAAATGATTTATCCACTATTAAAATGCAGTCTTCATTGGTCTCTTTTCTTTGTTTTTAATTTGGTGCTCAGTGAATGTTGATTTATGATGCCTGCCAACGATGCGGATTTTGCCTGTTTTCATTTTGAAACGTGTATCTTTATATCAGTTTAAAAGAGAGGAGAAGCATGTTCCAAACAGGGAAGGAGAAAGTTCACTTAGCATTGGTTTCCCATTAATTTCAAAGGTCACAGCAGTCTTTTATTCACACCTATGGGAACAAATCCATGATGCAATAAAGGTCTTGGTCCAATTTCATCTTTCTTAGTAATCATTCTCTCAGATCTGAGTTTCTTATAAAAGCATTAACCTTGACAGGACACTCTCAGACCTTTTGTCCTCATCCTGAAGTAAAGCAGTCTCTTGGATAAGAATGTCTGAATTACTCATTTGGGATCCTGTCAGGCCTCTGCATCAGGATGCCAAAAAAATGAGTATGTGACATGCCAATTTGGCAATTGAATTAGGTGCAACTGGAGGCTTTACCACACTGTCATTCATCCATGTCACTGTTCAGTAATCAAAGTAATGGCATGACCTATTGTATGCGATTTCATCAATCCTGTTTTATCAAAGCCTTATGTGAACTGTATTATCTCTTAGAAAGGACAGTGATGGCAAATGCAAGCTTTGTCTCTGAGTGGCAGTGTGCACCCCAGTAGTCTGCGCTCCCCTCAATCCAGCTATCCCTGCAGTTACTCTCCAACAGAGCTCACCATGGAGACTAAAACACTTTTTGGCTTAAGTTGAGATGAGACCTATGTATGTGTGTGCCTATGTATGAGTCATTATTAGGAATGCTTTATCATTTCATAATGAAATGGAAACAGCATTTGTGTGAGGCGAGTTGGTGAGCAAAGAATACCGCACCATTTCCTGGGCATCATTTTATGTAATCTTCTGTCATTTAATTGAAAATGGCAAAACTAATAGTACATTTTTTTCTAAAATGCATTTTAAATTTTTGCTTTTTTTCATACAGTGCTTTACCTTAGTGAAATCCACATATTTGTGTTCCATTGGGCTACATTTATATAAACCTTTGCCTAATAAGTATTTTTACATCACATACTCTTCTGTGCTCTGGCAGTGTTCCTCTGTGAGCTTAGCTCTTTGATACAGAATATTATTGCATTTTGATTAGTCCCCACTGTTACCACAGCAATATTGCAATGCCGAGTTTCATCAAATGTGTCCCGGGCTGGAATGGAAGAAATATTACATTTCCTGTTTTTAATTTTGAGCGAAAAGTTGAACTGGGACATTGGCAGCCCAGTAGAGGAGATTAAAATGTGTGTGACTTCAATTTTTTTTTCTTTTCCGTGAAAAAGATTTGGAGAAAATTAGGCAGGAAGTATGCGGCTTTCCCTGAAACCTAATGTTTCCTCTGGGAACTGCAACATTGTTACACTGTTTATCGACTTCATGGACTCCACAGAGTATTGTCATTTCTGCTAAACTGAGTTCAGTTTTATGCATAAGAGAAAAACATTCATGTTCTCCAGCGATATTTAACATAATAATAATAAACATTTAAACGTAATAACTTTTTGACATAGTAACTTTCTATATTGCTGTAGGTGATAATTTAGATATCCTTTATTAGTCCCACACCAGGGAAATTTCAGAAAACCACCAGTATAAATATCAGTCCCTCTGTGTGTTTCCTTATTAACAGTTTTTTGGATATTCTTTCATGTAATAAGAGTGGATTTTAACTGAATGTTCACTGTATAATTACAAAAAGATGCCTTAAGGATTACCCATGCAATGGGCCGAGCGTCATGTCTTACCCAGTAAACAGAGTCTTAGTCTAATCAATTTATTCTTGTTCTTTTCTAAAGGTCAGAATCAGGAATCTCCAAGTTTACCCACCGTCTGTCCCTCAAAGAGCGTGTGGCCAAAGTAGAGAAGACTTCTTCGGACAGACCGCCATCCTACAGGAGACGATCTCTGAGTGTGGACTGGTAAGACCAAAGGGCCTCTCTGAATCTGCTGCAACATGTCCTTACATGATCACTAAAAATCAGTGATTGTGAGGGTGTACTTGGCCTTCACTACCTCCTCAGGTTAGGGGAGAAAAATGGCAGGAAGCATTTGTGGTGCTGAGACCTGAGACTCATCAATGTGGCTTTTAGGTTCTCAGACTGCAAAGATGAGGTGAAGTAAGACTTCATATAAACGGGATTTTGAATAGGAGAATCTTTCATGTATCACTAAAATCCAAAGAGTTACAGCTAACAAGACAGTGACAACTGCAACTGAGCCTTTCTAAGAAGTGTCAGTGTACAAAATCAAGGCTGAGGTCAATGAGGATTGGGGGCTGGTGTTTAGGGTGGGGGCAGAGAGTGGGTGGAGTGGTGATAGGGTCCTGCTCTGTCTCTGTGTCTGGGTTTCGTTGAAGAGCGCCAAGCAGCTCCAGTGGCGCCGGCTCATCTTGCTCTTGTAAAGCTCCAGTCCTCAGGCAGCCGATGAAAGGAGTTTGAAAGCTTTCCATCACAAGGCTGCCTTCCCGTCCCCACCCATGGGACTTCTTCCCAGTCTCCCCTCTTGTTGCTTGGCCTCCACTCGTTTATCTACCCATCCATCCTGCCGTCCGTCCATCTGGCATCCCCCCTGAGCTTCCTGCTATGTATTCTTGGCTCTTCTTTTATACTTTTCTCTGCATTGGGAAAATAGCCCTGGGTTAAAGCGGATCTTACACTTCCTTTGCACTTAATTTTGTCAAGTAAAAAACGTCCAAACAGTCACGGGTCTAAACAGTTTCCAGATTTCTAATTGCTGTGCGGGGACTACAGTAGCCATTCAGTGGAGTTTCTTTGCAGTTTGTGGAGTTACAGGTGAGGGATTCTCCGAGGTCCTATCACATCATGCTCGTGCCCAGTGTGAGGTCTTACAAGGCCTTTTGTCGGCCTTATGAGACCAACTGTGTGGTCCGGATTGACGTTGCAATGTGTGGTCCGCCAGTAGAAATGTGGTGTTAAGTGAATGAGCGTTGGAGTGTATGTGCAGTGTGAGGTCCTTTACTTTAACAGCTACGTGTTTTTCTCCCATGTTGCTGGAGAGAGGACCTGGCCTTTAAAGTTCAGGGCCTGATTGATGTAGTCTGGTTTTAATGAAACACAGTGGGTAGATTGGACATGCTCATTTACGAGAGGGATGAGGGGGGCTCGGCTGCAGCTGGATTCTGACTTTCTCCGGGGCGAGCCACTGTTACAGGAGTGTGACTGGCCTTTTGTGACATAATAAACAAGGGACCCCAGGAGGAGAGATTCAAGGTTGAGGGCTGAGTCATGCTACTGGGAGGTGAAACAAGGTCGGTCCAGTTCCTGACAAGACGAGCAAAGCTCGTCTGGAATGCACAGTCATCAGTGCGGTCAGAGGGAGAGCACGCGTGCTATTAGCATTTATTGCAAACATCCTATGAGCTGGTTGCATTTTTGGAATTGTTGGACATTTATATGAACTCATGCCTATCTGTGTAAGAAATCTATTTATTGTTTTGCTCACTCTTGATGAGAATTTTTCAAATGTATAGTTGTTATCACAGAGCAGTGCGTTTTCATTCCTCCATGCTTGCACAGCTTGCGACAGTGGGGTTGTCAGTCCATGCTTGGGAACGCGATTTCTCAGGAATGTTGTAAGTGAATTTCTTTCACCTCAAGGAAGAACTAATTAGCCTTTTGGTAGACAAAGATCACTCTGACCTAACAGTACATGCTTTTGGCCATAATTCATAAATTCACTTACTAATTATAACAACATTGCACCTAAATGCCCCATAGGATAAAACGAAGCATGAAGCATTTGAAGAACGTTCACATTTAAAGTATTGTAGTCCAGCAGCAGCTCATTGGTTTAGCTAATACTGAGCTTCTGGTGATCTCTAAGTAAAGACAGCATGTTTCACACTGCAAATACTTCGCTGGAATCATTCATGGCAATAAAGTAATAATCGATATGATTAATATTACCAAATATTTTCCCAAAGTTAAACAATTTAAGAGTGAAGTGACACAAAGATTATGTTAAATACCAAGCTGGAAACCTACCAGCAGCCCTTTGCAGTAAAACAGTCTCAGGTGGCTTAACACTTTACTATCTATTTAGTGGACCATTGCCGTTTATGTCGATTCAAGTCAGATACCCAAACAAACTGTGACTATTAAGGGAATTCTGAGCCAAGGCAGCCCATATACGAGCTTGAAACAGGAGCCGTTTTGTAGCTTTATCAAAGTCTGTAAGGGCCGGCGGGGCCTTGGGAAAATGCGATAATAAAAGATAATGGCAGTGTTATTGTTATTGGTAATCATAGTAAATGGGCTCTAGGGTGTGGGCGGAGAAAAGAGTAGGAGGAGGGGGGCATGGAGTGTTAAAGGGGAAATAAGAGGGTATATGCTACCTATAAAGATTGCTGATAAAATATTGCCATGTTTTTTTTTTTTTCAGTATATTATTATTAATAATCGCATAGTACATGTGTGACGTCTTTGGGTGAAAATGGGAGAGAGAGAGAGAGGGGGATTTCTATTGAGAGAATACTGAATAAAAACAATTTTCTGAAATTTACCTCCATCTGCTGCCGGCACTGTATGTCGCTGAGGGAATTCTTTGACTTATGAGAACATGACTTGAATATCAGAACTGATAACACAGGTGCCTAACACAGGTCTGTTTCCCACTGGCATGTATATTTGCTGCCTTGTTTCCTGCGCATGACGTGGACACAGGAGACATGCAGTAGAGTCTGAGAGTCAATAATGGGGTTGTAAAGGGACACTGGTTCTGGCCAGTAAATAAGTCTTTATTTCCATATCCTCTCATGGTGACAGAGAGGCAGTTCCAGCCCTTCGCCAAAACCCCAGAGTACAATGGAGAGGCAGCCATGTATGTCGGCCAAGCAGTTTTTATTTCCCATAACAGTTCCCCTGCAGTACGCCTTGAGAGGAAACTCTATACCTAAGTACTTAAACATCAATGATGTAGCATTCGGCACTCAAACCATGTCCTCTTCATAAATAAAGGTTGGAATGTGAAAAGTGCAGTGGTCTGTACAACACCAGTGAGTATTTGATTGTGATGTGTGTGGTTACACAGCACACTCCTCTCCATCTCCATCCCCCAAAGGCCCCTCTGCTCTGTCTGGTGCCACACTGTCTTCAGGGATAACTCAGAGCTGACAGCACTCTAGAGATGACGTCTCAACGTCAGTGTCAGGAGAGAAACCAGCCTCCCCTTTCCCGTAGTTAATAAATTAGCACACACCCAAACTCACACACACGTACACACACAGAGTGGTAAAACCTCCTGTCTGCATGCCTGATTTTCTCCTTGATATTCATACTCACACACATACATGAGCAAACACACATTGTAATAGTTAGCATTGTGTTGAGTTGGGTGTGTAAGAGCGAGTGGGGGTTACCAAGTGCTAATCCGTATGAACTGTGCACAAAGGGAATAAAAAAGAACACAGAGAAAATCACCAAAGTCTTAGTGGAAAAAGAAGGGCAATGCTCAAGGGGCCCGGGTGTAAAGTGGTTTTGGACAGTGTGCCACTCGCCTCATTTGGTTCTAATTTGATTTAATATTCCCCCACTCTTTCTTTTTCATCCCCTCTGTAGATTTTTCTCCTTTCTTCTGTGGCTGAGAGCTGTCAGTTCAAACGAGACGGACAAATGAGGAGGTTATAGATCCCTATAATTTTTCTCTTTAGATATTCTGATCAGAACATACTGTTAAAGATCACCAGAGAGCGGGACTTAGTCCTGCTTGAGCTGGAACGTCTGACGTTTTACTTCTGCCTTTTGAGGCTGCATTAAAACATTATTCTTGGAATGTATTAAAAAGCTTTGACAGACACATAATGATGTATTACACAGTTTGAGCACGATATAGTTCAGTACAATAGAAAAAATTAAATACTGTATTGAACTAAAAAGCCAGTTATTGTCTTTTTTTACACTGAAAATTCATTAAAGTGGAGTTATACTCAGATCACATGTAGGTGCAAAGATATTGGAAACTGAATTATTGATGACTGAATATTTAAGTAATTTCTACTTGAATGAATAATCTCTGTGGTTGGAGTTAGCGTGCTGGCATTTCATGTTTCATCACAGAAAATACTTACTGCTTCTTTCAGTCTTTTTTTCATGATACAAACTATTATTTATGCTTTTACTTTTTGGAGCCAATGTGGACGAGATGTTTTTAAAGTGCACAGGGAAAAAATGGAAACTTGAACAACTGATCGAAAACTTAAGAACAGCTCCAGCGCTAAATGGACCTTGTGGTGAGATTGTTGTCTTTGCTATTTTAGTGCCTCCTGCAAAAATAACATTAAAATGTTAGAAACAAGTTTTTTGACGAACCATTTTAGCCAGATCAAAACTGTGTATTCACACTGTTTCAGGTGTCCTGCTAAGTTCTTACTTCCACTGCGTCTTGGCCTGTGATATTAATTTGCCGAGCCTGGGTTTTTGGCCAAATGAGGGACTGTAGTTTCCAGTCCACAGGAGGGAGCAGAATCTCTGCATCTGGACAGGCCGGGGTTATTCCTCCTTACGAACACACAAATGCAGTCATGCATAAACAAACACAGACAGACATAACCACACTCACATGTATGACCATTTACACATACGTGCAAGTGCACAAATTAGGTAGATTAAGCACACAAACACATATATATCACCTTTGTGCAAAAATGAACATGCATGGCATCAGACATGCATACACCCACACACAAATGCACACTCTCACACACAGTGTTCTTGATTCTGGATGCTGTGGGCTGCACTAAGGGAGATTTATGAGGCTGGCTCCCTCTTGTCCTGTGTGTCTCCGACTTGATACTCTGGTTTCCACTCCAAACCTCAACTCAGCACACAGACACAAGGAGACAGGGGGTGGGGATGGAGGGCAGTGAGAGGGAGGGAGGTGTACTGAAAGAGAGAAGGAAAAGGGGGGTGTCAGAGAAGACTGAAATAGGTAAGGGGAGGGGGTGGAGGAGGAGAGAGTGAGAATGATTGAGACTGAAGCAGATGAAAAGGCAGATTGAAAAGATGATGGAGAGTGACAGCATGAGTGAGTTACGAAGAGCCCTGAAAACAGGACTTTAGAGCTGGAAAAGAAAGAAGACAGGGAGAAGTTACGAAATAGCCAGTATTGGAGAAAAAAAGCCAGTAAATGTAGTGTGTCTGTGTGTGTTTGTTTCTGTTTGTGTGTGCAGAGACAGACATCCAGCAGGGTCAGGGGGTTAGCGTGGCTCCATGTGTTGCTTATAAGCTGATAAAAGACAACCGAGGCTGGGGAAACTGCACCCCTCTGCCTACTTTCTGTGAGTGTGTGAGGCTTGTATTCAGGGTCAGAGGCAGAAAGAAAATCAGCTGGGGACCCAAGAGGCTTGTGGTTTGAAACTAGTCTTGGAAAATGGTTTACAGATTGAGATAGGAAGCTCAGGTAGTACAGACCTCCACACCCACGTCAGTGCACAATGGAGCAGAAGCACTGTGAGAGCCAGTAAAGAGTTTAGTGAGTCCAGAGGAATTCTTTGCTCTTTCTCTGTCTTATTTAAAGTTTTCCTTCTTCCACTTCCAACTCAGCTGATGATGTTTACCCCATGTACCTCAACCGGTCTGATTATGCCACAACATCTGTTAACCAATCACCTTGTTGTTGACAGGATTTAATACTGCTCCTGTTTGGGCTACTTTCAGCTTTGGCTTCATTGTGTGAACGACATGACCCACCTCCACCTCTCACCGGGAATCTCAGATGAAGATCTTCCTAGACATACACACTGATGTCAGATGACTTAGAGTTGTAATGTTGTGACCCATCACCACCCTTTCCTCTCTCTATGCATCCATTCATGTATCCATCTAGTCAGTAGAGGATATGTTTGTGTGTGAGCGTGCACGTTATCCTTTTTTAACAAAGGATCTATCAAAGACAGGAGGACAACCACTCTCCACCCCACCACCCAACCACCTCCCTCCATCCACATCCCAGATAAACAGCCGTGGGACTTTAAACATGGCGCCCGGCCGTCGTGTGACTGAGAGAATGGGCCAACTGGTGGCTTCAGTGGCCAGGGGTCGTCCCCGCCCCTCTCATCTCCCTGGCTGGGTGGGTGGCATATGGCGGCCCAGGCAGGGACCCCTTTGGTGTGACACACACACACATGCACTGAGAGACACACAGAAGGCCTGGAGCCACCCAGGCTGGGCCCACGATCGCCATGGGAGACATGGTGTCACCAAGCTTCTGACAGAGGAGGGGTTGTGTGTATGTTGGTTTGTGTGTGTGCGCATGATCCCACCTTGGAAGCACCCTCCCTCTTCCCCCTCTCCCCCCCTGAGAACGTCGGCCGCTGCCCGCCACCACATCCCCATGGTGACTTCGCTGTTGTCTCTGCTCATCAAAATTAGAGAGATTTACCTCTGCGTGCGCACACACACACACACACACAACACATGCACACACACACACACACACACACACACACAACACATGCACACACACAGAGCCAACAGGTGGCAGGCCTTGCTCGGCACAGCAGGCCCACTTCAAAGGTTAAACATACAGCGGACCGCCCACTCTTTCTTTGCCATTCTCCCAAGGGAGAAAGAGAGAGAGTGAGAAGAAGAGGACAAGATAAAAGGAGAGACAAAAAAACACAGTGTAAATAGGAGAGAGAGGAAGGGCAGTGTGAGCGCGTTGCACTGGGGTATAGTAAGTACCTGGTGTCCACAGTTTGTTTATGCACACAGCTCACACATCAGTGACTCACGTATGAGTTAAAAACATAAGTAAAAACAGAATGCCTACAGGGTTATCCAGTTCACTTAAATTCTGACTAACTGTGACTAACTACAGATGTGGACGAACCAACCTGGGAGCCAGTGATCTTCGCATGGATCTTTAGCATATGATGCTCTGGGATTTTCACTCATAGATGATGGAGGTCAGAAGAGAGCACCTTGACTCACTCAAATAAATATCACCTCAGAGAAACACTGATATGCAGAGCACCAACGCAGCACACCCAAGCTTATTGAGAGGAAAGGAAGTTGAAGCCGCAGTGGACAGTTGATTACCAAAACGGTTTGACTCCACAGTGGAAAAATATTGCCTAGATGGTGTCACTCTGGTGTAAACAAAAACACCCGCAGCTTTATCCTGTCTGGTATCAGTCGTGCTGTCTGCTGCCTCTGGCGCAACAGGCTTGGTAATATTTTCTCAGCACTTAAAAGGCCGCTTGTTATCAAGAGAGCATCATTGGAATACCAGAGTCCGTGTTAATAATCTAGCTGATCAGGTACATTGCTTCCAGGCCGGTCTACCACTTTTTCAAATGCACATCTGGTAAGGTCATCCATCCACATCTCTCTGCGTATACACCTCAGGGATAAAGTGAAGTGAAAAGGGATGTCTTTAGCAAATGTGCACCACTAAAACATTAACACACTCGTGTACAACAATGATACTCCCCTCAATAAAATCTCATCCATAAAACATCCCCCTAAAGAGCCTTAAGTGTCACTCTGATTGTCTTCTGGGCTATAAAATCACAAGAATTCCATACACAGGGCTGCACGTATGCATGTGTATGTTTTAATATGTGAGCATTTGTATGTGTGTGTGTCTGCATTTGTTGTGTTGTCATGCCAACTTAGTACGCACAAGGGGCTGCAGGTCACAGTGCTGGCGCGGCCTCGTGTTGCCTATAAGCTGATAAGAGCCAAACAGAGGGGACGGATATATGAATTCTCTCTCTCGCCCTCTCTCACTCTCTCTCTCACTCTCTCTCTCACTCTCTCTCTCACTCTCTCTCTCTCTGCGTCCAGCAGCCTGCCTGCTTCCAGCCTGTCTGGTGCCAAGACTCAGATTTCAGAATTTCCTTCTACAAGCCACATTTAGAGCAGCCAGCGTACTGTGTGTGTACGTGTGTGTGAGTTTGTGCAACTTTCTCCTCTCACTGTCTGCCTCTCTGACCCCCACCTCCCTGCTTTCAGTGAGCACTGTCCTTCTGGTGCCGCTCTTTGCCTTTTCTGCATCTCTCTCTCTCTCTCCCTCTCTCTCCCCCTCTCTCCATCTACGCACCTTCAGTTCTTTGTTTGTTTTACGGGACTTGACCTACACAGACAACCAATGCAATACATGTCAACTAATATGAATGGTCATTTGTGCCTGTGTGTAATAAACACGATTAGACACACACTAACACGCTGGAGAGATTTATGTCTTCTCGGTGGCAGTAAACTAGCCCTTGTGAGGGAGTGCGGAGGAAGGGGGGCTCCTGTCAGCACACAGCTGACCTAAGAGACCCTGTGACACACTGTGATGGCTTAGAATGGAGTTGGGGATTGAGGTGGAGCAGGAGAAGAGAGGTGGTGGGAAGATGTAAAAAAAAAACCAGAGGTACATAAGGAGACAGGAGGTGTGAACGAAAAATAGAAAACAGAGTGTATCTGATTTTAGCGCAGAAGAGCCTGTAAAATGTGTCTTCGCTTTCTTTGGGCTCTTTGAGACAAATATGGCTATATTGGGGTCCATATATGGTAACACTATGTGCTTTTGTCACTTTGGGCAGCAATCCCGGTAATGTGTTCCTCTGGTACCTACATGGTCATGAACATATGCGCACATACACATAAACACATGCCTGTAGATACCGCGGCGTGCAACAAAACGTGTAGCTTCATAATCTTTGTGCCTGTGTGTGTTGAGAAATGTTCCATTGTTTATAGTTTAGATTAACCTTATCTATATTTATAGAGGGAGGAAGCTGTGGCCAAGAACATCTTTTTTTGCACTCCCGTTCAAGTTCCCGTTTGTCTTAACAAAACCTACATGGCCCAATAGGCCTAAACAATAAATCATTTTAAAATAGGGATTTTTCCTAACTTTGCGTCAGCAGATGTCAAGAATGCGTAACACCACACTAGAGGCAGAGGGGGTAGAGACAAAACAAATTGGCTGTGAGAGAGTTAGAGAGACAAGAGGACAAAGATAAAGATTTAAATGGGTGGGAGAGACAACTAAAATGGAAAAGACAATGAGTAAGAAAGTAGCTCAACTGTTGACGGTGTGAAAGAAGAAAATATGTACCCAGTCCAGATTCTGACAAAGTAGAAACAGGACAGATGTCTATTAACTGAGGATGATTTCATCCCTAGCTCACCAAGATGCTCAGATTTGATACCAGGAATCTAATCTTATTGACAGTAGAGTCGTTTGTGTGTGTGTATGAGTGTGTATGTACCTCTGTACTGTTGGCAACAGATTGGATGGATTTATTCTTTCTTACAGTTCTGACCATGTCATTTATATTTTGCAACATAAACTGCTAGTCACCAGACTAAGCAACATTTTCCACTCTGCTGTCAGTTTGCAGTTTTGCTTTGAAGTGTTCAAGTGAGATTTCCCCCTGCTCACCACTGTCAGGGGCTGTTAATGTGCATACTTGTCACTGCCGTTTAGTGAAATCTCAGACACTGGAACCGACAATTTTCTTTTAGATTTTCTTAAATCACAGGTCTCCCATCTTGACTTTTAGGAAAACACTAACCGTCTAAACTCTGTCTGCGTATTTTATATGTAGTCTTTGTTTACATGTGACTCATTGTCTGGAGAATGAAACTGTTTGTGTAAACAGGCTGATATAACTAATAAAGCGGATCCTGTGAGTATGCGTGTTTGCAGCTTGCGGGTGTTGATTGTTTGCTGGGTTGATGCAGTCTCGCTGTAGCAGGCCGGGTGTATTTGATGTGGGATTGATCAGGGGCCAAACATGGAGTCTGGCTTTTGCTAGAGACTTTGGTTTCCCAGAACAACTGCTTCCTGTTTCCCAAACCTGGTAAAAGTGTAGGAAATTGTGTGACACAGACACATGTCTTCGGGCTTTGATCTCTGGTCACTTATTCACATTACTGTAGCAGTGGTAGTACAAAAGCAATGTTTTCAAGATGGTGAAGGTGTTGATGATATAGTAGACAGGCTGGTGTGTGTCTCTCCTAACTTCTGTAACCGACTTCTGTTTTCATTCAATTGAACTGAACTGCCTTCCAAAAGATTGCGGTCAGTTTGTCATAATAAAGATTTTCATTAAATCAGATGTATTTTCATGAACCTGTCTCCTCTCTATATCATAGTATTTACTATTAGTGCATATATTTGTCTATTCCCACTTCAGATTCAAATTATACTACTAAGCGCAAGGAGCAGGAAACGATGTGTGCATGTAATCCAGCATTGACATTTAAAACTTCGTCTCACCAATATCACCCTAATCATTCAGTCTCCTAAACATGGAGACAAGGGACTGCTTTTATTATAAAGTATTTGTTACCAAGGTTAGGCATTGTTGTTGATCAATTTTGCGTCTACAAAGCATTTATTTACAGCAGATAAGGCATAAGGCGGATGTTAGGCATTGTAGGCAGTGATAGAACAAGGAGGAGAAGTTGCAGGTGATGCAGGTGATGGAAAGGTAACCAAGTTTCCTGTGTCCTACGATGTGTAAAGCATGAAACGCTGATTGGAGAAGGTGTTAAAGGTTTCTGGTCCTTATCATAATCAATAGATTACAGTATCACTCAAAAGATGAGGTAAAATCCTTGCATTTGTTTGTTATCATCACATGTTCTCTTTTTCTGTCTAAGACTTTGTTACAGTATGCTTTTGTATTGGTTTTCTGTGTTTGTTTGTGACAGGGTCGTCTTTTGACTTTGCCTAACGTAGGGGGCATGTCATTGGGGAATGACATACCAATCTCACGTGTAGGATGCAGCATCTCTTTGAAAGTAAAGACACACACACACACACACTTACCCCACACCACATTATGCACTCTCTAATGTCGTCAGAGAGTGATGGGGCACCATCCTGCCGACAGAAAAAAAGTTGTCTGTTCCATCTCAGGCAAATAACAATAAGCCTGGGTCTGGATTCCACTGGGCTTTCTCTTTGAAATGGGATACCGGCACACGCATTACAAATATATCTCTTGTTTTATCTTCCGGGCCAGGCCCATGGAAAAATTATTCCAAATACCTGCCGCGCTTTATCTGGAACCCTGGAATAGGTTAGGCCCAGCCGGGAACACGAGGATGTCTAAAATAAGGCCTCTATTACGGGATGGAGTGGAGATGGATGGGACAGAGCGGGAAGGGACGGGGATCGGGGGTATTTTAGGTGTATCGGCCCTGTGAAAAAGGGCTTGTTGCGGGGGCTTGGAGCTGCTTTAAAGTCTACTATGTGGGCCGCTGTCAGCTGTTGTACAAACTGCATGTGTTAGGGGAGGGTTTGTGTGTGTGTATGTGTGCTCGTGTGGACTCACACGGCCATAGCAGAGCGGGAGTATAAATAACATTTTTCCTACAGATGTTCTCACCTTGACAAATCTGTTCTTGGCCTGTGTGATACTTCTTGGCATATGGCATGATGGCCCAACGTAGCTTAACCTTTATTTACTTTACTCAACCTTCCCCTGCTGCTGTTCAAACCATTGCTTTTAAGAACAACATTTATATATGCGGTATTTAACTGATGATGTTTTCCAGAGTGACTGATAATAAACAAGCATCTCTGAAGGACTTGAATGAGGTGCAAGGCTAGAGACAAATATGCTGACTGCTGCAGGGATTCAAATTAAGATCTTTTGGTCACTGCCAAGTCTTCTAATAATTCTGTCAGCTAATGCCAAAAGATGTTACTGCTCCCATTCAGATTAATTATGGTAATCATATTTTTCTCTTCTTTTTATCAACAAAACATGTGCATGGAGGCCTTGTGTGTGTCATTGTGTGTCACACTAGATTAACCCTCTTTTCCAGTAAAATTCTTTGGTTATAGTCATATTTCAATACAAGGGGGAATTAGAGTTGAATCAAGGCAAAAAGGAGCCACTGAAGAGAGAGAAAAGGTGGAATCAATGGGAGGAAAATCAGAAGCAATAATGAGATAAGGCTAAAGAGCAAAAGTTCAAGAGCCAGGGGGGGAAGTGGAACAAAAAAACAGAAGGGAGAGGACGATAAGAAGCGAAACAAGTTCATAGGATGTTAGGTGAGGGAGGAGGAACAGAAGGCGAGAAAGCTGTTAGAAGTGCGTCCTTGAGGAATCCATTTATCTCCCTGCATCTGTTTGGTGGGACCCGTCACGGAGTCTGTCACCATCGCCTGTAGAGTCCTGCTGACATTTCCTTCAGCGGTTGAGTGTGTGTGAACACCACGTACCAGACTTGCCCTAAAAACACAGTGTCATGTACATAGTTCCCATGGCAGAATGAAGAGGGGCAGCATAGTCATCATACCAGTCATGCCAAGATCCCAGTGGCAAGAGATGCCGAGTCCCTTTGAAACCAATAAGAAAGAGATGACGCTACAGAGCAGCACTGCCAAACTGGCCACCAGGCAGGCCTTGCCAGCGCAGGATGATTCAAATGGCACCTGTGACTGAGAACAGATAATGCCAAAGTGGTGCCCATCTGGCAGATCAGTGTAATTTATCACCATGCCATAGATCAGTGGTTCTTAGCCAAGTGTTTGGACCCCCCTCCCAAGAGGACTGAAGATCATTTTTGGGTTGTGGTATTAATGGGATTAAAAAAACAATTTGTGAGCTGTGTAGATGTATTATTCCTCTGATAACCACATTTTGTTAAAAGCCTAAATAAGTCATAGATGAGCTTTCTACATATTCAGCCTCTGACAGAGGGTCACATGTGGACATTTCTTTGCTTTAAGGGGTCACAATCCAAAAACCTGCTGGTACTGCCATACATACTGTTATATCAATGCTCGGCATTAATTGTGGTTCAACAATTGATATGTGGAGCTGATGTAGAGTGCAATGTGAGTCATGACACCTTGGCTCTTAAAACAATATTGTGACATTGAGCCCATTGAATTTCTGGTGCTGTCACACCAATTTTGATTATACAACTTTACTAGAATTCAGTAAGTCACAGTTTGTTTTATGGTGAGAAACTGACAAGCTATAGAAAAGAGAAAAAAACTGGCTACCATTTTCTGTTTTTTGTATTACTCTAAGGTGTGCAAAACCCTCCACTGTTCTTTTGGCCTATTAATACCTTTGCAGTTGTCTGTGATCATCTTGAGAGATGTAAACTCTAATTTGAGATCAGGCTTCATGGGGTCCATATGCTGAATCAAATGTCATATTCCACTATTTTCTCCCACTCGTTTCTCTTCCAGGGCTGACACTGCCAAGATGACGCAACCCATGAGGGGCGACCAGGCCCACCAGCCGGCCCCGGCCCGCAAATCGGCCAGCCTGTCTTCGCCAAGCGCGGCTCGCCGCCTTTACCGCAACTTGTCTGGAAAGTTCCGCGCGGGCACCAACCCCCCTGCCCTGGAGGACAGTGTGGTGTCAGGACGGGGAGGAGACAAGGAGAGGCTGCGCAAAACCACCATAGTAAGTCAGAGGGAGAAAAAGAAGGAAAAAATAACAAGGCCAGGAACATTGTAGTCTAAAAATAGTCAGGGAAAACGTATAGAGTTGGACTGTAGAGAGAACCCCAGGTTGTAAGATCATACACCCTTCTAAGACAGAAAATATCTCGTGGGAAGCATTCTGCATGTGAATACTTCATGTGATTGTTCTTTGTATCACAGTTCCAGAGTAACGAAGCATTGTTTGAGGCAGTGGAGCACCAGGAGTTGGACTTAGTACAGCTGCTCCTGTCCCAGTACAGTCTGGAAGAGCTGGACCTCAACACCCCAAACAGTGAAGGCCTCCTGCCCCTTGATATCGCAATCATGACCAACAACGTGCCAATGGCCAAGCTGCTGCTGCGAGCTGGTGCCAAGGAGAGCCCCCACTGTGAGTAGAGCAACATATCTGTAATACCTGCCCATTCACACAAGGCTTTAAGGGACCATTTGAATGTTAATGGAACAAATTAAAACTGATTCTCCTGCAGCACAAAACCTACAGTAGGTGCTGAGCAACATGCTGGTGACATAAAGAATCCTCTTCTTAGCTCACTTGCTGCAAGTTAATTTCTTCATTTTACTGCAAAGCGCTAACACTGACATACTGGAGGGTGTTCATTTCCTGTGACTGATTAGCACAGTGGAATCAAACCCAAAAAATAGTTCTAAAGCAGGTCATGCAAAGTTGCTAAAAGCTTCTATTAAACCTGTACAAAGTTAGTTATATAGGGTTGAGTCTAAAAGCTCGATTCATCTTTTTATTTCCACAATCTCCTCTGGGGTCACCACAATGTCTGCATCAGCAAAGGCACTGTTTCTCTTATAAATTTAGTTTTTGTGTTTAATTGTATCTTTTTATGTAAAGTTTGACAGCTTTTGTTTGTAGAACCTTGGCTTGCCCGCAGGTGAATCACACCGTAGCAAATGCTAGCTTGGCTAGAGCTAGAGGCAAGCAGCCTTGTCCTTAAGCCAATCACATCTTGTGTGATACATGGAAAAGCCAAAAGTTAGTTGTTGTCTGCCAATCTAAACTTGTATCCTTTACAAGTTATGATACGAGTGAGGCCCAAAACCACATCTCACGCTCATTGACAGATCTGGAATGTTTTTTTTTTTCTTATGTTGATTTCAGTATTGAGCATAGATCTGATCTGATACCAGACAAGGTTTGTTTGAGTTTCAATAGTCACTCTTTTAGAATCAAACCCAAAGCCAAAGCTCCCGTCATGACAACATCAGCTTCTACCAAAGCAACTGCAGGTGTTGCCCAAAGCAACGACGCACACATAACTCGTAACACAATCTCTTATCATGCATACCAGTAATGCATTCATCCACACATAACTGACAACCTCATACATCTCTCTCTGTTTTCCGCTGGCAGTAAATACATATTAAAGGCGATGAAGGGCTGGTAATAATGATGCAATATTAGGCATCTTTGTAAGCACTTTTCACCGTCTGTGATCTGCTGAGCCTCTGCTCCCTTCCTCTGTTAATGATTAGAACTCGCCAGTAAGGCTCCTAGGCTGTTTGTGTTTGCACTTGTGTGCACGTGCGCGCGCACACACACACACATACACACACGCACACACTTCTCCAGAGCTGAGCCAGACATCTTATAAAGGTATCATTAAATTGAAAACACTTGAATGGAAAGTGATGTTTACTGAAGTTTGCTCTTTGATTGTGCTCTCTCTCCAGAACTCGAATAACTCATAAGAGAGTGTGAGTTTTGTGTGCGTGTGTATGTGTGTGTGCGCGAGTGCGCGCATGCGCCAAAGGACTGAAGCAGAGAAACAAATGGTGAGAACAACAGCACATGAGGAGAGTAAAGGCTTGCCTTCTATAAGCATGTACTAATCAAACTCCATCTGAGGAGAATTGACATCAAAGACAGTGCAGACTTTTCACTGAGCTTTGAAAGCAATTGATCCGGATGCATAATGGTATTGTCTTTCTTGACTTCATTTCCTGTGGTTACCAGAGAGACAAATAGACCAAGGGCAGACAAAGAAAATCAAACAAATTTTCAAAAGCAGCTTCATAATCACGTTATAAATCCCTCAGTGGCTCTCTGTAGGACAAAGCCACTTTAATGTGCTGCGCAGCCCTGATGTGAAGTAAGGACAAATCAAGACACACGTACACTTTGGTGACAGCATCTGGACAAGTTTCTAGCCCTGGAGGGGCTGTAAATGTAAATCAAAATGGACTGTAAACACTTATTTGAATTCATCCAATAGTCCAAGTCCAAGGATTCTCGGTAATCATTCTAACCCTAACTTTAAAACACGACCCCGACCCTTGTGTTACCTGCTTTAAAAGTGACAAGTGGCTTAATGTCTTCACACAAGTGGCTGAAGAGAACAACACAAAACTGACACCCAGAAGAGACACTCTGATTCAAAGAGAAGCTCACAGCCACTGCGGAGACACGGAGAGAGCCGCAGAATTAAACACCCAGATGGACATTTTGACACGGAGCTTTAAACTTACTGTCAACAGTGGAATCTAACGCTCAACAGTGGAATCTACAATGAACAAACACAGACCACACAGACTAAACACAGACACACACCAGTCCCAAACACTCCAGGAATGACCAGCCACCAAAGAAGAAGTACAGTACAGCTACTGTCCTTTGTGACCTTACAGCTTTACATTACTTCTTCTATACTTTTAGTTTGAGCGATCTATACATTGGCAATTAGAGTAGATTTGAAGCTTTGATCTCTGTGTCATGCCACCACCAGCCACTATCACTTACCACATGGCCATAATTTTAATATTTTCATTTGGTGCCACATCTCATCTGCTATAGTGATGGGTTTTTTTTCTTTAAGTAAACATTAATGTTCATTGTTTTAGTAACACCCAGAAAAACATTCCTCTGATGGAGGCTGTGGTATATGACAAAAATAGATCAGTTATATAAATTTTTCCATGGGTTTTGCAGAAAAATACTTTTACAATGGCAGTTTAAAACGATGCCTATGCACGTTCCCACCATTTTCTGTTCCCTTATAACCGCATATGAAGGACACTCCTCCCTCCTTGGCCCTCTCGCTTTCATCGCCACATTTTCTGTGTCATTTTCGAGGTGATGTCATCCCTAAACAGGGACTGCTTAGTTAAATGAAGTTTATTGAGGAATCTGCCACAACATTTTGGCAAACAAAGACATTAAAAAGAGTAGCCTGCAAAAGCAATCTGCGACACTGCAAGCAGAGGGGTTTCTCGTAGCATCAGTGTAGCCGTGTGCATCGTTTGGGTCGTTGATAAAAATAAATCCACCACAATATTTATTTCTGTAATTGAGCTGGCGAATATTTATTTGTAATGAATGCACGTTTCTTCCTGAAAAACATCTGCATTAGTGTAGTTCTGCTGCATTTAATAGTTCTAATCAAAAAATAGTTATGCTCGTATGACAGAATTTTCTTTTAATTAAGAACTTTCACTATTGTTGGCTCCCAGTCTTTTGCATTTGTTCTTTGAATCTTGGTTGGAAAAAAACAGCCCCACTCAAATTAATTGTCCAGCATTGCTCAGCTTTACCAACTGCCTTTTTTTATGTGTGAATATAAAAGTGCTTTTATGGATGTCAAAGTAGTTTTGAAATAATGGAGTCGCTTTAACATGTGCCTAAGTGTAATGAAACTCTTCTTTTAAAACTGGACGCATGCAGTGACTTTTCTCTGTCTCTCTCTACCTCTCTCGCACATGCTTCTCAGTCGTGAGCCTGGAGGGCCGAGCAGTGCATTTGGCCACCTTGGTGCAGGAGGCAGAGCAGCGGGTGTCTGAGCTTCAGGCCCAAATTGGAACCGAGGGTCCCGGTGAGCGGGAGGGATCTGACCGGGAGAGGCAGCTAAAGGCCTGGGAGTGGAGGCTCCGGCTCTTACGACGCATGCAGACAGGCTTCGAGCATGCTAGTAAGACCTCTGAGTGACTTTGATGATTGTTACTTGCGTCCTTGGTTTTCATTTTTTCACCCTTTTACTCCGCTGGCACTCTGTCTTGGCTGAGTTAATGGCTTCCACACAGGGAAGCCTAGTACACGACTGTGTGTGTCTGTGTGTGTGCAAACACAACACGCTGTATTCCTGCTTTAATTTTTTATAGGCCTTTCATGACACGCTTAGTGGCAGAGTAGACAGTCACCCACCGAACGCAGACACATTCACACGCACACAGTCCTCCCTTCCACCCAAACCAATATGCACTGTGGTGTTAAAAAAAAAGTTTCCCTTCTTTTTAATTCCACATACTCATGTATTTTGATGGGTAAGTTGTGTGAACATGGATGGAAATTACACACCACATGTCAAAATTATGTTTATGTAGTCAAATTCACAATCGGTGACATCATCACCTCTTCTCTGTGTTGATTGAGTTGACATTAATTGGTGAAGATGTTAGATTTCAAATGCAGCAATGTTTCCAGCCATTACTGACTGTTCAAATTGCCTCAATGTCACAAGCATCCATTACTTGACACTTTTTCCCCACCTCTGCAACTGAGCAATGCACTGTGCAGCAAACCAGGAAGACGGAATGATGTCATTACAGTAACCTGCCCATTGCGTGCGTCTGCTCCATTATGTTGGTTATAACGTGCAGTATAGGATCACAGTCTGCATGTTACCTGTCTCTCTCTCTACTTATTTACTTGCCATCTTTCTGTCTGTCTGCCCACCCAGACCTTCCAGAGGCTCCTAGTGTAGTTCGCCTGTCTGTCAGCAGCAGTACCAGTCTAAGGGTGGACTTCCAGGAACCTCTCTGTGTCAACTCTGCTGTGGTTACCAAGTACAAAGGTCAGCCATGGTGCCTGTACCTCTGCCTCATTTAGAACCAGCTGCTCAGTATCATAATATGTAAAGCTGCCAAAACTTTTTAAAGTATTAAAAAAAATTGACAGAAGCATTTTAACTAGTCAATACCAAATTATATTTTATTAAATTATATATTATATTTTATATTGATGATGAGTTAAAATGTTTTGTTGTTTGTTGTTTGCAGTGAGCTGGAGCACTTCCCCTTCACTCAGTCCTTTGCTGGGTGAGATCGTGGTGGAGGACACCACTCTGCTCCAGTGCAACATCACTGGACTTACTTCTGTAAGTTCTACCAGAGTCTCAGTCTCCACCACATTGTTAATGCTCTGTTTTTAGGATTTCCTGGATTCTACATTTACTTATGTGTATCACACCATGTTCCCATCTTGGTCTCCAAGAACTGCTGGATAGAAAGGACACAATCATGCATTATGTTTATAAGTGACAAGGCAACACAAAGAGCCCCTGAGCTCTAGCTTCTCCAGCTGTTGGTGCTCACTGATAAAAAATTTAAAAGCTATTCTCCCACATGATGTCCCCGATATTATTTACATGCAAGCTTGAGGCGTTTGCTCAGGCGACATTTGAAGGCATCTCCCATGTGACGCTTCTGTCTTTTTCAAATGCATCAGACTCTGCACACAAGTTGCAGTCACCATCAATCCCAAATGATTGGTGGGTGGTTGGGGTGTGCTTTTAAAAAAACACAATTGGACAACAAAGTTTATTTGTTATATGTCAAGAGTCTTGTGCTCTTGACCATTCATTAGCAACAGTTGCAAAATAGCCTCCAAAATGATAAAAAGAGCAGCTTGGGAGCCTGCCACCTGATTTATGTTTGGCATTTTTAAGCGGGCATGTAGACAAATGGACGCTTCGCTGGTTGTTTGTTATTGTGTGAGAGAAGCTCTCTGCACCCCTCCTCACCCCCAACTCCTTTAAGACCCCTGCTGCCAGCCAGAGCTCACTCCTGTCACATGACAGGGGTCAAGGCGAGGTCAGGAAGTGTCGGCGGCTGGTTTGATTGATCTGGCTGAGAAAGGAGAGACTGAGGCCTGCTGTCTGCACACTGGGCACAGAGACAGACAGAGCTTCTAGATAGACCCTTCGCGCTCCACACACACACACACACACATACACACACACACACACACACACACACACACTCTGAAATGAAGACTGACAAGGACCTAGCAAGAGACAAACAGATGCACTGAGCCACAAAATTTTTTCAAATATGCGCACACTGTTTTTTAGTTAGTAGCTGTGTGTGTGTGTGTGTGTGTGTGTGTGTGTGTGTGTGTGTGTGTGTGGCAGAGTTTTGCCTTAACTGTCATATGTCCTGTCTTACAGGGGACCTACTACTATGTCCAGGTATCAGCCTACAACATGAAAGGCTGGGGGCCTCCACTAGTCTCCACCCCTGCCTGCGCCGCACCTTCCAGTAAGTCTCCATCTTGTGTAATCATAGGCATATGCTCGTGTGCGTGCCCAAGTCTGACATAAAGCAAAATATAAAACTTCCAAGTTAACAGCTGAACAAGATCCCTGAAGGGTTTTGGCTGCGATCACTAAATTAACACCACTGTGAAATAGTTTTCACTCAGGACTCAGGAAGATGTGTGTGTGTACATGTGTGCATCCTGCATGAATGATACTATCTCTCTGCGCTTACCCACACGTAAAGGGACTTGGACATCGCGTCATTTCACATCCACTCAATCGATTTGGTTATTCCAACATCAACTCGGCGGTGCTTTGACATCATTAGGGGGGTTGACAGCTGGACCCTCGTCGGCCAGCAGGCTGGGTGGGTTCTGGGACCCCCTCTGTGGACGTCAGTGTGTGTAACCATAGCCTCAGGACGGTGTTTGGGGCTGGCTGGCAGAAGAAGCTGCCTGGGTTCAGCCAAGAAGTTAACCGTGAAGTCATGTGCAACAACAGCTGAGGTGTCGACTCACCACAGCAGCTTTGACCCCCTTTCTATCTATCTATCTGTCTATCTGTCTATCTGTCTATCTATCTGTCTATCTGTCTATCTATCTGTCTATCTGTCTATCTATCTGTCTATCTGTCTATCTATCTGTCTATCTGTCTGTTTGTCTTTGAGGTTTTCAAAGAGATACACAGATACAGACAGATGACTAGTGTATATACTTTGTTTGTATATACTATGTTTGGCAAAATAGTAAAAACTTACATTTTGTAAGTCACGTAATTTATGAATGTGAGGATATTAATTCAGTGTGTTGATTTATGAGACGAGTTCCATGATTCATGTCTGTTTGTGTGATGAATGTTAAGTCTGTACAGTTAGTACACAGTAACTGTAAAAGAGAGAACATAGGTACTGTGATTGTGTGCATGCTGGCATACTTGGAACACATCTGGGGAACACATGAACATGTTTGTCCTCATCAGCACACCGTGTTTTTCAGCAAGTGTGTGTGTGTGTGTGTGTGTCTTCATTTTAGGAGACTGGGCTTTCCCTCTCTTTTTTTTCTACTGTCCACCTCCCTCCCTCTCTCAGAGCTAATTTCGATGTTGCGTGTTTGTGTTTTCCATTTGGGCCTACCACTGGAAATATTTGCATGTCTGTGCTGTAGCACGCGGCGCGGCCCCAACAGTGGGGGCCTTATACCGGGCCGTGGACGCCCATTAAAGGGCCCGCTTGTCCTGTCGGGACAGGCACCTTTCCGGGAATAGAGCTCACCGTGTTTCAGACCCACGCGCCCTCCGGGGGGCTCCGGGAGAGGGAGTTGGGGTGGGGGTGATGAGGGGTGGGTGGTGGTTGATGGTGGTAGCGGGGGGAGTGGGTTATCGCTGACACATCCTCCACTGAGCAAGTAAGGATGCTGGCTTACTAACACAGAGGCAGAAGGTGCTGAAGGATCGTTTTCTGCAGAGCTGATGAGAGAAGGGAAAGCATGTGCTTTTGTGTTTTTGTAATGCAGAATGTATCAATGCTTTTATGAGTGAGTGTTTGTCTATGAATAAGAAGGAGGAACACAAAAGATAAACAAAGACAAAGTGAAAAACAGATGAATAGAAACAGGCAGAGAGAGAGAGGTAACTGAGTCTTCTGTTTTTGTAGTGACGAGTGGTGTGTTACCTTCCTCACTTTCTGTCACTGGGGCAGCAACACAATGTTTATGTTTTTGTGTACATGTGTTTGTGTGTGTGTGCATACTTACTGTTCTGAGCCCAAATATGTGCAGAGCAGTCCGTCGCACTGGTGCTCAGTAGGTCTGTCTCTCAGCCAACCACAGCTTTCTCACACCGGGGTGGGTGCTTTTTGCTACAGTACACACACTAGACCTGTTTGAGCAGCACACTGTCTCGTACACCTCACACTCAGGCACAGGGCCAACCTGAGAATTTTTGGTGTCCCAAGCAGAATTTGACTGTCCCCCTCTCTAATCCCCAGATTAACCCTCACCTAGAGTCCCACTGCTGAATGAATTAGCACTGTATAGTCATACAGTATTAAAAGTGTCACATCAGCCAAGTGATCTCGATGAGTGCTGTTTTTACTGCAATTTAAATCACTAAAATAAGTAAATCTACTGTATTTTGTGCATTACATATCTTAAAAAGCTCACTGGCCTACTGGCTGCTGAGTGTTACTCTGGGGCTTCACATGAACAAGTTTTCCATAAAAGTTCAAACACAAAGTTCAGTTTATTTTCATCTGACCAAAGTTATTGCTACATAGTCCATATATCCAAGTTCACCCATCTCAAATAAACCCAATAATGCTGATGTATTCAAACTTTCCACTGGGAGCACAATCTGCATGCTCCATCAGTAGCAACCTGTCTGTAATAGAAATTGAAGTCTTGCACACCACCAATAAACAAAGAAGCAACTGACAACATGTTGTCAAACCTGCCTACTTTATTCATAAAAATAACAAAATAAACTTCTGGAATGATCTATTTTTGTATAAAGACTTGAATAAAAACTTTACTGTTGGTCTGAAAACAGGTCGGAAAATAGAACAATGACAAATCTCTCTCTATGAGGCTGTATTTACGTTATGTTGTGTTCTTAACACTATATTACTGGTATAGTGCCCTTAAAACCTGTACCCGCATGTACTTAAACCTGAATCTGTTTCACATTTCCACAGCAGACAATATTCCTAAATGTAGGTGGGGTTTTTACTGTGTCTGGAATAGTCATGTCAACCTTGTAAGTAGCGTGACATCATATCTAATGCAACACAATAAACAAAGGAGTACAATGGAGAACATCCAATGCTTTGTGTTCCTTCTTCTTAGTATGTGGCTGTTTATTACAGCAAGAAGACAAGCTTAATTTGAGAGGAGGCTGCAGGCATCAAGCACAACTAAATAAAAAGACTAAGCATGCAGTGTTGCAATCAATTGTATATTTAAAAATGGTGGGTTTATGCATTGAGTTCTTTGTCATGGAAAAGTGATGGACTGCAGTATTTCCAGCTCAGCCTTTAAGTTCAGGATCAGTAGAGTGGTGACTAATTAAACATGGTTAAATAGAGTGAATATGTTGGAATCAATTACTTTTGCCAATGGAAACATGAAAATAAATGTTCTAGTGTTCAATTGCTTTGTTGCATGTATCTGATGTATGCATACTAACACATGTTAGCAAGCGGATGTTTAGTAGGTGTAATGTCAATCATGTTCTCTTAGTTAAGCATGTTAGCATGTTTACATTCGCTAACTCACAGTAAACTCAGTTTAAAACTTGGTTGAATGCCTTTATTTTTGCAAAGTCCCATTTTGACCTAATGATGGGCCTGCATGAAATGTTAATGGATAAACAGAGTTCTTTCAGTTCAGCAGAAGGTGAACATGAATGTCTGTCTGGGCTAAACCTTCTTTTTATTTATTTTTGCTTCATCATTAATGCACATTTTAGCTTAAAGGACACGTTTAAATAATAAATGCTGAACAGCGCATGGTCACTTTTCTAAAATCGTCTTCCTTACTTCTGCAGGTTGGAGGGATATCGATGGCCGTGCTCCACGTCAGAGAGGCCAGAAGGAGGCACTAGACCAGCTGCTCGGACAGATAAAAGACGCTCACCGCCACTGTGTCTGCCATGGTATCCGCAACTTTTTGTTCGAGCTAGTAGGAGCGTTCACCTAAAATACTCAGCAGTAAGGCGAGCGCTTTAACGGTTTGCACAGTTGATCCCTGGTGAAACCCAAACCCTTGAACCTGGTAGTGATAGTGACTGAATGTACTCATTGAACTACACATGAGCATGTTACATCTTGCTAGATGCTACATGTAGCAGATTCTGAGGTAGAATAACAACCCTGAAACGACATGATCACAGTGAAATGCACCCTGAGCTGTGACATTAACCTGAGCTTCTGTAGTTTCCGCTACTCTTGTCACATGAGCTGAATTTTCAGCCACCGTCTTGTTCATGTTTCAGAAATATTCTAAGCGTAAACAAACATGAGCAATGGACAGTTCACCTGGCAGGTGTAACACGTCTCACCAATTGCTGTGTTTCATCTCACTTTGACAGACACTTTACAATCTCAGACGCGACAAGTACTTCGGGGGGCCGCGCACCCTAAGACGTTGTGCCACCTCAAAAATAATACCCTCCCCTCTGTCTCAATAACCACCACCACCCACCCCCTCATACGTCTTTCCATGACTCAGCCCTTCCTCTGCTGAATACCTCTCTCTCTGTGACAAAATGCAGATCAACTTCTCTCACACTCAGGCTGTTTATATCCCCAAACACTGCTGGCTGTAAGCTGGTCCCATAAGTGTCAAAACCTGTCCACACTGACTCTTTTACATGACGGCAAAGTGCATTTAGCATTGCACGAGTTGTCTCTTTTTTCTTCGCACACCCACAAGCCCAAACACACTCGCCCACTTACTATTGTCCACTGTGGCCAGACCATATTTGCAATAGGGCGAGACGCAATATAATAGTCAGTATTGAGTGGCTCTTGGTTCTTCAGACGGCGACTGATTGAGCTTGAGAGTTCAGGCACGGTAGCCAAGGTGGCGTGTCCCGGGGTCATGTTTGTTATTCCTGTAAGAGACGAGTCCTGGGCTGGAGTCGGGAGAGGGCATAAATTAACACTGACTACTGCTGCCTGCCACCACCACCACCCCCACCCACAGCCCGCCAGTCGTCCTGTCTACTGTCCATACATATACACACATAAAGATAGACAGGCACACACGTAGATACACATGTACATGAACAGACACAAATATTCACGTACATGCTCCCGCTTTCAACTATGACTCTCTCCCACATGTCCGTGTACGCACCCCCATCGCAGCCCGACTTATGGCCCACGCCACATTCTCCCTCTTGTCCAAACACTATTAATTAAACTGTGAAAGAGGCCTTGACTAACACAGGCACCCCAGCAGTCGGCCGTGCTTGTCTGTCTTACTCAGTGTCAAACAGGGACCGAAGCCAGGAGGACTGGAGCTGAACAGTCTTGCGAGTAAAGAGAAATTTGGGGAGGTGAGAGGGGTCGAGGGGCGCTGTTTTTTCTTGTTACTCCACCTCGACTCGTCCACCTGAAGAGAAAATTAGTTCTTTTCGGGTCCTGAATGGGGGGATTTATTGACTTTAAGTGGCCTGGGGCTGAAGTAAGATCACCTGGGAGGGGAGGAGAGGGAATCTGTGAAGGGTTTGGGACTCAGGGTTTCTAATGAGTTGGGTTGGTGCGTTATCTCACCAACAGGCGCCCACACAAACACACACACGTACACATACATATACACACACACACACACCTCCCTCTCTCGCCTCCAACCCCCTCCAGGCCCACTAAAAATAAACATGTCCCCACAGACTTAACTGACCTCCCTGTCAGTGAGTGGCAAAGGGTTAAGACACATATACACACACACACAAATTACTACAGCTCTTTGGCTCCACTCATATGGCTGTAGCTCAAGACATGCCATGCTCCAGCAGCTATAGTATATGCAGGTAAACACACACACACACACATATACACACACATTTAGTGTCCCTCTGGGATCTGAGAGCTAGTGGTTCCCTCAAGGCCCATAGTCTGCTGCTGGCAGCCAGCGTGACTGTCAAATGGTGCCGCGCCGCTGGAGCGCATGAAATGTCGAAAAACATTCCACTCCGACCGTGTTGTTGGACGTGTCAGGTTGGTTGTCAATTAGGTAACGGCCTGTCACTGGAAGAGATGTTTCTAGAGTTTGTCAGGACAGAGCTACTCATTGGTGTTAGTGGTAAAGCTAGACAACCAATCAGAGTCGTGCCACAGTTTATCACGAATGCCTTGACTTTACGTGTCCAGATTGTCAGATTATTAGTTTAAACAAAGTAACCTGAATCTTTTATTTTGTTGTTAAATTAACAAAGTCCTTTCTGTTTCCTCTGTCTTGTCCAAACAGAACAGTGCAAAGCTCCGCCACAAGGGAGGAAGCACTCAGTATCGAAAAGCTTGCGCCACCTCTTCCAACCCACCAGCAAATTTGTAAAAAGCTTAAAAAGGTATGGATCTTTTTGGCAAACTGTCCTCATTGAGATGTGAAGTTAAAGAATTGACCTCCATGTTGTAGGCTTGGACAAACAAATGAAAGGCATTGTAATTACTGTGTAATATATATCAAATGTAGTCTTTAAATTGCTCATTTGTTTATTTTCATTGAGTACTCACTTTTTGGAGAGAGAAGACGACACTGTGTCAGGGTTCCATGGCAGCAATACATTTTGTGGTTTAATTATCACATTTTTAATGTTATGTCATTATTTTGATACTTTCCTTCTTTGAGAGTTCACATACAGCAAAGTTCTGACCAGTGTAAGATTAAGTCCAACTTTGCAGATCTCTTCAGACACTAAGGCAAGAAAGCTAGCAACATTTGGTGAATGAATGATTATGTACAGGGGCAGAGTTCACTGCTGTAGTGTTTCTAACACTTGTACTTTTTCTATGTTACTTTCCAGAGGTGTCTATCTGACATCGATATTCTACAGAGATGATAATGTGTTGGTGACTCCAGAGGACCAGATTCCTATTGTGGAGGTTGAAGATTCGTACTCCAGCTCCTTGATGCAGGACTTCCTCTGGTTTACTAAGGTAGACAGGCAGACAGAATGGAAAAGAGAGAGAGTAAAAAAGATATTAAGATAGAAAGACACGTACAAATATAAACTTGATATATATATATATATATATATATATATATAAAAGACACACTGCAAATCAATTAATGCAATCTGCATATAACTGATAGAAATGGTAAAATATCATGCAAAAGTTAATCAACGCTGTGCTAATTATCCTTCAAAATAGTTTTTTATCAATTTTTAGTACTCAGCTGAAAAAAGGACTGCTGGCGTTTTGCTCCCAGATTCTTTTGAAAAACTATCTGTATGTGTTCGCCCATCCGTGTGCCAGGTCTCGTATCTGTGGGAGGAGATTCCCTGGCTGCAGCAGTGTCTCAGTCCTTCCCAGTCGTCATGCTCCTGTACACTGCAGACACGCCTCAAGATGCTGCAGGCTGTCTCCCAGCTACAGGTAGGACAGTGCTCAGGGGGTTTGCCCTCACTTTCACAAACTATTACAAATATGTTGTTTTTTTTATTGAAGTTGTGGTAACTGTGACCACATAACTAAAATTATTTTCTACTGTGTTTCATCAGGGAATGCTGGGAACCCAGGACCTGGGTCAGGTGTATTTTGAGCCAATCAAAGACAAGCACGGCAACGCCCTGCTGGTGCTCCTGAAGGACATGAATGCCTGTCCCAACCTGGACGGGGTTCGCTGGACGCAGCTTTGCAAACTCCAGCTCCAACGCAAGTCCATCTCGTCCCCTGAAGAGCCCACCGCCTTGGACATGCTTCTCATCACACTCCATGTGAGTCCCACAGGAACGAACAGGCAGTGATTGGAAGCCAGTTCAGTTTTGGAAAATTGGTTATTTTTTGTTTTTGTTTTGGAGACAGGCTGCTTCCACATCAGTTAGGAATGGTAGGAGGGTTTTTCAGCAGTGGTTGTGGTTTTTATCAGGCTCATTCTCCGCATTTTTTTGTTACCCAGTGATTTAGCAAGATGAAACAGTGTAGTGTAAGGCACTTTGTCAACAACAAAATGCATCCAAAAGCACTGGAAAACATTTATTTATTGGTATTGCTCTGATGTTTTTAAACTCTCATTCACAGAAAACCAGTAAACACAGGGCTGAAACAATAGGACTGTAAATTGAAATGTGCTTCCAATTATGAGTGCAGCTTGTGCAGACACTCTTTATTTAGACAAACGTTAATCATCATGACTCTCCTCTTCCATTTGTCAGCTTCTATGCAAGAACACATATTGAATTGACTTGCCATCGAATTAATTAAAATGCCAGATGTCAGGTCAGATCTTGGATCCATGCCAGCCCAACATGAATGTTGATCAGCTGCTCATTCAGGCACCGGAAACTGGAAAGTTACATTTGAATTTCAGCATTGTGGGCGTGATGATGATAATCTAGCTAATTGTGGTTGTTTTGTGTTTTGTAACTAATGCCGTGTGGCTGTTTTGTTCAGAACGACCACAATCTGGAACTAAACCACAAGTTGATTTTGTCTATACAGGCCGGTAAACTTGATACCATTGTTGCAAAGCTGTTTTGTCTCCAGTGTAAGTTGGTTTGGCCTTGTGGTTCCAAAACAATGGTGGAGACTCCCATTGGCAAAACCACATCTCATTGAAATATTTGTTTTGTGGCCAGTTATGAACAAATTGTATGATGAAATACATAAAAATGCGCCCATGGGCTCTTCTGCAGTGCCGACTTCCACTTTAAACATGTTGGAGCAGCTTTAGACTGAACCCTCTCCCTGCTTATAGAGACAAAATTAGAATTAGTGTCACACATTATTACAGTGAGCACAATCTTACAATCCACTGCCGTACTCTCTCTGTCCACCTGCTGTTCCCAGGAGAAGCTGGCGTATCATCGGCGGAGCAGGAAGATGTTGTCCCCTGGCTTATATCTGGGTTACCTGAAGCTGTGTACATCAGTGGAGCAGATCAGAGCGCTGGTGCCCCAGAAACTGCCCAACATCCTTTGTCACACCAAAATTCGGGACAACAGCAATGTGTCCAGGTGGGGATCAGTGTGGGTCAGTGTGTGTGGGTTTGGGAGTGTGGGACCAGACTGGCAAAACTGTGGATTGATGCACTCCTTATAGCATTCATGTCACTGTTTTTGTGTGACGTGTGTGTTGTTTCAGAGAAGAGTGGCAGTGGCTGCAGGCTCTCAGTTCTCTGGAGGAGTCGCTGGAAATGGACCATGAAGAACAGAGCGCTCCACATCGCCTCCTGCAGGACCTGCGCAGCGCCATCAAAGACCTGATGACACACATCAATGTCCCTGGCAATCAGGTGTGATTTTGACCAATCATGAACTGTGTGTAACTTTGTCCATGAAGCGCTAAAGAAAGATTTGCAGCCATTACTTTGCCAAACAACTCTATTTTATGTATGACTTGATTTTGACTGATCCGATGGAACCAGTAGAAATGATCCAGCCAGGCTCCAGAGGCCGGCAGTAGCAAAAGCTCAAAGCAAAGAAAATGGTTCCAGTGGATGATCAGCCAGTTCTGGTTAGACCACTAATTCTACATGATTTCTGTAAGAGAACATGGTTTGAATTCCAGCACCATGGCAGTCATTGTCTATGTGGCACTAGTGTTTTACCACCCACTGTTCAGCCTATTTTTATAAAGAGCTATACATACTGCTGCGATGTACTATGAAAAGTTAAATAAATGTAAATATATATAAATATACATATTAACAGATTTGACCTTAAAAATGTAGATTTGAGCCCTTTAATATGTTGTTTCCAGATTGGATGGTTATAGAAAAAAATGTTTAAAAACAACAAATGTGGTTTTAGCACAAAGATACTTTTACTCTTGACCTGATACCCAATAACCCCCAATTACAGCAAAATATGCAGCTGCCTCCTCACTGCTCATTCCACTCTTGCAGTTGGAGCCCCTGGTCCTGCTTTGCAACCAGGAACTCTCATTTTCATTACTATCCATTAAATAACAGTTTAAATTGTCTTAAAAATACACTTTATGAGTTAAAAGCAGGTGTAAATCATAATCTTGGTCACCTTGCCAATAAAGAACACTGCAAATATACACATACAGATACAGTGAATAAAACTGAACTGAAGTGGACGTGATGTCAGTGTTCTGCTGTTGTTTCAAGGTTAGACTAAGACTAAATCATCTGTCTGTGTGTGTCTAGGCACAGGACTTCCGTATTTACAGCCAGGAAGTGCTTGAGTTTGGAGAGAAAGTGTCATTCCTGCTCCTCTTGCCACCTTCAGATGAGGTGTGCACCGCTCCGGGTCAGAATAACCCTTATTCCCCCCGCTCTGGCTTCCTCACCCTGCCCCTGCAGATCTTTGAACTGGGTCGGTATAATAATGTTTAGGACAACATATTTCACACCAACTGCTATTTTCAAATCCAAATGTCTCTGTATTCACTGACTCAGCATTTTATACCCGTTGATTCTCCCACAGTCCACTTTAACGCCTATTGCCCCAGTTTCATCGGCCAGTACTGCAGAGTCTCAGCCTTGCTGGAGCTGGAGTCCCTCATGTCCCAGCAGGCACTACGGGAGGCTTTCTCTGAGGCCGAGCTGCTGGCTGCTAAGAAGAAACACCAGCAGGTCCAGGAACACATGCAGGTAAGGCCATATATGTCACAGTTTTATTCCACAGACCCGCTGCTACGACATCTGGGCTCTGTGGAGCATCCAATAATACATGTGATGTGATGTGAAGAATAAATATGATTTTGGTGACTGTACAACAGCAAATGGAGGAGGTGTGGCGAGACGCAAGGTGGATCATGGATGCTTTGCAGTATGCCCGCTATAAGCAGCCAACAGGAGGCATCTCCATAAGCTGGATAGTCGATTTCTCAAAGGAAGTGTTGCCCGAAAAGCCTCCGTCTACCTCCTCGCAGCCAGACTTCATGCCTTCCCCCATGCCTTCACCCGAACCCTGCCGCAAGCACTCAGGTCAGAATCAGCTCTTACAGCCGCTCTGACATAGTATTACTGAAATTGCCCCTTTTTTATCAACAAATACTTTTTGTCACATTCTGCAGATTTTGCTGGACTATCTGACGAGGAGGGTTCTTCTGAGGTCTTCCTCACCACCGACAGTGACTACGACTCCAGCCGTGCCCAGAGTCCCCGCGAGCTGGACTTGCTGCCCCCCTCACCTCTCTCATCCTCTGCACCGCTGGAGCCCCGTGGTTTCCTGCGCAGTGATGGGAGCGGCACAGGAGGAGGGTTGTGTCTCAGCGGTAGTGGACGCGGAGGGGGAACGCTGAGGGATTCCACACCAGATGTCCTCCAGGCCTCAGACCCGCAGCACGGGAGGGAAGGTGAGCGCTGTGGTGGAGGGGGAGGAGTTCGGTGTGGAGGGGAAAGGCGAAGGGGGCCCCCCGAGCTGTTTGACAGTGACTTCATCCTGCCCAGCCGGCAGATCGAGCTGTTGCACATCACAGAGAAAAGACAGGCCTTCTGTGTGAGAACCAGCAGCCTCGAGTTCCCTTCCACAACGTCAGCCCACCACCAGCCTTACTGCTATCACACAACCTGCCCCTCGCCCTCCACCTCGCCCCAACGAAGATGGCACAGGCCTTCATCAGTGGACCGCTGTTGCCCAGCTGAGCGCTGCCCACCACAGCTTCCACCGGCGCGTACGTTATCGCAGGACAGCGGCACACAGAGACTCTCCTCTCCATCACCTGCTGCCCTCAGGAAAGGGTGTCACGCTACGCTCAGAGTGTACCCACAATACCGCACAGGCCTGCCGAAGGAGACCAGTGTAAAGGTACGGATATGTCTTGACCTATTGAAGCAATTCACCTTTAAACTGTGGGTGTGTTTATGACACGATACCTTCTCCTGCGTTCCAGCTTTGTGTAACTCCAGGAACATCGGCACGAGAGATGGTCCAGCTGGTGGTGCAGGAGATGAACGTCGTGTCTAGGCGCATGCTCGGCAGCGGTGGCGAGGAGCAGCAGTCTGTGTACTACAGTCCTGAACAGTTGAAGCACTTTGGCCTTGTGCTAGTTGTGGACAATAGAGAAAAGTGGCTTCAGGATGATTTCTGTCCCCTGGAGCTCCAAAACCCATGGCTGAGGGGCAAACTGTGCGTCCGCATCAAGGAGTATTCACCACTAGCGCTCAAACACAGCCGGGCCACCACGGTGTGAAACGTCCAGGGGAGAGAATAAGATAAAGACACTGTGTAAAAGTGCTGCCTGCAGATTCTCTTTCGATAAATGTGTATTGAAACTGGAACTGTTATATTTGTACAAACAGGCTCCTAAATTCTACACGACTTCCTGTTTCTCTGTGGTGTCACCGTCCACCACTGCAGCTACAACATGTTGTCATTTTCTGCCGTGTTCTTGTTATCTGAAAGGCCATGAAATGGGTTCTTTTTTTAATGAACATCAGAGACCCTCATATGGACACCAAATGAACAATAAGAAAATGGAACAAAGAGAAAAGAGTTTTTTTGTGCTGTCAGAAATCACTGGGAAAAAAGACTGTGATGCCGAGCAAGATTAATGGAGCGTCACTTTGACTTCTGGCATGATTGACGCCGGCACATCAGGCCGCGCATGTTGCCAAAAACGAAATGGGCAGCATCATCTCCTCCCCAGCCACACGCGGACATGGCTTTTCCTATGAACTCTCTCATTGTGTCGTTCCCAAAGAGCTGTCGGCTGCAGCCGCCCGGCCCCATGTTCCCAGGATGTGGGCTCTGGACCCGGCCCAGAGGGCAGGAAGGAAGGGAGAAGTACAGAGGGGGGCTGGCGTCTCCGCTTGGGGACGCAATCGGCCTGACGATTTGGCCCGTCAGCCTGTCACTCAACTGCTCTTGGCCACTGCACTGTCTGGTAGCAAACCAGCCAAGCAAGGGAGCGAGAGCTTGATAGAGAGTGTGTGAGGGAGAGAGTGGAGGAGGAGGGTGGAGGCTGCATCTTTTAGATTCTGGCACTGGCTCTGTGGTGCTTCTTTCCGTTTTGCAGCAACAAATCCTCTGTGTAGTCAACTCAGTCCTAGTGTAGCTAACAAATACGATCATCTCATTTTGTGAAGTAACACAAAATAAAACCAGCTAATTTGGATTTTCCTCAACAGAGAAAAAAATACAAGCAATACTTGACTCTTTTTGTTTTTCTAGTAGATGGAGAAAAAAAGCATGTAAACCTTCCGAGAATTGTGCGCTGAGTACATCTGAAGTACTGTAGTCATGCTGTGCTAAAAGTTAACCAGTTCAGTGTTTCGTTGTGTTTGGTTCAGTGGTATTCCCAGGTGCATTAGAAAACGGTGCCCGTCAGTCTAGAGCAGAGTCTCCCAAAGGGAGTTCTAGTTTGAAAGGGATGACCCAAGTTGTTAAGAGGCCCAGTGTTTGTCAGAAAAGTGTATTCCAAACTGTACTCCGACTGTTTCCTGTTAAACATCACTTATATGTAAAAGGAACCAATGCTAAATGGTAAAAATATAATACAGAGACTCTCAGTGAAGCAGTACGACCTTCAGGGTTCATGCAACTGATGGAGAATAGTGATGTCATCAGTAGGCTAGTTTTCAGTCGCCTTGCTAACTTGTAGGAGAAGTTAAACAGTGAATAAGTGGATAACACAACTGTTGAAAAACAGACTTGCAGCAAATGAAACTGCTTCCAAAATATATTGTGATATTTCAAGTATTTGGATAAATATACACTGTTGCCCATAAAGTTGGAATAATTTTGTTTTCAGACACCTTCCTCTTTTTATTCTTTTGTACACACATTTGACCGGATGCAATGATGAGTTTTGAGAAGATATACACTTTATCTATCAAGAATAAATCACATTGTCACAATCATTTCATGAGAAGAGTAAAAAAATATTTTATTCCAACTATGGGCAACAGTGTACATTGAGCTTCAATACAGCTTCATCAAAATTAAAGCATCTAGCTAATAATATTTATTTAAAAGGCAAGGTGTGGTGAAGAAGAGTCATGACTTTTTAACTATGTATTTAGATATATATGTTACTTTTTGACACCAAAGTAATTAAAATTGACCTTTCCATTGACCATTTTTTCTGTTTTTAAATAACAATTCTCTAAAATGTTGATTGCTTCAATTACAAAAACACCTAATAATAATTCTAAAAAGGCTTTTTTTTTTTTTTTTAAAAAAAAAAGGTTATATATCTATAAAGTGCTTCTGTAAGGGCCTCTCAACAGTATAAACCATCCCTTTGAGCTAATCTTTGGTTTCAGCCCCTCTGCTCACTCAAATACAGCATGTGAAACCTCACAACATTGCATTTGAAAAAAACAGAACTGGGCTGTTCACATCGAACTCCACATCTCACACTCACAGAAGCTGCAGGCTGTTACATTTATTTATTTTTTATATCAACCATTTTTCAGTCATATGACAGATGCTTTTTCCTGCTATAAAACACTGCATCATGATAATAACCTGCAGCCTTTCCAAATGTAGCACCAGAAGGGTCCAAAAAGATGAGAGTTTGATGGGTGAAGTCAGCGGACCTGGCCTCAGTTACTGTAGCATTCCAGGTTCATGGGGGAGTCAACAGCAACGTCTCTCAAAGTGTTTACAGAGTTTCCTTTCCTTACACCTTCAAAGATGTGTTTACGTGTAACTACTGTATAAAGATGTCTTAAGACTAACTTGTATTTGGTTTTACTGATGACTTGAACTCTTGTGTTAGCGCTTAGATGTCCTCTTTATTCACATTGTCAAAAAAGTGGTTTTTAACAAGGGCCAGCGGCAAAAACAACTCACACAAGCTGAAACCGAACCATGTACATAGACAAAGCAGACCAGGGGATGAATGTACTGTATCTGCCCTAAATGTGAAAGTGAGTGAATGGGGGGCTGTCAGAGGTCAAAGGTCAGTGAAGTTAGGGGTGGGAGTCCATCTTAAGGTTATCCTGAAAGGGGAAAAAGGGGGTTTAAATTCCCTTTCCAGTCAAAAAAATAAAGTAAAGCCCCATGTTTACAAGGAGCTGTTGGCAAATCCATCAGGCGAAGTCATGAAGGAGACATCACGTCACTTTTTTAAAATCTATTTTTATTGAACAATAAATGAATATTACAAAATAAAAGCCTCGGTTGTTTGTGTGGGTTTCTTCTCTTTTAACAGATCTCTGCAAACACGGGTGTAGGAAGTTTCGAACCTTCATGTGTGTCCCACTGAGCTATTACAACATCTTTTATGTGATATTAACCTATTTACACTTCCTGTTTGAGAGATAGACCTCTAACTGGACTTTAACAAGTAAGGTACTCAATATTGTCTCAGTACAAGAGCTGAAAATTCCACAAGTATCTATGATATATGTATTTTGGCACACTTCATCCGCCATAAGGAGCATACAAGCTTATATTTCAAGTGTGTGCAGATCAGATTTTCTTTGGGGCTTATACTTTTAGTTTGGAATTTCAGCCACATGTATGATACACTCCCAAATGCAGGTCATTCATCTGATATGAATGAGAGGGAATGACAAATAGAGGGCACTTGTTCCTACAGATGCTATATTGCAATGACCTCATGAGTGTTTGCCACCCAGTCGATGAAAACTGAATGGTGGGCAGCTGCAGGCAGAATCTCACAGGACGGACGAGAGTGGACGGCCACATGAGGCATTGCAGCGGGCGCTCGCCACGGATGAACAATGATGTTACTATTGCTTATGCTGAGGTAGTGTTTTTAACTGTCAGTTTTCAAACAGGTTTGAATAGAGTTCGTGCTCAGCGTTAGGAAAGTGCTTGACATAATGACACCCCCTCCACCAGTATTCAGGGTGACGTGCATTACGTCAGCTTTACGTTCTCAATGCAGTACTGTAAAGATGAGATATGCATATAGAACTACACCTATACTCACAGGATACCAAAATAGAGATTTGTCATGAAAAAATCATTTGTTGTAAATTTTCTCAGGTCCTTTATCACCTAAATGATATATTTTAGTATATTTTTATTAAATATTTTTTGCAGCTGCAACCACGTTCACCAGGGAAATTACAGTGATGAGCTAAACCTCAGTGTTGTTCCTCTCTCACATAATAATCTAAAAATATACTTTTAATTTCCATAATTGTCACAACACTGGCAATACTGATAAAACAGATGTGTGACATTTCAAACTGAACAATTTAAAATCAAACATTTTAATGAAAAAGCCATGTGTTCATGTCATAGCCCTTTTACATAAATATCTGTTTACATACGTGTTTACTTGCATTTTTGCATATGCATTCATAAAGTTTTATGTTGCACGGCTCTGTTATTATACAGTGTTAAAATGTTTAGTTGAAGCACGATCCCCGGGTTGAATCCTAGCTGGCCAGCTTGCTTTCAGCAGGCTCATATCGCAGCGCTCCCTTGCTAGCGCCATGTGTTTTTTCAACCCTTGAGCAAATAAAATTCTGCATGCTTCCCTGTCAACAGATCCTACAAACACTAATGTGCAGATGGACACGCAAAAACACACACAGGCGTACATAAGCGGCGTGCACTTGGGGAATCTTGATGTTTCTATGTGTAAATGCACATGTATGCCATACAGGGGATTTACACTTTTGGACTATATCAAAATTCTTACACGCTTTCCCCCAAGCAGCTTATCACACACAAATCATGCCATAATGCATCCTTGCCAACACACTACGCCTTTAAGAGCAGCCCTTTACTGTTTATTGACAGTAACTTAAGAATTGTACTGGAATTCTGACACCTCCTAATTTTAAACCTTCTGACTCCAGGAGGACCCAAGCTAAATATAACCCCTGGCATATATCTGAATACCTACAAAGAAAACATTCCCAAAAACACCCTGAATAGTGGCTATTCATGCTCATAAAAGAGATTCAAAGTAGAGTGTGCTCAGCTTGGGCCCAGCGGCTTGTGACTCATCAAAATATCTGTAGCTACGAAGTGAAGTTGTGTATCCGGGGGAATCATTTGATAGGTGATTTCGTCAGCACCTCCCCTGGCAGGGAAGTAGGATTCAGAGGCTGCTAAGCTGCTGAACTGGAACAGGAAGAGTCCAAACTGGTGGTTGCATATATGAGCCCGTGCTCCAGTTTGTGTGTGGCTAAACTGATCCGGTCTGCGCAAACAGCAACCAGTGCATCTTGAAAGTGAGCAGGCTTCCTGTCCTAATCTCCTCCGTCTTGGAGAGCCCCACCTCCTCCTCCTCTTCAACTTGACCCTCGCTGAGGTCACAGGATTATGGGCTGAATACGTTGCTGCAAAGCTTTGTCAGATAACCTTGCAAACACACATAAATGCACAACTGTATAACTCACTTTGCATAAATCTGAAACTGGCAGACTTGCTCAACTTTCTTGTACAGATGGAGGCCTTAACGTGTCTTAACAACTCTTCAACCAAACAGGTTCAATACGCAAAAAAAACACTTCTCTCCTGCTCTTTGAAACTGATAAAAGTTGACTGACATCCATCGTCCGCTTTCTTCTATTCCACTTCTGCACCTACTGATCACCTGTTCCACCACCATCCCCTGCCCCACCCTACCTAGCATTAGCCCAATTCAGCTTGGCACTTGGTGGCAGATCAGCAGCAGCATACAAGTATGCATGTACTGCCATGTGTGTGTGTGTTTCTGTGAGTGTTTGTGTATGTGTGTGTATGCAGTGGGTGGGAAAAGTGAAGCCTGCCACTACTGCATCCATAATTTCTCTCTCTCTCTCTCTCTCTCATTCTCTCTCCCTCTCTCTCTCCCTCTCCCTCCCCAGGGCCCATAAACCTTTAAAGCACCTATAAAACACTTGGCGAGGCCTTTTTGAAGTTTTTATGAAGATCTGGCTTTATTGTTCCCAAGAGATGAGCCCCGCTCCGCTGGCGCCTCGGAGCTTTCTGGAAGTGCCAGTGAATTCAGGATGGGGAGGGGGGTTAGCTGGGTGGTAGCAGAGGAGGGAGTCCTAGGGAAAGAACGGCTGGGAATGGGGGGTGGGCACTGTGGAGCCTGTGTTTTTATGCCCCCCTGTGCATATGTGTGTAGTGTGTGGTGCATATGTGTGTGCGAGTACATGCAAGTGTGTGTCAGTGTGGCAGATGAGCTGCAGATGCAGTGTGAACAGCAACAGTGACAATTTTATCTCATGGGTGTTGAGTTTATGTCCTTGAGGTAGATTTAAGGCACATTGAATCAAAAACATGAGAAGAAAGTTCTAATTAAAGCACATGCGTGTTTGAACACAAGCATGCATGTGTGTTTGATGCAGCATATGTGTGTGCAAATGCCTTCGTATGCGTTCGCAGACGATGGGGCCAGCAGGTTGCGTCCTTGTTGTTTGAAGTGGGGCTCTGTTGTTCTCATAGAGCTAAATGAATGGAGCCGGACCCCCCTCCATCTGTCTGATCCAGCGGCACCGACCCTCCCTCCCAAATCCCGGCTCCGACGCCCGACGCACCGGCCCCCTCAAAGGAACAGTTGGCAAACGGACGGCCCATTAAACAGGCGAGGGCGACGAGCCCTCACCTCCAAGCAACACTTGTAAGAGCAGAGAGAGAGAGAGTGGGTGACACAGGGAGAGAGAGAGAGGGGAATGAGATAAAAGTCATCAAGAAATGTGTGTGTGAGAGAGGAGTGCATGTGTACACTGTGTGTGTGAAAGTGAAATGCAAAACCTGACTCCTTCTCAACTCTGAAGCGCGGCCGTGTGTGTGTGTGTGTGTGTGTGCAGATTCTCTGTTGGGAGTGGCAGTTACACCTCAGTGGCCCTGACATTAACCATGCTGGTGGCTTTGACTGTGCCTCTGCCCTCCACAACCCCCAGCTGTCACAAAGGTGTGTGTTCTCACCTTCTAATCAGGGCATTGGCAGGAAAATGTATCCTCTTCTTAAATGCCCTCAGTCATCTGGGCCCCATTTGGTAATCCAGTTTGATTACTTGCTTGAGTAGAAGGTAGTTAATGGGATTAAATCACTTGTTTATGTATTAATTCCAGCTGTTTTGTAATTAATGTGTTTTAACTATAAATGGCCTTAAAAACTCCCAAAACACACAATTCAATTAAGTGCCCATTGCTGTGGCGTAAGCACACTCACTGCAGGGACATCTGATTATTAGCTCATCACCTTTTGAAGTGGCTTTCCAGTTAATGTAGGATTTAGTTTAGTTTAGTTTAGGGTTGCATAAAATGGAAACTTTTTCCATTGGAGGTCATAGAAACAAACAATTCATGCTTCCCTTGTCAACCATTTGTCATTATCTGCACAGTTATGAAGCACAGTGATTTGTTTGAAAGTGCTCCAAACTTCCCTCTCCCACCCTGTGTTTGAAATCTGGGGAAAACAACAGCTTGGGTCTGCAGAGAAAGTTGGGTGCACGCGGAGGAGCCAGAGGGTTGATCCAAGCAGAGCCAACACTGATGGCAAAAAATATCTTAAGAGGCAGACGAAGATGAGATGAAGAAGGGGCAGTGAAAGGCCAGCTGAGGGTATTCTGTGTTCAACTTCAGTATCCTGCGCCTGGCAAACAACCTGAAAGCAATTTATTTTCTTTCCCCAGACATTCAGGATCAAATCCATGTTAGTCACTGACATAAAAGGGTCTCCAAAAAGAAAGGAAGGAGGAAAAACACCAGCTCGGCTTGATGTGTGTGTGAGCATGTGAGCGGGGATTTTGGAAGATTCCAGTACCTTGGAATAAAAGGGGCAAATGTTTGGAAATGCAAAAAAGAGTCGGACTCCTAGTCTGAATCCAGTGGGGATCCAGAAAACATGAGGAAATAAGAGAAAGCACAAATCTTGCATTTCAGTCAAATGCTGTGTGACTGATGGGCTTGTACCCCCTACACACACACACACACACAGAGTCACACATACATCCATATTAACCCCAGCTCCAGCCCCCTTTGTGCAAAGGATGATGTCATGCCTTCTGAAAACATGTGGGGGGCGGCGTCGGGGGGTTTAGGGGGGATTCCTTTGGTCCTTTCAAGTTTGCAGGGGGAGCCTTGGGCCACGGCAGGGTAGACAGTACGAGGGCAGGAGGCTCAACGCTGCCACCCCACACCCCACCCCACCCCAGCAAGCAGTCACATTAGGCACGCTCCGGCCACGCCATCAAAGGCCCTGCTCACACCACACATCACAAACACACACATATACACACTCACACATGCACACTTGCATCTGCACACACTAAAGTATGCATGCACACAGTTGCTTCCCGACTGCATGTTCAGACCCACAGACACTAGTCAAATGAGCATGTTCACACTCAGATGAAGCAAACACATGCCCAAAAAATAACAACACACATGCACACACTAACCACACACACACACTCACATACCAACAGATCAAACACGTACACACTTCAATCATGCCCACCCCCCTGGCTGTGTTATTGTTTTGAAAATATGATTGCGGTGACGGATGGGGTGGGGAGAGGAGAGGGCTCTGGCAGGGGCGAGTGGCAGGGCCCCTCTATTGTCCCCGACCAGTGTGAGTCTGTGTCCATAGCTATAGAAACTGGGGCCACACTGGGAAGGCATGCTTTCATCTCCACCACAGGCTCACCGCTGGCAATAAGGGGTCAAATAAATCCCCCTGGATGCAGTGAGGAGGGAGGGAGGGCAGGGGGAGTTTGCAGGCTTACATGTGGGCACACACACACACACACACACACACACACACACACACACCGAACATGTTTACCTGAGTCCACAATTAGATTGACAGATAAACAGATGCAGAGATCTATCTCTGTAATCAGTATATTAAAGCTGCGCTATATTTCTATACTCAGGTTTGTTTGTTGCCTCAAGCTTTTCACTTCCAGTTCTTGGACTTTAAATGCCACTTCACTTTCCTTAATTACTCATTTCTCGACTGGCACTGCAACTTCTTTCAACACTTTGAATCACAATTTCATTCCTTCTTCAAAGCTTCAACTTCAGCTGCAACTTTCACTTCAGCTTCTCCAAATGCATCAGTTGACACTTTAACTCCTTTGAGTGGGTCAGTTTCTGGCACCTCTCTGAAACAGGCTCACATTAAGAACTTACTGGGCTTCTGTTTCAGCAGCAGCTTCAACTTTGTGCAGTGTTTCAACCTAACATACTACACTGATTTAAGTGTGTTTTTTTGAACTAACTGAATGCGTACAAATACATTTCAAAAACAAATCAACAGTTTAAGACATTCTAGATGTTTCAAACCAAAAAAATGTTCAGGTTTATGCTACCATGAAACACTTGCACTTCACTGACTTGTATATTTATTTATTTAAATTTGCTTTTTGTAAATTTATTAACAGAGACAACATATACTAATTAACATAAATGTACCTGATTAAACCGAATGGCAGATTTTCATCTGCAGCCCCAGCACAAGGTTTCACATAAAAAACAACTTCTAGACCGTTCCATCCAGCCAATAAATCTGGTGTTGCTACTATACAGAAACGATCGAGATTGAAGGTACTTTGATTAACATTTCAAAGGAATGAAATCACTTCCCATGAATCATCACCTCTGCCTTTAATCTCACATATCATTTCATTTTTTGCACAACGATTGACGTGAAAGTAACCCTTATCTCACCACCACAGAGGCGGTCTACATCACTTTGGGTAAACGCGCCCTGAGCACGCAGCACATGTAACACAGGATTACAATGTTGGTCATAAGGATTCACGATGTCTTGAGACATTCCCGCCTTGTTGATTGCACACAAGCTTAAACACAAACCCAATTCGTGCATACACACACTCTGACATACGCACTTTGATAGCTGTTAGCAACATGCTCACACATGCAGTATAAATAGAGAATCACTCAAATACAGAGACAACAGTGCTGTGCAGGATTTGGATTTGACTGAAAGCCTTGGACTTCCTCAGTGGGGTTCTCATAACTCATACTGACCAGATGAACCTGCCATCCTCCCCTGTTCTTCTTCTGTGGTGTTATATCACACATGTCCATCTCGGCTTCATCTTCAAGGTCCTGAGCTCTGCCCTGCTGAGGACAAAAACTTTGTGGATTAATGTCAGACTTGCTTATTATAATGCTGTGTGTGTTTGTGCATGTGTGTGTGCACACACATAGTGCATGCATACCCAATGCCCCACATGAAGATGTAAGAGCTGAATACTTGAATCAACTGACAAATACTAGACAAACAGAAAATGTCTGAAGCTGATTGGATCACTGGTTTCTTATCTCTCTCTCATACACACATGCACACACACACACACACACACACACACACACACACACACACACATACACACACACACACACAATTTTCATATTGTGATACAAGAGCTCAGAAAAAACTGAACTAATTTAAGGACGACATCTCAGCGCCAAGTGTACATAACAAAGAAGGCAGCAGTGTGACGCATCAGTTTCTAATAAGCACTAAACAATACTAGTATACACACACTTCATGATGATTAATGACTGATACAGGCAGAGGGACTTCAGTGAACATGTTATGCACATAGCGAGCATTCAGCTGTCCCGCTAGCACCTGTGTGTGAGCAGTGCTGTGGGGTGTGGGGTGTTGGGGGGAGTGTCTGGTGGAGCCAGAGCCAGTCAGAGAGTCACCAGGCCTGAGGAGAGGAGAGGAGAGAGGGAAGGTCAGCACCACCGCATGCCACAGACAGACTGACGATACTTCTACTGGGCTCCACGCCGGGGACCTGGCTGTAATTACACCACACACAAGTACACGCACACATACACACACACACATTCATGCATGCACAAACACTGTTACCAGACTGAGAAAGGTGCTCGGCTCCTGAATTCTGTCTCTCTCGGTCTCTCTGTCTCATTTTAATTTTATATCCACCATAACATCTTCCATCACCCACAGCAGTTTAAGAGAGGTTATCTAAAACACTGTGATACATCAATTGCATGTCAAAACATCAAAAATAACAGAATGAAATGGCTGATTATATTTGCCCTTTCACCCCAACAATGTCTATAATGTCACTGCATTGCAACTATGGTATTAAGGAGGTAAGGAAAAGGTTGTGGTTATTGGAAATAAAATATGGTAAAGATAGGATTATGGAGATGCAACTAAAACAGTTAAGGTGGAGGAATAATTTCGGTTGCAGCTAATAGAAAGGAAACTGTGCTTGAATCGTGGAATGCAGGATCTTCCTATATGAAAGTAAATCCCTGGAATATTTGTCTGTTTGAGCCACAGGCACATTAGTAAGGTCAAACGCCGATTTTGGATGGCACAAGCAAGCATGCAAACCTTCCTCAAACTGCTGCCATTTACTAAAACCTCACTGTATACTGTGGCACTAAGATTTCTCTCTTGAAAAGGTTTGCCCAAACTGTGCCCAACTGGTGTCCACAAACTTTTGGCCATACATTGCATCTCAATAGTCAGATTCAGCGGGCTCTCACACAAACATGGATTTCCCAATTTTCTTTGTGAATGGACACTTGTAGTCTGAGCTCTCGACCAGCCAAATCCAAGGTTAAATAAGGTCAACAAGGTTATTGGCACAAACCACAATTGTGATCTTGTTTGGCTCTCCGACTGACACCAGCACAGATCTCTGGTATCAATAGCTCCTTGTTGATCTACTTGGCCAGGCAGTTTGCCGTCCCTCTCTTCCTCTCACTCTCTCTCTCTCTCGTGCTCTCTTGCTCCATGGGCCCTCTGACTTGTGAAAGTTATTGGAGTGTAAATGCATTTAACAGCCTCTGTCTGCTGCTCTGCGTATGGAGAGTGCTATCTGTTGTCTGCTTCCTGCTTCATACTCATCTGTGCCAGTAGTTAAAGGTTTCCACTCCAGCCAGAAAACTGTCTGCCACTGTGTGGGAATTGATTAGTTAAATTATAATAATCTGATCAGTCTAATTAAGTGAACTAATGAAAGGAGATGCTTAGAAAATGCCTTGTTGGTGATGATTTTCTACCTAAATTTTCATTATGGAGCGCTGTTGTTCATGTTTTGCGGAGTGCTGTCAGTCATTTTGATTGTGTTGTCTTGTTGTCTGTCGCCGCTCCCTCAATAACAGTTATTTCAGCAGGCAGTCAATTAAGAAGAGATTCTTATTCACAGTGACAGGTGGGTGGGAATGGGTGTTCCCTGTTCCCACTGAGATCCCAGTTAAAAAAACCACCTTAATCCTTGATTGAGACGTAAGCAGTTTGAGGTTGAGGTCTAAGGGGGCTTGAGGCCTTTATTGTTCTGCTGTTCTTCACCACAGCACTGCTTCAGTTTCTCATGACTTTGCCACTTCATTACTCTCCTTCAGTTTTTGTATGCACCCCCCCTGCCCGGCCCATTTCAATTTCCTTGTGGTGACAGAGAAAGGCAGACGCTCCTGTTTGCTCATGGCTCCAGGAGCTTGTGGCTCCCGATTAGCAAACCAGTGTGAGTCAACATCTGGTACATCCCTTGGACAAACTATCTCCCTGAGCGCACACTCAGGCTGTTGTCAGAATCCCGTCCCTTTCCGTCCGGTTCCCAAGCAGACAGGCACCCCCTGGGCGGCAGTGTGCGCTCACACATCAGCGAGACATTTCCCAAAGCCTTCCCAGTCCTCCTGGCATCTCGGCAGGCTGTCACCTTCTTACCCTCCTGCGTGTTCCACAAACATATCAAGGGGCCAAAGGGCACCAGGGGCCAGTGCTGCCCGTTTGTCAACATGCATGATTGGGGTTAGGGGCGACGGGACTCGTTCAGGTCGCGACACTAATGCGGTCCATCGTGTTGGTGCAACCTGCAGTGATTATTTGACTGCATTCCATCCAGGACCCAGAAGTTTTTAATGCGGTTTAACAAGCTTCCAGGTTTAAACAGGGCTACCTCAATCTGAATCCTGTCACAGACCAATGAAGACGCCATCGTAGAATTTCCCTGCCTTTGTTTTTGTTACGCAGTGCCAGTCTATGAAAGTATCTTGGCGCTAGACTCAACAGAACACACATGCTGAGGAGAGTGTCAGGCAAGGGAACATCTGTTGTGGTCACTGGCTGTGGGCAAACTGTTTCATTTCGACAAGATGGCCTGTGGCAACACAATGGCTTAGTGGTTGGGAGAATGACCGATTTGCCAGTACTTGTGGCCGGGGTTTACCTAAGTTGGATGGAGCTTCTGAAAGACATGTGGTCACATTTTACATCAAATCACTTTTAGTTAGTGATATAAAAAAAGGATAATGACATTGTCTTGACACAATTGTGCTTCAAAAATGTAATCTTTTAAAGTCGAACTGCAGAGTTTGAAGAAGCCTATTCATTCCAAATTATGTTTTGTCTGAAGTCTTTATTCCATGGTAGTTACTTTTCCATTTGTCATCTTGTGTAAACCAAGAGCCCAGGAAGTTATTTTGTAACGAGTATGCGGAGGGTGATCGATACTGGCTGCCAACAATGATTTCACTGATGAGAAAGTAGATTAGAATGACAGACTGAATCTTGAGGAGTCGTGAGTAGTGAAAACACATGACTTAACTGTCCAAATAAACTATGGATAGTCCGTATGTTCCACTGTCACAGCTCGCACATCTCTGCCATGGCATCCATTCAAACACAGCTTGGTGTCTTCAACCAGCCAAGTCTGTCCAGAGGAATGTGGAGCGCTGGTCAGCATGGCTGTCTGAAGACGTTTGTGTGTTTGTGTTCAAGTGTGTAAAGCGCAGGCCTTTAGGTCTTAACATTGCTGGCATCGTCTTTCTCTTCCCCTTTCTTTCTCTATCTCTCTCTGTGTCTTGCCCTCTCTGTCTCTCTTCCTCTCTTGGCTGTTGTGCCACTGTGGAGAAGGCAACAGTGACCCTATTGTGAACGGTGGGAATTGGGCAGCAGGCCAATGATGTCATCCTGCCATAGGGAAGACCAGGGGGAACGCCCTCCTGGCGTTCGGAATGCACTATTTTTTCCTGTTGTTTTCCGGAAGGCGGTGATCAATTTAATTCCATCCTCATCATTCCCTGCTCCGAGGGGGTGCGAAGAAGGGAGGGAATAAGGGAGGGCAAGAGGAGGAGGAGATGCAGAGAATAGAAAAGGGATGGGGCACTCTCTTACTCTTCCAAACTGGGATACAACCAATAAAACGAAAGGAAAGAGGAGAAAAGATGAGGAGCACAGGATGGTCCGTGCTGTTGAGATCCTTTATTTTAATTTTTTTAGATGTGAATAAGGGTAATCACCCGGGAATGCTGTGAGGTCACACGGACCTCCCCAATTAAAGGTTGCCGGGCATCATTACAGAAGAATAGTAGTGATTCCTGAAAAAAGAGGGGGAAAGGCTTACGGAAACTAACAGCCCATAACTCCAAGTAGCCCCATTGGCCAAAAACATTGATTCTAAGAATTTTTCTCATTAATACTTTTCACACAGGTCGGATTTAACTACAATGCCGTCACTCACTGATCTTTGAACGAGGTACTTTGGCACTTCCACTGAAGTGTTTTGTGACAATAGTGCTCTAACTGTTGTTGGTAATATTAAAAGTAGGAGTTCTCAAAGTTTTGATGACTGAGTGGCACTTCAGGGAGACAGATTGAGGGCTGCACAGCAAAATCCATGAACTCTCAGAATAGCGTTAAAAATTCCTCTGATATCAAATTCACCTGTTTGCAGTTAAAGCGGATCACAAAGTAAAAGCGGATCCATTTTTCCTGAAACCACCTCAGCCATGCAGCATTTTATTTTCTTTCCATGGTGACTTTTCCATCTCACTCCCATATGAAACTGCCAAGTTGTCCACCAAAATTGATGTCTGTGACACTTGCCACATGCCAAAAGTTGTCGTGCAACCAGTAGCTTCAAGTTGTCATTTCAAGCCCGAGAGATGCTTGTTGGAGGGGGGGGGGGTCAGTTTGAAGCATCTCATTGAATATGACGGGCCAAATAAAATGTTTCTGAGGGCCACCATTGGCCAGTTGACTGCAGTTTGCGAACCCCTGATTTAAAAGATGCTTCCAACTTTGTTTTAATTTTTGGCCACACTTTCAGAATGAATCTACGTAAGGTAATCTTGGCCTGGTATGATTCCTATTCATTCCTATCAATTTGCAGCAAGCATGAACAGTGCAATGATCAGAAACAGCAAAAATAAGATCCAAGTTGTAATGAACCGGCCTTGAAATCAAGCAACAGAACCACAACTTTAATGGAATATTTGATGAATCTTTTGATCTCCAGTCTTTGCATATGCTCTGCTATACAAAGTCTTTATAAGAGGCAAACTCAAGTATTGAACAACTCCAGTGAGTGACTGTGTATGTACAAAATCTAAAGCAAAACATTTATATTCAAGGTCTGTGTGCCACAGTAATGTTTTTCTAGCTTCACTTGAGTTCATCAGCCGTTGAGTTCAAAGTGGGCCCCGCCATCACATCAGAAAGCCACCGAGCTGTCTACGATATGATCACCATTAATCACAGCTTGTGATCAAGCATTGAGCAGCATTTTCTCCTTCACGGCTGGAATGCTGTAGAAGAAACAAAGGATACGGGGCCGTGCCCAGATTGACTTCAGATTGCACATCAGTGCGGTGTAGCATTCGTTCAATAACAGCAGCAAGCTCTACGCTTATGGCTGTATTCCTTTTCTTCTCCTTGTCGTCAGATGGAAGGGGAAACATATCACTTTGATGCTGTTTACTGGGTATTTTGCAAAAAATAACTTTATGATGAATTTTAAGGGAGAGGGAAAAAAAATGCAGAGGGGGCTTCAAAAGTAGCGTTAACGGGAGACAGATTTTTGACATGCTTCCCAAGCCATCTGCTTTGGGTTAAATCTAGGAGACAGAGTCGAATATGGAGGAGAGAGAAGACGGGAGTAAGACTGGAGAAGATGGCGAGGGCAGAAGGGAATAGAGGAAATGCAATGTTGACAGGCAACAATGGAAAGCTATTTATTTGAACTATGAACCTCTCTGTTTTGAATTGTTGTGGCATGGGGGTGTGAGTACATGCAAGACAAGAGATATTCACCCAGCCAATCTCAAGATATGATAAATCGGTCTTGTTTGCATGGCTGATACAATTTAAGTATTTGAGCTGGGTTATCACACTGCATTTTACAATAGAAACTAAAGGCTTATGCTGTGGTTCCAATCTTGCGTTTCTTGGACATAGGTAGTAAGAAATGCATCTATATTATTTCTGCATTTTCTGACTATTCCATTAAAACCTGCAAACACTGTAGTTGATTCTGAAACCTGTCAGCCAGCCAAAGATCCAACAGAGGCAGTTCTGCTGGAGACGCAGCAACACAAAGCTAATTAGGAGACGTGCTCCAGGCATATCTGTCTATTTGAAGGGAGGCGGCTTGGGGATTTCAGAGTTATACTATCTCTGCCACTCAAGACTATTTCCAAATGGACACAGTGCATTGCCAAATTGCTTAACTCTCCTTATCTTCTGACATTAGCTCATTAATTGCAGCATAAAAATGATATGAAATGCAAAAACAATGTTGGTTTTGTCAGTGCAGCTCCGCTTGTTGAAGTTTTTATGTTGGTCTCTCCTGTTTACTCCCTTCTCTCTCCTCTCCAAGCTGTCCGTCTCCATCCACCCCCCCTGTGCCATTCTACCAGTCCCCAGTGGGCACAGTCAGCCAGTCTGGCCAGGCCTGCCCCTTGCTGTGCCCCTGTGCTGGATAAGCTCCTGCCTGGACCTTGGGTAGAGGCCTTTGTATAGAGCCATGGGGGTGTTAGTGTGTGTATGTGTTTGTGTATGTGTTACGTGTTGGTGTGTATGTGTGTATAGCATTCACTGCAGAAGGAGAGAAGGGGGTCCTATCTGTGCCTAAGGGCTGCCCCCCAGCGCACCCTCACCATGCGCCCTATTGAGACCTAAGGGAGCGTGAACAATCACTGCAAAACCAAAGAGCTAAGTCCCCTTGTTATACAAGCCCAATTTTCAGCAGCAGCCCCACCTCTCTCCTCCATGGTGCGTCCCACCCCCCATCCCAGCACCCCAGCCCCACTCGTCAGAGGTTGACGGGCTTCGTTAAAGCGAGCCGGGGTCCTTTTATGGCATTATTTAATTAGCCATTCCACAGCAAACTGCCATCCGGCACCACCACTACCACCGCCGCTCCCTCCCACCATTCTCTTCTCTTTGCTGCAGCTACCACTATCTTCATCACAACCACCCCTACCCTCTGCCTTCACCCCCACTTACTCAACATCATCACCACCACCACCCCTCCCCAACTGTGCTCACCGGTCACCCTCCTCTCCTTGTCTTTATCTCCAGTAATTAGCCAGGGGATGGGGGTGGACTCATTGCTGGGTTGCTTGACACTATTAGTGCTTGAGATGAAGATGAAGGGATGTGTCTCTCCCTGCATGGGGTTTTCTGTCTTAGTCCACCACCCCAAAACCTGCAGAGGAAGACAATGGAAATGGCCAGGTCTACAGTAGCCAGCTCAGCCTTACTGTCCCCGCTGCCCACTGAGCTCTGTCTACACTGGCACCCTAATCATTAACCAGATTATGACTTTGTCTGGCTGCATGCTTGTTGGAAGGGTCAGCAGGAATTTACTCAGAGGATGGGAAAGACCACTGGCAACTCTGCTGGAGTGGTTAATGAAGTTAAGATTGGTTGATGGAGTATCTTAATTGTGCCAAATGCTAAAATTAAAGTACATATTATAATAATAGTTCTTTCACCTTTTAATGGGTTTGTACTATACTCATATCATTAATAACTTAATTTAGACACAGTGGCTCCAGCATTAGTTTTTCAGATCTTCAATCAAAACGCTGGCGAGCACTTTTACTTGATCTGCACCGTAACTGCGAGTGCACATTCCTTCCCCATGCAGTCCAACATGAGTAGTCGAACAGTGGAGGAGACAGTCTGGGGAGCCCTTGGCTGCAGGTCCACACCGTGCTGGATCGACGCCCTCTAGTGACCACCACAAAAGACAAGCACAATGACAAGTCGAAAAAACACACCAGCTGTGGTCAGCCCATCCAAACTACGCAGGATATATGCAACAACCTCAAGCCAGGATCAGCTTTATTGTGTAAACATACTTTAAAAAGGTTGAATCGCTGTTTTTGACTCGTTTTAATAATATCATTCTTGAAAATTAGAATTAAACTGTGATGTATTATTTTAATCAAAACTTTAAAATAGTTCGATTAAATTTGATGATGATGATCAGAGCGGAGGTGAACTTTACCACTGTTTCTTGTCAGTGCAGTCAGTGCAACGTGCCTGTATGTTATTACCAGTTATGTTATTATGGTTAAAATAAAACAAACACTATAAATATATTAACTTAATGGTCAGTAAATCCAACTTGCCTCAATCATTTATAAGTAGCTCACAGGAGGACCAGCATAGTTGAAGCAAAGAGTCCTGCATCGCCTAATGACTGCTTAGCATGGGAAAGGGTACCGCTTAGTATCCATGGCCATTTATAGCCTTTAATTACGCGCCTAATTTTGTGACCTCTAAGTTCAACGGGCCAATTCCTGTGTGGACCCGAAAGCTGATGAACAAAGGTGGAATGTGATGCCCCTTTTCCGTAGACAAGCTACTAAACGTTTCCCATCAATTTCATGGGAAAGTTCAAGCCGAGGAGACTCTTGAAGGCTTCAGCTGAGTATTGACAGCGTATTGAACCTATTAGTGCATCCCAGACTCTGCCGATGAACAGAGCTGGAGAAAAGTGCTTTTGCAGCAGCTGAACGGTGTGAGAGACTTTACAAATTCTGTTATATGCGTAACTCTGTTCATGTTGTGGATTTTACTTTATAACACGGGATAAAACTGCTTTGCTTTAGGACCCAGTTGATCGTGTTGATTGTGGCTGATATTTTCCACGTTGTGAGGGGAGGGGGTGGCCCGGAGGGGGGGCTGTCAATCACAGTGAAAGTGGCCGGGGTGGGCAGTCCCCTCTGACACTTTGTACCGTCGGAGGGGGATATTTAACTTGGGACTGAGCACCACTCGCTACAGACACACTCACACACAGTGTGCCTAAGCAAAGAAACGCTCCAGCGCCAAGTCTCTCAGACTCCTGAAGTAGGAGCGACTCAGTAGGAGCTTCTGTACCAGTTATCAAAGGAGTAGAGACGCTCCCTTAGGAATTGACCGCTTGCATCGACCGGGCAAAAAGGCTCCAGATTATGGACTGTCTCGTCATGCAGCGGCAGTGGGACCTGGAGCTTTTCTGAAGGGATTCAGCAATGCCACAGTGAAAGGAACTCTGAAGTAACAACGTTTACTGGCTTTCTGCAGTTTGCATTTGATATGCACTGACACTGCAAGTTGCTGTAACGCCGCTTTTTCAGCGTTGTTTTATCACATGCAGAGCCGAGAGTTTTTGTGGGAATGGTACAGCCTGATTGTTTTCTGTAGAGAGCTGCTCTGCGATTTGGAACATCCTCTGGAAAGATAAATGGCTGTTATTTCTTGAGTTGAGATTGCATCCCACTGCGGCGCGTTTTTCCTCAGAGTTTTTGGACATTATCAGTGAGGTGCACGTATCGACGTCTGGAATACCACAAGGGACTGACTGCACAGAGCATTTCCTCGGTCCATGGATTGTGCGCCCTGGGACCCTGTCAAAGCTGAGAGCGTCTGGCGACGTTAAGAGAAGCCACGTTTATAAACGCCGTGCGTAAAAATAACATTGGCCAAGGCAGCCCTCACTGCCGGGCGCGTGACATTTAAAACTTGGTGAAGTACTCTTTTGTGCGCCCTTCTCTCTCGGGACGCTCCGGATCTATTCTGTCTCTTTAGAAAACACTTCATTCCATGCAGCTCTCGCCTCGGCCGCTGTCATCCAGTGTAGACAGTTCGTCGTGGCTTCGAGTCCCCGGGGTAACCATGACAACCGAAAGAAACCCAAAGTGAATCCAACGGAGCGGGGTGAGGCCGGAGAGAGCGTGAATAGAGTTTTCCCCATTTTGCGCTTTGTGCTTTTTTTGTTTAGACTAAACACTTTTCTGCAAATCAGGGGCACCGCTTCGCGCTGCAGGGTTGCATCAGCGGGCAAATTGCAAAGTTGAAGGAGCCCTAAAAAGCAAAGCACTCCGCTCCATGTCATTCAAACCCGACGTGGTCTATTAAAAGTATCGCCTTGCTGGTGACTGAACTTCTACTATTTATGAAGCCCCAGGCTAGTCATTGCAGAGAATACAGTAACCTGGAAAAGAATTGAATATCATTTACGCGACAAGAGCCGGTGCGTAAAACAAGAGGAATAATGGGCCTCTCACAAACACTACTCTTTTACGTGCTGGTGTGCGTTCACCTTGGAGTTTCCCAGCATTACCTTCGCCTCCGTCCATCACCCAGTGACCACCTTCCCGTGCCCGACCTCAAGGAGGACCCCGACCCGGAGTACGACCCCCGGGAGCAGGACTTGGCCGAGAGGACTCTGAGGAAAAAGCTCGGCAGTAACTTTGACCCCAACTTCATGTCCATCAGCTCGCCCATGCTGGTGAACCCCAACGTATCAGACCACCAGGTGAAGCTGCATGGGCCCATGCCCAACGAGATTAAAAAGATTGACCTCACAGAGACCCCCTATGGAAAGCGGATAAAAGTGGGCAAGAAGGCCCGTAGGAAATTTCTGCAGTGGCTGTGGACCTATACTTACTGCCCAGTGGTGTACACCTGGAAGGATTTGGGCGTGAGGTTCTGGCCACGTTACATCAAAGAGGGAAACTGTTTCTCTGAGCGCTCGTGCTCCTTCCCAGAGGGGATGTCTTGCAAACCAGTCAAGTCAATCAACAAGATTTTCCTTCGGTGGTATTGTCAAGGGTTTCTAAGACAGAAATACTGTACGTGGATACAGGTGCAATACCCAATCATCTCAGAGTGCAAGTGCTCGTGCTGATTTTCTCTAAGGAAGTAGTGGTGGTCGAGGGGGGAGTGGACTGGAAATACGGTTTCTATTGCACTGTTAACTCTCTACAGAGGTGGGCACCATAGCAAATCTATTTTTTTATATAGCATTTTAAGTGAAATACCAACATTGTACATATTTAAGAAAAATGCAGCTATTTTTTCTAATTGAACCAGGACCATATTTTATTCTCAACCCTGAAACGTGTTTTTTGGGGGGAACACGAGCACTTCATGAGGAAGAGCTTTTTTTGATATTTTTATGAGACATTGAAGATGGAATGCATATGCTACACTTCTCCAAGAGGTGAACCTTTTTTTCAACTGAACATTGATGCTGACTGTTATTTCACTGCAATGCTGCCTAGAGTTTTTGTATAATATTAATATCAATAATAATTAAATTGTAAAAAAAAAGTTGAGGTTAAAGATATATATAAAGGCGTGAACTCAGCTTTTTTGGAATACATAGTATTGTAGAAATAAACAAATCTGTACGTTTTATTTATTATTTTAACGATTGTGAGTATAGAGCATAAGGAAAGAGAATAGCAGAGTATACCAGAAAAAAATATGGGAGATGTCTACTTGAATATTTCTAAAAATTAAAAAAAATAATAAAATAAAATAAATAAAAAGTAAAACATATCAGTGTACATGTTATGTTTACACGTTTTAGCAATAAAGTCTATCTTTTCAACGTGTATTAGTGTCAAGCCATGTTGCTTACAACGAGTGTCTATATCCAGGGGGCGTGTACACTGTAAAAAATATCATCTGACGTGAAATATTTTCCCTGTAAGACAAATCTGCTGATGGCTGAGATTATTCCACTTGCCTGCATTACCGTTTAATTTGGGAGTTTATACAAAAAAAAAGATTCATAATAATGTCATTTGTTGGGAAAAATGGTTTTGTTGATTTGGAAACAAGTGAAAATGAGCCACGTTTTATGAAAATGTTGTTGAAGACGATGCCAGACTGATATTTTTTGCAGTGTAGACGGCCGGGCTCCGAGGTGGAGTGAAGTTACTAACTGCACAGTAAGTCCAAGCTTCAGTGATTCTGTGTGGACTGCCTGACGCTCCACGCCGTCACAGTGATTTTAGAAAGGGCTGATTTACTACGCTGTGTAATGCGCAACACATACCTCAAGCGCCTCCACAGAACTGGCATTCATTTGTCTCAGCCAGAGAGAGAGAGCGAGAGAGAGAGGAGAGGCCACGCACATTCATCTGCACTGTCTACGCACACGCTCGTTTCAGGGCTCCGAGGTGTTAACATAATGGGTAAAATATGATTCAGACATTTCAAACAGTGTCAGATGATGAAATGGCGAGCGTATACGCGCAAGCCAGGGGCGTCTGGGGTCTGTGCTTTTACTCTGGAAGCTGCACACAAGTTCCACTGAGGTATTTGTATAGAGGTGGACTGGAGCAGACCGGCGCCTATTCAAGTCTGACCGCCCTGGAGAGGGAGAGAAAGAGAAAAAACACAAAGCCCATAAAACAATGGTCAACTGTTTTTGACGTTAGCAGACTATTAATTGGAGAGCTGGGGTATGCTGTCTGCACGTTAAAGAGATATGGCCAATTAAACGCGCCGGAGACGCGCAGGGAAATTAAGATCTTATGAAATCAAAGCGAGGAGTCATTTTCTGTAAGTAAGGGGAGGGGAGGGGGGTTAAAGTTGTGTTTATATTATTCTTTAAATACAATCAACGACTTAAACAGAGCTATGACTGCATGTCTGAGAGCTAAAAGCAGCTTGTGTAGTATTTCCACTGAGCGCATCTTGTGTGCGTTAAAGTGATTTGTGTTTTTGCGGGCAGAGTTGGATTTGACACTTGCCGCCCGGTTATTGTGACAGAACCACTGAGGGGATTTGGTAAGCAGAGGAGAAGAACGGCAGCATGCCAGCAGAAGAGGAGGAGGAGGAAGAGGAGGAGGAGAAGGAGCAGGAGGAGGGGGGCTGGGGGGCTGCTTTCCTTACTGTCAGCTTCTTTCTTGATGATGTCTCGGGGTTTTTAGAAACTGCGTCTCTGACTCGACGGCGCCACTCAGCCGCCCCCTCTCGACTGCGCAGAATGAGGCACTTTGGGAAACAGTAACCCTTTCAGGCTCTGCCCGGAGAGTATTTTAGAAGCGTGTGAAAGGCAATACGCCGCCCTGGCTCCAGCCAGTTAGGTGCGCACCTTTTAGAAACAGACCCTGCCAGCCAGTCAGATCAGCGGTTCTCAAAGTGGGGTCCGGGGACCTCCAGGTGGTCCTTAAAGGGATTCCAGGGGGTCCTCTGCCAAATGATGAACAGTTCAATGTCCGCAGAGAACTTAATTCACTAGAATAACCACTTTTTGACAGTTTATTCGCATTATTATGACGTCAGTGTGATCACTTCCCTCTCCTCACCGACAGTGCCAGATATTTAATGACTAAATCCTCTCCACAGGTTTCCCCGCTGTGTTTGAATTAAATAAATAACTTATGGTCAGGACAGATATATTAAAGGACATTTTCTGGAATTACTATTTTAGTACTCTTCACTGCCCTGAAAGTGTTGTCTGATTAGATAAGCTCACATTTCTTCTGCTGGCTGTTTTGCTCCTAATCCAGCCCCAGCTTCAAATCCACTGTACATCCACTAAATGAATCCCATCCTACAAATAGAAAGCTTTCGAATACACATTTAATATAGAAGCATCTAACACGGTTGTAGGTTAAATACAGACTGTGTGGTGTTTTTCTTACACCCAGGGAAAAACGCCAGCCCTTAAATGAGCAACTGTCAGAGACTGCTGTCTTCACGTTCATGTCGACTATATCACAGCTTCACACCATTCATAAAATCTATACTTCCATTCATCAACAAATCACAGACAGTCATCATAAAATTCACTTGATGTAAATTTACAATCCTCGTCGCCACAGACAGACCTTTTGACTGACACGCTGCGCCAAGAAAAATGAGAAAACATCTCCCCATCAACACCATCAGAGTGCCACATGTGAAGCATTGACACATCAGAGAAGCCTGCATTTGCGCACTGTTCATAAAAATGTCAAGACAGCGGTGGCCTTTAGCCTGTCAGACGCTCAGCATCATTATAACCTGTCTCCACAGCCACCAGCACAGGCTTCTGGGCTACACTAATCCCAGAATAAACACAGTTTGGTCTATTTGTAAAGCTTTGTCTACATATAATATGTGATAAAACACATATCTGCTGCCTGTAAGGACATTAAATAAAGGCCTGGAGACAATTAGGGATAGAGATGATGGGGGGGGGGTTTGTGGTGAGGATGATGAGGCACTGTCTCCTGATGAGAGTGAATTATTATGATGGATTGTGGTCCGATTGGGGATGATTGGGGTGCGTCAGTGGGTGGGTGGTAAAGAGTCTGCGGTGACTTTCAACATGTGAGAGACACATCTGTACCTGCACCAGAGAATACGTGTGTAAGTAAGCGTGTATGCTGATTGCATACATGCACACAATCAGCCACAGGGACAAACACACACGCATACATACACAAACACATCTCCAGCGTGTGTGCAGTGGGCTGACAGACAGACAGACAGAGACGGAGACAAGGGTCTGTGGCTATAAGTAAGGCCCAAACCCCATGGTTGTAAAAGCCAGTGAGTCAGCACTGCTGAGGTTATTGATGATGACAGGGTATTAGATGGAGCACTGAGGGGAGGACACACACACACACACACACACACACACACACACACACACACACACACACACACACACACATGCACACACACACAAAAAATGGAGTCACCGCAGATGATACCCGGCATTCAGTCAGACCACCAACCCCAACTTGTGGTGTCTGGAGGTGTGTGTGTGTATGTGTGTGAGCTTCAAGCATTTGTTCATGCATAAGAAGCAAAAGATGTGTGTAAAGTATGAAAGTGTGTGTTTTCACAGATCCATTATAGTCTTTTTGATGGTCACTTCACTAACCACCACAAGGCCCTGATTGGCTAAGCTCCATGTGTTTTTATGTGTGTTTATGAGTGCTTTTTCTTCATGAAACACCTCTTGACACACTTCCAGGGCTTTGAGACTGATCCAAGATCAGCCTCCCACCCTGATGTCAACCATTTATCACTGCAAGAGCTCACAAACCTGACCTGGAGTCAGCAGTGGCGGGCACAGAATTCATAACATGCCATTACATCAACACAGCGGCCATCTTTGCTGGCAAACAACAGGTGACTGTAGTCAAATAACAGGTGATTGTAATCAAACTCCAGCCATCGCCAACAAGCGGTGCTTATGACAATTAAGCAGGCTGGTAATGCGTGCAATGCCACAAAGAGTCATGAGTGCATTCATCATTCACAGGACTGTATTACTTAAATGTTAGTTCCTCAGCAATGGTTGGCAGATAGTTTTCAGGGATTATTTGTCACATGTGGAAAAGTCTGACTGGTAATTTCAGTAAGCTTCAAGTCTGAAGAGTGTGAGGAGCAGTTTGTGATGCCAATCTGGTCTTTCCTGCTTTAAGTACAGACACAAGGCCAAAGATGATCAGGCATTTCATGTTTAAAACTATCTCCTAAAACATTTCTTAATGCACACAATTCACTTTTTATATATTTGCTGCTGTGGCTATAAGCCAGTTTATCTGGTTATTCTTTTATAATCTTAATATCTTAACACAAGCCATTGAGACATTGATAATCAGTTCAATCATGTCTGTTTTATGCACTTTGTACCCAAGGATCTCCCTTTTAACACACGTCAGTCAAAAGGGTGCAGTAAGAGCCCAGTTGCCCTATATGCTCTTATGCTGCTACCCTTTTAATCAGACGCATAGTGGCAGAGTCACATTTCTGTAGTCATGCTTGCTGATTACTCAGTTTAACTCTTGTTAGATGTAACAGATATTGTAAGCCCAAAGTAAGGCCTAAAAATAGAGCTGTGGGTGGCGTGGCACTTGCAGGGCTGGGAATAGTGCATATTCTGAGCTCTGTTTCCATGGTTACTTGTGCTTTCTCCCATTGCCGGCATGGGTCTTGAATTCAGAAAATAAAATAGTCCCTTTGCATCAATGGCTGCTGTTTTTATCCCGTAAGAACAGCCTAATTTTACTTTTTTATCATGTTTTTTCCTCACCAATCAGGAAACGCGCGTTAAAGTTTGTGGAGCGTGTTTGGTACATGCCAGTGTCACAGACTGTGAATTGTGAACGTGTTAGGCCCCGGGGCTAAAAATGTATGGACACAAATAAGCCATTAACCACTACTGACTTTACCATCTTTACCTCATCAAACTAAAATCAGAAACCAGGCTTGTCTGTCAAACAGGACACAAAATTGAGACTGTTTTAAGCCCATTGAACCCCTCCTGTGCAAAGTGAGCACGACAACTCACAGCACAGACACACACACAAACAACTCAAACATCTCTCTAACACACACACACACACACAGAGCCTCAGGATAGACATTGGAGTTGGACAGCACTCATCACCAGCCCACACAAAAACAAGGTGTTCCCAGATTGCTCCTGATACGTAATTGGCTCTTGGTCGTCGTAACGACACACGCAGGTAAACTATCTTTAAGTTGTTTACTTGACTACTCAACTTGATCATGATTGCGCCGGCTGGATTATATACACACACTTGAGTTTTCCCCCAATTAAAATCTATATTTTCCATATCCATCTCCTCTCAGCTCACTGATTGCTGCTGTACCCTCTCTTTCTACACACATACACAGTCTCACACACACACACACACACATATACACCTCCCCCTCACAGCCTGTCCGGCGGCTGTCTCCCAGTACCCCTCTGTGCGCCTAGATGGCATGCTGAGAATGTTTACTTTCGCCACAGTGTATATTTACAGAGCCTAATAGTTTTTTAGGCCGCAATGGCGCCTCGCTTCGTAACATGTGTACAACCCACCTACTCCCTCTTACTCCCTCACACACACACACACACACACAGAAAACATACATCGCCCCCACCAAACAACAAATCAAACCTCTGGTATTTGGGGTTTGGCAGTAGCACAGCCTCTAATGCAGCCAGGTGACATGAGGAAGCAGCAACATCTGAATGTGATGCTACCTCTGCTGTGATTGGAGTGAATGGATCAGATGAGGCTAAAAAAAGGCCAGAGAGGAGAGTATGTGTGCTATTAGAGGTTGAATGAATGCACGAAGGGCTTGCAATGAACGGACATATGAAGTCTTGAATGGTTAAGCATGACATGTGGCGACCAAAGCAATTTGTGAATGTGTGAACACGAACAAGAAAGGGAGTGAAGGAGAGGACAGAGTGTGCTTGGATTGAACAGATTATGCGGTTGATACAGATTAAGTGGCATTTCTGACGATTTACTGCTGATCATATTTGCAAAATATATGAACCTATCAACTGAGCATTTATTTTGTACTTATTGATAGGAAAACAAAGGAAAGACAACTGATTTAAAGACATTTTTAAAGAAACTCAACTCTTTAAATGTCGATTGTCTTATCCGTTACATTTAAAATTATCGTTTGTTACAGTGTATGCTGTGCAAAATATGCATCTACACACACAAAAAAACTGCATGACAGCAAGCGTTAAAGGCTTGTGGATCATTATTACACAACAATTTAAGAAGGTCTAAGTCAGTCCTTAGTCAGTCTGCTCCATCTGTTCATAGTAGGTTCCACATAAGCAGTCAAAAATAAAAGTTGCCATTGAAATTAAGTGTTTCCAGATTATCCTTTGTCTCCCAAGCATTAAGGTTGTCTGATGGAGATGGTAATGCTTGATTAATGAATGAAGTGGCTTATTCTCCTTGGGTCTTGGACTGTTTTTACACTGTTTCTGTCTCGCCTAAATTTAGAGGTTATAAGTGCTTATCTTGGGCTTGTTTACGTGGAGCCTAGCAAGATGAGGTACACGAGAGAGAAGTGGTGTTTACATGAGAGTAGAAAATGAAAATTAAGTATACACTGCTGCAACAGCCAATCCTGCAAATCAGCTCAGTGCCTTCTGTCCATTTTGTTGTTTACTGCATAGCCCTGCAGAGGAATAGATCTAAAAATCAGTATTTCCAATTATGCGTCAGTTAAGTGGAGTCAGTTAAACATGATAGAGGGAGAGGTTCGTTGGAGAGGATGCAGATATTCCAATACAATTTCATTAGAGACAAACTCCATTTATCAGAATCTGTTTCAGCCAGTGAGACTATAGGTGGAAAAGTCTGTGCCACTTTAAAGCCATTATGTGTGGGAAATTAGACAAACTGGTGCAATCTGTGTTTCCTTTAAACACATTAAACTCAGTATTTCTATACACACAGTGTATAATGGCATATATGGTGACTTTAACTCTAGGTTTAAACTTGAGAAGCTTGTTCTACCTTCTTTATCTCATTATAAACACTTATTGCCTACAGTTAAATACAACAAATTCTCTGTCAACTTGTAAGCCTTTGCATACAGGTGAAAACATAAGAAAAGAACTTCTTTAACTCCATATATCTAACAGTAGTGTATAACAGTGTTAAAGAATCAAATTAGTGCATACTGATCACTATAAAAGGGCTGAAGAGTGCAGTGTACTGGATCCCACTGAAAGGCCAGAGTAGGCATTAGGAGTGGAGTCTGAAACACTCAGTCCATTGTTTTATTTTCTTTCTCCCATAAGACAAAGAGCGAGAGAACCAAACAGGTGAAAATAACTGGCTGTATTTTCCCCACTGGGCCCGCCATGCACGACTTGGGCTGCTGAACCTGATGTCCTGACGCCTGCCTGTCTGTCGTATTCAGCCGAGGTGGTCTATTCAGAGTGAGGGACCAGGGGACACACAGCCCAGGGGGTGTGGACGTGTGTGTATGTGTGTGTGTTGGTGTGTAAGGGGGAGGGAGGAGGCGCTGTGAGCAGGAGAGAATGCTTGGTGATGGGTTACCAAAAACAGAGCACCAGGGGACAATGGGACCCAGGACATTCCTGACATAACCCCAACACACCGGGGAGGAAGTGGAAGGGGGGATTTATTGGTGTCAACGGCCCCTCGCCCCAAGAGGAGGAACGGGTGCCTCTTTTGTCCCCTCTGGCGTTGGAGATGGACTGAATCGAGACGCCTTGCACAGAGAGGACGCCTCTAAACACATACACACATAATCACTCCTTTGAAAGAAGAACCACCAATTAGGGAATGGACATACACGGCTATAGAGGTTTAGACTCAAAGGAGGCAGGTTTCTGTGTGTGTGTGTGTGTGTGTGTGTGTGTGTGTGTGTTGTATGCCCGCATGCATGCACTTGTCAATAGGATCTGAATGTAAAGAGAGAGCCAAATGAGATGCTTTTCAGCTCAGATTGCACAAGGTTTGACCCCCATGGGAACACTGCTATGAACTTGTTTGAATCAGAGGGCATTTAGTCTCATTTAGGAATGGTTCATGTTACACTGAAAGAGTCCACAATGAACAAGACAATGTAATAGTGTAGTAATTGGCTGGACAATTGTCAAGTGAATTTCCCATAGTGTTACTCAAACGTGGTATGTGCCACTAAAGACATGGGGCGTAGTCTCCCATCAGGTGAAGTAAAAGAAAATCACATTGTAATATCCCTTTAATTCGTAAATGAAAACAGCAAAAACACAGTGTAAATGTTAAAAGCTAGTTTGTGACATCTTATAATATTTTCCTGGAAAAGGCATGAGCCATACCGCCCATTATGCCTGCTGAATATTATTCAGCTGGTGAGAGGAAACATCGTATTAGTAATGGGAGGGCAGGTTTTGGATTGCATTGTAATTACTAACCCACCCTGAGCCTCCTTACAGCTTATGCAAACCATATTGAAGGTAAATACCCCTTTTGTGAACGGAAATGACTACGGAAAGCTGACCACTGGGCCTGACAAAGAATACTTTTTCTTTATAGACACTTGACACTTAAACCCTACAGAAAACATCAACACCACCGTGGAGGCAGATATTTAAGGTTTTGACTTAGAAAATGTCAGTATACAGTACTCGCTGAAGCAGGATCCAGATACAGGAATATTCCCAGGACACAGTTATTATAGACCTCCATTACTGTTGAATGTTCTTTCACACAAATGCAGGTTTTCTCATGCAAAACAGCATCCTTATTGGTCAATCCAAAGAAACAACTGCTGATCTTCTGTGATTTTCACCTTTAGGGTGCTATGTTGAGTACAGATGCCTTGTAGCACAGTGTCAAGGTTCACTCTCCCAGTGTTTCTGTACAAACCTGGAGTCACTTTAGACCATTTTTGACTGCCTCATAGGGTCTTGGTCAATCTTCGCCTACTTTGACCTGCTAAGCAAACCCTGAAACAGGTGGAGGTACATGTCAAACTAGGCCAACGCTGCCATCTAGTGGTGACGACATTGCATTGGGTTTTTTTGGGTTTTTTTTTTTTTTTACAGTGGATGTGAGTAGCCTTGTAAAGTTGTGGGATTACAACATGGTTAACCTTGATGCCAGATAAGACGTTCGCAGCTGACCTTCTGAGGTCATTTTTAGGAGTTTTTTGGACTGAACTTGCGCATGACTGGATCACATGGTACTTTTTAATAAGACAGACTAATTGTTATGGTACCCATTCCCAACATGTGTAAATTAACTGATCCTCAGTTTAACTTTGCAACAATGTGTAAGTCAGGTTAGAGAAGCTAGAAACTCCACAATATTATGTTAATGTGAGGCTATGATTAACTGCAACTGTGCAATGAGCTGCATGCTAAAATGCTCAAAATGACCTTGCTAGCATACGGATATTGAGTAGGTGTTATGGTTTCCATGGTCACAATTTTACTTCACCTCTGGAGACATTTTACTGTGATATATTTTCCACCATCTTAGTTTAGCTCATTAACATGCTAACATTTGCCAATCAGCACTAAACACAAGTAGTCTAAACACAGTTGACGGTAATGGGAATCAGTTTTGCAAGTATTTGACCATAAAAAAACAACAAATTAAAATTTGAAAATTGAAAAGTTAGGTATCACAAACGTTATTATAATTCAACCTGAGGCTACTTCATAGAAATAAAACTCTGTTTAAGTCATCCTCTGAAAACTGTGAAAGTCAACCTCATGGTGGCACAAGAGGAAAGATCAGGTGACCACCAAAATCTGTAGACATGCAGAGCAAACTATGTATCATGTCATGCTCAATAGAAATTGAGGTAATTCACAGGATAAGTGAAACTTTGACCTGCTGGTGGAGCAAGAGAAAAAAGGCCGAGGATCACCAAAGTCATGATTCATCCAGGATTCATCCACTGGGTATCATGAATGTCAGCCTGGACCACTGCTGCCAGGACTGACCACTGTGACCGCTCACCCTCCAATCAAAACTGGTAATAATTACTGTGTTTGATGTTGATGGACTTAGACAAGAGGAAAATACTGAAACATTTAAAGGTTTCTTCTAATTGACTGCAGATTTATTTGGCTTTAATTTACTATCAGTGTTCTTGAATTGAACCTCGGCCATCATCCACTTCCAGCTCACTGGATTATAAGTAATTCTTAGAGAGGCTCTGTAGCCTTGGGTGGCATTGTTGTGGCTGCACAATTTATTAGCTAATCGACAAGACAGTGCCAGATCCCGCCGCTCATGAATATCAAGGCTGAATGAGAACCAGAACGTGAGCTTTCATTAGAGTGTTTCGGCTCTCTCGCTCTTTCTCCATCTTCAGAACACACATAGAGTTCAAATGGGAACTCCCAAGCACTTCCAGCTGGCAACACTTTGGGATAATGATGCTGGATTCCACACAAATGAAGGGTCTAAATACCACCAAAGAGGTACCTGAAACCCCCTCCTCAATGCACAGACAGGCATACATGTATGTAAAATCACACACACACACACACACACACACACACACACACACACACACACATCTTTTTTTCTCTGCGGTTTAATCACACATGCACTGTACACTGAGTGAGAAAGCCAATTTCCCACCATCCTCCTGGACAGTCAAATGTAAGCAGCTAACCCAAAAATAATCCCACAGCAAGTCAACGGTATCCCAACCCACACACACACGCACACGATGAAGCCCGCACACATCCTCTGAGTCTTCGGGAGTGCAGATTGGGTTACTGCAGATTCCGAGCTGCGGCCTCAAGGTATCCTCATTTAAAAACTCTGTGAGGTTGAGTCATCAGTGTGAGCTGGGAAGAGACCACCTTCAGTGTTGTGATGTCAAAATGATGGATGGGACAATAATACTGGCAGAAGAGCTATTGATAGCTCTCTTTCCTTAATGTTGACATGTTGATACCGCACACCCCGAGCAATGGAAGTGTGTGTGTGTGTGTGTGTGTGTGTAAGAGAGAGAGAGAGAGAGAGAGACAGAAAGAGAGAGAGAGAGTGAGGGACATAGAGAGACTCTTGCCCTGCACACGCCACACACATGCATTGCACAAGGACATGCTGGTATTATGCCCATTAATATCTCTTCCGCTCCCACTCAGGGCCCGGGGTCTTTGAAGTGGAGTGGCAGCTGAGCCCTGAGCGAGTGAGTGTGTGAAAGGATGTATACAATAACGCCAACATGCCGTCCTGACTTAAGATGAGTCGGCAGAGGGAAAGTAAACAGGCGGGGTTCCCCAAGAGGCTGTCGTTATAAACAGGGGGTGTGCTAGAGGGGCTCAAGCTGTTTATTTTTACATGGGACCTCAATGTCGTTTGAAGTGCCCTCAGTGCTCACTGTCTCTCTTTTCTTAACCTCCATTTCTCACTAAACCTGGCCATAACCTTCCCCTTTAACCCCACCCCTCCCACCACACACCCATCCTCTCTGGGGTTCTTGCCAGCAGCTAACTAATTATCAGTCGGCTGGGTTCCACCGTGCCCCGGTGTTTGGCCCACTTCTCCTACCACTGACTGTAAAGGCATATGGATATGCTGTGTACTTCGCTTTTTCTGCACAGTGACACAGAGTCTCTGAACTGAAGGACATCAGTGGGAGTCTGCAGAACAGTGAAGCAATAGCACCCTCACACTGCGAGTTATGTCACGTGTGTGTATGGGTTTGAAAAATAATGAATACCTTAAGGTGATCTTGACCTATGTGCTTGTTCATAACATTTAACTGTACTACGTACTGAGGGGACAACCTTTATAAAACCTGTAAAAGTAGTGACACTTGTCATTAGTTATTATTAATTGATTTAATAATCTACAGTGCATCAGGGATTAGTTGGGAATAATAGCTTGAGCAATGTGAATATCCTAAATATTGAAAAACATAGGACTTGATGGTTGTATGTACTTGAAATGAATGTCTTATTAATGCATCTTAGTGAGAAAGAAATGCATCCAAATTATTCATCATTCAATGCAATTTTTAAACCTCTTTCAAAACCTCTTTCAAAACAAAAGAAAGCACATTAGCAAGTGGTGCAAAAATGGTTAAGAAGGTGGCTCTTTTTCTATAAAATACAAAAATAAAATTGTTCAGTGCCACAAAAAACATGTTTCTGCAATAAAAAATATTTTTGATAACAATAAAGGCATAAAAAGCACAAAAACGAATCTTAAAGATATCAACCAATTAAATTGTCCTCTGGGTGACAACATCATTATTTTTTCTATGTCCAGATAATGGCAAACATACTGGGTATAGTGAACCTGTCTGTGGTTACGCAGTGGTTCAGTGGCATGTAAGTGATGTTAACCACATGCCAAAGCTTCTTGATCATCTCTGGTGGGAGTCTGAAGAAGTCAGAAATACCTGGAGTGGTTTTCTTCCCCAAAAGATTTTAAATAGTGTTGAACCACAAGTGTTAAACTGTCACTGCGCAGTTAAACACACAACATCAGCAGTAACAATATGTTACATGTGGGTTAAGATATTTTGGGAAAACATGTATAAAATGATTCGACTGTTCTCATTTGAGCTAATGTTTTTGTCATGAAAACAAGGCCTTTCATTCTAAAGAAGGAAATCCTGTAATGTGTGCAAATGTTTTAACTGAAACAAAAATAATTGAGAAAAATTATTGATACAAACTGATAATTACTTATTACTTGTGCTGGTTAACATCCCACCAACAAACCCTGTTGTGTACCCACAGATCCAAACATATCCACAGAGGAATTTTGACAGACAGAAACGTATTGGATCTGCGTAATAATCTTAAATCAGAAAAACAAAAACACCTGTGCTTTTCTTGCTATGACAAGTCTAAACGTCAGCTTTGACTAAAGTCCATTATAGCTCTAAGTGACTTCGCTTTATCTACTTATAATATCACAGTGACTTCTAATAAAACGAGGATTTGAACGATGTGTGCAGGAGGTAAATACAAACCTGTGAGTTTAACTGTGTTTGTGGATCCCTGGTAAATCTAGGGGCGCTTTATCCGAGTTTGTGCACAAGAGGGCGCACTCTCACCACCAAAAAGGCAGGTGTTGGGGGGGTTTTCCCCTGGACAAGGTAGGCCTACAAGCATCCCTCCTTGCGCTCAACAGCAGGGGCGCCCAACAGCAAGGGTGCCAAAAAATGAAGCGAGGAAAAAGCCGGAGGCTGACATTTTCTCCAGGGTGTCCGCCGCAGGGAACCCATCGCTGAGAGCCCCGGAGCTTTGAACACAGACCACTGAGGCTTGTTTTGCAGACAAAATCAGCAGACTGATCCAAGTGCAACAACTCTAAAGGACCGAGGAGAGCTCCCCGCCTGAATCCCATCTGACAGCAAGTGAGTGTGTTGCCTGTTGTTAGTCTTGCTTTCTTTCATCCTGTCTTTAACGCAGTCCAATCTCTCCCAGTTGTAATTGGAGAGATAATCTGCTTAGATTAGTGCCTGGCTGGCGGGGCTCCTATATGTCACAGAAATGCGTCAAAACTGGCAGCCCTTGCAGAAACAGATAGTATACTGCATGTTTATGGAAGAAACAGAAGGCTGTGGCTGACAGCACAATTGTTTGGTTTGTTGTCTTGTTGCTCAGCTAAAGATTTTTGTTGTTTAAAGAGTTTTTTGTTCTAGTTTAAAACAAACTCTGACTGCTCCATTGTGTCTATTTTACAAGCCCAATTTCTCAAATGTCTCAAATTGAACTCAGGCATTTTAATTGACAACTAAGGATAGCAAATAAATTTGCGTTTACAGCGTCATTCCCACGATAAGAGACAATTTCAGAGAGTTCGTAGTGGAAAATAATAAAAATCAAGAGTTGGGAACGCCGAAAAAATAGAAATAGAAGAGTGTAATGGAGACTCATAAGATTAATTTAGACTCCAATGAGAAACTTATTTTATGGTCTAATTCACGTGAGAAAAACGTCAAGGAGGAGAGAAGAGGAGAATTTCAAATGAAGGATGGGGCTTACACAAAGAAAGGAATAAACTAATTGGACAGGAGGCCAGAGGAGCAAAAGGAGTAACTGCAATAAATACAGGCTGCAAGTAGGAACGTGTCAAAAACCTGCTGTAATTCTTCTGTACAATAACTCGTCATTTCCCTGGTTCCAGTTTGATTGAATTTAATTGATTTTAGAGGATTTTTGATGAAGCTGGCGCCAGTTTTCCCTCCGGTGTTTAAACTCATTAATTGGCGGTGTCATAGTCATTTTTTCTGCCCCGTTGCTGACACCGTTAATTGGTATTGGCTCCAGGTGTGTTCTGCGTCACACGCACATACACACGCACGCACGCGCTCACACACACATATTGGGGGAGAATTGGGGTTAATGCTTATTATTGTAAATTACCGGGTTTGAATCCATATTTACACGGTCTTTGTTTGAGATGAATTACTGGAGTAAAAGTACCAAAGCGCAGCTCGGTCCCGGGCCAGGCCGAGTCGAGTCGTGCTGTGCTGTTCCCCCCAGAGGATGGTACAGTAAATACAGGAGGAATGTTGATCAGCTTACAGCGGAGTCGGGAGCTGCTGGGGATTTGATCGGCCGCGATGCTGCCCGGTAGGCAGGCTGCACCTGCAAAAACAGAGAGCACCTCGCGGGCTGTCGCCTGTAAATTAACGGGAAATAAAGCGGATCGTGGCCGTCCTCGCGGTTCTGCTGCACTGGTTTTTACTAATGTAACATTTTTTACTCTATGCGCATTAACACAATGAAAACCAATAGAGTTCAGATGTGATTGGCTGCGACAATTTTAGAGTTGTAACCCACAAACTAAAAAATACACTAATGCCTCGAACAATTAGCCACTTCTGTGCTTTTGACGTGATAGATTTCAAAATAAATAATAGTACATTGCTGCAGGCTCGAGTTGCAACAACTGTTTCATAGTCGCTGTAAACTAGTGATCTCTGCAGTGCGCTTTTACGCACACTCTCCCCAGATAGGCTATATAAAATAGCAATCATTCATTATGACTAAACACATTTAGCTGTTGCTCTTTAACCTACGCACTAAGAGAGGGCTAGAAAGCCATGTGAATGCAGTTAATGAGTTAATGTGCCGCTGTCATGGCCGGGAGCGCAGGGACACATTTCCAGTGCCAAAATGAGCTTCTCTCCATGCACACAGTAGACCATCCTAATGATGCAGCCCCGAGCCAATACCATAATATTTTTAATTTGATGCCACTTTTATTATTACATATTTAATAAAACCATCAAAACGTCATCATTTCTGTTGCCTTGACGCACAGACGTACGCAGGCTAATAAATCCAACATGTGTTGGACTATTATTAGGATTAATAAGTTATAAAATTCTGCATCTGCCTCTTGTTTCTGTGAGCCCCGGAGCCCCGCTAGGCCTACTCTGTTTCAACAGGTTCAACGTTGTGTTCTCATTACGACCTCCATATGGCTGCCTGTGAACACAGCGAGCCATGGGGCATTTAGAGCAGGCAGCACAGTAAGAATTAGTCCGTAAAGCGGCGGAGGTATTTGTTGTAAAAGTGAGACCAGTTGTGTTGTGTGAGTAGGGGAGAAATGCCTTGAAACTAAGTGGCAGCTTGGTCAATTGTTTATTTTCGTGTGCGTGTTATTTTGGCGACACATCTAAATTATACGCATCACCAAATCACAGGTAAAATGAAACTTAGGTTAATAAAACACAAAGTATAATATTTAAAACTCTCTCTCTCCCCCTCTCCTCTCTCTCTCCCCCTCTTCTCTCTCTCTCTCTCCTCTCTCTCTCTCTCTCTCTCTCTCTGTCGCTCTGTCTCGCACACACGTTTGGGGAAATCTGGGTTTGATTTGAATGGGGAGTAGCCTACCCCGGGCTCGCTTTACAACCTATGGATGTACTGGACGGTTTTCAGTTTGTTTGAGCTTCGGCCGTGGATGGGTGCAGCAGTCCACTTCCTCTCGGCACCCCCTCACTTTTGACTATGTTGTGCGCGCTTCTCTTGTCCTCTTTAATATTGTAACGAGGCGAGTGTGAGGAACACGAGACACTTGAGCGTTTGGAGAGGACAGTTTCTGACGGAAGAGAACCTAAAGGCTAATTGGCGTGGATCTCAGGGGACGTCCTTTTAAATTCAAAGACGGCAACACTTTACACTGGGGTGAGTTTAAACCTTGCACGTCTCTGTCTGTTTATTTCGTTTAGTTTTAGTTTTTGTTAGTTACAGTGACAGTTTTTGTTTCAAGCGGATTTCAATTTTACGCACCGCTTAATCTCTCAGAAAGAAGTGAGTGACTCAGAGCGCTTGCTGTGACGGGTTGTCCATTACCTGCCATTTGTTTTAAATGACTGTCATTACTTTATTATAGGACAGGCTGAGGTCGTGCGTCTGTAAGTAGGTATTTGGGTGGCTGAATCAGCCGGGTGCGCTAGATCAGAGCAGCGGACACCACAGACAGGTGTCAGCCTCCTCGGCTTACAACTGGCCCGTGGGTCGCAGCAAAAAAGCGAGAAAAACAGCTCGCGCCGGGGACTTAATACGAAGTACAAGAGGTGGGCTATACGGAGCCAGTGAGCTTTAATAGCGACTTGGAATCAGAGCCAAGTGTGGATGCCAAAGCAAGCAGCGCGCTTCTCGGTTCCCGTCTTCCTCGGCACTGCCCTCGCCAAGTCTCCCAATGCGTTTGTCACTTTTAATATTTTCTCTTTTCGCTTTAAAGCCACCACGTGCATATTGAAAAACATTTGTGTGAAAAAACATTGAATATTGCCTACAAGCGACTCAGGTTTAAAGAGAAAAGTATAAGAACAAGCTCAGGCAGCTCTAAGTTTAGTCCTCTCTGTGGTTCATTGGGGTTTGAAGTGATGCTGAGCTTCATTTGACAGTGAAGGCTAAATGTGGCCAGGAGGTGACAGGAAACAATGGCCCTGGCAGGACTGATGAGCGCCACCCTCTTTAAGCTCATCTGCTCTCCACTCACAAGCAGCAACAAGCCTGGAAGTGAAAGTGAGAGTCCCATACAGATTGCTTATCTTAACTGCTTCAATAGACTTAAAGTATGCCCCTATTGCACACTGAAACAGTGTCAGCCACTTGACCTACTTCTCACTCTCACCGCAAATGACTGGAATGAGTCCATGATGAAGGCCTCTGAATCCTCAATGTTCACTCAGGTCAGAGGCGGAATGTTAAAGTGCGAAACTAGAGATGCTTGAGGTTCACCTCCCTTGTTTTTGCAAATTAATCATCATTATTTAATTGCATCACACCCAGCTCCCATCAATAACAGAGCAAGGGAGGTAGAGCCAGGAACAGCTGAAGGCACATGATGTGGAAGCTAATCCAAAGCAACATAGTGCAGATTGTATTCACTGCTGGGTGTGTGTCTGTGTGTGTGCAATTGTATGAGGTATTTCTGAGCCCCAGAGAAAAGCGGGTGGATTGAGATGAAGAAAGTAGCAGTAATGAAAGCAGATCATTTTCTCAGCTTTTGAGAGGCAGGATTCCTCAGAAGTCTTGGCTCTGTCCACCTGAGCGAGCAAAGTCAACACATCCAGCATATTTTTTCTTCTTTGGCCACTGCAGTTGGATGGGGTGAAGCTAGATGCTGGATATCTCTTTCTGTCAGTCGCTTCTGTTCTGGTTTTGCTGTGGGAAACTATCCGTCCCCTCCTTGAGTCCCTTTTTTGTCAGACTGAACAAACAACCTCAAACCGATTAATAAAAGTAGGTCTGCTCAACCATGATCCAGCCACTGAAGCTGTCAGTGAGCTCAGAGATCAGAATGATCACCTTTCATATTACAGCTGCACTGCAGGAGCTACCACATCACGGCGAATGTAACGCTCCGCTTTTCCTTGAATGGCAGATTAATTTTGTGATTTGACTGCTGGAGATGGATGTGGTGTGTTCGAGAACCCACATTAAACAGATGCTCGCACATGCATTGTCTCCGCTATAGAGGTTAGAATGAAGTTGAAAGGCTGTCTTCTTCTGTGTGTTATTTTTTTCTTTGAGTGACAAATTGTATGTGTGTTTGCTTGCTTTTCATAATAACATACCTGTCCTTCATCACCGTGACACCCAAGATGTTTCTCGCTGTGGGAAGAGGATCCAGGGGCAAAGATTCACATGCTTCATCCTGCCACTCCCTGCACCCTGCTAGGCCTGCATGTGTCAGCCACACACGTCCTCCAGATGCAGAGTTCTGTGTGTGTGTGTGTGTGTGTGTGTGTGTGTGTGTGTGTGGTCTGCATGTTGTGCCTGTTTCACACCTATATGATATACGCTTATCTGACTTGGATAGACACAACATACATCTTCTGTATTGATGGCAAACTCACATGATGAGTTTACATCTATTTACTTTCTGTTCACATGTTAACAGATTGACATCAGACTGGATGTATGTTTGGCTCCACCAGTGCCATGACAACAGTGTATGCTAGCTGCTAGCTCAGATCTGCACATCTCGCTGACAGATATATAGTGTGAGCACAGAGCACAGAGGGCAAAGCAACACGCTGTTAAAATAGCAGGCTGCTGCTATAAAATGGTCTTCGCTGCCATGCTAACCTGTTAATAGAGAGTGTCCTCCCAAGAAGAACGACAGCATTAGTTGTTTCAGAAACTGCCCAGAAATGGTATTTAAATGTTGACGCGTCCAAGGCATCAAGGTGACCTTTTTAAATAGAGCATCAAAGTCCATGTGGTGGATACATGGGTCACAAGTGCTTTGGACTTCAACTTGACAGGCAGCTGCTTGTTTCCTGCCATGTCAGCATGCACCAATGATGTATTGATAACTGTACCAACTGATTGAAGCTGAATATATGTGTGCTCATTATTGGCCAACACATCAGATTTTACTTCAGTCAAAGGTAGTTTCCCTAAACATGGGGACTGGAGTTTCTCCAAACATGGACAAATTGCCTTTCTGTCTTTCTGTTAGAGAAAACATTCAGACCATGGCTACAACTTCAGAGTGCTCATGATAAATTATCTTATCTCAAGAAGTCAACCTGTTTGTTTTCTTGTGATAACAAGATAAATTACCCATTTATCACAAGAAAAGGAACGTTTTTTATCTTGAAATAGCAACACTGAGCGAATCATTGCAAGCATTGCCATTTTCAACTTCTGTATGCCATAAAAATCCAGGAACTTGCGCTCCCTCACTTTAAGTTTTGTGTTCTTCTGATCCACTGAGAGAGGCTGAGCTGTATTATGATAAATTTGTTAAGCTTCATCATACACTAGACCGCTGCAGCTGGGCAGAACAGCTCCAGCTGTGATTACAGTTGGTCAGATGAAAAAAATGCTTGTGTGCCCTTTTAGTGGTCATGTGATGTATGTGTCCTTTAATTTGAAATTTGGGTTATCATCAGTCAAGCCATGATATAGACATTTCTCATCTTTCCCATTTTCACTGGCAGATCGTTGACCTTTGACCGTGAGGCAAAGGTCAGATGGTGCCTACTAATGTCACCGTTGAAGGAGAATGAGTGGAGGTGGAGATAGGGAGGAAAGGAACAAGGAAAGAGGGGAAAGGGAGTTGTCTAATGAGTCACAAGCTTTGGCATCCTTTACAGTGTGTCTTCATGTGTGAGTGGGGGCACATATTTGGAACTAGTGAGCATGTGTTTGTCCGTCAACAACGTGTGTGTATTTAAGTGTAATGTACGCAACCGTGTGAGTATTCCAAGCACTTAATAAAATGATTTGTGGTTTTTCTCCCCCCTGTGAGTTCAAAGCAGGTCCTTGCTTTCGGCTGTGGGGTAGAGGTTGCTCTTGTGCAATGGAAAAAAAAAAGAGACTGTTTTCCTGTTAGGGGGGCTTTTTGGGGAAACCGCTGCTCTGCCTACCGCAGCCAGCCTTCAAAGGGCTTTGAAGGAGTGCTCACCTCTCCTTTAAATCCTTCCATCCCTCCAAACGAGCTACTTCCTCTCATACCCAGGATCACCTCACCTGCCTCTTCTCGGCCACTGCCGTCCAACCACACTGCTGCAAAGCTGTGGTCAGGGTTATGCCTGGAACCATGGGAAATGTTCAATCAAGCAACCCTCAGTCTGCTGACACACACTCTAGGAACTCTAAGCTCTCTGCATTTTTGTTTTTGGATGCCTATATCATCTAAGTAGTGCTGCTGCATGGCCCGTGACAAATGGTGACAAACTTCGAGGAGGAATCTGTGGCTCCGCCTGCTCATCGCAGGGCTGTGGGTGTCATCCCTTTCTCAGGCGCATCTTGACGGCACATGTAGAGGAAATATTTATTGTATTTGAGAGCAGATCACAGTTTGACATAGGAGGCTGTAAATTTGTTGAACTCCTGTCCCTTCACTTCGCTCTGTCAGTTAAAAATCCAAGGCAGAGAATGACTCTGTCCTCCCCCACTCAAGTTCACAACGATTATTGTTGCTCTGTGAAGCCTTTTCCTTAATTGTCAGCATTAACCTCTCATTATTTTCTGTATTTCCGTGATAAATCAGGTTCTCAGGTGCCCAACATCTTGTGGTTTGCAGAAGCACTGTTAAGTACAACACTTAATTTAAGTTTAACAAGTTTTGTGATAAATTTTGTTCTCGTTACTCTACTTTCGCTTTTTATTAAAAAAAAACTGTGCTTCCATATAAATATTATGTTTGAAAACTGGATAAACATACATACACATTTTTGAAATACCATTTGCAGTTTTTGAAACTGTTCATTGTTTTTTTTTATTTCCTTTGAATCTGGCTCACACTCAAAGTGCATCACATTTGCACTTCATTCTTCATTTTTCTCCTCAAGTCACCTTATTATTGAAAGAAACAAGCCACTATAGACCTCAGTTTGTTGTTGCAGCAGAAAACAGAACAATGGTGGATGTGTTAGGACATAAAATCTGTGTGAAAATGAAACAAAGAGCCCGCCTTATTCTGAAAAATCTGTGTTTTTTCCTGTCATGTTTCTTACAAATTAACCCTGTTTAACCCTGAGCCTAGTGAGTCACTGTTACCCAGAACTTTCTGCCTGCTCATGTCCTTTTCCCTCCCAACGCCTCCCATTTTCTCACCAAAAACACTGACCTCACAGAACACCTCATTAACAGAAAAATACACCAACAACTTGTCCTATCAGCATTTTTCTCAAAGCTTTTGTCCTGAACTGTATATGTGTACAGAGAGGAGTAGCTTAGCACAACTTCCTGTCTGTGCGTCTGTGAGAACTGGCCTGACCTCATATTCCACCTCGCGCTGTCTGTCTTCTCTCCTCCTGTTCGGTTCTGGATCAGGTTCTGTTGATTTAAAGAACCGCTGTCGGACTCGGGGCCAGTCGTGTGGGCTGGGCCACAGAAGCTGCTGCATTCCTCTGCTGGGCGTTCTGTCTTTCTCCCTGCAGTGACTCCTGCTGCCAGATGCAGAGATGGAAAGGCAGAGATTATTTCACTTATTACTATACTTTTTGAAACCCCTGCTTGCAGCATAACAAGCACTTGATAGCCTGAGATGAAGAGCATCATTTCAGTTACAGTTACTGGTTCAGGAGCTGTGTTTTTTCTTTGATATAATGGTGATGTGAGAGTGAAAGGGTTTTGAATGTTGAAAGAAAGAATAGTGAAAAAGGAAAAAATCAGGATACACACACACACACACACACACACCACACACACACACACACACACACACACCCTGTCAGCAGACGTAAGCAGGCTTTAAAAATTTGTCAGTGATCCCCCACTAATGACGCTCTCAGCTGTGAGAGTTGACCCCCTCCTGCCCTCGACCTTCCCTGTGCCTTCTCCCCTCCTCCTCAATCCCTAATGAATGCCAGCAAGGAACACTGAGTAGCCCACACCCTACCAATACAACCCTACACACAGAGACACACGCACACACACGCACTGTAACACAAACAGCAGGATCATCGTCACCACTGCGGAGACGGCTATCATCAAGTGGAATTTGGGCCACTAATATCTGACCCCTGTTACCTGAGGCCTGTCAGTCATGTTGATTCATCTGGACAGGTTTATTTACCTATTAAATTAGTGTGTGTGTGTGTGTGTGTCTGAGAGAAAGAGAGAGAGAGCGCGAGTGAGCAAGCATACAAATGGTAAGGATGTGATGACTTCTAAGACATTTAGTCAATTAATAAATTAGTCCATTTACACAAAATGTATCCCACAAACTATAAATCTAAACTCATTACAACTATAATCAATTAATTGTTTGCCACTTTTTTCTGGAATAAATGACTAAATTTGCACTTTTTTGATGAGAATTTGCATTTTGTTACATATCATTGGAAAAGGCATGATAAGCCAGGATCATTTGGTTTTGGATTGTTGGTCTGATAAAACATTAATATGACAATGTCATATTACTGCTTGAGGTCACCTTGAGCTGTAAATCTCAAAAACAAAAATGAACAGACTAATCAGTAATCAATAATCCTCCATGTAGTGTTCTGCTGTCATTAGCAAACTCAAACCATATACGATCTGTGTGCATGTCGACTTCTGACAACTGCTCTGGCTGTTGTTTTACATTCACACAATGCATCTTTCCATCACGATAATGAGAACGGAGGTCGCCCTGTTGTTAGCCAATTAAAAAGTCCTCCATGGTTCTGGGCAGCCACTAATAACCCCACCAGGGATTACTGTACAGCAGGCTGGAGGGACAGCAGGGCACCAGTGTGGGCCTCAGCTTGCTGTCATCCAAGAGAAGCAACCCCGTAGACCTCCATTCACTCCCAGTCTTAGTGGGGCCACCACGCCAACTCTCCCAAGCAGCGTGAAAAGCTCCCACTTGGGATACAAAGTGGCTCAGCTGTCCCACTTCTATCTTCACCTCCCACAGCACCCTCCTCTACACCCAAGCCAAATAAAGCCTCTCAGCGACTTCTGTTTTCCTAATCTGTGAACTCTGACAGAGGCGCCCACGCTTGAAAGAGAGACAACTCAACATGGGATGATCTCCCGGTGACAGGGAGAAGCTGAAAAAACGTTGCAGAAACCACCAGACCACCCTGTCACCTTCCTGGTCCTGTCTCTCTCTCTGCCTGTCTTTCTGCATCTCTCTGCAGCTTTCTCTACTCCTCACCCACCTCTTTTTAATTTAATTTCCCTTCCCTTTGCCCTCCATCATCTACCTCCTCTAATTGGGCTGTCACTGTTTGATTAAAGCCATTGAATTCGTTCCAATTGCCAAATGGCCCAAGTCATCTTTGAGGTGATGCACAACTTTTCATGCACAGACGGTAAAAGCCCCATATATTTTTTTTTTCATCTATTCACATACTGTGCTCATAATACTAATGGACAAATTATTTAACTCGGAGGCAGCTTAGCCACTGGGAGTTGTAGCATGTTGGTGCATTTTCCTTGCCATTAATCCACAGAGGAATGTCGCAGTGATTAATTAGCCATGCACTTTGTATTTGTCAGTGCACTCCGAGCAGCCATTCACTTGGAAATGGCTTAGCTGCCACAGGAACAGTTTGTCTTTGAACATACCAGATGGTGGTAGGTTTGTGTGCTGGTGGTCAGATCCAACTTCAACTCCAATAGTAAAATCAAAACTCTGATTGGCAGCTGATATCTTTTAAAACATGAATTATTGCTGCATTTATTAGAAGAATAGCTTGATGTTTGGGAAATGTGCTTTTTCGCCTTGATCCATTGATCCCCATGTAAATATGAAGCTACAGCCGGCAGCATTTCTGTGTGGTATCCATTGTCCCCTTCAAACAGATAAAGACATGCGTCTGCAGCTGTTGCTACTTCAACCACATTTAATAAAAGACAATGGCCTCCCCACTGAGGGGAACTTGTGGCTTGTTAAACACGCTGTCAAAGCTGAAAGCAGAGAATTTTCTCGCTGAAACAGATTCTTAGTATTTCAAAGGTCAGCCAGCCACACCACTGTGCTGACATCCTGGCAAAGCTTCCAGACCCAAAGCAATGTGCAACTGGTTCACATTTTGCAGTTTTTTATATAAGAATAAGCAGACTTTTAGAGAGGATATATTTCTATTGCAGAAGAGCCTTTTACCACAGGATACCGTGTTCACACTTGCTGCAAGGCTAGCATCTATTTCAGAGGGCGCACTGAGTGGAATTAAACAGCTTTGTCACTGTTCTCTCTCTGTTTAACCTACACGCTCATCTGCCAGACACGCCTGACAGCACCAGACCCCTGGAAGAATCTCCCAGAAGGCTCAGCGGCACACGGACCGCACCATATTTAGTCATCCAAAGTCCAGACACAGACCAATGCAGTCCTCCACCTTAATCTGTCTCTCCCTCTGTTTCTCTCTCCATCTTTCGCTTTTTCATTTTTTATGTCCTTCCCCCAACTTCCCCGCCTCTTCCCCACTTCCATCTCTGTCACTTTCCCTCTCTCCTACTGCTTCCATTCATATCTGTCCTCGCTCGCCCTCCCTCGAGTCATATCTGCTTTATCACTGTCGTGCCCCTCACTGTTCCTCTCCCCCGCATGCGTCCCTCTTTCATTTCAGACCTACTGAAACTCTTCTTTCCTGTTTGTCCTCCTTTTCTAGTCTCAAGCCTGTCAAGTATTTTCCAAGTTTTTTTTAAAACTTTTCTAACTTCCTCTCACTCCCTCAACAACATGCCCATCAAATTCTAAGTCTGAAGAATTCCCTCTCTGCAACTTTTTCCTTTTTCCCCTCTCACCTGTCATAATTTCTACCCCTTTTCCTGCTCCCTCCCCTCCTCCTCTCTGAGAGCCTCCCCACTGTCTCTTTTCTTGGATGAACACGCTGCTGATGGAAGCTGGGCCTGGATGCTAATGAGTTGCTAATTCTATCAGCCGTCTCTCCATGCCCTCCCCAGTGGGTGTCGAGCCCGCCGGCTTTACCATGGCCAGTCTTTTGATGGAGTGCCTTGGCTGATGAACTCCCGCCTGCATTCCCACTTTAACCTTCTCGTCCTCAGACACGTCATTGATCACTGTCCTTTTTCCATCCTGGCAAGCCTGACTCTTAGCCCAATCACTTATGAGCTGCCCATTCCCTGCAATCTATTTTTCATACGTTGAATATTGTAGTAGCAGGGGATTTTTAAAATTTTTTTGTAAAAGTTTCACACTCATGTCTTCAAATTTCTAGAAGTGGCTACTTCAGAGCTCAGCATGTAGGGATAGATTATAGATATATAATCTGTCCTTTATCTGAAGTGTGTTCAAAATATAGCAGGACGTTAGCTAAAGATACATTTTATATTCTCTGTAGTCGATTTAAAAAAAAAAGCAGTAGTATTACCACTTTCCGCCTGTCCTTCCTGCTCTGTGTAATTCCCTAACAATATTCTCCTTTTAACACCCAATCTGCACTTGAGAAGAGGCCAAATGGCAGGGTTTAAGCACTTGAGCACAGACGAGTGGTCCTATTTACCAGGCCACTGGGCTCTCTTTTTTATTTTTTTGAGGGTTGCTGGCTTTGGACCCCTCACATAAGAAAAGAACGAAACTTTTGTTTTTCCGACTCCCCTTAAATCCGTCTGTCTGCTTTCCCCGCTTGACCGAAGTGGATACAGAGGCGGCCTTTTGTTCTACCAAGATGAAGAGGGATGCTGTAGTATAGGAGGGAGAGTGAGGGCAAGAGGAGGTGGGTGTGACTCATTGTAATTTAATAAATACCTCACCAAGAGGGTCAGGGTGCCTTCTCAACCCCTCAGCTGTCTGTTTTGAAATGAGGCTCTTCTAGATTTGACACCCAGGGAGGTAAAAAGGGGATTAGGGAAGGAAAAGCCTCAGGCCACATACATCTCTTTCTGTCTTTTTCTTCTGCCCAAAGCTTTCTCTCCCTGTGCCCCCTCACTCTTTCTCTCTTTGGGACCAGGAGGCCCCTCGTCTAGCTGTGAGCATATGAATGATGTCATCCAGGTACCTATCTTGACCCATAGATTTAGAGAGGCTTGAATAGACTCTCATGGTCTTAGTTCTTCCAATGCGGAGAATAATCCTCTAACAGCTATCACTTCTGGTGAATTTTCTGGTTCAGTGAATGAATATAATGCTGCCTTCTCGTGGATCAGGACAGCATAACAATGGTGTAGCAACGCTTGATTTCCCGTCAGATTCTTGCAAAAAATTAGTGAGCTTCATATATAATATAGTTTCCTTTTTTTAGGACACACTCCTAAAGCAGAGACTTGACCCGGGTCACACGCGGTCCACTGCTTCGCAGCATCACCAGGGATTATAGGGTAACTTCTGCCATGCTGCTCAAGCATGACCAGAAAGGCTTGGCCAGTTTTGACCTGAATGGAAGTAATGAATGAGAGGCCGGCATTGAAATTCAGGATGCAGTCACTTGCAGCCACTAATGTCTCTCTTTAAATGGTCACATCCTTTCTCTTGGGGCCCCCATCTAACTGTCTTATCCTTTGACAGGCTTTTATAGCCAATGAAAACATTCACTTGAACTTGTACAGTGCAGAAGATCCAGTATAAAGTCCTTTATGAGAGTGAATATAATTTGGTTTTGAAGACGAACAAACTTGTTTTTCATACAGTAAAATTTGATCAGTGTCACTTTCTATTTCATCTCCTATTATGGTAAAAATATGTCTGTGACATTGACCTTTCTGTTTGTTTCTCTCTCTTACAGGAAGGGCTCTGGACAGCCTGAAGTGACGGGTCACTAGCCTCTGACACTCAGCTTCCATCAACTCAAAATCACACACACACAGGAAAAGTCAAACACACAGTGCCGTCTGCACAACAGCGCATATACATTCACATTTACGCAGACACACACACACAAAGTTTCATCCGTGGATACACGCAGACACATATTCACACACAGGCCCTCTGAACAGGATGAGGGAACCTTGGAGGTGCTTGTTGGGCCTATGCCTCCTGGCATGTTCTGCCTCCACCCACAGTGCTGCCAATCCCTTCGCAGGGCAGCAGACCCCTCCAGACCCCTGCTATGATGACACAGGCGCAGCCCGCCGCTGTATCCCCGAGTTTATCAACGCCGCCTTCGGCAAAGAGGTGACGGTGTCCAGCGTTTGTGGCCGGCCTCCATCACGTTCCTGCAGCGTGGTTGAGCGGAGCGACGATCGGCCATCTGTGCGCACGTGCCAAATCTGTGATGCGGCTGACCCCCGCCGTGCCCACCCTGCTTCCTACCTCACTGACCTCAACTCAGCCCACAACCTCACGTGCTGGCAATCAGAGAATCTGAACACCTCGCCACACAACGTAACTCTCACACTGTCCCTTGGAAAAAAGTTTGAGATCACCTATGTCAGCCTGCAGTTCTGTTCACCTCGACCTGAGTCTCTGGCCATATACAAGAGCATGGACTATGGCAAGACCTGGATGCCCTACCAGTTCTACTCCTCACAGTGCCGCCGTATGTACAATCGACCCAACAAAGCAACTATTACGAAGCAGAATGAACAGGAGGCTCTTTGCACAGATGGCCACACTGACCTCTACCCACTTTCTGGAGGACTCATTGCCTTCAGCACCCTGGATGGACGGCCCTCTGGCAAAGACTTTGACAACAGCCCAGTCCTTCAGGACTGGGTTACAGTCACAGATATCCGTGTGGTTTTCAGCCGGCCCCAGCTACCCCGGGAGCTGGGACTCGGTGCTGGAAGCAACAGCGGAGGGAGGGACGACGACCCCACGGCAGTGACATCAACACTGCCAACTTATTTCTATGCAGTGGGAGACTTCCAGGTGGGCGGGAGGTGTAAATGCAACGGACACGGCTCACGGTGTCTGAAAGACAAGGAAGGCAAACTGGTGTGTGACTGCAAACACAACACAGAGGGGCCTGAGTGTGACCGCTGCAAGCCCTTTCACTATGACCGCCCGTGGCAGAGAGCCAATGCCCGTGAAGCCAATGAGTGTCTGCGTAAGTCTTTCCCTTCTATCTGTCATTCTTTATGTGCTTTTAACATGTTTCAGATCATCTGATGTGGATGTGATGTGATGCATTCTCTGAAAGGAGACCCAACACAATGGCTCTGTAACTTTATGTATTATATTGGTTAACAAAAAAAAAAAATTCATTATGAATCGGGGAAACTGTTTGTTAAATTTACATATATTACATTGTACATTTACATATACACTTACCTGTTTGCAAAATGCAAATTAACGTAACTCACTCTAATAAGCACATTTAATTAGCTCATTCATACATAAAGCACAAGCTCTGCACAGAATCACATATGTACTACATAGCCTTTTATTTACCTGCTATGCTTGGATAAGAAAAAGATGATTTCTCCAAAAATCTGTCTAATTCAGTTAAAAATGATCTTGCATCACCTTAGATGCCCTGTATCGTATGTCTAATACAAATATGCCATTTGTGTGTGGGTATGAAAATTAGGACATAGTTAAAAAAAAAAACAACCCAGGTTGTTTATGGCTTTATTGGATGGAGTCACAACCTTTTTCCCAAATTCGTGTTCAGGATATGAGGACAGCAATCTAAAATGTGGCTGACAAATTAAATTTATACACAAACACACATGGGAAAGAGAGAGGGAGGTTCAAAAGGAGAGATTTAACTATGATGACCTGCGGCTGACTGTCACAGGGGTAATTAAGAATGTTTCCAGAACATACCGGATGGTTTTGTGTTTATACAGGTGAGGAGTTCTGGTAGCACACAGTGGTCAAGCTTGCAACTTTGGCAACATCGCTCAAAGCACGAGCCCATCCTTTCCTTGCATTTCCCATCAGCCCTCTCTGTTTACCGTTCCTCTAAGGAGGAAACAAACCTACTTTCAACAAAAATCATGTTTTCTGGACTTGTCTGTGAAAATACTCTTTTTCACAAGCAAGTCTAAACAGTGGATGACAACAGCTCGAGTCACTGGCACACCGCTACAGCTAAGTCATCCAAGAATGTTATTTGGCAGTGTTCGCTTTTACCTCAAGACATGCTCTGTAAATGTCATCCAGACGTGCTCTGAATGCTTGCCAAGTAAAATTATAGCAATTTCTGAGGCAATTTTTGTTAATGTAAATGGATTTCATTTGTATTGGATTAGGCTTTTCTATGATAACAGGTTTTTGATGTGATATTTAGCGCATATATTAATTTCACGGCTGCACAAAGGTTACAGACGCATGTCCTGTTAGCCACGTGTCTTTAGCAGGAATTTGCTTGCTAATATGTGGATGTTCCTTTGGTGGTAATTCTTACAGCGTTTCACTGTTAGTATAAATAGACATAGGTGGAACTTAATTCAGGTCAATTTTGCTTGTCATAAAAATTTGTTAGCGCAGGAAAATAAAACCATATTAGAAACCACTGTCCCCATTTTAACCTTTCACCGTAATGAAATAAAATTGCAGCCAGAGAGGAAAAAAAACAGGAGCAGAACATTGAAAAACAGTGTATATTTTTCTAACATGTTATAATTGCCCAGTGAGCTGGCCTGAGATCATTTTTAGCATTGAGCAGTGCCAGATCTGTTTAAAAGGGACAAAGAGTGACAGAGCCAGAGGAGCACGGCCATTTCAGCATTAGACTGGCCAAACGAATCCAGCCCTCTCTCGCTCTGAAATCTCCCATGCCAACACTACCTTACTTTGGCTTCTCGTCTATCCTTGACACCCTCACTTACTCAACTCACAGATACAGGCAAATGCTCACACATGCACACCTAGCCCCTTCTACAACAATATCCTGTAAATCCCTCAGTGTGTTCTCACTCGAAGTTTTGCACACACCCTCTTTAAAATGTCCCGTAGTCGTTTCCGAAAGGGTACACCCGCTTCCCGTAGACCTCTTCTCAGTGGGATTGATATGTCACTTCCATCCACAATTTCTTGACTAAACAGCTCAGCTGCATTGGCCAACTCCGATGACCTAATCCTAGTGTTGATACTGGGCAGTTAAAGCCTGATGCAAGTTGCACGCTATACCTGATCACAGATCCGGACACGCCAAGAAGTTGGTCCCACATGGAGGGGCTTTTAAAAAGCCCCTCCAGTGTATATTAAAGCCCATTCTTAAATGCACCCGCCCCTTGTTGATCTCTCTGCTTGCATTTCTGTCTGACGCGATGCACGAATGGCGGCGGGCTGCAGCGTGAACCCTGAGGCACACTACTGTGGCAGGAAGGTGTAAGTATTTAGGCTGGGCAAGCGTGTAAGAGTGGCAAGTTACGGGGCCAAGAGGGTCCCTTAGGTGTCACCAGAGCCTTCACGAGGCCCTGTGGGTGTTTGGGTTGGGGGTAGGGTCTGACGAGGGGCCAGGCTGAGGTCATGATCTTTTGTGGGGTGCTGACAAGGTTAAGTTGATGGGGAGACGGTCTGGGGGTAATGAAGAATTCAGAGTGAGCAGATAGAGCCAAATCAATAGTTGTTTCACACCCCAACTCTGAGTCTGTCTGTCACTGAGAAATGATGTGCCCAGTAGCTTATTTCACCACTTTAAAACGTTTGTGTGCTGATGGTTTTTAAAGATTTTGCAAGGCTTTGCTCTCACTCTCAGTAATGACTCGGATCTTTGCCCCGCATAACAAGAACATTGTCTGCAACAGGCTGGCTTGATTGTTCTCTTGTCTAACTAAATGTTTGACATGCTCTGTGCCGAGATTACTGTCTGAGCTCTTGGCAAGCTCACTTACTGTCTCCAGACACAAGCCATGCACACACACACACACACACACACACACGCACACCCACCCATCTGCCGCCTCCCTCACTATGAATCCTGCCTCAAGACGTTGGTTTACAAATCCCTGCTCTAGTAGTCAGAGAGGGCAGCCTTGTAAAGGACCGTGTCTGTTTGTATTGAGGGAGACATGATGGAAAAAGTTGTGATTTATCTGCCTAGAGTTTGAGCCACAGGACAGAACGAGGAAACAGATGGATAAGAGCTATTTGGTTACTGGTTGTGATGGAGTATTGGCTTTTCTGTTGGCACGGTCAGTGCTGTAATGTAAATACTTCAATGTTGACTTAAAAAACGTGAGACTGTGTATCATGCCATAATAGAGTCTGCCAAAGTCACTGCATAAGATGAAGAGGCCTCTTGCGGACTCAACGACAGTGTGACATCCTGAGTAGATGATAATTTATGGTGGTGTAGGAGCTCTCCACTCTTGGCCCAGTCTGCAGCCATCTTGGCCCCGTTTGGCTGCAGCACCAAGCTGTTCTATTCTCCAGCCCTTCCTTTCCCTCATTTGGACTCAGCTCGCAGGAAATCGAGAGTGCTGCTCTGGGACACCCCAAGCCCAGGTCCAGACACCATCCATCCCTAATGGACCAGCCAAGCCAGGTCTGTTTCCAGTGTTGCACCAGGCACACTGGTATGCATTCATAGCGTTAAACACAGAGGTCACATGAAGGCTGTTTGGGCTGATTTGCCAGAAATGCAGGTGAGCTGCGGTTGGTAGCAGAGCTGGGTGTTCCTGCTCTGCTGCAGTGTTTGGGTGTGGTGTTGAATATTTGAATAGTAAATTTTGACATATTGAGTCCAGAGAGTGATATGGTATTTTTTTTAACAAGAGAGAGGAGTTTCCTAGGAAATGAAATCAATCAACCAATTAAGTATTCACTGTAGACTCTCCTTATATATCAGTGCATGTCATCACCTGAAGGAAATTCCCACAAATTAGTTATTACCCCTAAAAAAAAGTTATTACCTGTTATATAATAGATGTTATTAGATCACGTCTGCCACACTAATGAATGAGCAGTTCCATTTATGAATTTAACAGCGGAAGAAGGAGACAGATATTGAAGCTGCAAGCCGTGTCAGAAGCCTGCTCAATTTTTTTTTTCTTTGTGGGGGCTTGTGGTTTTTGGTGGGCTCTGCCTCTGTTTTTTGGAAACTATTAGCTGGAATTAGGGGGAATTTGACAGATGGGTTTCTTAGGGAGAGCAGCGTGAGCCAGCAGAGGTGTGTGTGTGCGTGTGTGTCAGAGGAAGAGGCCAGCCAGGAACACATGCTCAGGAACAGAACTCAGGAATAAGCCCTCAGATCTGTACAGAGCTGTGGAAACTCTGAAGACCACAGAAGCACAAATGTATTTCTCTCTTTCGCTCTCTTGGTTTCTCTCTCCAACACGGGGCAGATGGTTATTTGATGCTTATTAGAATTTCAAAACAGGCCTCCATCCCTTTCACACCATTTCCCCCCTTTTCACATCTCCTAGCAAGGGCAAACAGAGGTCAGGCCCATGTTAGAGTCATAACGCGGATTTGTCAAGACACTCTTTCAGGCCCGATGATTGAGAAATGAGCTCATTCTTAAACACATGAAAGAGAGACATTCATGAAACCGTGGCACAGTTTGTGAGTTTGCATGATTCGGATGAGACGAACAGCGGCACATTTTATCGTTTCTCAATCGCAGCATGAAGGAGGAGCAGGATTTGTGTGCTTTTGTTCTTGCAACACAGTGTTGTTTGGTCTCGGGTGGAACAAAGTTAACCTCACTAGATTGCTTTGAATTTCCACATTGAACCACGAGAATCTAGTTTTGCTCCACACAGCAGCTTAAAATTGTCCTCCATGGCCAGCTGAAATTTTGCTGTCGGTCCCTAGAGGGCAACATGATATGAAGCTCAGCAAGATGCCAAATATAGACAGGCACGGATGAAAAAAGCCAGAGCTGCCGTGATATTACTGCATGTATGTGCCATGTTCCTACTTTCGCTAATTGACTTAAAGGCCCTCCCACCCCTCCCACCTCTGTCGCTGGAGGCTAACAGGGAACTGACACTTCAATTACTTACAGTGCGACACGCAAATGAGCAGGAGATGTTTGTGTGCGTATGTGTGAGTGTGTGTTGTGTTGAGGTGCAGTGTAAAAAGAAAGTGATTTTGAAAAAGAAACCTTGTGTGCTTTCAAATAATTACACAGCCAAGGAATGTTGTTCTAAAATCAACAGGCCTATGAAATGATGCCTTTGGGGTAGTTAGCGTGAGACGCTGGGGCTACGGCACAGCGAGGCCAGCAAACATGCAGTGTGTGTGTGTGTTTTTAAGGGCTTGAAGCAAGAGCAACTTCCTTTATCTGGGTGAGACCAACAGGGTTCCGTCAGTGTGATTGGTTCGTACTGTGGTTTTGCTCTTTGCTTTTATTCCCTCTGTCTGTACTGCAGCTTTGGTCACCGGCCAGCCCACAAAGGATTGATGCTTTTCTCGTCCTGTGAAGCCACCCATAAAGGTTCTCTGGCGAGCAGGGAGCATGGTGAAACAAATGTTAAGGACAGCAAGTGTCAAATAACAGCATTAATGTCAGCTGGGTTAAAACACTGGATCCTCAGGAAATGCTTTGCGGCCGCCTGAGGCCAAGTGTGTGCGGGCATGTGTGTGTGTACATATGCATCTCCTTGCGTTGGTGCATGTGTGAGAGCCACATGTAATCTAGTAGTGCGATGTAGCGTTTCATCCCTCTGCCAAAGCAAACTGGTGGAGTTGCAGTGTGCCCACCCGGCTCTCCCAGGCTCCCATCAACTCTCCCCCACAGATGGTAGCAATCACCTCCCGAGGTGCCCGTCACCGCCAGCACTCTCTTCCTATCCTTGTGTTAACTCCTTGTGTTAACTCTCCACCTGGACATTCCCATCTGCTACCTCTTCTTTTATTTCATATATATATGTTTTCTCTTTGCTGAAATCAGCCTTTTTCCTTTTCTTTTCTCATTGAACAGTTTGCTTCTTTTTATGCTGTTGTATGCGTCTGTGCTCTATTGCCTGAGAAAATATGTGGTTTTTGGCTGCCTGCCGGTGTTGCTGGTGGCAGCAAGATTCAGAGGCTGAGAAAATATACGTCTGTTTGTTAACAATGAGTGAACGATAATGTCTTGGCTCTTGTTAACTGTGGTTTTGTGGTTTTGTTTGACTGTGGCTGACACAAGCTGCCTATCTGATCAGTCACTGTCACTGTGTTTTGAAATGATGTTTATGTACCGCATGTGTGTCTCTACACTCATGCATATGAAATGGATGATGTTTGTTACTGCATGTGAGTTGACAGGCCTGGTTTGAGTAGGGTAAACAAATCCATCACTGCATTGTCATTTTCTCATGGGCAAGCCCAACTGAGTTCTGCTCTTCTGTCCGCAGGTTTGTCATTGTCCTTTATAGCTCTGAGCAGTTGGAAAGGTTCAGATATTATGCAAGAATGAACTGATGGCCTGTACTGATATAGTTGTCTGACCACTCAAAGTGCTTTACACTACAAGTCAACATTCACCCATTCACACGAAACGAAACTAAGGAATTTTAATTCATTCACACACCAATGTCGCATTGGGAGCAATTTGGGCTTCAGTGTCTTGTCCAGTATATGGTACCATCATTTACAATTTAACTACTATTCTAGTCAGTCTATGTCTGTTTCCAATTTGGCCTTGATTGATAACGTTGATTACAGATTAAGAAAGATCCACTGATACAAATTTGTTACAGATGAACAAATTAAAGGGGCACTACACTGTTTTTTCCCAAAGGAAGAACAAGATGAAGAGCTTCTTGAAGTTTGAGAAAAAGATTTACTGGGAAGGAAGTGAGAGTTTCAACCAACTCCTTAACCTCCAAAAAACAAAAAAATCCACTTAAAACTGAAAGCAAAGATAAAAAAAAAACTTCTTGATGGTTGACAGAATGGATGTTGTTGAGGTTTATCAGTCATATTCAGCTTCTTATCTTAATATTTTCCTCATCCATTTAACCTTTGATCCCTGAATTTTTCCTCAGTTCTGGACAACTGAAGTCCTGAGCCAGACCTCCACTGCTTTTTGTGCTCATATACAAACCTGCGCCACAACCTGATCAGAGAAACCCCCTAAAATATTTTATTTTCCTCACTACTTTTACTGTAATCTCTGGCCACAGTGGTGAATTTACACAGTAGGTTCCATCTGTCACTTTCTATTTCTAAACCAGTCTGGGCATCATATGCATCCCCCAGAGTGGACCTCATGATTGCGTATGCCACGAGTCAAGGCAAAATAAATCTGTTTATACCTCGGTTTTTACTGATTCGCCATGATAATTTGACTGCGCAACAGTCGTCCGCTTCTGCCCCTGTGCTCAGGACTGCAGGTTATTGCCTGTGGAAAACAAAAAAAAAAAGCAACGGATGCAGACAGAGAGTGAAGGCAAAGACGAGACGGAGATAACAATGTTTAGATGTGGGGAAGTGAAGTGGACCAGAGAGAGGGAACAGAGCTAAGGACTCAACTCTCCACTGACACCAGGCCCCCCAATCTGGCAACCCTCCAGCCTAATCTCGTTAAAATCTTTCCCTGCCTGATGCCATCCAGAGACTGAGAGAGAGCGGGAGAGCGGGGAGATGGAGGAAAGGATGTACAGGAGAAATAGTTAGGAATGGAAATGAGCTAAGAAGAAGGAGAGGCCAGTACACCAGTAAGAGTATTTGAGACAAGGGTCTAATGAAAGTAAGAGCAGAGAAGGAGGGCAAGAAAGGGAGGGAGGCTTCATGGAGGGGGTGGGAGAGGAATTAAGGGGACTCTTAGTTCAAAAGGGCTCCAAAGAGCCGGCTCTTAAGCCCACGGTGTGAGGCTAACCGCAGAAACCAGCACAGGGAGGGGAGAGCTGAGAGCTGGTGTCAGCACTCAAAGTGAAAGATATGTCTGTGTGGAAGGGAAGGAAGCTGAGGTGTATTTGTTAGAAAGGGGTAGAAGCTCCCGCGTTCATCATAGCATGGCCCATGTTATGCACTCAGCGGGGGCTACACGAGTTGCAGTTTCCTGTTAGTCCACAGCTCGGAGTTCTTAAATCTTTGTCCCAGCTTGTTGTCCACAGCTCATTAGACTGTAGAGACCCAGCAGTGTTTACATCTGTTTAAGTCTCACGCCGGTTTGACTTTTTTCTCTTTTGTTACTTGATCCTTGTCATTTTTGAGCAGTTACTACCTCTTGAAGCTATGTCTGTGATGTGTGGGGGTGCATAAGTGTGTGTGCGTTTGTCCACACTGTACACTGCCTTGGCTCTAATGAGGAGCTAATTAACCGGGTGTTACCCCTGGTGCCCTGAGCAGGTGGCTGGAGCAGCCAGGCGGAACTCAGCCCAAACACACAGACACAGACCATACACACCGGCGCGTGCACACATGATGGCAGGAGCCCATATAGTGGGGCCTGTTTGGCCAGGCAGGGAAGGGCACCCAAGGGGGGCTGCAGCAGGTCTGGACCATGGCCTGGGCCAAGAGGGGAGAGGAGGTGGTGGCGGTGGTGGTGGGAGTGCAGCTCTCCAATTTTCAAGGACCAATTTTAGCCATGGGATTTGGGTTTTGCACAGGCATCCAAAATCAATTGGCTGTGCTTACCGGCTTGGCTTTGGTCGAGCTGAAGGAAAAATGAGGTTAGATTTATCCCTGACATATGGAGAGGAACAGAGAGGCAGTGCACTCCACAAACACACTTGCATTTTATTTGTTCAGGGCAGTCTTTACGGGCCAATTTTTCATAGCACACTTGACAGATCAGTCCGTGAGCTTGTTCGGAGCACATTTCCTTGCTGAGGCACCTGTTATGAAAGCAGGAACATAACAGTCAGGTGTTCTTTTGTTGGTCTGCTCACCTGAAATATTTTGTGTTCCCGTACCTGAAAAGCACAACCTTGAAGACCAATTAAACTGTGTGCACAGTTGCTGTGCAGGGGAAGATATTTGATAAAAACAAGACATTTACTCCAGCCACCAGAATTTGCATTTGGCTCTGTTCATGTTCATGACAAAGTAGTGCAACTATTCTCCACTCTAATATTTTCCTACAGTAAGTGTTTCTAGCTCCTCTCCCTCAATCCTCTTTTATTTTTCTGTCTCAGCATCCATGTGTTTGCCAAGCCTGTAGCTCGTGTTTGTTGTTTGATTTCCACGACAACACGAGGAACCACAGATTTACGCATCCTTGACTTGGACGCTGAACCGTAAAGGAGACGCATTCGCTGTTTCTCTGCTCACTTTCCGCCACCCACAGAACTCCTCTCTGTGCTGAAATGTCTGTTTTTTTCCTCCAACAGATAAGCGTTAGTGAGTGTTTTTGTGGCGCACTAGTGACGCTTTGATGTGTTAATGAATTGAAAAATGGCCTTCAACAGTGTTCAGTTATCCCCGCTGAGCCTAATTTAGGTAAGGGGGGGTATGCTGCGGTGGTTGGGGGTGGCAGGTTGAGGCAAAGGGGTGTGTGTGTGTGTGTGTGTGTGCAAGCACTTCAAAACAAACCCATAAACATTCCAGGATCTTTGCGCAGCTGCAGCTCTGAGATGAACTTAACTGCACACAGCATGCACGCCATAGCAAACATACACAGGCTGCACACACAAACACCAACTCGTGGCAGTCAGAGCTTTTTCTTAGTTAGTTTCCTCAGTCGTTACAGTGGGATCACAATTTCATTCATGTTTTTTTTTTTCTTTTTTCCAAGTCAAATACAAAGCTATTATTTCTGACAGACACTAATCCTGCAGCAAAAAAACTCTGGCTGTTGTTGAAGTGATTCCCAGCCATCACTGCTACACATGCTAAATCATTTAAAGGTTAAATTCGGGGGCTTTCTTTACATTTTCCACACTTGAACATATCCTCTCTTACCTCAGACTTTGTGGGCTGCTCTTGTTGCACAGCAGTAAATTGAGAAGATGCCGTAAGAGGGCCGTCAGTACTTTGGCCCTGGGAGAAAATGTGACCCACTGCTTTCATGTGCTGCTACAAGGTGTTAATGGACACAAGTGCTCACAGCTGTGTGTGCGTTTGAGACGCTTGATCATAATCACAGTCCCCCACTTCGTTCTCCCCCCACAGCCACTCACCGGAGCTGGTGTGTTCTTTGTCACACTTGCCTTAGAAGAAGTTGGACAGGCTGTTTAATTGTTCTCACACACACACACACACACACACACACACACACACACACACACACTAAATATAGGTGCAGCAGCACACACACATGCACACAGAGAGAACAAACTACATAGCTGATTTGTCATTAATTTGATGAATTTTCTTCACTTAAAACAGGAACCGTGTCACTAGAGGTCAAGCTCAATCTGAGAGCTTTCCTCTCTTTCCAGGACATCTAAATGTTGCTTACATATCTGCTTTGGACATTCCTGCAAGGTCAAAGGTCAGCCTTCATCCTGCACTTACCACTTATGAAAGCACACCAAATGATCCAGCTGTATCTCTGCGCAAACAGCACTGCCTCTATTATGGATCCATACATAAAACAGTATTTCATTAACTACAAAATTCCATACAAATTGGGCTGCATAGTAACCAGATGGAATTGGGAAACAGTCTGGGAATGTGCCCCCCCTCCCTTTTTTTTCCAGGGTCGGCAACCAGTGAAAAGTGGGCCTCTTTCCCGATCTGGTGCCAGGCCTCCTTCTCATTGTGGATGGAGATGAATATCATTCACTGCTCACATAATGCTTATTGCTTCACTTATGCAAGTCAAGTGATTCCCCTTGCGTGAATGAGCCACCACTGTCATTAAGTCATCAACTGCAAGGAGCTCATCTAACATTGCACAGATCATTGAGCTGAGTGTAACTGCAGAGCTGACCTTTATAGCAGCAGCAATACATGGGTTAGATACTGATGATATGGATAGAAACCGAAAGAAGACAAGTAAACTAGTGACCTTTTCTGCAGCATTTGCTTCGTAAAAGTACTTCAGTGTTACCCAAATAAGAATATGTGAAAGTCCTGACGAAGACAACACAAATATCCCCAGGATTTGAGGAACAACAGTTGTATTTCTGTTAAAGACATTGTTTGACATTCTGAGAAACACTTTTTTGGCAAGAGTTTGATAAGCTCGATACCACTCACATGTCACATGTAGGTAAATATGAAGCTTAGCTTGGCCTAGCATGTAGACTGGAAACAGAGGGAATAACCAGCAAAATCATTCTACCAGCATCACTAATGCTCCCAGAGGAACGCTTTATACCATGTTTGTTAAATCTTTCCAAATCTGAGGTGGAAAAACATTGTGACAGATTAGCGGTTTTGTATCAGAAGGACGGGGGTCTCTGCTAGTTACAAAGACAACAGGACTCCAAGTAATAGTCCCACATATGACCCCCACTACACCACATCAGCTGGTGGTTATAGCTTCACATTTACTGTAGAAACATCAGAGATCAAAACTTCTTATGTAACTTTTGGCAAAATGGGAATAATACCATTTTTACACCATGCAGGTTCTTTAAACACGGGTACACCCGCTTAAAATACGAGTTTGAGTCTTTGTTTTTTCTGGTGGGTCACTTTCAACATCAGACCAAAAGTATGGCTGTGTGGACATTAGAAAGTAACATGCCAATATCACTGTCTTGCCAGCGTCAGTGGCACAATGCAAAATAAAAAAATATTCTTGGTTTACCGGCCAACAACGCTTGTTGCATCAAGGCTGGAAAAGGGATGAAAATTAGAGTGACTACCTGGTGTAGCCCCCAACGGGAGCTGATAAACACACATTTAAATGCAGATTGTACCCTTTCACATTGAAGACACAAGCCAGATGTTAGTGGGTGTTTTGTGCTGTGTAAAAGAGGGTTAAGCGTTTCCCACAATGTCAAGCTATGTTCTTTTACTAAAAGGTATGGAGTCGGTTACAATATGAAGGTGTTAACTTTGAGCAACGTAAGAGCCGGGGCAGACTTGTTCAGAATCATTTTTGTCAAACATGTTTTCCTAAAAGGAAATAGTTTGGTCCAGAATGAAAAAGGAGAGCACGACAGAGAAGTTCAAACCCCGGCTCCCTTTCTCACCTCTGCACAACTGGCCAATCAGTGTGAAGTGGGCGTGCATGCAGGATGGTCGGTTTCGGAAAGTTACAGAAAGGTTTTCTTTGACTGCCTACTCACCAGCAACTCCATAGCGCACAAAGCCACATACACAGACACAAACATAAAAGCCTCCCAGTCCCTCAGCCAGTATGTTTACTTATTTCCCATTGTTGTGTCTTATTCTATTCCAAACATCCATTGTTAGTGTCTTTTTCTCAAACACCAGATTACAGTTAATTAATATCACCTTCTGTTGTGATCCCCTAATAATCCTCATTTGCCATAACTGTTGACGTTTTTGGTCAAACAACTCGGCTGTTGTTTACCCCTTTCTAATTTATCTGCGGGTAACTTTGAACTGGAGCTCAGCTCTGCAGCAGTCGTCTTTGAAGCCGCGGCCAAGTCTTCAGGTCCCAGGTCTGACTCTGATTTAACCAGCAGAGGGTCTGGATCAAACTCTGTTACACAAACAAGAAGGGCAGGTTTCTCATTAGGCTTCTCAAATGCAAGCCCCACATGTAGCGAGGGAACGCGGGTTTTGTGAATAATGTCAGAACTGGTGAGCGCGGTCTAATATGAAGGAATCAATGGAAAGACTTGTGGGGCAAAGAGACCCAAAGGAATCAGATGGATTTCAAGTGGAACTGGGAGACTGTGAAGAGATATGAGCTCACCTCACAGGTCCCATATATTGCGGCTCGCCTCATTTAGAAGACAGCCAGCTCGAGCCCATTCTTTTATCTGAATCGGTCTCGCTTTTAATAGGTCTTAGGAGTCTTTTCTCATCAGTGATTCATGAAATTAATGTCTCTCTTTCCAGTGATTAATACCTAATGGGCTGAGAGAAGCCGAATTCATTAATTATGAAATGGAGAAAATGAGCTCTGCAAATATCACTTTTGATTGATGAGCTCTGGAATAGCAGCCAAGCACACAGCCACAGCGTAGATTATAAACCACTCACGACTGCCTCGCTGGAAAATCTCTCCCAGCTCTCTTGTGATACGCACGGCAGTAAGCACATGTTTTACTGCGACAGACTCCTTGTGAGCATTTCAAACTACTGTGAACTTTCACAACTGACAATGCTGACCTTCCTCTTTCCCCTTTGCAGCGTGTAACTGCAACCTGCATGCACGTCGCTGTCGATTCAACATGGAGTTGTACAAGCTGTCAGGGAGGAAGAGCGGAGGGGTGTGCATGAACTGCCGCCACAACACTGCAGGCCGCCACTGCCACTACTGCAAGGAAGGCTTTTACAGAGACATGGCGAGGCCAATCACTCACAGACGAGCCTGCAAAGGTGAGTTTATTGACAACACCGCTTAATGCTTTTTATCGTGAGATGGTGTGTGATCACACCTCACACACCACTAAATGCCCATTTCTTCTTCTGCTGTCAAACATAAAACAGAAGTGTTTTTCTGGGAAAGACATACCAACCACTCTATGTTTACAGCGACTAATGTGCGAGTTTTCATGAGCAAGGATCACTTTTGTGTTATATCAATCAGTAACAGAGTAGCGAAATGAACATTTATTTATATAAAAATGTCCCGGATTATTACTTTAAGCTCAGTTTGGCTTTTCATTTGGCCATACGCAGCACGAAATGTTTACAAATTGTTCAAACAAAAGCTGATTGAGACGTTCAAACACTAATAATACTTGTGTAATCATGTCATTTCTGAAAAAGTTTAAAAGAAGCAGCAAATTATGATTGGAAACACGCACGGTCATGGTAACTCTCACGAAAAAATACCAGCACGTCTGATTTGCCATACCATAGCAGAGAGAAACAAATTGATACTATGCCCGAAGCTTTTCTGGCCGTCCCACCTAATGTTTCCCCGTACCACACACACCACATATTATCACTTGACCAAGGCATTTCTCATGGAAACATGTATTTTACCCCTTTATTATTTCACATTTGCAGAGAATATTTTTCAGCCCGATATTATGCTGGAAGCATTTCTCTCCTCTCACTGGACTCATTGCAAAAACAACACCAGTTTCCTGTACTTGTTGCTCAGGAAAATATTCAAATCAATAGCAGAGAGGGAGTGTTTTTTTTTTTTCTTCTGTTGATCCCGATGAAGGTAAAGAATCACTTCCAGAACATTAAAAAACAGGGCTGTGAGAGCTGCCAACGTTCATAGCCGTGAAGATCTTTTGGTTGAAATTTCATGGCGAGAATCTCCCACTGGCTTCCGCTCAGTTTTCCTTCTGCAGCCGACCCAGGCTGTAACCCAACACCAGGAGGTTAGAAATGGCATGATATTAGTTGCGCTGAGATGTGGAGTCATTCATCATATAATGGCAAAAAAAACACAGCGTCCACAGCGACTTGGTCACATACCTTCAAACTTAAGTCATTTGACCTGTTAGTACACCAAAACACTGACAGAAAGAGATCTGCCTCAATCCTGTCAGGAGATCAGTCCAGAGATCTGCCGATTTTTCCCTCATCTTCTATTTCTGGCAGTACCTGGCAGTGTGATGCTCTCACACACCGATGCTGCAATTTGTCCTTATCAAAGCCTGATGATCGGGCGGTAAACAGTTTATCTCCCTACCTCACAAAGGCCCCAGATGTAACGCAAATGAAAGTTAGCATCCTAAAAGCCTTTGCTGGCTTTGTGATTGATCAGAGCAATTCCACAGCCCTCTAGGAACCGTCATTTTCCTTTGTTTCAGCATTTGCTCACTATTTTCATCCCTATTGTCTCCATCTTCCATGATTATTTATACACTGTCTCCTCTCCCTCCCCAACTTCTGATTATTCTCTCCATTACTGACTACAAGCCCTTAAAACTTTTTGTCTTTCTCTTTTTCTTTTACTGTGGTGCCTTTGATTTTTGCTCATTTTTTCTCTCCTCCTCATGTTTTTATCTCCATGTGTCAGGGTCAAGATAGAGGTCAGAGGTGTGGTATGGCAAAAGGGGGGGTTTAAGTGTGTCACGTCTGAAATGGAGTTACAACAATAAAATACAGGTGTTTTCTAAAGGCGAGACAGGAGTGGGGAGGGTGGGGTGCAGCGCAGGCTCTGAGAGGACAAATAGGCCATGTCTGTTTCTAATAAGACCTGCTCTGCAGATGGGTGTCTGTCCACAATCTGGGGAGTACATAAGGAGCAACACCTTTCTCCTACCTCCATCACCAGCACCACGTACCTCCAAACTACATATTATACACAATCAGTCTTCCTTGTTTTGTGCGAGAGCTCCGATGCAAGGTCGATCTTCAGGGTCTGCACGAGCCCCTCCAGGAGCCCTTTACAATGTCACGAGCATTAAAACAGTCAGCAAAATGAAAGAAACATGGCAATCACTGCACGGCCTGGCTACACGTGAATCCAAGCCATACAGCTGGTATCCGTTGACCACAAGGAACATTGATAAAAGGCTTTAAAAATGAGGCCATGGTCCATGCGAAGCTGCCGTGGCCAACATAAACCACACTGGCCTTCTGTCTCAAATATCTTTCTGAGGCAGAGCATGAGGATATTTGCTGTCAGACGACACTGTGGTCAGAAATAGTGTTACGTAATCTATTTCTAAAAGTAATTTTTGGTTCAGAGTATAGCACCTGGCTTATAGCAGCATGAAAATGTGATCCTTAAGGGCAAATAACACCATTTTTGTATCAGTAGTATCGAGTTTAGCCAGCACTTGTGCCAGAGAATCCAGATTTTAATCACATATGTTAGTGAGGGGCTGAGGCTATCAGTTGTTTAATATATTATTACTTTAAAGGATAAAATAATGTCCTGGTAAATAATTATTTGCCCTCTCCATTTAATTAATTGTGCATATGAATGACTTAATTCAATCCCTCAATTATGTAATTCTAATATGACTAATTTACAGACTAAATTCAATTTGCTTTCAGTTTGACGTTTTGTTATATTCCTTGCCTTCTCCTCTCTTGTGGAGGGCAACAAATTTATAAACTGAATCATCTCTACAATGTCCTCCAATGTTTTTATAAGAAACGATTCCTAATATGACGACCACAAAAGACAGGACAAATGCCATGAAGGTAATAAATTATGGTAAATCAAAGGCGCAAATTCAATAGTATAAATGACTAAAACATGTCCCTAAATGACTTTTTTGTTTGTCTGGAACACCTCCACAGCTCTACAGAATGCATACAATTTACATTTTTATTTATTTTAATAAGTAAATAGCCAATGTAACCAACTATTTAAAACACATTCAAATTAAAGGTACAAATAACACACCCACTCTCCAAATGTGGCAGCTGCTAATAACTGCAGACAAAGAGCAGTCCCCGCAAGTACTCTGTGCACAAAGAAACACGAATCTGGAGCAAATGCCTGTCAAAGGACTACAATCCCAATGCAGTGCCTGTCACGTCTGCAGGCTTGAAAAGTCATCAACCTCTGAGGACATTTTTACTGCTTCTTAACTGGCCCAAGCCCCTTGCACATAAAACTTCAGAAAAACAGTTCAAGGAGGAGAGCTTGGGGTGCAGATTGACACCACCAACCCCCATCCTGCCTCTCACAGCCCATTCAGATCTGGCAGTTGCTGGTTGTTTACTGAGCAGTGTGGACACTGGCACTAAAGTCTGATGTCTTAACAGCCCGCGATTGTTTAGAAGGGAAGTGAGAAAGTCTAACATCTTGTTCGTACTGACTGGATTGAGTCTTGTGTGTGCTTGGTGATCAGCTGGGAAACAATGGACGCATGTCTCAGCAGGCATGACAGACCAGCTCCAGACTTGTATCAGGCAGATCGTGTAACAGAGGGGTTTATCCAACATATGCTTTGGACACATCTTTTTACAGACAGGAATAAACCTCAAATCTATATTTTATATGATAAAACTAGTGTGTATACATTTAATACTTTTCTCATTTAGAAGCTTAGTGCATCCATGCAAGGTCCAAGGCTTCCCTCTACAGATTGGGTTAGTGCATCAGCTGGGTTACATTTGCACACATAAGGGCACAAACTCCAGGACAGCCAGAGACTCGCAAATGGTCGATGGACTCAACAGTACCTGCTAACAGTGGCAGGAGCTCTGGCTGATAAATGAGGCTGGGTATAGAGGTGAGGATAGAGGTTACATGGTTGGCACAGAGCAACAGAAAGTCCAGAGACTGTTGCTGACTTGACCTCTGACATTCAACTCAGACATGTGTCTCAACCCGACACATGCAGATGTGCAGTCCCTTTAGATCAGCGAGAAACTCTTACAAAGTGCCTGCGTGACTCAAATGGTGGGGATTTTGCATGGATGCTGGAGCATCAGATTTACGTCTCTGTGCATGGCTTCAAACAGAGCGCAGCCACTTTGACACCTGTGGACCGGTCGGCCTTGCCGGAAAAGGCAAACGTGTTTCTGAAGATCTGAGCCTCAGTTAATCCCTCCCAACCCTGCTGCCAGACACACACGATCACTCTTGGGTCAGTTTCAGCCATTTAAAACCCTCCCTTTTGCCCAGTCGACAGGTGGTAGGGTCCTCAGGCTCCGTTCTGTTGTAGCAGCTAAAAAATGTCCGGCGCAAATAAACACATTCACAGTTCCGATGAGTGGTGGGAAGAAACCATGGCATGTTAGCAGCTGCCTGTTTCTGGCAAGCCCTATAACAAACTGTTGGGTTACAGGGTTTTTCCCCAAAGTGTAATTTTGGCCTTTTCTTGATAAGCTTGGACAATTACGGCTATCATGTTACAGTCGAGTCACTCTTAAGTTTGCTTTAGTAATTTTGCACCAGCCTGTGCTTGTTTTCCAGAGTCGAAAATAAGAAGAGAAAGCAGAATGTTGACCTCAGATTTCATGGTTTGTTGTGTTTTTGGCAGGATGTCAGCAGATAAGGCAGGGAAGCAGACTTCTCTGTGCCTTTTAATGTTTTTTATTCTGGACGGTGAATGTCAAATTTAGAGTGAAACCAATCAGTCACACCCGTGAAGACTACTCAGGAAGATGTGGGAGACTTACATTTGTTTTGAGATGTCACTGATGTGTGTGTCTGGCTGGATTTCTGTGAAATGTTAAGTATGTGTTTATTACTTAAAGAACAAATGTCTTTTTTTTTTGCCTGAGTAGTCTGAGTAGCCACAGTTTGGTTAGATTCACTGTTGTTTATGCTGCTGAGAACACCAGAGGCTCTGTTTGGACTGTACTGAAGCACTGCGGCTCTCTCTCCCTGCTTCTCTCCAATCCTCCCCTTCACTTCTCACTCTCTGATATGTCACTTCTCGCTCTCCCTGTCATCCTCTCTAACTTCTTGTAAAGCTCTCCAGAGGCTTCGGACCAACATGACAGCTCTTGTATTTAACAGCTCTTTAAACAGAAAAGAAAAGAAACCTGCTGTTGCTTAAGGGAGTTTGAATAAATTTGCCTAGAACTGGCAAAACTCATAAACGTTTTGCCAAAGCAAGGTGACCGGAGCATTGCATGTTGCTATTGGCATTTGTCGGGCATCGGCTGAAGTTTCGAGAAGTGATGAAACGTCATAGCATGTGTCACCTGGCAGGCACCAGATTGCACACAGCATTTAGGAGAGCAGAGACAAGCAGGGAAGGCAGTGTGATTTTCTGGGTCTCCGGACAGTGACGTTCTATACACATCACACCATCTGCCTCTTAGTCCTGGTCTTTCGCACTTAAATTCCTCCAGTTTTGTGCTCAGGTGTTCAGGGAATCCCAAGCACACAAGCAGACAGGAAAAGGCTGCCTCATCCTGGGAACCTGAAGTCCTGAACCAGACATTCGGCCCTAATGCATATCTGTCGCCTGTCAGCAAAAACCCAAGGCCTACAAGATTTAAACCCAGTGCCCTGCAGAGACACATACAAGGAATAACTCAATGTCTTAAGTCTGTCATTTTTGCAACAGGTTTGTGAATTAACATCTGATTTGTTTGCTCTGTCTCTCCTCTTTCTTATTTTACAATCCTCCCCCTTCACACCTGTCCTCAACCCCCCCCACCCCCAGCCTGTGACTGCCACCCTGTGGGCGCAGCAGGCAAGACGTGTAACCAGACCACAGGCCAGTGCCCCTGCAAGGACGGCGTCACTGGCATCACCTGCAACCGTTGCGCCAAGGGCTACCAGCAGAGTCGCTCACCTGTGGCCCCCTGCATCAGTGAGTGACTCACAAAGAGATTCATACACACATGCCTACTCACTGTATGTGACACAGATCACTTACACTGTTTTCAGTTTGGTTATTTTAGGTTGATGGTGACTCATTGCATAAAACTGCTGAACACTGACATTGTGAAAAACAAATTTTAACAAAAGGGACAATACATTTGCAACAATAAAGTCGGGAACTACACTTAAAGCAGCACATACACAAAGTGTGGAGATTACAGAGTATAATTGAAAGCACACTTCCCTGTAGCCTGAAGTCATTCTGGCCTTTTGACAGGCACACCCAACCCGATCTCTGCTCTGAATATATACAGTACATGTGTTCTGCGCGTTTGCATGGCCACTGAAAATGCAATGATAATTTCATAGAGAACAGTCCAAAACGTGTGCAAACAAAGGCGCACATGTAACGTCAGGCTGAACTAAAACGGGATCTTTGTTCAAGTCCAAGTCAGTGGAGAGCTGGTAGAGTGAGAACTCAAGCCTAGGTTATTGTTGTTCCACTAGCTGTCAGTAGTGTATACTGCATGTGTGTGTATGAGAAAGTGTGGACCCTACTCGCTGCAGTATGCACGTCGGCTGCATCAGGTTTTTAATTTCCTGTGACAAGCGTGTGTGTGTGTGCGTGTGGATTATAGCATTTGCCCGGCACATGCAGGCATGTGTAATGGAGGGCAACTTTCCACTGCTCCGTGTGCCAGGCAGCACAGGCACACGCTTACAAGACGATCTCCATCAAAAGCAAACCGTGCCGCCCAGTGCTGCACCAAGCTCTGCCACACTGTGCCACATGCTGCCATGTTGTTTCTCTCACGTGCAGCTCTGGAGCAGATGGTGGATGGGCGAGAAGGAGAAAGCAACTGCGGTCATGGATGGCAGACCACACTGAACCATCCAGTGAGAACAAGAAGGATTGTGTGTGTAAATTTAAGTACATGCACACATTTGTGTCCATTATGAACAGCGTTAATGAAAACTGTCTCTGTCAATATGGCCTCATGGTGGGCATCGTACCTCCTTTTGAGGCTCCTGGACCCTGTGACAGAAGACAAACCCATTAAGCAGCCAATTAGTATGATGGCAGCAACCCTCATCTGAATGATCCTTTCATCATCTGTCTGTCTTCACAAGATGTGGCCACAAGGGCACGTGGATTCAAAGTAGCTTATAGCAGCTGCGCCTGCCTTCACAAAGCTCGTTGCCCTTGTTTGTTTTTGTTGGCGGGGTGTCCATAATTTCAGAGAGACAACTGCGGCTTTTGCCTCAAAACAGCTTTCCAGCAACCCTCCCACCCCACATCCCGCGCACACACTCCCACTCGCTTGGTTCAAACCGTCAACCTCTAAATCCAATCAAAAGCAGATCCTCTGGGTGGATGCTAAGCCAGCGTTCCAGTAACTCCGTTTACGGTAAAAGCAAAGGGCCCGTTCTTAGCATTAGCATTTGTATTGGAAAGTTGCATACGATTAGAAGAGAGGGTCCTGGAGGAATTCCATGAAGCACTTTTTAGGGTAGCCAGCGGGCACAGCGAGGGAGGGCTGCATCTGTCTCAAGGCGATCCAACCAAAATTGCCCCCTTGCCATCTGTCCATCTGTCTATGCATGCTTGTATGGAGATTACACAGCAGTGTTAACCCAGCATCTGTTAGGGGAGGACAAGACTAATCTAGTGTAGCCACCTTTTCATTTTAATCAGTGCGCCTCAAAGAATCAACTTCTGTCTCATATCATGTGTGATGACTTTGAATGGATTGACTTCTCCAAACTGGATTACTGAGTGGATTTTGTGGCATATCAATTGAGTTTTATTCAGACCTTAAATCTTTCTCCTCTGGCCTCCATTATTTCTTCCACCTATACCTATACTGGATCTTTTAATGTATTCTTTTAAGAGTGATGGTGAAACCACCACATTTACCCGTGGAATGCACAGTTTATTTGAGTTTGTCTTCCCTCTCACCACCAATAAGTATCCCTGTCAGTCTGTCAGTGTTTATCTGCCACGTCTGTCTACAATTTCCTATGTGTTTTCATGTGCATGTCACATTAAAACACATATATCACAACCCAAACCAACTTCAAGACATCCCTGGTATTTTTTTCTTATTGGCCTTGATGCACAAAGACTCTCTACTACTCTACTTCCCCTCAACACTAAGCTTACCCTCTGATTTCTGTTGTGGATATATTAAGACGTTCACAAAGTCTTCCCATACATGCTCTTTGGAATGAATGCTAATGAATTCAGACAGGCTTCATTTCATTGACCACACATGCACTCTTAACAGGCGCGCAGCCAAATCACTTAGACCATACTTTAAAGTTGGGGATTTACATTTAACCAGTGAAATAACTTTGTATTTCTGCTGTGTGTTTCAGAAATCCCCGTGGTCAACCCCACAGCTGTGGTGAGCAGCACAGAGGAACCAGCAGGTTAGTATACACACTCTGCACCTCGCCCATAAGCACCACTGCTTTATGAGAGGAACAAAAACATATTTTTTAATATTTCTGGACTTGAGTTTTAAGGTGTGGAATAAATATTAATGAAGGGTGCGTCCCCTCTTTTGATGTTGTGCAAAGAACGAGTGCACCGGGACCTGCAGAATTTTTCCATTGTCTTAAAAACCTGTGTCCTTGGCACAGTTTTCCCAACCAGTAACCTCAAGTTAGTGGAGCCTCGCTGTGCTCAAAATATAGCTGCAGCTTAAAGCCAAGGCCAGCAGATAGGCAGGTGATTAGTTAAAGTTTAGCTGGGAGATATACTGGAAGGGAGAGTTTTGAGGCGTGAAAAGAGTGTTGGCAAGTGGCTGGGGGGAAATTTGTTCAGTCTCTCCCTCCAACTGTCCAATTTAGGCTCCGGTCAATTACCCTGCCCTTATTTTTCATTCTGCGGCTGTTTGATTTCAGCGGTGGTGTTGATTTGGAAATGTTGATTCATTAGTGGGTTTATAACATATATCATCACTCAGGCTGCAGATCATACCCCCCACTTTGCCAGTGAGACCCACTGCACTATTCAAAACAGGTAGTTTTATTGTTTTAATATCCTTTCTCCCCTACAAATGATGTTTTGTCAGAAAACTCAGTGCAAATTACACTTATGGCCTTATGGACTTCTTACATTTCAAAGGATAAATTTACAGTTACAGTTTGAGGATATGAGTTATAGGGTTAAAGATGTCTGTAATGAATACTGCCTTCACTTCTATCCTCATTTTAAATCTAATGGCAAGGAATGAGTAAATTAGTTAACAATAAAGATATTGTCCAACATTTTTGGAATATGCATATTTGCTCTCTTTCCAAGAATTACATGAGAGGATTTATACCACTCTCATGCCTGCACAGTTAATAAATTAGCTAATCAAAGCTAACTGATTCAAAAGACTAGAAACAGAAATAGGTCAATAAATAGTCTCACACACATTAAAACACAAATTTTGTTTTTTACACACTGCATTTTGTGATTTTAAACAAATGAGTTACCACATATTTTGGAATCTTTGGAGGGAACCAGGCGAGCTGCTAAGGTAACCATCCGCATGCAAGCTAAGCTAGGCTAACGCAGCTACATATTTCCTGCACAGATCTGACACTGAAATTTAGCTTTTCTAGATCTGGGTAAGCAGACGAATAAATGAGTTTCTTAAATTGTCTAAATATTTCCTTTAAATAGATACTGACCTTCGTTTTTGTATATTTGCAGCTTCTTTTCACACGTGCAAATTTACTCTTTGTGTTTCCTCTAGTTACTTGTGCCTCTAAGATCCTTTTTGAAAACAAACACACAAAAATCCACAGTCCAGTCCTTTCTTGTGTTTACTACTTCCCTGGGAAAATGTTACAGGGTTTAAGAACACAAGAGGGCTGTTGATTGCCAATTCACCTCAGGCTCTTCCAAACACACCAGAGCATTTCCCCCCAATCTTTCTCCTTCCTAAACTACCATAGAACGAGCTCCACCATCAGAAACCTAAGGCCCCAAAATGTTTTTGTGCAAGGGGCGGTGGATGCAATTTGTCCTTGTCACGGCACAGTGAGAGGGGCTTAAGGGAATGAGGGAATCAAGAGCCCTGGAGCCAATTGTGAGAGTTTTCAGTGGGCCCGTCTTCTGGGTCAATGGGCGATTCACCGAGAGCTTTTCCAGGTGAACAGACAGCAGTGAGCGACTCTTCATGGGAAAACACACACTGTCTCCCAGCCAGCATTTCACCACTGATACCTTTAGGCCAGCCACTGTATACCCCACACACAAGCACATGTTCCCACACAATAGCAGGGTTCTAATGAAATCAATGCACATCTCATACAAATGCAGGTCTGTCACAGTTGCATGCACACTTACATGATAATGATCTGCACAAGAAACCACACACTCGCTCATAATGAAAAAGACCGTAAGCAAACTATGATATGTAACATTATTTTTTTAAAGTCTGAGTAATGTACAACACACAGACGCACAAATCCATCCGCACATACACCTCTGTACCTGTCTGCATCTACACCTCCACTCATTGTTTTATTTAAAGTCACCCTGTCTTGAGGTTATTGGAAGCTGCCATCTGCCATCTCTCTCTCTCTCTCTCTCTCTCCCCCTCCCTCCCTCTCCCACTTTTTTCCTTTTCTCTCCTCTCTCTGGCTAATAAAATCTCCAGCGCTCTGATATACAGCCAAGCCTCCTGGACATTTTTATGGGCTCCTCGGTCCCCTGTTTCTTCCCTCCTTCCATTGCTCCATCCGACCTTCCCCAAAAAATGAACGATGCAACACCCCAACTACTCTCATGCAACCCAGAAAGCGTAATTTCTCTCTCTCACGAATTTTTTTTCTAATTGGGGCATTTCATGTCCAGCCATTTTATTTGGTTTGCTTTGGGAAGCAACATGACTGAATGGTTTTCCTTTTGAAGGCAATGAGAAGCCTGACCACAGATACCAGCGCAGTTACCAGCATGTGGTTTTTCAGTTTCATGCCCTGACATTCCAAGCGAGCAGCATGGTCAGCTTCTCGTGTCCTTACACTGAAACTTACTAGAGCCATGTTGGAAAATCTGCTTCTTGGCATTCTCTACAATTTCAGTCCATCATTTTCATATTTTTTGTGTCCTTCTCATAGTTTTGTAATTGAAATAAGTGGATCCAAAATTGCACGGTTCATAAAATCCAGTGGCATCAAGTCAAGTATGGTAGAGCCTTGCTAAAGATCAACAGTGTCTCCTTTATTCTCATCAAGGCTCCAGAAGCAGTAGTTACCATGAGCACAATTCACTTTAAATTGAATGTTATCGATTTCTAACGTGAGTACTTTCATCTGTTTTTTGGAAGTTTATTTAATTTTGCCTTCTTTGTTCTCGAGTCTCTCTGCTCTCAGCTCATGGAAAACGTATTTCATGATCAGAGAGAAGCAAGGCTTTTAATGTTGAGATGACAAAATCAATTTATCAGGATCAAAAGAAACAAACCAAGGGAAATTATTACTTGCATATGCATTTGTCTGACTTATCTCCAACCCCCTTTCAACATCAATTTACAAATAAATTCAATAATTATAATTTGAATTATCAATTTTAAAGTTGGGCCATAGTGTGAAGAGAAGTGAGGTTGCAGCCAGAGAGGTAGTTGCTTCAAGGCCCAGATTTACAAATTCTAGGTAGAACTTTTTTTTTCAGTGCAGTTTCCATTTTTTGTGTAACTCTATGAAGAAAGATTGACCTGAAAAATACACTCAGAGAGATACATTAAAACCAAACTGAGGCTGGTTTTAGTGTCAGTCAGCGCGAGATCTGAGATTGGTCACTCAGCCAAGAGGTTCATTTTAACTGTCACAATCGTAATTGTAACACCTCATCACTGGCAGCTCCACCTATGAGTGGTCAGCAGAGGTCATCCGTCCACTGTGTGGTCCCAGTCGTCACGCTGGCAGCCAAGGTCTATTCACATACATCCAACCATGACCTGCTTCCACCACGCTCTGTCTTTCCTCAACATCCCAGAAAACATGTCAGACTGAACACTTTTACTACCCTGGTATTTTTCACTTGCCTCCCAGCACCGGCTGTTGCGAGGGGTCGACATGTGATTTGTCAAAGTTGTGTTTTAGCACACGATGACCAAACCGGTGCTCAAGATTATCCAACCTGCTCCAGTTTACCTTGCCGCCTTTAGCCCCCATCAGAATATATATACTGCTGTGAGTGTGAGTGTGAATGTGAGCATACTTGATGCAGGGTTATAAAACAATACAGGCATGCCTAGAACAACAATAACAACGATGCCCTGCGTGCATTTGCAGAAACAAGCACATGGTGATTTATTTTGAAGCTGTAGAGTGTGTTTATTGGTGGTTTCACAGTACATAACAGTTTACAGTGTTTAGTCACACTAACTTTGCATTGCAGATGTGCGTGTTGCATTGTGTGAAATAGTCCTAAAATGTAACTGTATGGCAACAATTTGAATTTCTTTGTGTGTCTTGCTTTTGCAGATTGCGAGTCCTACTGTAAACCAGTGAAGGGCAACCTGAAGATCAACATGAAGAAATACTGCAAGAAGGATTATGGTAACGCACCAGAATTAATTATTGACTATAATTAATAAATGTAGTATGTTAGGAGGATTGACCTGAGTGTATTTTTTTTATGAATGTGTCCTCAGCTGTGCAAGTGAACGTGCTTGACATGGAGACTGTGGGGGACTGGGCCAAGTTCTCAGTTAACGTGGTGTCTGTGTACAAAAGTCGAGGCGAGCCACTGAAGCGAGGCGACAACATCCTGTGGGTGCACATGAAGGACCTGGCTTGTAAGTGTCCCAAGATCCAGATGAGCAAACGTTTCTTGGTGATGGGAGGCAGCGATGGTGGAACAGGCCCAGGGACAAGTCCAGGGGTTGGTCCTGGGGCTGGAGCCACCAGTCCAGGGGCGGAGCGTGTGGGCCTAATGGCTGATAAGAACAGCCTGGTGATCCAGTGGAGGGACGTTTGGACGAGGCGCCTGAGGAAGTTCCAGCGCAAAGAGAAGAAGGGGAAGTGCAGCAAAGCGTGATGGGAAAGCAGCACTCATCCCTACCTCTCCCTCCACCGGCCACCTTCATGAACCCTTACTGAGTGATCTCCCTTTCCTCCCCATGAATCCTTTGTCTTCCCCCATCATGGGAACACTGCACATTAGAAAGACTGCATGTACCCTACCTGTTTTAAGGACCACATTTTTGTGTATATTGTATAATTATTTTTCTTTTTACTTTTCAAGTTTTGTCTTTGTTATGTCCGTTTTTTTGTCCAATTGGTTTGCCTTAAAAAGGGACCATTAAAAAGGGTATGAAGTGTAGACAAAAGACGCCATTCCCTCCCTCAACGACGACAGCGGAAATGTCCACTTGTCCCCCATCCACAGCTCCTTCCCTGACTCTCAATCTGCTTTCTTCTTGTCAAGACCGACTGTCTCTTGCCACTTTGTTTCACACATAATACCAGTGCTCACACTTCACACGCTCCTCTGAGGATTTTATTTAACAGTGTTTGTCACTCCAGAGAGAATGACTGATCTAAAGCAACAAGACAAAGCTGCACATTCCTGCAGCTTGGCCCTCCTCACGTTTCATTGTTGAAACAAACTCATCTTGGATCAGCACAAGCTGCACCACCTGACAACCAATCAACATTTGCTGTTAAAATGTTCATTTACAAAAGGGCCCACATGCTCCAGGTCTCTGCAGTAACTTCTACAGACTGTGACTGTAAAACTCTTGTCCCGTGCGGAACCAAGGGCTCCCTTTGCAGGGACATTTTCCACAGCAAACCTCAGTCTCACCACCACTGCTGCTGCCACCAGACAGCCCTCACAGAAGAAACTGTGTAGAAGTATTCGATGCTACTGCGCATAGTAAAGTTTATATTCTTTGTGTGGCTACGTTTTATCTCATCCATCCATATCCCAGCCATATCCTTATTTGAGATGTATCTTTTTGTTTCATTTTAAGCAGAACAAACCCAGTTTAGCATGTGTGAGTCACATTCCAGGCCTCCGGGGCTGTGCCTCTTCACCACTAGCTCCTCTCATGAGTGGTTTATAAAGTCATGCATCACCATCATGACTCATTGCCTGTCACTTTTTCTAGAAGACAGATTAAACGGTGTGGACAAATGGCTGGAATTTCAGAACAATACCAATATTTCCAAGGAGGCTTTTTTTTTTTTTTTTTTTTTTCCTTTATGGATAATGTCTTCCGCTGGGTAGTGGCCTTCCAGATGTTGCTGTGTGGCCAATTGTCATTTCTTTGTATTTAAATGTCTGAACATTTTCCTGGTGTGTCTAGTGACTGGCAGGCTTTTGTTTGCCAAAATAAGAGATTGAAACGAGAGTTCCTTTTCATGCAGTAAAAAGAAAACAAAGTCGGATAAACAACATAGTCGTGTTTTTCTCTAGCATATTTTGACAAAATGAATGAGGCTGGAAAGTTTTTAGTGCTCACTGATTGTATTATGACATGAGAGGATCATATTTCATTCCTCATGTGCTTTGTTGTGTTTGCATGCTTGTGGTTTTTGCTGGTCCATCAAAACCTTACAGTGAGCAGAGCAAGACCTTAACCAATATGAGCATCAAGATCCAAAGGAAAACTTCCCAAGTCATCTTCCCCCACTTGCCTACCCTAACGCAGTCCCTGTCATCCTTTGCCAAATAAGCATAGTCAGTTTTTAAATTCAATTAAGAGACTATGGATGTCAGGACCAACGAAAACCACAGAGAGACCGGTCTGGTTGCTCTCAAGCTTTTTATCTGCCTTTTGCTGGTATTTCATTTTATAAAGCACATTACAGTTTATTTAAATAGAGTACAAGATAAACACGCAGTTTTGAGGGGCACATCAAGCTAACGTAGCAGTGAGTGTGCCGACAGGCATGTCATGCTAGCTAGTGGTTACGCTCCTCTGGCTGTAGTGGTATGTTTGGTTTGTCATTCTTCCAAAAGTGTCTCTCTTCTGCTCTCTTCTATGTGTCAGCCACCTCCCAAAACTCTGTTTTTTAACCCATTTTGCATGTTGTGCGTTCAGTGTTTTAGATGTATGACAGCACAGAACAAGGCTGCCAAAACCCCTCAGTGGTGTACTGTACTGCACTGTTGTTCTTGTTTTCATGTCTTCGGCGAATGTATGTCAAAACTGTGAAGAACACACTCACACATGGTGTATGGTTTGATTGTAAGTGTTTGTGAAATAATGTCACCAAGCTTAAGAATGTGTCCACCATGACAGTTGATGCTATTATAGATCATGAACAGGATTTTGTAGTGTTCAGATGATTGTAGATCTTCATGCTGTGCATCTGTCTCATAATGACTTTAATTTTCTAGTCCAAAAACAACCCATAACCAAAACGAGTTATCGCGCAACATGATTTCTGGTGTGAGACAAAAGAGCAAAGATGGACAGAAGAAGTGGTTTGACAGCACTGTGGCCAGGGCACAATTCCCACTGATGGAATTTCAAAATTGACAGAAACGCAGAACCAAACAGTAAATTTGCCTTCTGCTGTCTGCAGTGGCCTGTCAGACAGGTGGTTTTACAGCAGCACCAGTCTCCCTGCCTTGGTATGTGGGTGTGGTGTGACACGTTATGATGAATGGTTAAATTACGTGCCCATGAGGCCTCCCTGGTACTCAACTCACTTTGTTGAGGAGCTGTAACGTCCTTGAATCTGGGCGTTAGATTTGTTGACGTAGAATCGCACAAAATCCTTCTTTTTCAGTCTATTGGCTCTCTGTTTACCTGTTTTCTTAAGCGCCCACCCTGAATGTTGGATTAAAGATAAGATGCAAGCGTGAGCCAGATGTTGTTTGGGGGGTGGACTCACAGTCTTGTGAGAGCTATTTGGTGAGCCTCATAGGGAGAGCCGTCCTGGTGTTTTAAGTTAACAAGCCCGGCAGCTTGGCAGTGGAACTGAGGCCATAACGGCTTTGCTTTGTTTCCCCCCTTTGCAGCATTTATAGCATTCACAGTTGTGTATGAGTGTGCGAATGCGTTTGTGCATGCGTGTGTGTGTGCGCTTGCATGTTTGTGTGTGTGATTAACCCTACCCAAGTAAACCCAAGTAATATGCACATTATGAGTGAATGTGCAGAGAGGTGAGAGAGCTCACATTTGAAGGCAGACTTATAGGGAGCGTCTCAGTTTTGCCTCTGATTAATGTTTGTCCGAACAGCCTACAATGAAGAATTATCATTACATATTCTCCAGTTGTGATTCCCATTTTATTTTTTCTGTTTCACTTCCGTCTTGCCTTGTTTAATAAGTCTTGACACATTTTTAATGTTGTAAATATGTACTGAACTGCCTCCGCCACTCATGTTGTCTTTCGTAAAGCATCACTTGGCCTGGGATGACTCACGTGTATGGATGTACAAACCAGATGATGTTATATGGATGTAGAAACCAGAAACATATGCTTTTGTGATCACGACCAGGACGACCAAGATGTGGTTCCGATATTACACAGAATGTATTTCCTTTTTTGGTTTTACGTTGTTTCCAGACAATACCGCCCAATTGTAAATGACTTTGAGGAGAATTGAGTAAAAATGTGACACGGACTGATCGGACCCTCTGCTTTTCCCATAGAGGTACAGACAGGAACTGACACAACAAACCCACCCCTTTTAGTTACATTACTGTCCTGGGAATAATGTTTCATTCACACAAAAAATTGCCCTCCTACCTTTATTGGGGAACAAAAGGGGATCTTCCCTCAGTTCAGTACTGCTCTTCATTTCTGTTATATCAAAGTCTTCCTTGTACATTTTCCTCTGAGGCAATGAACCACTGACTTTTTAATCTAAATGATAAAAAAATAAATTATTAGTTAATGAGCTGTGTGTTGTGTTGATCATCTGTCTCTTTAATTGCGGTCATTAGCCTGAGCTGTGGCAATATCAAATTGATATGTGAGTGTTTCCCACTGGAAAGTATGCTCACATACAGTGGGTGCTGCTTTGGTGTGTTTCCACTCACATGGGCTAGACTGGAGGAGAAGGGGGGAGAGTACAGGGGAGAGCGGCTCCCCTCGTCTATGAACAGAGCAAAAACTAAAGCTCTGTAAATAAACAGTGAGGCACACACACACACACTTGAATGTGTACCTCACCTCTGAGGAAACCCAACTCTCGAGCCAGGTCCAAAGCAGGAAACTCCTTACTCTCTTCCTCCCTCGCCCCCTCCTCCTCTCTCACCTACAGTCTCCTCTCTCCTCGTCTCCCCACCCTCTAACCAAACAGGCCAGCTCCATCCATCCTCCTGAAGGTAAATTACAGGAAGGCAACCATTTATCATCACTCTCCCCAGGCATGGCCCATCATGGCTTTGAGAATAGAGGTTGCTGAGATAGTCTGGATGCGCACACACACACACACACACACACACACACACACACACAGATACTATGACATATGCCTCTGAATCCAGTCCATCCATCCTGGCATCTTGTCATTCTTGTTCTGTCCCCATTACGCCAAAACGGTTTCAATGGCTCACAACCAAATGTACAGTGGGGATCCAGATGTATCGTCCTGTGAAAGATTAATCTGCAGGAACAGAGTCAGAGCTGAGTGAGGCTTAAGTAAGGCTGAACTCTCCTTGACAGATGTGTCACAACTGAGATCCGCTCATCTGAATGATCAGAAACTCCTCTGTGTATCTCTTTATATTTCCTTGTCTTTACATCTTTCTCTCTGACTGCTCGTGACTGGACTGAGATACTGGACAAAGTCAAGGGTGCACTTTACCCTGCAGCATGTTCTCAGACTTGTGAAATCCTCAACACACACATGAAAATTTCTCTTTGACAACCACTGGAACCACACTCACATAAAACACAGATAAAAGTGTAGTGTAACTACGCCAACCCTAAGAAATCATCACCCTTGCTCAGTGTGTGTTTCAGGTGTGACAGAGGTGCAACAAAACTTAGAACAATAGAGTAAATGTAGTTGCCTCTCTTTAACTTTCAAACCTTGGCTGGTGTTTCCATCCCCTGAGGCCACCTTTCCCTCCCTTAATCCCTTAGGCATTTTACACACTATATTCCTTTAGGGATACCAGACATCTTACCTATGTTTCATTTGGGAGTATGCCTCTGCTCCAGGATATTAAAACCAATAACCACATAGTTTTTAACCTTGAGACACTGTCCCTTAAGCTGCAGTGCATTGGGCTGTGTTTAGTTTGCTTTTATTTTTGGTTGCAACATCTCTGTTGTTTCTCTTTCCCTGCCAATAAAAATTGGTTTCTCCATTTCACACCTTGATTGATGTGTATTCCCCGGCATCCTGCAGTACAAAGACTTGAGGGACACACCCTGTGTTCGTTGTCAGATACAGCCATGATGAAATGGATAAAGAGAGAGGTTTTTTTTTTATTACTGTAACTTTTCTATAACTGTAAATCGATAAACCATGTTTTTGGGAAACCTCCACAGTGTTTGCGGTGAAAACTCCAGAGAGAGAGAGCTGCTGCTAAGAACGCTGGAAAAGAGCAAAGCGGATCGGGCCAAATACTGTCCATTCTTCCCCCTTTCTTATCCTACTGACACTCACACACACATCCACACAAACACACACCACCCAGGGTTAGACGAGGGGGGCTTACCAATCGTGCTTTCATAAGCTGCCAAAGCGGCTTCATTGGCTTTAAATGGAGCCTCATTACCACTGTGCTTCAAAGCTCAACAACGGCATTTTCCAGCATGGGGTCTCTGCGTGTGTGAGTGTGTGTGTAGGTCTGTTTCTTAAATCTTCTCTTTCCCCTAATGTACTTCTTTCACTTTTTGCCACATTCACGACTTTCCATTCTAATGATGACTTATTCCCCTTTTTTATTTCCCTTTTTTCCCCATCTCGATCCCCTCAGAGACAGTCAATGCATGTGTGAATATCTGAACGTATCTGTGAACACTCATGTATGCTTGTCTGTGAGTCTGTGAGCGTGTGTGGGTCACCAAGTACTAACCCCCTCTCCCCGCACCACCACCCGAAAACCGCAAAAAATGTGGCGAGAAATCTGTGTGGACCAGGATCATAAATATTCAGAGGTGAAGGTCTGATCTCTTTTTCTCTCTCTGCTGCATGTCTTTTCCCTGAGTGAAACCAGCTGTCGTCTGAAGAGACACCACTCCCTCTGGAACTGACAACATGCGTGACAATGACCACACCTCCACTTGCACATCTGTCATCCTTCAATCGTTCCATCTTTCCATTTTTCCGCTGAGCTTAAAAAACAGCAGATCTCATCGCTCCAAAGGAAATGTCTTCCTCTTGCTTGAAACCCATCCGATGCTTAAGCCCACAAATGGGTACTCGAGGACAATTTTCCAGACACAAACTCACAGTGTCGAGGATTGTGAGGGACTGCTGTTGCACAAAACTGGGATTCAGTGTTCCTTTGTTGGTCTTTTTTATTGGAGAGACAAACTTTATTGGGCCAGTGAGTGATTGAAAATGAGTGAGGAATAGGGGGGTAATTTAAAACCAGTGTGGTCCCTGATAGGAGCATTGTGTAGCACAAGCCTGCTCCTAATCCGCCCCACAGCTTTGTGTTTGATTGGGTACTGTTGAAAATGGGGATGAGTTTGCCTCTTCAAAGCCTGTAACATAAGAGGAATGTGTATGTGTGTGTGTGCACACGCTGCCAGTGTATTAAGGTGATCACAAAAAGCGGATTGTGTGCAGATGGACAAATAGAAATTACACTGATAAATTCTACATAAGCCCCATGTGAGTTGTCTCGCTTATTAAGGCACATTTTAATGGCTTTTCTTGAAGAATTACAATCCTGGCTTTGGGGCTGAGTAATTATTAAACTTTCACTTCAATGTGAGCACAAACATTTTAATGATGTATAAAAAAATGTTTTTGTTGCAGTATGTTTTGTTTGGCCATGAATACTCCATCCATATTTGGTGGGCTACTTCAGGATCAAGCCCAGGCTAGGCATTTTGGTTTGGATAAAAATTAGAGAGCGTCTTGACTTTGATTTTGGGAGATTTGAGGAGAGAGGTATGTCTTTTCAAAAGCCTTTTAGTTGGACTGGATTACAGATGGAGGGGTCTCACTGCTGAGTTTAGGTATATAGGGTCAATTAGTCATCTGTACAGAACATACACTTCATCAGACCTGATTAATTGGACTATAACCATGAGGAAAAATACTCACAGAGCTGTGTATGATGAGTCCCACGTTTTATAGAACAAATGTATCCTGAATTATTAGATTTCTGAGAGCATTACTCATTCATATTTTACAAGCGATGACAGACTGATTGGTGAAAATGTGCCATTTGAGGAGTATCCATGCTGAATTGGCCTGGAGTTTCATCGGCCGTCTCAGCCAAATATTTGATTAATATGTATAATTCAGTGGTGAACCATAGGGGCAAGCTGTGTTTAAAAAAATCTGACTCATTTTTTGGAATACATATACAGAGTTTCTTTATAAATGGGCAGAGAGAAACATTTTTTGTCTTCTAGAGCCAGGGAGGAATGGTGTTGACAATATGTCTTTAAACATTTTCCCCCAAAAAATCTGGCTCAGGACAGAATTTAATCTCAGATAAGACCTAAATTCAATAATTTTCCAAGCAAAATACACAGTTTTTCTTCATTTCTGGAGAAAGATTCGCTTAAAATTTGCCATGTGTTCTCCCTACATCTGTCCATGCTCTTGAGTGTTACTCAGTAATGAAAAAAATAGATTTGAATAAGAATGTTCCTCTTTTCTTGAGGCTCAGGCCGTCTTTCAGGTGGACACCCCAGGCTATACTGTACCGTACTGCGTCAGACTGGGCCTATCCACTTCAGGCCCCATCTGTTGGCATTTAGCACCAGCTTCCCCGCCTCTGCACTGATCTCCGGTCTACATTAACTGCTCTAATTTGTCTGCCAAAGCCCACTCTGATTGCTACCATGTGATGTTATGTGAAAGGTGAGGGATACCTACTTATCTGTGAAGATGGACAGAGAGAAAAAGCGGTGAAGGGGGCGGGCTTCAAAACAAGAGAGGGCAAGCAGGTTGAGGGAGGAAAGGAAAGTGATTCGAGACTGACATGAAGAATAGAGACCACATGACAGGAAGGCGACAAGATGGGAAAATGGGCACTGGTTACGATGGCTCATGAAATGCGTAAGAGTGACCCAGGGGGTTTTGAAGGTTTTGTGAGTGTGTCAGAGGTCTTTCCCTGAAGAGACAACTGAGACAGTGATGAGTCCAGAACTTCACTGTCCACTGGTCACACTTCAGTGTTTGCAGGCCAAGAGAACCACCTAGTGAAAAAGACATCCCCTTTTTCTTCTCAAAAGTTTTTAAATCTACTTTTTGTCTTTTGTCTGTGTTCATGTCTCGAGAAAATGACCCTAAGGTTTTTCTATTCCAGATGGAGCATGGCAACATAGTAGCACATAGTATTAACTCCATGAAGTCAGGATATTCCCACATGAAAAGGTAAAGGTTTTTATCGCTGTTTGGCATGACCACACTCAAAGGTGGGGCAGAAAGTCTGCCACGATATAAATATAGATAACAGCACCATGCAGGGCTGCCAATTCTCACACATTGTGAGTTTCATGCATCTGAAAGACATCATGCTCTCATGATCCACGTGCTCTTCCTTAAACTCTGTCAGCTCTGCGACGTCCAAATGTAAGGTTTTTTTCCTAAGACCACCACATGAAGGAGCATAGTGTAACAGGTTGAGCCAGCACTTTCTGCATTTTGTCAATGATGGCATCAAAAATCATCTCTTTGAACCGAACGTGTGCAAAAACAAACTATAACTGCATCAGCAATGTCTGTCAACATTCCTGCACCAAACAACTTATTATGGGGAATTTCTCTGGTGATGTTTAATGCTTACATTTGGGACATTATCATGCCAACATTTGCCTTATTAGCTCAAAAAAACAAGCGACAGGAATATGACTTGTAAGTATTTGGTCATAAACCACATTACTGGACAAAGTGAAATTTTGACCTGATGCTGCTGCAAAATAAAAAGTCAATAAAAAGACATCCCATCCAGCAGTTGTTGAGCTATTTCAATTAACAAAGTGGTGGACTGACTTAGTGATCAATATTGCCATTGATGCATCCATGCCAGTAGAAAATTTGAACTTGAGAAAGAAGTTTGAGTCCAGCAAATCTGCACACCTGGTGGGTTTTACTCAAGTTCCTCCTTGATAGTGCATGATATTGATTTCATTTTTTACCAGAGCTGAATTAGCTATGCCTAGACAGCCTCTTCTCATGTTGCATAAGCTTGTGAATCTCTACATGTGATTGACATCAACAGGTATGTGACGGACTTTCCACGACTATCAGCAGTATCAAAGGATTATAAAAAGGCCCAGCCAGCAAACTTCCCCACAGGCAGCAACCTGCTCTTAGCTCCTCCAACCAGGCCTCAGCCCAGCTGTGTCAAAGCACCTGGCGTGACTTTTACTGCAGCTGCTCACCAGGACGTGGTTCTGCCAGAAGAACTCTCGACCCAGAGACCCATCACTGCTAATGACGGCTCCTGGACTATTATTCCTCCATCAAGCCTAATTCAGCCATGGATATTATTTCCACTTAAATATGTTGATGTAATTTGAAAAATAGTCTGAAAGCAAAGTGGTGCTTTTTTTCAATTGCTTTCTGACAGTCTTGACATCCAATCACTCACTGGCCAAATAAAGTCTTGTCATTTACAGACTTGGTAACTATTAAAAACCAATGTCAAAGTGAGCTGCTACATTACAAAACACTACAAAATTAGTGCACTGTGGCTCCAGAGGGGGAATCTATCCATCCCAAATAACATTTCTCATTAACACAACTCATACTCATTAACATGATACATGAACTCAACCCTGAATTGAATCAAACAGATAGGATGGCAAGATTTTTAGAGAGGACATTTTGAATGCTTCCTAAGGGAGCAGAGGGCCACCCTTCCTCCCCCCTGCCCACCAGAGGAAGTTCTGGACAACCAGGGCCTTGTGTTTGCCAGGGAAAGCAGGAATCAAGCTCTTGGTTCAACAACACAGGCACCTGTGAAAATACGGGCAGCACACCACGTATCAAACCAAATAAACTCACCTTGGCGTAGAGCTAGGGCACGCTCTGATGACAGATGCCACTCGGCAGCCGCGCCCGCAGTCCAATAAAACACCCCGCTGGCTTGTTGGTGGGGCTGAGGACTATGTAGATCTGGTTTTCATGGCATAGTGATTTCATTTATGTAATAGTGTCTGTATTCAGATTCAGGTTGAAGCACAAATGGACACCAAAAAAAAAGTTGACTGTCAAACTGTACGAAGGGCTCTAAACTGTGAAAAAGCATCAAGTGGCCGCTTCCTATGACATGGCTATGTGGGAAAAACAACCTCAGGAGTTGCAAAACACCAAAACACATACAAATCGAGTGATTGAGGCTGCAATCAGTCATTTTTAATAAAAACAAATTCCTATGAGTGTATGTCACAGTTCAGTGGCTTGCAGGACCCAAGGCCTGACATGGTGCTTTTAAAAGCAGGGGAAACCACACTTCCTGTCCTCTACTCCTGTTTCTTGAGCGGTAACGACTGAAGCCAAGGTTCGGCCTGGGCAACACAAGCAGTGGCTACATGTAGTAGAACCAGGCCACAAAATAAGAAAGCGTCAAAATTTACTTTGGCACCCTGACCTCAGGCCAGCATTACCACCACTGACTGGGACTGCCAGTTGTTAAAAAAACCACACACGACATGCTGGAGGGTTATCCGGACACAGGCAAGAGCCATCCTGGCATGATGCATTCCCATTTCCTTTTCCTCCTGACAGGCATAATGAAAGACTCATGCTTGGCAAAATGTTGATGGGCTTTGGAGTGGCGCGGCATGTTGGTAAATCGTTACTTTCAAGCGCTCATTGCACTGGAAGAAAAGGCACCTCATTGTGCAAACATGAGTGACTGGAAAAACAATCCATACTAGTGCCATAGACCTGAAAGTCATAACCACTGGCTGCATATTCAGACCTTAAAACCTTTCCCCTTTTAAATTCAGGAGCATCCAGGAAGCTTGACTGCAAGGCATTACACAAATAATTTCCATCACAACACTCAGTGAAGCTGTTTAAATCACTTTTTACACCACATTTGGTGCTGAATATGGTTAGTGATTATGTTTACCTCATTGTTTCCACTGTGAAAATAAAAATATTGAGATCATTTTAGTGTTGTGGGGGAGTTTAGGTTGTATTTGGCCTTTCCATAGCTATTTATGAATGACATGTAGATGAGATGAGAACACTTTGTCTAGAAGTAATTGGCCAGCACGAACCTACTCTTGACACATCAAAAAAGATGAAAAGCAGGTGTGCAAACATTACCACACAATATACGAGCAGTGATGTTTTGAGATGTAGGACTGTCAGTAAGGAGCAATAGATGGTCTTGATCTTTGAGCAATGCTCCACCTGAATGTGCACCTGTCCTAACTGTCCCAGGAACCAGAGATAGGGATGGGGGCAGGGAAAACCCTGAATAAAAAACTGAAGTGACTGGGACAGAACCAGATGTGGCACTTAAGAATTTTAACAGATGTATGTCCTCTACAGGAGGCCATCTTCTAGTCTATACAACATGAGTAGTGTTCATCTACCTGCATCACATTCTTAAACATTTTAATGCTTATCCTCCTTTCCCCTCGGACCTGCATGCACACTCACATGACTGTCAGGTTCTATATTTTCTCTCATGCCTGTGCTTTGAAAAGTTAACAATGATGTTCATATGTGAAGGCTCAGGTGTTTACATAGCCCACTGACACAAGCAGGCCATTTCGCAGAGAGATGAAGCAGCTTTGCACATAATCAAAAACACAGCAGACCTGAACATAGCATCATGAAGAAGCACTTAACTACTGAATCCAAGTATATCCCCTCTGCTGCTGTGCAAGAAACCTACAAATGACAGCTACCTTTGGGTCCAAGCTCCAGGGCCTCCCTGGTCAGGGTGCCTGTGTGCCAGGGTGCCATGACAAAGTTATGATTATTATTTCAAGGCTGAGGTGAGGAGAGGGTTATTGGGGGGAAAGGGAGAGGGGCGGCCCTACCACTCACAAAGCATGCATAATAACAACCAGGTGATCGAGCTTCGTAGGCCTGCTGGAATGCAGCAGACTCCTGAAGCTCTGTCTAATTACAAAAATAAAAACTAGGGAATTAAAATGAGTGAGAGTAGAAATGAAGAAAACACAGAAAGTGAGAAAGAAAGGAGGATGTTGTTTATGTTCTCTTTGTCTAAAACACCATTCTTGACCTTCACGAATAGCCAAGCTTGTAATCATAATAGAGTTAGCCTAAGTGCAGACGGCACTAGCCAAACTTGCTTTCATAATAAAAATCTGTTTGTTTTATGCCAGAAACACCAAAGTTTTTTGGCAGCTCTCACTTGTTTAACTCTCCAGCCATATCTCTTCCTCCTTCCTTTTTTATCTTTCAACAAATCTAACCATGCAGTCAGTCAGTTAAGGCCAACATTCAGTGGGAGTCAATTACAAGACACCTTTTGAAAAGACCCTGAAGACCTGTTAGTTTGTGGTGTGAACAGCAGTATCACATTACGCAGCTAAAGTGAGCTGCAATAGGCTGACGGTCATTAGAAGGTGTTGAGCTACAATATGGCTAACACCAGCCCTACAATAACCACTGTGGTTATGACTTTTCAGCGGTGGTTAGCACGGCCTACTGTGGAGTTTGATCGACTCAAGCGCTTTGGAGTGAATTAATGCCAACTTGTAGCTATTAGTGTTGTACCCCAGAAATATATGGACCTGAATATTTATTTGCGGGTAGATAATGTGAAGCAGATTTGTGATGTGTCATCTAAAAAATGCTCAGTGACAGGACTGTTTGCTTTGCAGTGAGATTTACAAGAGTTTGGTCAGTATAGAGAATGCAAAACATGTATTTAATCATATGTTTAATCATATGTTAAGCATTTTTGAACTTCAACCCCTTTAACAGCATTTATTCCATTCTCATTACTTAACTCCTGCTAGCATTATTAATGAGTGACCCAGATCAAATCAAATACTCAATGCTTTATGTAATATTTTGAACTTTGTTATGACTTTTTCCTGTCTTTTATGGGTGCACGTTTGTGTTTCCCCCAAAAACAAAAGACTGTATAATCACATATCATTATCCAGGTGATAAAGTAATACATGCATCCTTTAATTTTTCTCGTTCTTTTTTTTAACTGCCACCATCTGGTTTTAATTAAGGGGCCATCTGGATACCCCCTAATGTACACTCACCCCTCCCTCTCCCCTACAAAAAAACGATGGAAAGTTACACATGTGTACGGGCCTTGCTTGTATACCTGAGAGGTGAGGCGAGAAAATGAAGAGCAGAGGTGTTTTAGGTGAGATGATTTATCTCTTTGAAATCAGTAAATTCAGGATGATTCACAAGAGGATTTTCTCAAAATGAATAAGAGTTTAACACTTTGCAAAGATAATAAGGAACAAGTGAGGGATGAAGGGATCCTAAGGAGATTACAATTCATGAATCATTTAATTCTAATGTCTTAAATTACTCTGATGTGGATAATGATGAGTTACTAGACCAGGAGATACTCTATCAATAAACTGATAATGATTAGTTTATACATGTATGTAAATAAACATATACTAACTACTAATCACTTAAGCATTAGGTATTCTTTTTCTTTCCACTCAAGTAAAGGGATTAATCATAATGAGAAGTTACTAAGTAGTCAGTTGTTAATTATGAATAACAAGTAGCTGTGGACCCAGACGAGCTGTGCAGGGTGAGTATCAGAAGCTAAAGAAAGGGCAGAGTGTTAATTAAATAAAATTTTGGTTATTTAAAAGATTTAACCCATGTCATAGTATTTTATTTAGAATTTATTATTAAAGTATGATTTTTGTATTTTTGTCAGTTTGTTTTGACAGTTGCAAACCTGACATATTGCAGGTACAACATGAAATAATATTTATTATTTGAAGGTGTGGATGATATACAACGTTGTTTAAAAGTTGTTTTAAAAAGATGTGCCTTTGCTCAGTGGATTTAACGAACTTCCCCACCTCACAACTAGATTATAATTTCCAGAATTTGCCTCAGTCTTCAACTGTGCAGTTAACAGTTTTAGTGTAACAGTCAACACCAAAAGTCAGTCATTCATGTGTAAAATTCATCTGAGCATCTGGTAACCCTTACAGCTTGTCTACATCCCTAACAGCTGCCTCCACACCTCCACCCCTTCAGTCTTGGCCAACATGAGGATTCCCTTCACTCTCTCCCTCTGTGTATTTGTCTTGACATCCTTTACCACCATGCTACCTGCCTTGTCCATCCGTCCAGCCTTTTCTCCCACAGCAGAGCGCACAGCCAGGCTGCAGATGGCATGGACCTCCACCCTTTCTGGGTATTCCACCTCACAGCCTTGTACATACCTGTGGTGAAGCCCAGCTGCAGTAGTCCAAACATACAAAAAGGCTGCATTCCTATACACCCTGTGCCTGCTGCTGCTGCTGCTGCCCCGTCTGCTTAGCATCACCCACTGACTGGTGAATTGCTGCTATAGTGTTGTGGCAATGTTAGCATAATGTTATATGATGGTGAAAGCGATGGAAGCACAGCAGCCCAGATGGCAGCCATGCAGTATGAGTCAATCCTTCATTTGACCCCTCCTATTATACAGAGTAATTATTTTCATATAAATGTATTAACTTGTTTTGTGCTAATTGTATGAAAATGCTGCAATATATTTTAAGTAGTCCTTAAAAATGAAATTTGACTATCTACAAGTGCATAACAACTGGGCAATGTCCATCATCATCAATAAAAAACTCCAGAACAGCTACTAAATGAACCCTAAATTATTTTGGCTTACGTTATCATTAACAGTTCATTTTTCATTGCTTAAAAAATAATTTCATTTCAGTCCACAATGTCAACAATTTGTTTTATTTTATTTAAATATGGATTGAAACTCAGTTCATTTTTTATTAATAAAAAACACTTTTATTAAGTCCACAAAGTCAAGTCCTTTGAAGCTAAAATCAGGGCATTTATTTTTTAATAAATACTATTAGTTACACTGTTATTTTGTGGCATTATTGACCTCCATCCGACTACACTCCATGCAAGTTTATAATTTGAACCCTGTGTTGAACCCCTTCCTCACCCAGTCCGTCCCTGTTATCTATTTGTCACACACACAAACCTTAGGACATACACACCTCCCCCTCCATAAGGCATAAAACAACAAAGGCGTTACACTGTCTTGCAAATATGCTCCAACAGTAAAAACATTTCTTCTATCAAACCTGATTCTGACTCAACCTGTAAACTACAGTTCATTTAATTAAGCAGTGAGTGAATGTTGGATCCATCTAACAAACAAAGCTCTGCATGGCATTTATAATTTGCTCAAACTGAAAGCATCGGGGATGGATTTCATCCAGGTCAAATAAAAGACACTTGTTGTGGAAACACGGCTCATGTTGAAATGTTAGCTCTGTAATTCAATGTTGTTATTATAGGGATTTGAAACCCTTTTAACATTTTTATATGGCAATGTTGATGAATTTGTCTTAAGCATAACTCTACACCTTGTCTTTTATACCACTGTTAAAGTGCTCTCTCATTGCAATTTAGGCTTAAGGGGTGTCGGGCTTGAACGTAGACAAAAACAGTACCATATTTTCTTTTATTTGAAATAGTTTATATTTTCATCCATATGGAAATAGACACGTTACACCCAGCTGTGTAGTTATCTTGCATAGTTTCCATGTTTTGCAATGGGTAAATTATTAAAAGCAGGTTTTCATGCAAGTGAGGACCACAGTGAGCTACATTTGAAGTGTTTTAGCTTTAACGGGTTAACATGTGTTGTCACTTGCGTCATCACACTCAGTTACATTATCGTGTTTGTCATGACAGGAACCTGCTGTGCCATTTGGGGCTCTGTACACTGTACAATAAAAGAAAAGGTAATTCTCTGGAATAGTTCAAAACATTGGGACATACACTTGCTTTCTTTGGAAGAGCTAGATGGGAAGATTGATACCCCTCTCATGTGCTAAACCTGAAGCTTCAGTTAGAGGCCAGTTAGCTTAGCAGAGCACAAAGACTGGAATCAAAAAAATGCATTCAACTACTCAAAAACATCATCTAATGATTGCACTGAACATATTTTGTATGTAAATTTGCAGAACAATCCTCCAGTCTGTGAGGAGATATGTTGTGATGTGACTGTGACTGACTCTGACTCTATTGCACATATTTTTATATAGCAGGTCTGTGTACATATACTTAAGTGTGCATGTGCATATGTCAGACTGAGCCGGTCTCATTGCATCCTGACGTTCGTAAAGGCCCTTCAGAGAAGCACACCTGAGCCGACTCGTAAAGCTTCCAGGCGGAGCAACCTGTATAGCTGTCTGCACGTCTTGTTCGCTAGCTCTGTGGATGTTAGTTGCCTGTTACACACCCCTAACTTTCACAGCTGAATTATCTCCTGGTCAGCTTCATCCCATCTTTACTTCTTGATCACCGTTTTTATCTTGGTTTTAATGTGTGCTGCCTGTGAGAGAGACAATTGTTTCCAGTGTACATTCATTTCAGAGCGCCTTATCGTGATTCAGCCCTCGTCACCTTTCACCACCACAAACACACCTTCACACAGTCACTTAAATACCTGTTGTTGGGTTCCAAACCCCTCATTCACTTTCCCTCCACAGCTTTTCCTGCCACAGACACTGGATAAATGCATGTTTGTCTATAGTTTAACATTCTGGACAACCTGCACACACAGAAAACAAATTATGCACATGGAGGCACGCCATGCTCATTTCTCTCAAGCACGTATGCATCCATGTGAATATCCAGCATAGCCAGCAGGGTCCCATTGGGAACTCTGCCAGTTTTCTTTTCATTACCCTACCTGGGGGCTGAACCCCCACTATCACAATAAGCTTTATTTTTATCGACATGTCCAGACGGAAGCGGCATTCCTGGGAATTAGGCTCAATTTCACTTGGCCTCCAGTGTTTTTAGGGAATACCATGCTCTCACAACTGCCCTCCCAACCCCCCCCCCCTTTTTTTTTTTGCACAAGGAACATGCTGCTCACTGAATATCATATCTCCACTGATACTGCACACTGTTATTCCAAAATTGTACAGATTATTTCCATTTGTTGGCCTTTCTGAAAAGCTTCATTGCAGCTGTTATTGTGCAGTCCACTGAACACTCAGTCGCTTCAGTTACACTAGTCATTCTGGTTTCCATCTGAACTTGCCAATAGGTACATGTCAAAGACTTTTAAATCAGATTATAAGCTAAACCTGCTTGGACACACTGTATCAGGTGTTAACAGATAACATTCCCCATGGCAGCATCTGCTGTATGAAATGTTTTATCTACCATAGTTTGCATACTTTGAGGGCCAGTAAGCCATATATTTGTCTAATATTCTATGTTAGTGTACACTAGGGCAACGGTATTTCGAGGAACAGTCACAGTTGTTGAGGCAGACCGACGCCTATGCCGCTGTCGTCTGTAAATCTGCTTGCAGAGACAAGAGAGAAGCCTGTCAGCACCATCCATCACACTGCCAGTGTTTTACTCACGTTCTGAATATGCCAAGCATGCATTCAAGCACTAGAAAATCCTGAATGTCCTTATCCTGCAAATCAACTATGTAACAGTACAATCTGTAGTATAAAAGTGTAATAAACTCGTTTTAGAATGAATTACTGAAAACATATAGTCATTTTACGGTAACCCATATCAACTGGCCGTTTAGAAAATGCTGTTGTGTACCAGTCAAGAAGTAGGGACACTCAGAAGCATAGACCCTCCACACACACACATGCATTTAAACAGGATAGCCTGTCTGTTTTTCATCTATCTCTTTCACTTTGTTATTTATCCTTTTGGGTCATGATCTGCTCAAGAAACCCAAGTCAATAATTAAACCGGCCCTTTTCTCATTTTGATCAACTTAGCAAAACAAACCACATTCCTTATTAATTTATTAAACAGCATAAAGTTTTTTCCTTTAATGATCGTGTGACTGTGTTATTTTATGCGAGATGATTTGTAATTTTAGCCACGGCCATGTCAGCATCTCTGGTGAGAGAGTGTAGGAGAAACACTGCCATTAGAGGAAGAGGTTAAACCACCGTCTGTGGAAACTAGTATCTACAGTCTCTGGGTCAAACCACAAGCATCAAGTCATCAAGTCCAACACACTGAAGCCTGTTCATAACCCCAAACCCTGCAAAATATATCAGAACAGTTCATTTTTGTTCAAACTACATTGCCAGCCCTGATGCTAGTGCTTTATTTCCACTGTGTTAAGGTGATGTTTAACCAGAAACAGTTGGTGAAAATACTTTAAATCCACCTGTTAAGGCTTAGTTTCTACCACCATGGCAGGGAAATAAACTGCTGGCAATAGAGTGTGTTAGCCTCAGCCTATTAGGGTTTTATCATCCATGCTTTGGGGTGGGGGAGTTTGGTTGGGGAGGGGGGTTGACCTTGGGTACTGGTGCCTCCCCCTCTGTCTGAGTCTGTATATAGAGCACCCCACCTGTAATTATCTGGGGATTACCCCTTTATATGAGCCAGTTTTATAGCGTCCGAAGGGACTTCCTGCTTCCCCTCAAAAAAAAAAAAACCTCCAATAAAAAGCCACCTCTGTAGCATCACAGCAGGGTACCAGCCAATCAATGTCCTTCACCAAAACCCCATGTTCACAAATGGTTATTCAAGTGCCATTCAGTTCAGGTGGACTTATGGTGGTTCAGTTAGAAGCTGGTGTATTTCAGCCACCTGTCCTCACGATATGGATGTGTTCATTAGCAATGTTCCAACAGCTGGAATGCATCTTCTCCTTTTTGGATCACGTAGCTCTCTTTTTACCGAGATTGAACAGGTTACTGGAACAATTTCAGTATAGTTTTACTGTATATATTTGTGGAAATGCTCAAATCACTAGATGAGTTGGCATGCTTCCCAGCTCGCACCCTATAGGCTGAAGCACCCCTACTAATCCACATTTTGTAAAAGGGAGCAAGGAAAAGGAAAGAACTGTAAAATCAGGCAGGAATTCTGTTTATGGGACGCCAGGACACAGCTGCCTGTTGGAGCTGGCAATGGAGGTCCGTGTCACAGGCAAAGCTGTGATCTGCTGGATCTATAGTGGCGTTAGCCAGATGGTCTTTCAAGCACACATATGTATTAAGACTGACAGATTTTAAAACACTCCAGCTTAATACAGGTGCATCCACTGTCTCAGTAACACAGTAAAATACACACACAGATACACACCTCTACATTGGACCAGCTTTGTTATTGCTTCTGGACTGTGCCTTAACAGCCTGTAGCACCACTGTCGCACGCAATGTGCCGATTGAAAGCTCCCCAAGTCACAGAGAGAGAGGGGAAGCCAAAGTGGGAGGGAGCAACACAGGGAGCATGCAAAGGATTTAGACCTAGGCTATGAGAGTATGAAAAGAAGTCGATTAAGTGACACATCTAGCGTTGCCAAACACAGTTACACCCAACTCAAAGGATCGACTAAGTTCCACCACTTGTTCACTGCCAACTGTGAAAAATTAATTTCATGGATGTAAAACTGAAATCTCCATTTAAGTGAGTGACTGAGGAAAGTCCAGGAGAACATTTTGTTAAAACTTTGTTCTGCTTTGGTCAAAAAATTGCAGCTTATATTTCACAAACTCAAAGATTAAAACAAAGCCAGTATGCACAGGTGGCTTCAAGAGCGAAAATGCTATGAACACCCATTTTTACAAGCCTCAAAAAACCCCAAGGTGTATGTTGTGTGTCTCATTCTGGGTTGTGTTTGGACTGTTTTCCTGGCCCATAAAAAAAGGCACATTTCAAGAAAAATATGTGAAGCACAGTGATTTTAAAGGCACTGCAGTACTTGAAACTCCATTAAACATGTGATGGTTTCCTCATTTCTAAGTGAGAACAACTTAGGTCATCTCCTTTACGATGATCATCATTGACCTTTGAAAGAATGGACAGAGTTGTAAGCTTGCTGAGGTGTAAGTGGCCTTCCTTAATTTGCAATAATTGCTTTTTTTGGCCACATGGAGGCAGCTGAAACAAGCTGTGAACACAACACTGACCTGTTCCCTATATGACCTTGTGAATTGATAGAGGGGACTTTTTGGCTAACAGCTAGCAAACAGCTGAGTATTTGCCCTTTCAGCAGATTTGATGCATGAGCCTGATGTTTCAAAATAAAAGTAACGTGCACATTTTCAGACAGTCTCTCCTGCCCATATATGGTCACATTAAGAGTGACAGAAATGTGTGCAAAGAACACAAAACAGAGCTATAGAGGGAAGTTCAAATGGTCTTGACTCTCACCACTGAACATCTAGACAATCATTGCATAAAGTGGGTGTGAAAGAGGAACTGTCAGTTTGGGAAAGTTACAGAAATGGTCACGCACAGCCAACCCCAGAGCAATCTAACTTCAGAAAGATGGGGTGTTTCTAAACCAACATGGATGCGTCAGTGGTGAATTTCCTCAGTCAAGCAACAAGTGTTCATGCTCAGTTTTGGGTTCTTGTTTCTGATATTTTTCTGTCTTTAAATTTTATATTTGAGTGGGTTTTTTTTCCTTTGAGCTACAGGAGATACTCTTACCTGGGTCCTGAATAGCATTTCTGTCTTCTAAGTCGGCAAGGTGCTTCCCCCAACAATTACAACCAGATGCAAAGAGGGGGTTAAGAGGGGTCATTCCGTTTTATTAAAGGCTTTATTAAAAATAATATGGGGGCAGGACTAGAATCATACTTCATCATTCTTTTTGGGGCTATTTTTCCTTGGCAACACATGTAGCCATAGCAGGTGCTGACATCCCCTCTCCACTTCTTCCCCCTTTTCCAACCCTCTTTCACTCTCCCCTCAGTCTATCCTCGCATTCACTCCCTCTCTTCTCTCTTATTGTTCCCTTTTTAATTGCAGATATAAAAATGGCCAAATGCTGCCCTTTGATGGGGAGGGACATTCCTGGCGTCTCTCAGATGTCTGTGCTGCTTTGCCGTAACCCAACTCCAGTTGAAAGCATTTTCCTGGGAAAAAGAGGCGGCTCGCGATCGACGGGGCACAGGGACACCTGCAGCTCTGGCGCAGCGGTGACTACAGATCAGCCCTGGACGTGACTCAACACCGATCCAAGCACAGAAATGCACACACACACACACCCTAACACTTGCATTCACACAGAAAGAGTACTCCAGCCCTCGCCTGCGCTTCCACACACGTACGGTACATTCCACTCTGCAACTTCCCCCACCTTCGCAACTGCCTTGCCAGTTCATTCAGTGATGTCCAGACTGATGAGAGTAATACGGTGAAAATGAGGACAGATGCTCCCATAAACCCTGTCATCAATTTGTCCCAGTCATTAAAATTGGCTGTAATTGGCCTAATTGTGGTCAATCATGCTTGCCAATGGTGCAGAAAAGTGTAGGGTATAGTCTTACAAGAAGAGTGGATGATGAAGTTGGAGTGGGTCACTCTGCTACGAAACAATGATTGCTAGCTATAATCTTTGTCTAATCCTCACCGCAACTAACCTGTTTGATCAAAAGGAGAACAAATGATGCACTAATGGTAGACAGGTTGAAACAGTATGGAGCTGTCTTTCTGAATGTCAGCTATGACTTACATAATTCCCTCTGAACAGCGTCTTATTTTTACTTCATAATCCAACTCTGCTAAGTTCTGTTTAAAGTCAATAGATCGTTTGATCAGTCACAGCGTCTCATGACAGCAGCTGAGCCGCCACAGGATTAATTCTTAGACCTGCACAGTGAGGTTTGCTGAGACAAAACAGTTTCAGGTAGTGTGAAACTCAATTCCTCCAGCGGGGCAATCGACTGTCACTCTGGGCCGTGAAATGATTGACTCCCAGAATACTTCTCTCTTCAAACATCACATTTCTTATGCACACAAACACGGACATATCAAGCGTGAGGAGAATGTGACAGGCAGCCGTGAGTGACAGCTAAACATGCTGGAAAGCATGGAGATGGGTGAGTAGGGAGGCAGGCAGAGGGTGTGAGTTTCTGGGGAGGTGTGCTAGGGCAGCTCAGGTCGAGTGGGACACATGGGTGCACTGGGAGGAATTTGTATTAAATTCATCTCCCCCCTAAAATTGTTTCCAGCCCATGGCCATCAAAACACTGTCAGATCACCAGCTCAGTACTCAGTGTCTTCTCTCCCTCTTCTGCTCCTGCCCCAGCTCCCATCACACACACGCAAACTCACACACACACAACCCTTCATTCCCTCTCCACTTTAAAAGTCTTCACTTAGACAAACAGTCAGAGGAAGAAAAGGGGGGTGCATGGGCAGTCTGGCTGTCTGAGCTCTGATGTGTTCAAGCGAGTGTGTTGCTGCCTTTATTGTTGTGCATGTGCGTGTGTGGGAGCATACAGCTTTGTTCTTGAGCCATCAAGAAAGGTCTAACCTCTAAAATGCAGTGCTCAGAATAATTTTGGTGCAACTGAAAATATGTCTCGTGATTTCACGCATGCTTGGCAGCAGTAATCAATCTCTTTGAAGTGGTGGCCTGTCTCATTTGAAAAAAACAAATAAATGGCCTATTTCACTGAGTTGTTTGACATCAGGTTAACTGATTGTGGAAAATGGATCCATGATTTAACATTTTTACATCATATGACATCAAGTGGCTCCCTTTCTGAACTGTCTTTCCCTTTAGGAACGCAAACCCAAATAAATGGAGGCCTTTCAACACCTTTTAGTCACATCCAGTGGGGCTCACCACCACCACTGATACATCTGATGGTGCTTTGGTGGAAGCAAAAAAAAAGAGGTTTCCTCTTAGTTCTAGTCCTATGTCATGGTTGTGGGTCCCAGCTGCGAGCAGTTTGATGGTTGGTTGAGTTCAGGCAGCAAAAACAACCTCTCCCCTGCCTCTCAGGCCAAAGGTACAAGGCTGTGTGTCTCAATGGAAAGAGGGAGAGCAAGAGCGCTCCTATTCACCACATCGGGATGTGGAGATGCTGCGTGGGGTTACTCAGGGCAACGGGCCACGCCTGACTGGGGGGCCCCAGTTGAGAGGGTGAAGGTCAATTAGAAGCAAATGTCCTCCATCATGATCACTCCATTGTAGTACGACTCTCTCATGTTTTGTTGTCCGCAGGAGGACTTGATCTGACCTTGGCCGTATCACTCTCACTCCATATCACTCTCAATAACCATCATCCATCCAAAAAAGGCCATAAAATGGGAAAACCTTTTGAAAAAGCATCTTATGTCTAAGAGAGTTACTATAGTCTCAGTAATGCAATCCTGTTGTTGATTCTGTGATACGGAGCCCCCACCATTTTGCCTTTGAGGACGGATTGCATTGGCCCTGTCAAAATTGAAACTGCTTTGAACAATGGACACATTTTTTCATTGTTTTCCTTCAGAGCCAAGGAAACATCCAGCATTACTGTAAACAGCGGCCAAAGACTCCAGCGGGGGGACAAAATAAGTCTGTGATGTAGACCAGTCAATAAAGACATCTCCTTTTTCACATCCCCTTTTATCATGCTAAAGCTCTCAGCACCATGACACCACGTCTCCTTCACACTTGGACACAATTTATGCTTATAAAACTGTCTCTCAGAACGGCAGTGCCTTCCCCATTCGCCCACACACACACACACACACACACACCCACACACACAAACACATGCATACACACCTCAAAGTAGATCTACTCCAGATTTGGACTTTCAAAGCCCTTGGATAGTTCTAAAAACATACAGTATGTTTCTCTGACCCCTCGTGGTTTAGATACATCTCCAACTGTTAAAACACGCGCTCAAGCGCAATCAAACATCTCTGGAGAAGAAAGGAGTTTTTGCCGCACCTCTCTCAAAGCAGTTGGATGTGAGAGGTAAGTAATACATCCTGCAGTGACACAGTTGTGATGCTCCTGTAGGGAAATATTTCAAAGATGTCAGAGTAGAGTGGATGACAGGTACAAGGATAGCTGATGTGTTCAGGAGAGACAAAGAGGGGCAAAAAAGGAAGGAAGGACTTGATCAAAAAGGTGAAACCATATAGACAAGATGTTGGCAAGGGATATGAGGAATATGAAAAGGAAACATGTATTGTGAAAGAAAGGCAGGCTGCTGTCAAAGACGCAACAGTGGGAGCAAAGGCAGGACTGATGGGATAGATGAAGAGACACAGGAGAGGTTTTGGGGGGAGATGGAGATGCAGATCGAGTGAGGGAGTCTGTCCGTATACGGTGGATTAAAACCACATGTGTCTGCCTGAGGTGAGGACTCCACAACGCTGCGCACACATGCGAGGAAGAATGCCGTCACTCACACCCACCAGGGGCACCGCACGCTCATTTCCAGAATCTGATTCTGCTGCCAACTTTCAGCTGCTTGCAAAAAAAGAAAAAAACTTTCAAGATGTCATCTCCACTACGTCCTTCATCTCGTTTGTCTCACAAAGCAAATAAATAAATACACTCTTTTGTTCCAAGGTCATCTTTCCTCTTACTTTGGCCCAGCTTACAGAACAATACTTTGGAAAGCGTTGCCATGACAAGAAGCTCCCTGAAGAAACCTATGCGGTCAGAGAAGTCATGGGAAGAGGGCAACATGGAAACCGGATGCCCAGGATGCACTGGAGGACCTGGTATGAAGAATGTCTATCTTGCTGAGGATGTTTTTTGCTCCAGTGTATTTTATCTTTTTTTTTTTTTACCTCCCTCTTCGCTCCTGAAAATATATTTATCAAAATTTCTCTTTTTAATAAAAAGGTGAATTGTAGGTTCCAGAGTTTGCAGTTTTGCATTTGAATGCATTTACTTTAACTTTGTTTTCCTCCTGATTACCTCCACGTATATTAACACGTTGATAATTTATGTCAGGTTACAAAAATGTCTGACACACACCGACTTTATACGTATCACCTTCAGTGAAAATGAATTTAGGACAGTTGAAAGTGTGAGGGAGGGAGAGATGAGAGGAGAGGGGTAGCTAGGAGAAAAGGGGGCGAGACGGCCATGCTATGGGAAAGTGTTTTGGGGAAACCAAATTAAGGGGAAGAAAGGCCGGACACAAAGGCCTTTGAAAGCAGCAGACAGTTCCCTTGACATGTGCCTTAAAAGAGATGCTGCCGCCGATGCCAAGAAGGGGGGAAAGGACAGAGGAGAGGGAGAGACTGAGAGAGGGAAGGAAGGAAGGAGGAATCGAGGGAATGATCACGCTGGAAAGTGAGGGCAACCAACACAGGACAGAAAGGAAGAGAAGAGCAGAGAAAGTTCAGCATAGGTGTAATTAGTGAGAATAGAGGCAGCAGCGCAGGTCTGCGGTCTGTGGAGCCGAACAACTCAAAACACTCTTCAAAGGTGAGCTTGCTGTGTACATGAACGTGTAGGCTACGTATGCGTGTGTGCAAACTCTTAAAAGAGATGGATTCAGAGTGTACGATCATAGACGTGAGTGTGTGTGGGGGGCAGAGACATTTGAAGGAGGAAACAGTTTGAATTTCCAAACGACTGTTAAATGGCACACATCCCCTATTTTCTAATCTTTTCAAGGTCTCACTGTTTCGCATATGCTGCATATGTTTTCCTTTAATGGACTATTATAACTGCCTTTTCAATCCTTGTCTGGTTTTATCAGCTGGTGGTTGGACGTTGCTGAATGTGATTAAACATAAGACTAAAAAAAGATTTTATTTCAGTTCAACTTTGCCAGAATAATGGAAATGAATAAATAATCTGCTTTATTGCTCCTCAAATCCCATCTTTGATCTGTTTTATGCGAACTGACACAAATGAGAATAAATAACAGTTGTAATCTCATTGAAAATATAGTTCAATGGACGTGTAGTTTGGGAATCTGTGGAACAGAAATAATCAGTGAACAACAAACAGCCTCTTTCTGTGGCACTGCCTGCTGCCGATGTCAACAGCAACATAGCATCATGCTTTTTCTCATGCAGATCCAGTCTCTTTGATGCAGGTCGGCCCCTCTCTTTTTCCTGTCTCTCCCTCTCTCTTTCTCCTTCTGCCATTGTGTGCCCCTCAGAATTCACACTGCACTCTCTTACTCTCCCTCTCTTCCTCACTCATACACACACACACACACACACACAGACAAACACACACACATATTATCCCTTCCTTGGGGCTGTGTCTGACTCCGGCATGAAATCAATTTTGGAGCCTGCACCCTCCCACCACCCTTCTTCAGCGCCCATTTTCTCTCACCATGAAGCGAGACCGTTGCTGTGCCAGCCCGAGAAAAAGTGCAGTCCCCACCCCCCAACTTAATGCCCCCATCCCAGAATCCTTCAGTGCTGTGCCCTCGCAGCGCCCGCCACTGTCATTCAGTCTCTCTTCCTTCCTCATCATCATCCACTGTTCAAAGAGTCTCTAAAGCCCTTATCTACCTGTCAAACATCCCAAAGTTTGGTCTGATCATATAATATGATTGAATATTTAATTTAAATCTGAAAATTTGACAATGTAAGATGAGACCACACACTGTGAATCAGTAAAACTATGTTTATTCTCACCCTGGACATGCTGTTTTACAAGCAACTGTATGTGTGGTGTACCTGTATTAATTCAAAGACTTACTTGGGTATATAATAAAAAGCCTTTGATCGTCAAAATGCACTAGCACAACTTAATGGGACCCCATTAAACTAACTCCACGTGAAAAAAATTGATGCTTAACAACAGTTTGGCAACGTGAAAGCAGCATGAAAAGGTTTCCAATCCCAAAATTGGTATAAAGTGACAAATAGAGAGTAAGTTGAAAGAGGGATGGACATTTGGAGGTGCGTCGGCACAGCTTTTATCACTGTTATTCCCTCCACCAAGGCACACCGCTCCTTCCTAATCTGCACTGACAGAGTTTTCATCATCTGCAGAGGTGGGGACGATGGAGGACTTGAGGGGATCGGCAAAGGCGGGGGACTTTCCTCTACTCTCTCTCCCCAGTGGCGGTGCACCTCGAGCGGTTGCAGCCGGGGCCACCAAGGCCCCCTTTGTGCCAGTTATCACCAAGTGGTGAGTGATGGCACCGCGGCCTCCCGCTCTCAGGAGGTGGGGAGGCGGAGGAGGTGAGGAGGAGAGGGTGCACAGGAGGAGTAGATTGGAATGTTCCCAGAAGAGACAGAGAGCACGAAAGAGAGGAAAAGAAAGGAAAGAAAAAAGAAAGAAGCTGTTTGAAGGGAAGTTGTATCATCTGTGTTCGTCTCACAGGTGCACCACAGGAGGAATGTGCTTCGCTGTGATGACTCAATAGCGCTCAAACCATCAATGAAATAGCAAAGGAAAAAACCTTCCAACAGTGTGGGAATGGTCAGGATTTCACTCATTATCTTTCTAGTTCATCTCATAACCTTGTTTTATTTGACAGGCTCCAATTTAACAAGCTGATGTCATCCGAGGGCTAACTAGGCCCGCTGCGTGTTTCCTGCTATGATTTCATGTCTTGACTCAATTACGCTCGCTGAGACGCAGTCGCGAGAACTGAGTGACGGACAAACGTCTAGACAATGAGCAGACGCTGAGGCACATCCGAGTCGCTGCAGATGGATCTTGGGAACTGCCCAGGCGATGAAAACGGTCAAAGGTCAGTTTACCCACCCTCCCACCCCTGCTCCTCTTTCTCCTCTGTTTTCCCAGCCTTCTCCCACGCTCCCACTAACTAATCACTAACACACCTGTGTCCTGACCAGCACCCATGTCCCTTTTCCCCTTTTATGCCTGTCACACACACAGAAGCATGCATACACACAGATACCAGTGTCACAGATATCTCCCTCTCTTTCCCTCTCTCTCATACACACACACACACACACACACACACACACACATTCCTAGCCTTCCCAGCTGCCTGTGCACCTGGGCTGGCAGCTGTCATCGCCGTGGTAACTGGCATACAGCTGGCTGTGTCACTATCACCTGGCTCATCTGCCTCTGAAAAAGAGAGGTGGGCAGAGAAGGGAAAAATGATTCAAAAGGCAGAGTGAAAAGAGAGCAAAAGGGGATTGTGAGTGTGAGAGAAAAGAGGGAAGACAGGGACAAAGGAAGGACAAAAAATTGAGGGCCACAAACAAAAGTGATGGATGAATTTAAAAACAAAGATATTGTTGATTTGCCACTGGCACTGAGCAGACCCTTTACAACATTTTTTCTCTTCTTCATCTCATTCATTTCTCCACCTGCCCACTAGTAGTCACTACTGGTTTTTCTAACTCACCTCAACCAGCTGCTCCTCATTTGTCATAAGCCACATACTATAAAGGACAGCTATCAATCACTTCCTGTTAGGTTGTGTTGACCTAGCGGTTCAGTTGTTATTCCCTTGTACTGCTGTCTCTGAATGCTCCAAGGAAAAATTTGAATAAATGAGTGAAATAACAGAACAAATGCAGATTTGCAGGTGCTTCCATTCAGGGAAGAGAGGGTCACTTAATAGGTTAGTATGAATATAATGGAAAACATATGCTATGGCCTTCACAGTCACCAGATCACAACCCAGTTGAAACTCTAATGAGTTGTAGATTTTGGACCAACCAGTGCATTAATGTATGAGAATCCATGGAAAGGAACAATGTAGTTTTTGTTGTGCTTCATTTGCAACACACACTCAAGGTTTATCAGCTAAGCTAACTAACACTGTGCTACATCAGTGAGTTGTTGGCAACTGCTACTGGCCTGGAGTGCAAATGCCCAACTCTTCACCAGGTAATTAAAACACCTATAGAGGCAGCAAATGTTTTGGTGGTACCTGTAATTTGTGTTTTTATGACACATCCTGCCTCCTAAGGTTTTGTTTAGGTACCAGAACTGTGATCTCAAGGTAATGCAGTGCCAAAATGAGAGTTGAAGCTTGAGAACTGAATTATCTTCCTTTCTATATTGTTTAAAATGTTTCTTAAAATGGCTTTCCTTTTCAACAGCTCTATGATATTTGTGTCAGTGCATGAATTTATCCATGCATTGTGGACATCTATTATGAAAACTACAGAAAAACCACAATCAACATATTATAACATATTATTTCTAACAGATTCCACAGTGTAAGAAGAAAAAAAAAACCTCACGCTTTCCGTTTAAAAGGTCAGGATCGGGGTGTAGCAAAACAAGACTTTTAGAGACCCCCTGCATGGGCAGCTTTAATTACAGCTGAGGAAGTGGCACAGCTTAACGTGAACCACCCTGCTTGGCTGTTACATCCCATGACTCTGAATGAAAGCAGAAAAGCAGTTTAATATGTTTTAATGTGCCTGTGTGTGAGAGAGTCGCACGCTAGCAGTGTGTGGCAAAGGCACAGTGCAGCATATGGGCAGGCGCGTCTGCACTGCCTGTTAAGCAGGAGGGACATCAAAAGGTGGGTTTTAACACACACACACACACACACACACACACACACACACACACACAACATTGCCACCCCTCACTATAAATCCCACCCCAAAAGGAGCCATTTATGGGACAATAAGAGTCAATTTATGGGTCCCAGAAAATGAAGGCAATTCAGAGGTGTAGGATGAAAGATGACAAGGGCTTTCTTGGGGCTAGCTGGTAGCTCTGTGTTTCTTCACAACTTTCTCTCCTGCAGCCTATCGCACTAGGAAGCAGAGTGGACCAGTTGAGAACAAAATGAGAGATGATTTCATTTCCTCTACCAAGCATTATTTGAGAAATTGGCTACAAAAATGGCATTTACTGGTTAAGCTCTTGCAGTGCATTTTTTTAGGACTTATTAAAAATTACTTATGATGTCACATTTTATCTTATGGGTTTTGTTGGTAAAATCTGCATGAATGACCTCTCTTGTCCCCTAGAGGTCATAAAATGCTTTTCTTGAATACATACATAAAGACAATGGGATTAGCAGCATCCTGGACAGACACACTCACACACAGATGCAGACAAGGAGACATGGACCAGATCACGTCTGCCTCAGAGTTACTCAGGTGTGGTGAGATCGCTGGAATACTGACATGAGACGTTTGGGGAAAATCATAGACAGGCCTGTGCCATGCCCCAACCACTGAAGCATATACAACAGCTCTCTGGCCTGCAGTGTGTGCTGCTGATGGATGTAACAGCACATCAGGCGGAGCACTTTTGCTACTTTATCTGTCTCAGGACAGACACAAATACACACTTTTGTTCAGCAGTGAAACCAACGTCTATGGTCTACACACACACGCTAAAGTAGTGCATCCCTTTACGGCTGCCCAACAATGAGTCAGCTGCCTACATTATGTCTGGAAACAACTTCTTAAGGAATCACTGTTTGCTCCTCTCCCCCTTCTCTTTCTCTTTTCCTCTTTTATTCATTTAGTTTAATAGTCTGTAATAGTTACCAAGTATCATTAAGGCCAACCTCTGTGGCTTCTAACAGCGCTGTAGGCAAGCCAAGTGTTTGTTGTCGGCACTTTATTGGCTTCCAGGGAGGAGGGTTGTTGTTGTTCAGTGTAATCTTGGCACGCCAATAACAGGTTTCAATAAAAGCAGCTGCTTTCTTATGGTAGTTAAGCCTCCTCCTCCCTCCCCCCTCTGGCAAGTGTGTTGGGTGAAATAAATGGGAGAGCTACCTGTAGAGAGGACTGGAAGTGTCTCCATTTGTCTTGACACATCTGCAGTACTTCTGTTTTCCTTTATCTCTCTCTCTTGTGCAGCATTCAAAACCCAATTTCTTCTTTTTTTTCTTCTTCTGTTTTCATCTCTGTCATTTGTTTCCAAAGCAGGTTGCAGAGGTTTTAACTGGTAAGCTGTCAGTCAGTGCTATGCTAGCTGGTTTAGCTTGACCACACTGCCCCCTTTGGGGAGCTACCCGCTGTTGCAGATCAACAGAGTAACAGAGGCAAAGCCAGGGTGACATATGGATCATAAAATCATTCATAGAAACATTTTTCGGCCCCTGTCTGTTACACATTTCATTTTTTGAGATACATACGGAGGTGTAATTTAATATGGTGCAAAGTGGAGGTAATCCAATGATAGGCAGTGATCTAAATCCATTTGTATTTCACAGCCCATCAGTAACTATTCCCAGCCATCTGCATATGGAGGTCTTCATCACATCAGATTTTGTCAGTCTTGGTTTAAAAAAGAATGAATGAAATAAAGAATAAAAGTAGTACATCTTGCCCAGGTTGGGTTCTTGGTGTTAAAAACCATCTTGATCAGTCACAGATCATATCAAAATTGATTAGCACATGGTAATCTAGCATGGATACAGATGCAACAGGAAATGGGAGATGAGAGCAGGGCCTAAAAGGATCCAAGGGAAAGTGTTCAGGAAAGAAAAAAGCGGGCAGGAGACCAAGACTAGGCTTTTGTTCAATCTGAGGTAGTGTTTGACTGGACACGAGAAGTACTTTGGGAAACACAATGTAAACAGTGTGATTGATAGTAAACAGTCATGAAAATATAATACAGCAATAACTACAAATTTTGGGAGGGTTGCAACATTTTCCAGTAACTCTCAGGAAGAAAACAACATGGGTGAGTTGTATCTATAATAACCCTCTGATTTTGTTACTTGAAGTAAATACCGGGCAGTCATTTTGTCATCCCTAACTAGTAAAGTAAATTAGTGATGTTGTGAAAGAATAAGGCCTGAAAATAATTTAACTTGTTATCTCACTTCTTTATAGCATGAGGTTTCTTAGAATAAATCTGTCTGTCAGATAAAATGACAGACATGACACAGGTTGAAAGTTTGAATCTAAGTGAAACGCCTTGTATTGCTTTCTTCTATACGATCTCTCATTTTTCTTGGCAGCTACGTGTGATTTGCCACCACATTCCACAGTTAAAAGGTATAGGAGAAAGCGTCCCTATGTGGCTCAAGGAGTTCCTGTCTCTCATGTAAAATTAAAAAGCACTCAGACAAACATTATTGAACCTCTGCTGGAGCTTGAACATTCCACTATGTCTGGCTGACCCCAACACAGGTTCATGTTTCCTCTCTTGGTTTCTCAAGGGTTTTTCATTTTTTTCTTCTCCATCAATCATCCCTTATTTTCTAACCGTCTAATCGTTATTTCAACCTGCCGAGGTGGCATGAAGCGGACATATCCAAGAGCAGAGTCCAGTATTTTTAGCTCTCTGTTGAGGGCAATGTCAGTCTGCTGGTTGGTCCAACACTTTGCTTAAGTCTGAAATATCCTAACAACATCAATGTATGCTCTTAGATGAACAGTAATCACTTTAGGGAACGTTTCCCATTTCCTCTATAAAGTAAACATCATTAACAAAATATAGTATGACTGAATTTCTGCAAAACTAATCACATCTTCTGAGTCTTATCAACTTGAGGTGTACTTTGTATTTTGTTCTACTTAGCAAATGTCAGCATGTCAGTCTACCTGCTGCACATCATCGTTCTAATATTTGCAGCCACCTATCTATCTATCTATCTATCTATCTATCTATCTTAAATGTGAACACATACAGACATCCATACAGATTCTGATTTGTCAAGAAAACCTCACTTTATTAAACACCATCCTTTTTGTACAGTCCCATTCACTATGAGGTCAGTGGGCAGTCGTGTGGAACACTAAAACCTTTGTCAGTCCACATTTACACATTTGCTCCATATCTACCCGGTGCTGTTTTTGAACCCTGAGTTTGAACCCTTTGCTATCAGCCCCCCGGGAGGTGAGTGACAGCTTTTATATGCCATAACACATGTAACTGATATGAATTAACATGACTCATCCAGAAATGACACATCACTTTCCAAACATTTTGTTTCAGAGACGTCCCTCTGTGTCAAAAGCAGCTTTTATTTTCCTTTAATCCAAACAGAGTTTTGACATAAACACAAGTTAATTTCCATCATCTTTGGACCATTCAGCTAATTAAGAAAAAGTCACGTTTGACAGGGCCAAGAGAATTCACCAGAATCCACTAAAGTCATCACAAATGTTGTTTTCATGGACTGTGTCACAGGCATTTACAAGTCAATCACATTGTCAACCGGTCCCATCGTTGGAGCCCTGAGCAGCCTGATCCCTGAGTGACAATATGTTCTGGTCACATGGAGTACTGGGCCAGAAAAGGTCAATTAACATTCATGAGTGCGTCGTTTCCAAGAAAAACCTCACATCAATCCAGTTCAAAATAGCAGCTTGTTGCCATCGCTGGAGCCATCTTTGCTAACAGCTGCAGCATGTAAGCCCAGCACCCCATCACTTATGACGCTGATCGTGGGCTGCAGTTTGGCTTTTAGTTGTTATCATTTGTTTCTTTCACAAGCTGTTTTGCGGGCAGGGATGATAGGATAAGTCTGTGTGACCATTTAGTGCTTCTGAAATGGAAAGGTTCGAGCATAAAACCTCTCTTTGTGCCATGCAACAAAATCACTGTATATAATGAAAGTTTCCATGTTTGCTCATATCAGCATGAGGTGCACAATACCCTTGGGTTGCTTTAAGTATCTGTAGGTCATATGGCAGACAAGGAATAATACTGGAGTAAATGCAAGAACTCTGGGCAAAATGAGTCATCTGTTATGATCAAAATCATTTAGGATGTAATTTCTAGTAAAATAACTCAAGGAAACATAATTAATCCTGCCTTCAGTGACTTTTTCCCATTCTAAATGACACAAAATATGTGTTTGAAAGGCAAACAATGAGACACTGGAGGGGGGCACGGATTTAGACAGAACTGAGGGGGTTTCCTAAGTCAAAGACGGTTGGGAACCAATGGTTTGTATGACAGTATAATCATGGTCATATGGCTGTGACCTCCCAAAGGCATCCAGAGGTTATCCATGATTCACTCAGATAATGAGCCTCATCATTTAGGCTGTCACCTACTCTCCTCTGAGGCCTGGGCTAATATTTGAAGCCAGCAATGCATTGAGGGGTTACATGAGCAGTAATCCCATGCAACGCTGACCGGTGTGATACATCACTGTAAGCAAATGAATGATTAGACACTTATTTAGCATAATACTGAAGTGCACCACACTGTGATCTGGAGCAGGAGAAGTTAAACTCTCAGATTTATACTTTAGCTTTCGTAGAGTCACTTTTCACTTTTTTTCACTGAAACACACCTTTTCCCTGAAGTGCACTGCGTCTTGATTTAAAGACTACTTGCTTGAGGCATCAAGGAAAAGCTACACTTCAAGACTTTATCAGTCATGAAGTCCTTGTTCCTGAGTAATGACTGTCAGAAAAAAACAAAACAAAGTCTTGTCCATAGCAATTGGATTGGATAAATCCGGCAAGTGGATGCACCCTGTCACCCTGTCACCCTGTCACCCATTTCACTTTTAACACACTTACTGTACCATTCCATTCTGAAAATGTTTGGTGCAAATGTTGCTAAAGTTTTCAGCAGCATTGGCAGGATGGCTGGCTATTTTTGGCAGCTCTTTGGCGCTGTCCTTACCTTTCACCTGTTTCTTCCTGTCTTCCTGCTATTTCCTGAAATTTTTCACAAGAGGCAGTCAGGGCACAATGCCACCTGTCCAGGTAGGTGAGCTCTGCAGGGACACAGTCTGCGGTGAGAAGGGTCAGCGCCAGCACAACTGAACAGCAGAGGCTCTTGCTGAAGGCCACAGTGTCGACCCCAAGGACTGTAGGAAGGAAACAAGTGGTTCACTTCCTGCCCCATGCTGGAGCAGCCAATCCCAAGTCTACAAATTTGGAAATAAAAGTTAATTTATTTGTGAGTACTGGCAATTTATAACCAATATGAGTTTTATGATTCTGATTTCTCACTTGGTGAATGCAGCAGGGCTGTTCAGGTGGTGAAACAGAGCAGGCTCACACACGTGGGAGGACTGTCGACACACACTTACACATGACTGACCCAGGGGACCCAAGTGCACCCTTAAAGCACTTTCTGGTGGCCAAGTAGGGACAGATTTACTGCAGAAATTCTGGGCAATTAGGAGAAAGCAAGTAGAGAGTCATAACCAAGCGTAAAACAGAATGGTTTCTCTTGTGGATGGAAAAGCCTTCCAAAAAATCCTTATATTATATTTAAAATTAAATATTCTAAATTCAGCTTATATTTAAAACACTGAAGATGTTTTAGGTGGGCCAAAAATGTTTTGTTGTTGTTGTAGGTAGTACAGTACGGATAAGAAGTTCATTACCCTACTTCAAAAAACTTCAACTATCCCTTCAAAAGAGCACTACATCTCTGTACCTGGTGGGTGATGTAACCATGAACCCTCTCCAGCATTCCCTCACACGTGAACTCTCGGGGAGTGAAAGGCTTCACCTGCAAAAACATACAAATCCGCTTTTATTCAGCACTTCTGTGACTTTTATGGGAAATGTATGGGATTGCAAGGTGTGTATCTGTATACATTTATAAACACCACCTCTGTGCTTAGAATGGCTCTGACTGCCTCGCGCACATCAGTCTTGTTGGTTACATCTACTGTCCACACGTGGGGTTTGCCAATGAATGTTTCAGCGTACGGGTGCTGGGAAGAGATCTGTGGGCCAAAGTTATTCATTGTCTTCAGATATTAAAATAAAATGTATGATATTTAAATCAGTTCACACTGTCCTCCCAGTTCAAGGAGCTACCTACCTGTCTTGTAGTGGGCTTGCCTTTATAGAAGTCGTTGTTGTCTGATGAGTGTGGTGGGTCAAAACGTGGCTGAAGGAAAACACAGCCAAGAGCTATGGCCTCAATGGGGGCTGGACCTTCATAGGGGAACCCAAGGCCTACAAACACCTGAGAGGAAAGCAGCAGGGGGGAGACATTATATTCTGCATCCTCATGAGGATCCATCATCAGCTTTACAAAGGCAGGAGAGGCAGGATAAGCATATACGATAGATGCACCAAAAAGATTTGTATTCACCATGAGCTCTTATCTGACCTTGGCTCTGCGGAGAAGTCGAAGGAAGTGTTCCTGACTCAGCAGACCGTGGTTTCTGATGAAGCTGGGCAGATTAGAGGCATGTCCTGGAGGCTGGTAGACTGTAGCGTGGGTCTCCAACTCTTCACTGATTAACCCCACATACTCAGACTTACCCTAGAGCATAAATACAAATACAGAAACACACACATACAAGACCAAGAGTATATAGACTTAGGATTTCAGAAATCATCGTTACCATGGTAAAATGGAGCAGTAGCTGGCATCATTATACCTGCCACATGTAATCCTGTTTGCCATAGACAACAGCTATCCTGTCTTTCCTGTAGGTATCTGCCTCGAGCTCTTCCTCTCTCACTTCCTGTTTCACTGCCTCCTCACTCACGAAGCCCAGGAAGGAGTCATCAGGAGTATGAGCTAGAGAACACACAACATTTAAATTGAACCACAGATTTTTACTGTATTTAGACTGTAAAAATAGAAGAAAACTCATTCAGTTTTGACATGAAACTTAATTACTGAGTGCTAAACTACTAACTTTATTTGTTAGTAATGAAACTTGTCTTAAAAATGCCTTAAATTAATCCCTTATTTTACCAAACGTTGACCCAAGATGCTGACTGCCTGCACACACATCTTCCTTAAAGACTCAGAGAATATATTTAGTGACAACACAGGCCAAAAATATTACAGGTGAATAACAGAAAAAGATTGAAATTCTGTGAAAAAGGAAAAACACGCTGTGCAGTTTAAATCAGCAGTTAAAGGAAATGAGAAGTGTACATGTATAAGAGGTTAACGTCTGGTTGTTTGGATAGGCAGCTGCCACCCTCCTGCCCTCCGACAGACTGAGGAAGGTGTGAAAGATGAGTATTTACTCTGCTAGGAATGTGCCAGCAAAGTTGTGTGTGTGGATATATGTGCAAGGATCTGCTCCATTTGTGTATGTGTGTGTGTGTGTGTGTGTGTGTGTCATTCTCTCCTATCTGAAGGTACTTGTTTAAAATACTTTTGCCAAATCTTCCCTGGTTCGCACTGATAGCAGCACATAATTTCCTCCTGGCTCCTTCTCAGCTCCATTTGTCCCCACTTGTCTTTTACACCTGTCTCGGTTCAGTGCTTACCACACTCACATATCAGATTAGTGGAGATACGCAACAGCACACCGATACGATCAGGTTCGTGCAACATGTGGGTCTTTGATGGGAAGCTGTGAAGGAATGAAGTTTCTTTGGTTTGTGGGCTTCAGTGTCTTTGCTGCCTGTTTACAGTTCTGCTCCGTCTGCTCGTCTGTTTGCCACAATCAACTGCGTTCCTCTCCTCCATTTCAAAACAGAAGCGTAAACACTTGCCTGCTTTTTTCTCAAGATTTTTTCTTTTCCTTCCTGTGTCTTTGTTTCTTTTTTTTGCTGTCTCTTTTTCTAGCCTTTCCCCCACCATCAGCTAACAGCCATCCCTCTCTCCCCCTCAGCAGGACAAATAAACAGTGTTCCAGGCTTAGGCATGAAGGGTGGCTCACGGCCCAGTGCGTCCAGCTTGTCTCCATCTCTCGGCAGGGAGGGAAAGATGACAGGGAGAGGTGTTGGAATGAAAGCTCTGTCTAGGCACCAAGTTTATTTAACCCCAGCTATTAATCCTCTCACTGTGAAGACGTTTACAGGGGCGTGTGTGTGTGTGTGTGAAGGATCAGTGCTAGGCGGCAAGATATAAAAATGTGTGTAAATGTATGTGTGTGTATATATATCTATGCTGACGTGCATTTTTAAATCAATGTACAGTACTGAGTCAGCTTCATACAGTGGCAGCTGAAGAGTCATATTGTTGCATGATTACAGAAACACATCGACACAGACTTACGGAACATGGTCATGTACTGCAGAGGTTGCAGACCCCAGCTGCCCCACAGTGTTTTATATCCACGGCTGCGTGCATAACTCCCCAAGTTAAAGGCTGGTTCAGTGCCAAAAGAGTCCAGGATCCTAAAGCGACACCTGGAATGGTTAAAAAACACATTTATCGCCAGATTTATCTCCTCCACCTCTGTTTTTTGACAAATGCATAATTTCATCGCAGTTGATACAAATCATTTTACTCACGTGACTTCATCATGTGACTTTATGTATTGGTCAGGACTATATTTAAAAGACTCAAATGACCTCAAATGCGCTGGGTAAATATTGTGGCCAAAGATGTTGTAAAAAGGTCTTTTTAAGTTCACAATGTACTTTTATACTGTATAGTAAGAAATATGCAATAAAACTACAGCGTGCCTACAGAAAATAATAATCGTTAGATAGAGGTAAGTAGATATAATTTTCTTAGTAATTGCATTAATGGTCTTAATCACATCATATGTAACAAGTTTCAGGAGCAGGACCACACCTCAATGCGTCACTTCTCTATAAATACCCTCCTAACCCTCTCTCCCCTCCTTCGCGCTGACAATTCGACAACCCTTCCTTCCACCCCTTTCTTTTGTACCTCTTTCTCTCCTTCTTTCTGTCCATAGGGCCCTATGGGGGTCCGTCATACCCGGGTGCTATGACCCATCTGAAGCTTCCCCAAACTCAGCAACACCCGAAAAATTGGCTTACGTTCTTAATCTCATCAATAAATTGTTCAAATGCATCTCACTGATGGTGTGGTCCTTGCTAGTGAAATATGTGATGTACTAGAGGCAGAGTTATGAGGTGGTCGTACTGGTAATGCGGGAAAGCCAGTCCCATGGCGCCTTTAAGGTGTGCGAGGCCGTGGTAGTCAGTATAGATGATGTCAAAGGTCAGAGGCCTCTGGATTGGACAACTGCCTCTGCCCGGGGCAGCACCTATAAGGCTGGACCAAACACAATAAACACATGCCACATAATTAATTACTCAGCAACATTCAGTATAGATCGTTTACTTCTCTCATCACTTCAGTATAGAATTATTATAGACCAATGCTTCCAAATACATAATGTATACCAATGTTATATCAAATACTTTGGTTCATATTTGTAATCAATACTTCACAAATAAATGTAATAGTCTGTATAAGATTACAGGAACAATTGGTATGGGACAATAGTTCTAACCTGTGGAGTTGCTGCTGTAAGGTGGTGAAGGTCAAGTTGTGGCCCAGGATTGTTAGACAGGCACTGAGATCAGCCCACTGGACCAGCTCCCCTAGAGGACCCCCTCTCTTTACCATAGCTTCAAAACGCTGGCCAACACCCCCAGCTAGGGCACCGGGATAAAGGAGCACCTAGAGGACAGTAGGTAGGAATGTTATAGTGTCAGTGTCACTGAATAAACTAAATGTTTGGTAGAGTTACTTGCTGGTTTCTACCCTCATCTGGGTGGAGACTGTCCTGTTACTGCTCTGCTTCATCCTCAGAGCAGCCTGTATCCACCGTTCAGACATCCTTTCCACTCTGGACCAGATGAAGTTTACAGCAGGACTGCTGCTGTTGCTGATGACCTCATACAGAGGGCTCAGAGTCGTACGTATCTGAGCCTGCGTGCAATGCAAAGTAAGATGAAAATAAAGAACAGCAGCATTATAATTCTATTTTCATAGTTCAGTACGAGCCTGATGTGTTTGTACCTTCTGTGTGTTAGAGTGAGGTCTCTGGTGCCATGGATGTGCAGACTGATTTCTTCCTGGACGAGGGGGGCAAAAGTTCTCAATTTGGCTAAGGTAAGTCAGAATGGAGCAGGGGGTACCATCCACACCATAAAAGGCATAACAGGGGTCTGACTGCCAACGGGCCCGCAGAAACTGTCAGGGAGACAGATGTTGAATTGTGTAATAATAAGTCAAAATAATAACAAATAATGATCTGCGCAGTAAGTCGTCATGCAGATTAGTTTAGCGATTCTATTAAGTAAATGCTTTGTTGTAAATATTTTAAAATATTTCTGTATCCAGCTCACACTTGCTCCTATGCTGGGAACTAAAGATCAAACTTAAAACTCTAAGTGTAGGTAAGCACTTCAACAGTGCACACACCGAGCCATACAGTTCATGCTACCACATATATTTCTGCTTTCTCACCTCCACTTTGTCCGCACACACCGGATACGCAGGATCCATTGGCACCTCACACCTCTCATTGGGCCCTGTGGGTAAGATATGAGCCGTCACGCAGGCTTTCTTTATGTGGCCACTTTGAATGCATCATTATTCCCCAACCCTGGCTTCAGTTACAGAAAGTACATTGTAGAGTTAATTCACTGCGGTTAATGAAGAACAGTGGATCATAACTTTGATATACAACCTCTCGACTCGAAATGTTCACAATGAATAGCAGCCATCAGCACGATGTATAGTGCTGCCATGCGTGGAAGGGGCAATAGAGTAGAGGCAGTGTGCTCTTGGAGGCCCTTTCCCGTAAGCCCCCCCACCATCTCAGGCCAATGTCAATCAACTGGAATGAGCACACGCACACTCACACACACCTGACCCACCTGCCTCCTACCAAACATACCCTTTTACAATGCAGGCCTTTGCCAAAATACACAGTGTTTAACTATGTAAAACAACCTAGTAAAAAGAAAAAGAGGGGAAAAAAATGATAAGAAAACCTGAAGCCATAGCCGAGGTGTGAAAGCCTAAACACAGTGATATGCTATAGGAGCGCTGCAAAAAAAAAAGTGCTCCCTCTGCAAAAACAAGAGTATGAGTAGACAAGTTGGTGAAAGGACTCCTGGGTAATTCAGTCGTATTTTATGGGTGTGAGGTAATGTGAGAGGAAGAGGGTTGGGAGCGACCAAGTTGATGATGGGGAAGTGTGTGTTTGTGTGCATTTGGGTGGCATGTGTGTACATACTACAAGCGCGTGCATGTCAAGTGTGTACCCTTACATATGTACCATAATGGTGTATGTGTGGCCCAGGCTTTACAAAAAAGCATGTACCCACTCATCCCCACTGCCCACACACACATACACAAACACACTCACAGCCCCTCGCGTGCCAACCCTGGTGCGTAACCCAGCTCTCACCTGACACCTCTCGGGAGGGTCGTAGTGTAGACGTAAACTTCTTTTCCTCCCCACGGCCAGTTGATCGGCACTGGCTCTGTGGGACTTGTTAAACTTCTATTCAAGGACTTCATCCCCCATAACCACCTGCACCCACTGCCCTTTAACCCCCCCATTCACACCCTCCATTATCACAGCTTGTTAATTTCACTGTGTGGTTAACCTCTATTGAGGCTATGAACCGTGCATTTGGCTCAGAGTATCACAGTGCCACAGCAGTAAACCACAAAAAAGCTTGCAATTGGCCAATTACTGAAGCTGGCAACATGCAGGGAGGGGGTGGTGTATTTATTTGGTGTAGCTCAAATGTTAAATCATATTATAACTGGAACAAATCCTAAAATCTCAGCTTTAGCTGAGACAATGACTTGCTTTTAGTAAAGTACAAAGTAATATTTTTTTCTGTTTAAACAGCACACATCCTCCCTGTCTGCTGAAATCAAAATCAGTCAAAGAAAAAGCCTAAATCCAAACTAAAGCTGGAAATACAAAACTGTTTTCTAAACCCTCCATCCAGAGAAAAGTGGACGTACAAACAGCAGATCTTTTGTCTGTCTTATCCTTTTAGTTTCCTTCATATCATGGAGTGTCAAGGCTGGTAATCACAAGCACGTTGTGTGGAGTTTACTGAATAAAAATACTTGTAACTTAGAAAAATCTTTTTAAAAGTATATATTATATTAAGGAGGTGAGATCTATAAAGCTTCCTGACAAGTCAGGGATGATAAAAAATTTCATGTGATAGAAGTTTGGGCATCACCTGTGTGAAGTCTGAGGTCATCATGTGGCGATGATGTGTGAGACTGATGGTGACGACTGAGCTGGTCGAGCCTTTGAGACACTTTCTTCAGCTCCCTCTCTACCAAGTGGACTAAGCTTTGCTGGTCCTGTCTAAAGCTGCAACAGAAAAACCTGCATGTGAGCACGCCGCATGAACTAAAACAATAGAACTACATTAAGTCTGTGCTTTCATTTAACTGAGATGTTCTGTGAATTCTATTAAGGACTGTAGATGTTGTCGAATACTACCTCTGCAGCAGCACACTGAGATCATCTCTGGTCAGCTGGCTGTCACCTTTCTCTTTGCTCAGCCGCTGCACCTGAGTACTCAAAGCCTCCAAGCGAAGAGCCAGCCTTCGAAAGCTTAGACCCCGCTGACCTATGACATAAAGAACATGGAAAATGGTAAATCACGTATGTAAAGTATCATATGCTCCCATCTATTGTAGTGTTTCAGTCGTTATATTGTGCATTATGTCATGGGAAATCTTGTCTTGAGGTAAGAAATCTTGTTCTGTGAATCATGAATCAGCGGGGTTAAACTTTGCTATTTTCATAACTTGATCTCCTGCAAGTGAAGCAGCACTTACGATGGCTATGTGTATTTTCCATATTGCGTGTAGGGGGTAATGGCATCTAATCATTTTTACAGATGTGAATTTCCCTAAACGACAGTTTTATGACAGATAAAGATGGTATTGAGTCATATATGTATTTCTGTGTAATGTAACTGGAACTTTGTGGTTCCAGAGATGGCCCACACACACAGACACATACACACATAGGCTCACATGGGCACATGCACCCACTGTATGCATATGTTCCTTCCACCTTCATGGTTGAAGTACTTAAATTGCTGACTCCATACAGCTTTAAGGTTACATTTTAATGTACAATGAGGTCCGGCTATTCTCATACAGCACATTTACATTGATTTTAGACAGGTGTTGTGCGTCCATTAACCCAGGGGTTCCCAAAGTTTTTGGCTTGTGAGTCCTTAAAATGACGCAATGTGACCTTGCAGCCTCCTTTCATAGGCCTCAACGCAGAAATTAGTTTTGAGTGGTTCATCCAAGAATAAGTGTTTATTAAATAGTAATGTTGTCTCACTTTTACAAGCCAATTTGTAAAAATGCAAAAACAAATGTTCACAACAAAAATGTTTTTTGTGTGTGTCTTCAATCTTTTTTTGACAACTACTGCTAATCTTGGAACCCCTTTTTGACCCTCAGTTTAAGAACCACTGATTTAACCAAAAATAAGGACTCCTAACATCCACAAGACCAGATAATAGCTGTTTACTGTAACAGACAATGTTAAATGCAGCCTCCAAATCAAATTCTTGGGTGTGAAGTGTTTGACTGACCTGAAGTAGTGCTACTCACAGTTGAGCCATGTAGCCGTTTGCCAGACATGTTACTACCACACATACCATAACAGTAAAAACAGTGAATGTGCATTTTAACGTTCTGCCAGTGAAGCTTAAATGAGCTATTTGAGATGGCAGATCAAGGATGTCTTGATTGAAACATTTGTATGAAGCAAGAAGGACTGTTGAAAGCGATGTGTTGGCAGTGAATGAAGAATATTGAGAGTTGTATTGGGGAGCCCTGAGACAGTTGGAAACAGTTGCTGGGAAAGACTACTTACACTGTGCTTTATTTCTAATTTTCATTTGTTGATGGAGTTAGGGTTGAATTTAAGTCATTTAGGTCATAAGGATCTCGTTGGGGATTAAGCCTTTAACCTTTGATACATAGTAAAAATCCCAAAGACGGGTGATGTCACTTCATCTTTGTTTGCTCAGCTGACTGTCAGCATATCACTACTTATATGCCCAGGGGCCCTTTGGGCACAGGTGCAATGAAAGATGAATGTGAGAGAAGAGGTGGAACCCTGCAACAACTTAATGCCAGCAGTGTGAGATGACCATATGGTTAAACTCATAAAGGTGTGAGTGCTCAGCTTTAAAATAGTTGTGTGTGTGTCCTGTGTGTGTACTAGCTGTATTGCATATTAAACAATATCTATATCAGAAGCTGTTTCTGCACAGTGTCCGATCACATAAAGACAGAAAATATACAGTACAAAGCTTCCTATTGTGTGTTTCATACGCACATAATGTGTTTTAATGAAGTAATAATCCTGATACACATTTCCTTAGTGTCAGAGCCAACACATTTGTTTTTCATGGAGAAGATCTTCCAAAAGAACTACACAGTTCAGTTTTAAGTGATTAAATGTCATCCTGTTCAAGCCTTTTCTTTAAAAGAATAAGAGTTGTGCAAGTTATATCTTCCCTTTTTTTCTAAAGCAAGTCAACCTCTACATGGTAAAGTTGCTGCCAGTGTCAGCTCAAAAAGCTGATTGGAAGATTAAATATAACATAAGCCGACATGGTCAAATGGATGATTCACAGAGTTTGACAGAAAACTGAGCATTTGGTGATAAATTTGAGCTGGATTAAATGTGTGTGCTGACCAGCAGCTTCCCCTATGTGGTCTATTTTCCAACACAAGCATTGCTCGGAGGCTCCTTGTACACAACTCGTGGTAGGTCCCTCAAAGTGCAGAGCAGTTGTGGGTCTGTGGCTGAGATGCACCAGTGGGTTACATTGTCAGCAAAAAAACTATTTACCTTAAACTTGAGAAGAAAGGAATAGGGATGTTTGGATAAAAAAAACATTTTCTGGGGATTACATTTTGAAACCATTTCATGAGTAGCCACATTGTCAAGTCTTTTACAAAGATTCTGAGTTATTATGTCTTAAATTAAACTTGTATATCTCATCGTTAGCCCTCAAACAATAGCTGCTTTTACTGACAGAAATAAATCAAGTTCATTTTAAGTTAAGAACCATGAAATCATAAAGTCGCAATGAATCAGCACCAGATTTTTTTCATTTCAGATCTAATGAAAAACAGAACATCGGCACCCAAGTAAGGCAAATAATGCTAAATTATTGAATCAAAATTTCCAGCAAAAGCATAAATAGACCATTGGACTTTTATTATATACCTCAGTAACTAATTAAAGCCCAGGCTCAGGCTTGCAGACGGTATTTCCATAATGCTCCATACACTGCTTAAGAGTGACTTGCTGATCTAGACGCCCAGGAGAGGCTCAGAGCCAGAATGTGCTAATTTATTCATCAGGAGCATTAGAGACCCTGCTGATTTTAGAGAAAAAACACAGTCTGGGGGAGACTGTTGACAACATTCGTCTGGTCCTTGTAAACCATGAAGAAAGCTTTGGCCAAAACAACCGTGTCTACAGCCCCCTTAAATACCTTCTTTAGGGAAACAGATTGAAGATGACTGGATTGAACAGACATATGTCTTAGCCACAAACCCACAGCTATCAGACAGACGGTTGGACCCACCACGAATTGTGTATAAAGCTTCATCTAACACTGGGAGAATGGTAAATCTCTGCAAAATATACTACTGCTGCCCTGATCCCCAAATCAAACTTTATTCATTATCAGATGTTGCTTCATGGATCCATGAATATATGGATGTTTTTATGTATTTGGTACTGAAAAGGTTGAAATTCCTGCTTTGTTATTGTTTTTCCCTACTCCTAAGCTGAACCATGTGTGTGCATATGTTACCTTGTTCTTCAGGTGACCTTCCACCTGGTTCATCCCTGGTTATCTCAAGTGGCACCCAGAGGCTCTGCAGCAGCAGGGTGAACACAGACAGGCACAGACAGAGCACAAGGCAGCCACTAGAGGGCACAAGACACACAGAGAAACCCATCTCTTCAAATGCTGCAGCCAACAGCATTCAGTATATCAGTGGTTCCCAACATTTGATCTCTGATAAATTCAAGCAGTCCCCTATCAAATGTTCTAACTTGAACTGATTTCAAACCAAATGGTATTTAACCCTGTTTGTAAGTCGACTGACAGAGCTTCATATAATTTAATTCCCTGTATGTTGGGGTCAGTTTGGTCAAGTTTGCATTATGTACTTCTGTTTGTTGCTAACCATTTCAAACATGTATGCATTTTAGCTATATGTTTACCCATTATTTTTGCATGTATATTTTTGGATATCTGATATCTTTAATTATTAATTCAATTCTTTCTGCTACCTAATTCAACCATTTATCCATTTCACCTGTGCCTTTCATTTACCCAGTGCTACTTGTCTGAGTCTTCTTTTTTCAGACAACTCATTTATTACCTTCAGCAAATTATTGAATTTTTACATCATACAATACAATTCACCCCTGGCACGACCGGTTGTGACCGGTTGTGATTGTGAATCACTGGAGTGCATAACTAAGGCTGTAAATCTAATGACTATGCCCAGTGGATCTTTTTTTTTTCTAAAAGTGCAGACAGTATGTGCAATAGGATAAACAATTCAAGATATGTCATTGTTATGTTTTCTTAGTATGTTTATTGTACACAAATGGAACATGACATAAAAGGTCACTTCTAAGCCATTTGTGTCATAACCAACCAATTAAATCTCCTTTCTTACATTGTAGATCTGATTTTAGGAGCAGATTTGATGCACTAAAAACATAGAGCTTGACTTTGTTTTTCATCAAATGCAGTGTGAACATGGAGAACTAAACTGTCCCATGACTTCAAGTGAGGACCCTGGTGTTTCAAAACAAATATGTGAAGCATGATGTGCCATTAGAGCATGTGTCTGAATACTGCTCACATGGGCTCCAAGCTTCAGTTTAACTGGGGCAGAGAGAGCAATCACTTTGCTCTCACTTTCATCAGGCCAGTAAACCCACCAGCCCGTACCTAAAGCAACATGGCACAGCCAAGCTCAAGAACACGCACAAACAGTTTGAAGGCTCTCCTAGTAGCTATAAAGCTCCAGATTCAGATCCTGACAAACTATTTTCATTTTATCCTATCAATCTGCATTTCATCAAAGTTGTCAGACCACTCATCACAACATTTCATGTCCCTGGTTGAGGGCATGTATTTTGCAGTACAGAAAGGTACTATAGCTATAATGTAAAATCATGTTAAAACAGATTTCTTTGTGATAGTTGGCGTGATGTCTTCTGTAGGTGACATGCTGGGGACATCCTGCTCCATGATACAGAGAGAATTACGCATTATACTGTTATATTATATTTTATCTGTCTATTATATTTTTTGTCTTATCAACAAGCCAGCTGCTCTGAGCTGCCCCAGACCTGCTATCAAAATGAGACTGTCGATTGCATTTTTCTTTTTCTTTTTGGTTACAACAAGCTAAAATAAGTAAAGGGGCATGGCTGAGAAGAAGCGAGGTGCATCAGTTACTTTCTACTCTACATTTTTACTACTTCCTGTTTCTTGATTAGCCACTGATCTAATGAAGCCAATCCTTACCTGCGTGGCCGCAGTGCAACATGCATGGCTTCCTGTTTGCAGGATGAGGGATCTCACTGTCAAAATAAGGATTGCAATTACCGATAAGTGAAATGTAATACTTTATATATACATAGTGATGTCTTAGGCAGAGAAAAATACAATTGCATTTTTGTTACACAATGAAATTTTGACCACCCATACTTTAGTTTAAGCACTTAAGAACTATTGTAGGTGGCTTTAATTCAAATGAATGGTCATACTTTCTGCAAGAGTTGTATCAATAAAGTCTGTAGGCGTAAATGGATTTCAAAGTAATGATTTTTCCAGCGTGACCTGCCGTGAAAGCCTTTTTAGCTTGTGAGTCTGCAAGCGTGGGGTTTTTTTTGTGTTCATTAAACTGACAGGAATACTGAATGTAAACGAGATAAAACTCCTGTCACAGGCAGACAGATACAGAGATGTCAATAGTTAGAGCATATAAGACAAGCCACACACACTCACACACACATCCTCACCTCCTTGGATCTCTGTCCCAACCCACTGGCAACCATTAGGCCTGTTTTCAAAACACACAAAGTAAAAAAAAAAGGAAATAAAGTTGGGGCTGGGAAGTATCTTGCCTCCTTTTTTGTCTCTTTTCGCTTTCTTTCCCTCCTTCTCTGGCCGTGCCTTTTCTCTGTCTCAGGGCCTATGGGTAGGCATCCTGTGGTTGTCAAGGTAACCTGACTCCCCTCAAAAGAAAACAATACCCTGAGTGCGGCTTAAGCCTTTCACAGATACAATGGAGCCCACGCCATTGGGTGACACAGTTTCTTTCAGTCTCACTGGCGAGACTTAAGCCTCGCCAGCGAATTGCGAATTGAATTGATACTCAAGCAGGGAGCTCATTTAAATAGCTCAAACGGTGCAAACCTCTGGCAATGAATGGCACAATACAGACAAAAGACAGTACAAATTTAATGACAGTAACAATAGTAAGCATGATAATAGACCCAAGAAAATGCCCAGTGGACACTTTATAGACAACAATTAAAAGTTGTTAAGTTAAATTGTATTGTGTCATAATGCGATTGCAATTCTTAAAATAACTTAATCAAACAGGAGTTGATGCATTTATTTCTTTCAAGATTTCATTTTGGTTGCAAGCGCTAGAATGGAACTGAATGACAGGGAAACCAAGTTATCAAGGGGTCTCACACAAGACACATGTTTCACTGACCCTAAACAGAAAAATCTAGTCAGATTACTGGTTTACTGTATCAGGCATGACTAGCAAACCTGAGCATATTGCAACAAGGAACTAAATCATTTATTGGTGAAGTGGAGATGCCACAGAGTTTAACCATAGATCCAACAAGGGGCTTGCAGGTAACTGAAGAGGGCGCCATTGTGCCAAGGTAGACCACAACCTGTGCAGTAATGTGAATGAGAAAAGGAATTACAGTGGTGTTTTCTCAAAGCACTGAAAAAATCAACTTCCTCATGGGGGTTTGAAAGTTTAAAACCTTTAATCCCTGAAACATTTATAAAAGAAAATGTTTTGTTTTCATTGTTGCAACATGCTTTAATGTGTGTCAGAGCTGCAAAGCTGCCTTTAGGAGACGGACATACTTTCCATAATTTGGGCCTGATTCAAAGGAAATGAATGCCACAAAAACTGAAACAGAGCAAAACAAGAGGAAAACAAAAATGTTTGTGAACTCTTTAAAGTTTTCCTCTCATCATGAGAACAAGCATGCAACAGTAATTAGGACAACAGATCACAGTGCCATAGCATGCCAAAAGTTTCCACACCACTTAAGTAATTAACAACATCCCATTTGGACAGAGATAGATAAGACACATATGTCACTCGGAAAAGGATTTTCTCACTCAATCAGCTGACATAGAGTGATGCTGCCAACAGGAAGGGCACCAATTTCTTACAAAATAGGCCAAGAACACAAGTAGTAGTCGATTTAAGGGCCCAGATGCTTTACCTTCCTACTTTGAACAAGGGAGTAGTTACAACACTGGTCCCTGAGAGGCTGACAACACCTCTATACTCCCTCATGTCAGTTAAGGTAAACCTGCTGATTGGAAGTTTTCCAATAAGGATGCCACATCAGTGGCATACAGGAACCTTCAATAGAGCTTCAGCTAAAGATTATTGCAAATATTAGCTTATTGTTATTATTCTTAGATTATTTTTTATCAATAAACTGATACATTAATCTGACATTTGCCACCCAAATACCCTTTTTGCTTTTTAATTTCCTATATTAATTATTTTGTTGGTCTTCATAACAGCAAAGAAACACAATCTTGTGGCAAATCAATTCATTTTTTCTTATTTAATCCAAATAACTAAAGGATTAGCAAAATTAGCACCCATTCAGTTTTTGAAGATAAACCCTTATTTAGCCTCTATTTAGGCTGGCTTGCAGCTGCACCATAAAACTGGCATGGTTGCAGATTTTGTGAGTTGCTGAAAGATGCTGAGCCTGCCCACTTTCCCACTCGGAGTGGTTCTTTCGGCCACTATCTGATTTAATTGTCCCATTTCTGTAATCTCTCAGCATTACATAGGTCTTTTTAATTGTACAAATGTCATTGCATGTCTTACACTATTTATTAATCTGTGAAAACCCTGTCCGTATGGGTGCATGTTTACAGGAGAACTCAGGACTGACCGTTCTGACCCAAGCGAATTCTAAATTTAATCTTATAGGATTGGTCAAATCTCAGAGGCTATGTCTGATATGATAGAAATGTTCTAGTCCTGGTTCTCTATGTGCATCTCTATGTGTGTTTACATGTGAGACAGGAGAACACAGTGGGGCTGGTTACTGGAGTGATGTCACGCAAAGTGTGGGACCAAAAGGATTTGATGAGTATAAACCTCCATAAGCTAAGACCAAAAGGCTTACTGGCTTTACACCCATCTGTCTCTCTCTCTCTCTCTCACACACACACACACATCCAAACAACCACACACATACACTTGCTGACAATTGTGCATACTCATTTTGTTGTCATTTTTCCTGTTTTCTCTATAACCACTCCCCACTCACAAATACATTACACACATGCATGCACAGACCAACATCACATAACCAACACTTGAATACATGCACATTGTCTGAGGAATAAGCATGTGCAGGAATGATCTAAACATATTAGACTTGATGATATATCTGCAGATTAGGATGACTTCCTAATGTGACATGGCTACTGTTTCTTTCCACATTCAAGTGTCACATAGATCAGCATTAGCTGTCTAACATAGCTTGGCTATGAGGAATTGGTGTGTCCTCAAGCAAGACAAATCAATCAAACAATCATTTACAAGTCTAATACTGTGCAATGTAATAGGTGCTGATATGTCAATGGATTTATCTTGTATTAAAACTTCAGAATCCCAAATTGTGGCAAATGCTTACCTGCACTCTCCACATTCACTTATAACCAACCCTTGTTTTAAGGTTTTACTCTGTTGTACAACCCTAGTGTACTTGGTAATACTTCTTCCTCACTGTTGCACTACTGAAAAGGTCACTGTAAATGAGGACATGAAAAAGTTGTGAGGGACCGGACAAGGCCGAACAACATTTTACCCAGAGTTGTTGTGGAAGGCAATGATGGTTCCACAATTTAATTATCAGTAATAACTGTCATGTGTTGGGCAGTTGCTTTGAGTACAGGACAAAGGGAGGGTTTGTTATCCTTGCTAGGGTACTTCCTGTCCTGTCCCTGTGCCATCACTTATTTGACAGGGCATGTCTGCAAATACACAAGACAAATCAGATATTGTGATCTGCCATGGGACCTCTGCACAGTCACAGCGGTGAAAGCTGGTTTCTAGAACTGAGCCATATGTTAATATTTGTGTTGGATTGTTCTGTGGTGCACATTAACATACTTATGGGGGTTTCAATATCCTCTGGCATTCCCATAACATTTGTCAGTATATTTTATGGGCGTGTATGAATATTTGTGTGTGATATGTATAACACATAAAGAGTACAGTTTATGGATTATTAGACCTTTAATCTATCTGATTTCTTTAATAACAGTCTTTGAAGTTCTTTCAGTCTTGTGAACTGACCACAGTACACAGATAAGTGGCTGTAAACAGTGTATATTTAACCAACCCACCTGAGCCCCTCTCTACAACTCGAGCGGCAGCAGCACGCTCACAGACGCTGACCGTAACCAGGGCGGGAGGCACTGCGCATGCCCGAGGCAACTTAATATGACTGCTGCCTCACGTCTCAAGACATCTCCCATGCAGGTAAGGCTAACGCCAGTTTACTTGCTGTCAGTCATTTGTCATTTGCTTACCATTCTTCGTTCATGTGCAGTGGAGATCAATCGTATTCCTTTCGCCGGCTCTGTGTCTTAAATGCATCGCTTTTCCCCAAAAAAACACGCTGAAATCCACACCAACAAACTCCAAGACAGGCTGCGGACCAAATTAATTTATGGTTGGTAACATTTATGCTAGCTGGCGTAGCGACGTTAGCCAACATATTTTACTAACTAGGGTGTGCTGGTGTCGGTCAGTGTGTGCATTGCTGCGTGTCTGTTATTGCGTGTTATTCTGAGAGGCAGCTAGTTTTGTATGTGTGCGGTGAAGGTTTCGTTAGCTGCTGACATGCACTGACAGGAGCAGCTTGCGGCTAGCTAGCGTTAGCAATGCTAACTTGGCAGCTGTGAATGGAAAAGGGTGTATCAGATTTACTCGGGCGGTAATGTTAAATACCCTGTGATCCGCGTGCCTCCTCTAACGGGTTAGCTACTATCGCCTCAGCTGGCTAGCTAACGTTTATTTGTCACTCGGCTGAATATGCAGCTTTGCGTACATTTGCAGCTGTCAGTCCAGTGTATGTGTTGACAGAACTGAGCCCGCAGATACTGTAATGAAAATTACAGCTCAGGGACAAGGTGTGGGACGCAGTAACGTTAGCAGTTTCTGTGCTTGTGTCTTTGTATTTGCTGAGCCCTCAAGATAAAAACTGAAATACTTCCTTCCCTCTTAGTAACGTTGCCTAACCCTGTCTGTCCTGTTTTGCAGAAGTGCAATTGAATTAAGCTTCCGTTTATTTTCACACACTTTCACAGCCTTAAAATTTCAATTTCAATAGATGTGTTATCGATGCATAAGGCATAAGGAGCTGAGTTTTGTAAAAGATTAGTTCAAAATGCATGAACACATATTAATTTTGGCAACTTTATGTAATTACTCATCTACGTCTGTTGTGTGAGAATGTTGTTGAGTGAGTAGTGATGTGACCAAATCGTATTATTCAGTCATGGCATGGTAAGTAGAGTAACTGCTGAAAAACAGCCAGAAGTAGCAGGATATAATTCTTGACGTAAATGTATAGCAGTCCTATGAATGAGGATGTTAAGTATAATCGTTCAGCATGGTCAAACACCCTACAGGCTGTGTCTGACATAAACAGAATTTTGAGAATTTTGCCTTTTTGATTCCCATCCCAAAAAAACATAAAGTCCTGGTTCCAGTATAGACATTGGTTTAGACAGTAGCCAGAAGTGTAGACCTGCAAGGAGGAATAGAGGAGGATACTACCCAGCTCTGCTTGACTAGACCAAGTTTAAAAAACCCTTTGGACCCTTGTTATTAATGCCACACATTGTAAATACACAAAGTTAATTTGTCATCATGAGGTAAGTGGACCCAGTTAAACTAAGGTTTAAGGGCTGGCTAATGAGCTTTATGGATTTGGCATCTTACTAAACATTTTTAAGTTACTATATGCATACTATGTGCCTTTGCATCTATACATGATACATGTGTGCTTGAAGGCCATGGGCTTTGGTTAGGTACACTCAAAGGTACTCAAAGGTAAATTGGCAATATCTGTATTACCATACACTCAAAGTAGGAAGGTTAATCTTTCCACAGACTCATAAAGGCCTCCAGTTTTACATGCTGTAATGTGTTGGTATGCAGCCCCATGTGACTTGTTGGAAGGCAGTGTGAAATGATCTGATGATTTTATGACTTTTTGACATTTTTAGTGTGTTTCAAGTGATCTTTGGACATGCGTCTCCATGTGACTTGTTTAAAAACAGTGAGAAATTACTTGATGATTGTGTGTGTGTGTATTCTCAGAACGCTATGTTGCAAATGATTGTTGGGTTTACATAGGAATGATCTGATCATTTTAATTTTCTAATGTGCTGCTAGTGAACAAAATTTCACTATTTCACCAATTTATTTGCCTTAGAGTCAAAATTGGTCAGTTAAATCTGTTTAAACATCACAAGTCATCTGAAGTTGTCATATGGTATCACTGAGATTAATTTGCACTGCATTCCATTCAGGCTATGGGTTTACTTGATTTGTGTTGAAATGCATGACATGCATACTTTTATCCCATTTGAATATCTGTACCATAGCACAAGTCTGATCTGTGAAATTGGTAAATGTTGTGTTATAGTACAGATTTACTATGGCAATTTTGTGATACTCCTAACCTGTTGCAAATCCCCTCTCAAGGAACAGAAATGTATGAGCATGTTTAACTATCTATAGTCTATGTATTACCCTCAACTACTGGCTACATCTTACATATTATCATGTAAGAAGTAGCCAGTAGGATCATTTGGGCTTGTAGCAAGTGACTTGATTTTATAGATCAATGAAATGTGATAAAGTGTTTATCTTCCTTTATTTGATACTGCTCAGTATAAAGCATTCATAAGAGTAAAAAATTGACGTTTAGTTATGCTCTGGTTCCGCTGACAGAGTGACTGATTTTGCAGTCATTCATTGATCTGTTTTTTTTTAATTATGCACATTAATCTCTGTTTTTCACATTTTTGTCTTCCAGTAATCATCATGGGCAGTAAAGAAAAATAGGTTAGTTTATCTGCTGTGTGGAGGACACAAGGTTAGTAATACCCCAGAGCATCCCTCCTCTCTTCCCACTCAGGAAGTCCAACAAGTTTCCAGCACCATGGCTGAAGAGGAATATGGCAGCTTTGTGGACTGGAACCAGATGGGGGATCTGGCCAAGAGCAGTGGGCCCACCAAGGTAGACTGTAAAGACCTGAAAGAGTTCAAACAGATGGCTCGGCAGGGTTACTGGGCCAAAAACCACAAAGTACGGGCACAGGTTTACCAGCAGCTCATCAAAGCCATCCCCTGTCGTACAGTTACCCCAGATGCAGAAGTGTATCGTGACATTATGGGAAATGCAGCTACCAAGAAGCCCTCCTCCCACATCCCACTTCCAGATTTTGTGGATGGAAGTCCTGTGCCACGATACTGCCTGAAGGCAGAGGCAGTAGCCTCGGCCCATCGGATCATCAACTGCGTGGCTGGACAGTTTCCAGATATCTCCTACTGCCCATCGCTACCAGCTGTCACTTCTTTGCTCCTGCACTTCAGCACTGATGAAGCTCAGTGTTTCGAGCATGTCAGCCGCATACTGGCCTGCAACGAACCAGGCAAACGACTGCTGGACCAGACATTCCTGGCCTATGAATCTAGCTGCATGACTTTCGGTGACCTGGCGAACAAGTACTGCGCAGCCGCCCACAAACTGATTGTGGCCACAGCCAAGGATGTGCTAGAAGTCTACTCAGACTGGCAGCGCTGGGTGTTGGGTGACCTGCCTTTCAGCCACATTGTCAGAATCCTGGATGTCTACCTAGTGGAGGGTTACAAGATTCTCTACCGTGTAGCTATAGCCTTGCTCAAGTTCTACCGCAAGCACAAAGCAGGGGCCCAGGGAGCCCAGGGCAGCCAGCAGCAGCAGGATTCAGCCAAAGTTAGGGCGGACATTCAAGCTTTCATCAAGGACATTGCCTCCACAGTCACACCCGACAAGCTGCTAGAGAAGGCCTTCTCCATTCGTCTGTTTAGCCGCAAGGAAATCACCCTGCTGCAACTCACAAATGAAAAATCCCTGCAGCAGAAAGGAATCACTGTCAAACAGAAGCGGTACAGTCAATAATATGATATTTATGGGAAATCGTGAGCATCTATTTAGAAACTATGCGCTGCTTCTAGTGGCCTGATTTAGCAAAGCAACTGCATATGTAGCATCAGTAAAATTACAGGATCTATCAAATTAGCTGTAGGATTAAATATTTCAGGATTTGACAATCATTGTATGTCACTCTTTAATCAAAATATAAGACTATCAATATATTTTCCATTTTCTCTATTTGGCTAATCTTATTACAAGATCATCGCAGTTCACTAGCTCTCATGAAGATACGTTTGAACTGGGCACCTGAATATTGTCTGTTTATCAACTGATTTGAGATGACTTGGACATGCTCTGAATAGCGCCATTATTCAAAATTAAATTTAGTCTTTCTACCCATATATCCGTCACTCTGATTAAATGGACATTCTCAAACATGATTACACTCAGCATGATAAAATGTAAGACACAGGTCTGGGACTATAAATTAAATCACAGTGGTATGCACAGAATGAGAGGGCTGTGATGTGTAAATAGCACAGGACCATTTTAGACTTTTTTGTGAGTTAGTGTAAAAAGGACCTCTGATGGATTACAAGGAATAAGTCAAATAGTTTTATTTGCTTCGTTAGCTTGCTTCCTATGCCCTGCTTTTTTCAAGCTTTATACTTTGTCATGGTTTGAGGAATGGTTTCAGTCGCTCTTGCATCTCATATTATGCTTTTGTCCTTCTTGTTTGGTTTGTGCCACGTTTTTCCTTCCACCATCTTCTGTCTCATCCTCACTCCACTCCTCCTGTGTTTACCACTTTGGTTATTTCACAGCTCTAGGTGGGTTTTCTTCTCTATGCTTCTCTCCAGAGCCACTCTGATTTCTTTCCAAATAATGCTCATTTGTTCTCATAATAGATTATCTTGCATGCATTCATCATCTGCAGTAAATTACATTTTAAAGTTTATGCATCACCAACTGTGTGATCTGCCTCACACCCTGTGCTCTGTACCATCACCTCTCTTGTCCATATTTCCGGGATGTCTCCAGGCGGAACGTGCAGCTGGCTCTTAACCCTGACACCTTCTCCTCCGAGATTGTTAGTGCCAAGGAGATGCGGGACATCTGGTCATGGATCCCTGAGCGCTTTGCCCTGTGCCAACCCCAACTTCTCTTTACCACCTCAAACCATGGTTGTAGCCTGAACAGGTACAGCTCACCTCAATACATTAATCCTGTTATTGGAGCAGGTCTGCTGCATTCAATCTGAATTTTGAGCCCTGTGTAACACTCAGTCTTTGAATTTGGTTTATAGCTAAACAGCTAAAAAGAAACAAAACACAAAAAATAGCTGTGAACTTGGAACAAAAATTGCTTTTTATTGTCTATTTATATTTGCGGGAAACAGACAAATGTGCCTGTACTGCAAAGGAACACAGTCACGTTTTTTTGTCTGTTTTATTGTTGGTATATCTGGCATTTATTTCCCTTTCCTGTTAGTATGTTCCTGTTAGTATGTTATTACTATATCAAAGTATTCAGTCTTTAGTAAAGTCATAACATAGCTATTAGCTGCGTGTTTGCATGCATGTGTGTTTTAGTCAATCTAGAAACCCAAATTATTTTACTGTTGCAATTACATTATTTGGTAAATAAATCTGAGACTCAGTAATGGGGTGGTTATCAAGTAAGTTGCAGGGAATTAAATTTTTACATTTTCCTCCAGATTCTACTCACACTGTGAAGGCTACGAACCCACTCTGCTCCTCATCCGGACCACAGATGCTGATGTAAGCAACACACACATAGAAAGTAAACTCTCTCTGCACAGTGTTGCAGGGAGTGGGTGCAGTGTAATTAAGAATACTAAAATGGGAGTGATGGGAATGGGAGATTGATGCAGCACATACAGTATTAATAAGCCATGAAGGAGAGTCAAACAAAACAGTATTAGTATCACTTTCATGAACTAGCTTTTATTTCACACTCTTCCTCTTTTATATAACAAGGAACAGTTCTAACTTTACAGCTGCACTTATGTTTGGACAGAGAAGCCCTGTGTACTACAGGAGCTTACACCGCGTTCCACATTATTATGCAAATTGTGTTTAAAGGTCATAAAGGTCATTTTTTTGTCTGTCAGTTTAAACACATGGATGGGAATGTGTGTCAGGGCTCTTCCAATCACTCCAATCAATCTCAGACACCTGTGCCAATTAGTTTGCAGGTGAGTCCAAATAAAGGGAAAACTACTTAAGAATGGATGTTCCACATTATTAAGCAGACCACCATTTTCCAGCAATATGGGGAAGAAGAAGGATCTCTCTGCTGCCGAAAAGCGAGAAATAGTTCAATGCCTAGGAGAAGGTATGACAACTTTAGATATTTCAAAACAACTTCACTGTGATCATCGTACAATAAAGAGATATGTAGCCGATTCAGAACACACACGGGTTCGAGCAGATAAAGGCACAATGAGGAAGATTTCTGCCAGACAAATGCGTCGGGTTAAGAGAGCAGCTGCTAAAATGCCACTGCAAAGCAGCAAACAGGTATTCGAAGCTGCTGGTGTCTCTGGAGTGCCAAGAACATCAAGGTGTAGGATCCTCAAGAGGGTTGCAGTTATGCATAAACCATCATCATCGTCATTCAGCCACCCTTAACCAAAGCTCAGAAGCAGAAACGCCTGCAGTGGGCCTACACGTACATGAAGACTCATTTCCAAATAGTGTTGTTCACTGATGAGTGCCGTGCAACCCTGGATGGTCCAGATGGATGGAGTCGTGGATGGTTGGTGAACGGCCACCATGTCCCGACAAGGCTGTGATGTCAGCAAGGAGGTGGTGGTGTCATGTTTTGGGCTGGAATCATGGGGAGAGAGCTGGTCGGCTCCTTCAAGGTCCCTGAAGGTGTAAAAATGACCTCTGTGAAATATGTGGAGTTTCTGACTGACCACTTTCTTCCGTGGTACGAAAAAAAGAACCGTGCCTTTCGTAGCAAGATCATCTTTATGCATGACAATGCACCATCCCATGCTGCAAGGAATACCTGTGCATCATTGACTGCTATGAGCATAAAACAAGAAAACCTCATGGTGTGGTCCCCATCCTCCCCTGATCTCAACCCTATTGAGAACCTTTGGAGCATCATGAAGCAAAAGCTCTATGAGGGTGGGAGGCAATTCACATCAAAACAGCATCTCTGGGAGGCTATTCTGACATCCTGCAAAGAAACTCCAGCAGAAACCATCCAAACACTGACAACTTCCATGGATGCAAGAATTGTGAAGCTCCTGTCCAATAAGGGGTCCTATGTCAAAATGTAATTTGGCCTATTAAGATATTTTTGATTGAAAGAGCTTTTGATTTCAGCAAATATAACCTGCAAATGCTTGCAGTTTAACTAATGGCCATTTTCAGTTGTTTACAACAATAAAATGTTTTGAAACTCTATTGTGCGTAATAATGTGGAACAGTGCATTTTAAGATTTTGATTTTTTTTTTTTAAAAACCGTTATGATTTGGAGGTTCGTTCAAAAACAGTCGAGTTATACTCTAATGCTTGATGACTTGAAAATTATGAGAACTATCATTTTTATAGATTATTTAGGGAAAAGAGGGAAAAATTACATTTGCATAATAATGTGGAACGCGGTGTATATATCAGCTTATATGTCAGTATATATATTTTTACTTTCAATAACCACAAAGCTCCACAATAGCACCAAAAAGTAGACTCAGATTTTATTCTTATTCCTGGGCACTGTGAATAGGTGTAAAAGGTGATGGTAACATGGGTGCTGTATGATTGGATTATGATACTGTAAAGGGATTCCATGTATTCTGTGCGTATGTATTAAAAGAACTAAGCCTACTGATGCTTTTTGCCTCAGGTATGTGGAGCCTTCCTGTCCACAGATTGGGAGGAGAGAAAGAGAGGAGGCAACAAATTGAGCTTCTTTGGCACAGGAGAGTGTTTTGTCTTCAGGGTAAGTTTAGTTATAGTATAGCTGTATAGTTTTTTTTAATATATGACTCACTAGATCATTCTGTGTCTGCTCATTTAGGGGACTTCGAAGAGTTCTTTGAGGATTATATTCATTTTAAGCAGTACCACATTATAGCCACCAGAGGGCAACATCTTTCCTGGTTTCACATGTTCTTGATTTCAGTGTCACTGGCCCCACTTGGCGTGTCAGGCTCCATTTGGAAAAGCCTGTCTCGTAGGTCACAGCTCACCATACTGACATTACCATGAATTCTTCTGTAAATGCAAGTATGCTCATGCTTTTAGTGTGTGCAGGATTGAGCTTTTAGTTACAGTATAATAACACCTGGGCCAGAAATAGAAAAGCAGTCTGGCTCTCTAATGACTCCTGTATGAATTATTTACTTGGCTCTCTGTGCACAGCTGCAGGCTGTCTGAGCCTGCACACCAGAAAACACCCTTGTCTCACACACTGATACTTAAGCACATGCAGATCGGAAACTCTGGTAACCTGATCCAGTAGTATCTGACCTGGTCCTCACCTGACTCCAGAAGGAAATGGAGACTGATGTCTGTCTGATGTTTTATATTTTATTTAATCCATTATTTAACTGTGTAGTCTCATAGACATCATGATGAGTTTTTTAAGCAACACCTGTACAGAATGATGATGATGATTTTGAAACTAGCTCATCCAAGCTGAAGTTATCTTCTTTGACTTGATGTTGTAAGTACTGTATTATATTTAAATACTGTGTATTATATGAGAGCAGAGTGAAAGAGGCTGTGAGAGATCGTTATTAATAAATAATACGATGCAACCACCCACCTCTCTCAGTTAAACATGTTTTTTTCCAAATTTGTAGTCAGGTCAACACATTAAGGATCTAATTGCGTTAAGAAGCAGGGGATTTGTTGTTGTATTGAAGATATTTTTTTGAACCCTTGTATGGTTGTGACACAAGGAAACTGGTATTTTTGTGTGTAAATAAATGTTCATTACTGCTCCATTCAATGTGAGCTGCTCTGGCATGTTAGTTATGATTAATACCTATCTCCTTTTCCAGCTGAAACCAGAGATGGAGCGCTATGAGTGGGTGGTGATCCACCACCCTGAGTTAGCCTCCACCATCAAGAAACATGACGAGGAAGACGCAGCATCCTCTGAGGGCCAAAACGTAGACAGCAATAGTTTAGAGCAGCCAGAGAAACCTGCTGGAGACCTGTCGCCCTTCCTGTCCGCCCGCCATTTCAACCTCAACTCCAAGAATACTTCCATGTTCATGGCTGGCAACTTTGACTCCATTGTAGTGGGTGAGTGGATTATGACTGTATGCTACTTTTGGGTATTTGGCCTCTCTGGTCCCTCTTTATCTGGTATTTTGATTTATTTTGTATTAATGTGAAAACTATTTGCAGAAATGCTGTTATTGTACTTATTTCCTAATAGCTCATACAAACTGTGTTCTACTGTCTGGTCAGGGGGAGGTGAAGGCAACGCTCTCTACATTGACTCCGAGCTGAACCATGGTCGCACTGGCAGGTGTGCCACCTTTGACAACCCCCCCTTGTGTGCTGAGAGCTTCCAGGTTGCGCTGCTAGAAGTGTGGGGCTTCCAGGATGCCATGGCCTCATAATGCTATACTCATACACACGTAGATCCATACATATGTGGACTCTGAGGTGCATATTCCAGCACACATATTTTAACATAGATACATGTTCAAGCAGAAAAACTTGATATGAAATATCCAGCAAAGTGTTTAAGGTGAAAAACAAAGATATGCAAACAGAAATACATCCGTCCTTTTTTTATTTATTATTGCAATTACAAATCTGTGATATTTTTGTGTTTGTTTATTTTTGTATTATGGTGCACTAATTACGTTCAGGTGTGTGGTAATACAACAAAAGTGTTCAGGACCAAGCTGATTTATGGTTCATTTAGAGTTTTTGTTTTTATGTCAGGTTTGATGTCTTCATGTTTGTGCCGAGCTGAAACATTTCGATTTCTGAATGTAAATTCAGTCTTTAATGTTCTGTGGTATAGCTCACTCTGCCAAATTACTGTACAGGTAACTCTGCAGTCCTTTAAAAAAATGTGATTTACCAAGTTGTGTTGATAGACTGAGGCTTACGATCAAATGTGTAAAGTCAAGAGTTAATTCAGTGAGACTTGTTTTTAAATGTTGAAATACAGATTCAGGTGTACTGAGCTCGTACCAGGTTTAATGGATGTTTGGTCATTTCCTGTCACGTTTTCCCACACAATTTGATTTTCTGTACATATGTGGGAGATCTGCTAAATGAATTACAATGGTAAATGTTTGTGAATATCAGTGGTGAAATTGAGTGTTGCCATTTTGCACCATATGTCAAAGCTTTGTTTTGAATGAGTGACAGTTTCTTCTTTTGTATATTAAATGAATAGTCATGTGCAGAACAATACAAAGTTGGGTTTTTTTTTTTTAAGAAAAAACTCAAAGATGTGGTTTACATGTAATGGATATAAATGCAATTTGTTCCTCTTTCTCTTCTTAGCATTTTTCTGTTACTTCCGTCCTTTCCAGTGTGAAGATAGAAACAAAAGAAGTCCACAAATTGTACCATGTTGGCAAAGTGTTGTTGGGATTATATTGTTCAGTTTGTACCTGTATGATGCAACATGTGCTCCAGTGAAATATCAGTTGAGAAATTATAAATGTATTCTACATGTGAAAATACAGCAGTATGCTTTCAGTTTCTATGTAGTCACTGGGGGTTTTTTTGTGTTGGTTTTTTAATCAGTCACATGTGTCTGTGCACCAACAGGGTTACATTTCTTCTGACTGTCACAGAGGTGTGCCAGATGCCTTTTAAAGTCAGCTGACCATGAATCTACATCCCTAATTCACATCTTCTTATGTTTTGCTGTAGTTCTAGGAGTGACAGCAAATATGTTTTTTTTTCCCAAAATTGACACTACACTAGCAACTAACACTAGTTTGACATGAAATTGCTTTGTCTTAAATAACATATCAACAGTAGGTAAGCCTGGCTAGGTCTGTGTCTAAAACACCGACTGCTAAATTACTCATACATGCTTCTTGATGCACACTATCTATTTTTTGTTTGGATGTCTTGTGGACTGCTTTGTGGAAGCTGACAGTGAACTGCATGACTGGAAAATATTTCACAGACGTGAGTCAGACATCATTACAAATATGTCTGTAAAAGCCTCGTCCTTTTAAAAATCAGTTCACTGAAGTCATTGTTAGATTTCAACCAAACCTAATAGAGAAATAACACCCACCAAGCAGGCACTATAGCTAGACTCATTACAAATGTAGCAACTAGCAACTGATATCCTCTGGCTTTTCTATCAGATATTTTTATTAAACATGTCAGTATGAAAGCATTCCATATCAATTGAGGTCAATATGGTGCATTAAGGCTCTATTTAAATGTATGGACGATTCATTTTCAGTGGGTGTGGCACAGGCTAATGTATGCGGAGAAATGTAGTATCTTAGACAGTGAAGTGTTGGTGTAATTCCTTCTGTACAATAAGTGGCATTGACTCTGTCTTGCCAAGGCTGTGCTGTTCATTCAGGATTCACACTCTGCTAATCGCACATGCACGTCTATATTTAGCTGCTCCTTTGGGTGTTGGTCTGGCGCGTCTCCTGAAAACCATGCTTTCCAGCCTCTAGAAGTAAGATGCTTAAGTGTTTAACCCGACACTGAGATGGGTCTCTCCTTGACCATCCCCTGCCCCTCAGATGACGAGGGGCTCTGGGCGGGGGATTAAGAGGCAAACTAAGGAGATCCTGACAAATAATAACACAGACTTAATATTGTATTTTGGAGTGTTAGGAGAAATAGTTACTGATTATATGACACAAATCTCCCTTACTGGTCAACAGAAATTTTCATGATTTTTTTTCAGGCTAATGTCATACAGGATGTTATTAATGCAGGATTAAAGCATTCCCACAACATTACCGTCTTTTAAAGTGATTAGGAAATGACTGAGTTCTTCATACCAGTGAGAATGAAAGACAGAGTTACGTTTTTAGTCACAGGCTGACACCAGCCTAAATGGGAAAAATGCCAAACATGAGAGTAGCTTGCTCTGTGACTTCCTTCACTTTGATGCTGTGCAAATCTTACAAAGGATAGGACTGAGAACTGTATCCTGGTCTGGTGGAAAGGATCTTAATCTTGAGTAACATAAACAATGTTGCCTGTATATCTAGAATCATATCACACCATTAATAATGGGTGCATTTTGAAGAGTCTCTCATCGAATCATGCCCTTGTGAGAATTTCTCACAGTTCCCTCTTTCCCTTTCCTGCAGCATCTGAAAGACTGGCCATTGAAACATATTGTGTTCTTATCCTCTTCCTTACAACCGATTGATCGGTGCCACTCAAGGAGAAGAGCATCCACCTAATCCTGGTAGTGCATCTCTCCACTCAAAACAAACAAGAAACAACAATGTGTAGGTACATGGGCTATCATATTACTGCATGATGTCAGTTGAACTGAGTAAGTATCCCTAACAGGAACATCATAATCCAACCTCAGCAGAAAGGCTACAGTCAGTCAGCAGAATGAGAAAACAAAGTAAAAATCATCTCATTCATCCTGACCTTTTCCTTATTGATGCATCACTTCACACACATCTTCCCCGCCTCTAACTGATCTATTGTTGTTGCATAATGCACCCTTGCATCTGGCGGCTGGAGTAAGATGTTGTGCCAAGTAAAATGTTTGAAAGGAAGGAGGCCTATGATGCTTGTGTAGAAATTGCATCATGAGTGAAGGGGCTTTACAGTGATGTGGGGGGAGGGGTCCATCTCTGGTGCTGACTAGACTGGGCAATGCAGAGGGAGCAGGATGGAGGGATGGATGGATGGAGGACAAGGAGGGGGAGGCACCGGCACCGCACAAACTCTCTCTGACTCACTCACTCACACACACACACATTTTCATCTCTCCCATGGTGTCCTAGCTCCCTCGACCCCTGCTCTTTCTGGATCTCTGAGCCTGCACTTGCTGGGAGCTATACAGTGGAATGGGGATTCTCGGTTCCCTCCCCCCACCACATACACGCTCAAACATACACACTCAGCCTCAAATTCTCTCACTCTCACGATCCACGTTGCTGCATATCACAGCTGACTGTAAACCACCCCCTGCCGTATGGTAGAGTCCTGGTACAAAACGCAGAAATGAGTTTGAACATATTCAACATTAGGAATTTCAGTATTTGGGGTGACCCCTGTAATCAATTATAGTAATATCTTGGAGCATGGTATTCATATTATATGGGATCTGATTTGTAACATAATATATCAGACATGCGAAAGAAATGCAATTTCTTGGTTCACTGTCCTCGGTAGCTAGCATAACTACAACATATTTTGTCTTTAGATCAACAGTGTCTCCACACCCTCTTCCCCATCATTTCATCCTCCTGCTCTTGAAGGGTGAATGCGTAGATATCAAAGGGGAAGCCTGCAGCGGAGCACACCAAAGTGATGCCCGATAGGGGTGACCTTCAAAAAAAGAAGAAAAAAAACCCTAAATGTATAAAAAACCTTCTTTGTGGGAAAAAGCTAATTTATTATTTTAAATCCACACCTATTGTTTCAAAAATGCGTTGTGTGACACAGTACATCATTAACCAACTTTGTTTTAGTGCGCCCCCACACCCAGTCGATGATAGGTTTTATCCGTACGGCTAGTCAGGTGATATTTTCCGCTTCGCCATTTTGTACTGCTGCGCCGGGTATTTATCAGAAGAGTCGTGACTATCCCGTTTACATTGCTAGTTAGGTGGTCAGACGGTTCCTGGTGTACTCGCTTTTACATTTCAAGCCTGTGGCCTTTGATAGGTTTCGCAAAGTGCGATTTTTCGGAGTCGACATTAATAATTAATTTTGTATATTTAGTTTATTTTTATATTGTGTGAGAAAGAATGTCGGCCGAAAGCCCCGAATACTCTCCGTTCTTCGCAGTGATGGGTGCCTCTGCGGCGATGGTGTTCAGCGGTAATTATCACACAGTTATCACCTTTCCTATTTAAGCTGTCTGTTAGTTATAATATATCGCTGTGTGCGTTTGCTGCTAACCAACTTTTTGCATGTATATCGTTCCCAACAGGGTGCTTTGAATTGTCCACCATGGTGCGTCTCTTGAAGCTCACTTGTAAATGCCATCTGCTAGCCTTTGCTAACGTTAACGTCGCAATGCTAACATTGAGCTGCCATTTATTTAGGCTTAACAGCTTGCTGGGGCAGATAAACAATTTGTTCATTTTAGTGTGCCAGTGTTTATTCAGTATTTGTTAGTTCATACAATTATAGCAGCTCGCATTTCCGCTTCAACGTCCGACGGCTAAGACTCGTCGGGGCTAGTTAGTTAGCTGATGACGACTACACAAGTTAGCTTCGACGTTAGCTTAGTTCGCTTATGTACGATATTTACTTATTTTCACTGGAAATAACAATACGGAGAACGATGCTAACTGGTTGGGAACTCCAGCTTCCTTATTGAAGCAGTGCTTATTGTTTCAGAGCCATTTTATGTTTTAGAATGTATTTCGTTTATCCGCCATGCAATCTGCTGCTTGTTAGCTTGCTGCACTTAGCAGAAGGTATACATGTTAGGATGATTTTCACTTTTTCATGAAAATGCCACATTAACCATTGGAGACTGAAGTATGATAAATGCAGGAGATGATGAACATTATACGATAGTATATGGTTTATCTTGGAAGTAGAGCTCAGTAACCAGTGACATTAAATAGGTGCATTAACGTCGCTCTGCGCAAATTGGTGAAACTGCTCATTTCCCAACAATTAGCCAACTGTCAAATCGGTGAGGGCACATCTAATGTACTCGTTATCGTGAGCTAAAAAAACCACTTGCTCTCACAACTTAAGTGAACATTGAAAGCCAGTATCAGCTGGTTAACTTCCTTATTGCTCAAAGGAATGACACAAGGTCACATGATAATCACATGATGAGACTTCTGACTTGTAATTACCGTCTGGTAATGCTGAACTTAGGAAATGTCAATAGAAATGCAGTAGTTAACAAGTTAGCAATGGGTGAGTTCAGGGAAAATATTGCTAATTTTGGCAAAAACTAAAGTGTGTGATACCACTGCTTAATTTTGTGTTTTTGGAGAGAAGGTGTGAAGTGGCACAACAGATCAACTTTGTGACTGTCTTTACAGTCATACTAGTTTTTATGGATCCTTTCGGGTATTAGTTATTCATCTTTTCTTAACCCCAGGCAAGAGCTCCATCATACACCAATGACATACTGTATCATGGCACAGCCCTACTTGTGACACAGGGTCACTAATGGGATGGGTGCAGCTCCAATAGGAAATCGGTGTGCTACTAATTGATCATGTGACGCAGGGCTTTGACCCACTGTAGCTTGGGACCTTTTCCAAAACAGTTGATTTCTGTTGGTGAATGGTGTCTATAGGTTTTCTGGGATATTAGTGAATGTCAATAGCCTGGAGTAGAAATGGCTTTTGTAAATGGAATTTAAACTTTTATTTTTAAACTTTTCCTTTCTTAACAGATTTATATGTCCACATGCTTATTTAATGGCTAAACAGATAAACAAATTTTTAAAAATGTCTTTCAACAAATCAAAAGGGCTGCTGGTATTTCAGAAATTTTTAAATGAAATATGACCCAGTAACTGCTGTTTGAAATATTAACTTAAGAAGCACAATAAAGCATCACAATTCATTATACAAAAACATTTTGTGATACAGCTATGTGAGTTCAACCCTACCTGAAAATGAAAAGCATCTTGATTCTAAAGCCAACCCTGGCCATCGTTAAGGTTTAATTTGTAGCAACAGACAAGGGCAGCATGGTGGTGGTAGTGGCCCTTGAGGCTAGCAGTAGTGCTAGTCTGTTGTGGTGGGGGAGTGACAGCTGGGGAATTAGCTAGCAGAGAGGGGATCATGCTGGCACAAAGAGGGGATGTGGTAGTGGTGGGATGGTGAGGACACTTAATGATTTAAACTTCAACTTTAAGGATTTTACACTACTATTATGGAGTCATTTGCCAGACATTTTAGCCTCTGCTTCTGTTATGTCAGTCATTGTATTGTACATGTGCTGAAGGACAATGACAGAAATGTACAGTTACTGGGATTCTTAATCAAGCAGTCAAATTTTGGGATGTTGATTCATCATTTAGTCTTTAAAATATCAAAACTAATTACAGAAATCCCATCAAGCCTTTCATCAATTGCTCAAGTGACTGGCTTAAAAGTTGTCACTCATTTGGATCTACCTTTCATCTGTAGTAATTAGGTATTTTCTGGAACAGGCTGCAAGTTGCTGAGGTCTTGTGGTGTCAGGTGATGTTGCATTGCTTTAGTGGTCTGGTGATGGTGTCCTGTTGTGAAGACTCCCTGCCCCTATGAAATCTGGTTCATAACAGGTGACACTCACAAGATGCCATCATCAGTGATGACACTAGAAGCAACACTCCCATGTTAGCGTTATGTTTTCTCCAACAGTCCTTCTTTTTAACATAACTTCCACAAGTTAAAGCACTGGCCTGTTGAAATAAGTATAGAACAGACTTCTGTCTTGGATAGTTCACCTGACTGGGAAATTGTAGTGTTGCCTGCAATGATTTTTAATGCATGTTTTTCACATAGCAACATTTTTTTTAATTTTACGTACAATAGTTGGTATGGATATTGTGATTAGAACAGCCTAGTAAGTAGTTTGGTGCTTTTAGTTTTCATTCACTTGGTCTTTTCCCTCTGCTGAACACATGTTCTTCAGTGGAGAGGGGCAAGTGATGATGGCAGCATGTTCAAGACATCCCTCGGTTTCTGACGCTATAATTTCTGCGTGAAGCCTCTTTCTGCACACAGTGTGAGCTACAGCCAGTATGCATTGTGAAAGACAGGAAAGCATTTTTACAACTTTGACCTTCCTCATTTTTCTCACTCATTCTTCATTCACACTCAAACCAGTGCTTCCCCACTCACTCACTATACAGAGCAGACCAATCTGCTATCATGTGGGCATATTGCATGCAAGATCATCCCTAGCTGGAGGCAGCTCCTGCTCTGACATCACAAGACGTCACAAGGCCATCCCATACATCAAATTTTCTGCAGGGAAGAAAAAAGAAAATGGGTAAAAGCTCTTTACCTAAGCTCAGAGGATTAGGATTAAAACCCAGAGGTTGTGCCTCCACACTGCTGCAGAAACAGGCCTGCCACACATCAAACCTTTAATGGTCTGGACAGATTGACATTGTTTGAGGACTCCAATGTTTCTGTCGACCCTTAGCTGACACATATCAGTAAGGCCAAACTTACTAGGTCAGAAGGAGGATAACATTACTGACAGTCACATGTTACACTGGTTGTCTGTGGATGGCTGAATGACTGAAAAAAACCCACCTGTTCTGAAAAAAGGTGGGGGTGTTCCCAAAATCAAATTTTAAAAAGCTTTCTTTTGTATCTATTATCATGGTCCGATTTTATATTAAACTGCAGAGTAAGGTTGTGTGTCTTTCCTTACGCAGATCTAAGTCAATTTGTTTGTAATATATCACATTGTTTGTGATGGGTTCAGAGAATTTAGTTCATTGGCAAAGTCCGACCCTCCACGAAATACCTCAGACATTGCCCAGCTACAATCATGTCTGTGTAGAATGGCTTGAGTGATTTAATCTTGTAGTGATCAAAGAGCCAAACCATTCACGTTTTGAGCCAGGGACCTGTAAACTGGAATTCTAAATTTGTTGTTCAGTCAATGCAACACCACTTCATAAGATCTATGATTAATGTTTGCTTTGTAATGTGATGATGGTATTGAGTGTGTTGGTTGAAAATGTTTTTTTTTACAGAGGCAGGTAACAAACTTTCTAGCAGAGTGATTTTAAATCTGACACAACTCGTGTTGCGTTCCAGAGTCAGCTCAGCTGCCCTGGGGTCTGTCAGAGAGCATGTGAAGTCCCACATATTCCACATGCATTCTAGATTTTATGCTTCACAGGCTATTTTTGAAAATCCCTGCCATTGGTTTATCATCAAAACTATCCATATTGTAAATACTCTGATTCTCCTTTTATAATATGTAATTAATATCAATAGTCTACCATTCTAGATTTGTGAAGTAAACCAAACGCAGTTGGTGATAGGTGTGATATGATCTTTCATGATTCCTTTTAAATTGAGTCTTTCTAAAGTTTATTAATTGTTTAGAAATAGACACTCTTACAAATAGTGCTTGGCATCACAGTGACACAGTAGCCTGAGTCTCTTTACTTCTAACAAATCTTCACTATCTTCTTTCATTAAAATAACTCTTAACTCTCTCAGTGCACACAAAGTTACAGTAGTATATGTAATGCCAGATGTTTTGGCTTAGGGACGAGGTGGGCTTTTGTTCAATTTTATATCACTGTTTTATTTAACCTGTGGATACAAGGTGATACAAGGTAATACAATTCTTTCAATTTTCTGCTCATATTAGACCATATTGATCATTTAAAAGTGGACATTGACAAAAAATGCTTTCCTGTATCCACGCACTATTGGTAGCCTTTTTTTTTTTTTTTTTCCTTTATAAACATGTTTGCGTCACTGATTGATGGCATCAGTCTGGCCCAAAAAAAAATCAATATAAGTAATTGGGGAACATGGCTCGCAGCCATGTGCACATTTGAAGATTGGCCCACACAAGCTTCTAGTCTGCGTACAAATCCATTTGCCAAAAAGCCTTGCAGTGAGTCTTGGAGTTAACCAAAACTGTCTCTAGGCAAGCTCAACAAATAAAGGGTAGGGTACCTGGGGCTGTATGCACAAGGCTGGCTCCCAAGATGATAACTACTTTTCAGATTTAATCATCAGTGTGTTGGCATTGAAGAGGCAAGTAAACTACGTTGCCAGGTCCTTGTTTTTATGATATGATTGTTTTTACGATGATGATGATGTTTTACCATGTTACATAAGTTTTACTGACTGTTATGTGAGCATTTTGACATCTGTTCACAAATTGCGTACAAGAAGCATTTAGTTTTTCTGTGTTTTCATGTAGAAGTTGAAAAGCAGATAGCAATGGCCATATTTAGCACCAAACCAGCATCTTTAAATCTAAAATATACAATGTTTTCAGCGGTTATATATTAAATTACAAGAAAATGTATGTTTAAAAAACTGCTAAAAGGTCGAAGAACAAAACGTTGTGTGTATGCACCCAATATATTTGATGCTATACCATGGTCAGTGTGAGCTTTTACTTGCTTTTGCTGTGAATAAATAAACATGTTCACATTTACACACACCTGCATGCACACATGCACACACCTCTTGACATGAGGGAAATCTTGCCACACCAACACTGATTCACGACACATTGCACTCCTCTGACACGCTGAACACACTGTAAATCCCCTTGAGGCAGATTGATATTGATGCTGGTTTATAAGTGTGCTTGATTTAACATGACTAACTCATCTCACCTGGAAGCTCTTTAATTCTTTGTTGTTGTGCAGAATTATAATTATAAATTTAAAGGATGGTCGCTATTCTATATTTGGTATTATGTTTCCCAATTTTAGAGCAGGGTGTGATCATTGATTTCTCTCCGTGTCTCTCTACACTCAGACTTGTTAGTGTGAGACGTAAGGGGCACTATGCTTCCTCCTCAGCGGCACAGGCCTACAGAGCTATTATGCTGATGAAGCATTTTGCTCTGCTACTTCCTTTCACACAACAGTTATGCTAGCCTAAGACTAGCATGGAGTGGAGATGGCACACAGCAGATTTCGCATGAGAGTCCCCTCTAGCCCCCCCCCCGTGCTGATGTAGTTTCTGGAGATGTGGTATCCTGCTTGTCTTATGATGTCAGCAGTTCAGTTCCCTGTGTGCTTAAGCCTAATGAAGCTTTTTTTCATCCAGTGATTTACAACTCTGCAGCTATCTGGAAAAGTCCATTCTGTAATTGGAGAGGCTGAAGCAGTTTGAGGAGATGAGACACATATGCACATAAAGCTGACTTTTTTTTTTTTTTGGTTGCATAGTATCTGTGTTAGTAACAGGATCAGTTATTTCCCTCCTGACACAAGCTTAATTCTCCAAGTGGAGCCATGATGGATTTTTTAGGGGAAAAGAAACTCATAACAGTAGTCATATTCTTACTCCATCGCTTATTTCACTTCTGCTTAATTGTTCAGCTGTGCTCTCTGGTTTCTGTCATCTGTCTGCTAGCCTGCTGTAACTTTCATTGTTTCTATGCTAGTTTACTATCCTGTTTTTATAATCAAACTAAAATCATCTTCTGTCTCATCCCTACTAGCCTTGGGAGCAGCCTATGGCACAGCCAAGAGCGGTACGGGGATCGCCGCCATGTCTGTGATGAGGCCGGAGCTCATCATGAAGTCAATCATCCCCGTGGTCATGGCGGGTATTATAGCCATCTATGGCCTGGTAGTAGCAGTGCTAATTGCCAACAACATCTCAGAGAGGGTCACCCTCTACAAGTGAGTTCAGTTGACCACCCATCATAAGTCCAGATATTGTGTTGCTGTTTAATTTACCTGTCAACATCTTGCAAAACAAAATTGAGAAGGAAATGTTGTATCAGTGGGAATGATGATATGGCTATGTCCCTTGTCAGGTTTGGCACAAATCATAATAAAAACAGTGAAGCAATTGCACAGATGCAGCTTCTCACCTGTCACATCACTGCATATTCCCAGGGCATAGTTTCATATTTACATGTGTCTGCAGTTTAGATAACTTGATGGACGTAAACCTGACATTCTGAGAAAGGAATTAATGAAAATGTTTTTTGAAGAAGTACGGGGTTTTAGAATACAGAGGCATATAAAAGATGCAATGATGCCAATCTTATCATATTTAAATTACATTTGGTATTTAAAGTAAGAATATGGACATCTCTACAATAAATTGAGTGCACGACTCGACTTAAAATTACAGTCATTCCTTCTCAGATTTGTTTTCTGCACAGCTTTTACCAGCCCTGGTGTATGGGAACTAGTACTACTACTGCTTTTATCACAGACTGATCAGTTGTAAAAATAAAAGATGCTTTGACTTTCTGATGCTCCATTAAAGTGATCTTTGTTGCTTAAATAGTTTACTCAGATTACCCAACCATCAAGTAATTGTCCCTGGTGCTGACTAACATTTGTCTCTGTGTGTTTAGGAGTTTCCTCCATCTGGGAGCTGGGCTGAGCGTGGGCCTCAGCGGGCTGGCAGCAGGCTTCGCAATCGGCATTGTGGGCGATGCAGGTGTTAGGGGCACAGCTCAGCAGCCGAGGCTTTTTGTGGGCATGATCCTCATTTTGATTTTTGCTGAGGTCTTGGGTCTCTACGGGCTCATCGTTGCCCTTATTCTCTCCACGAAATAAACACCCAAATATCTCCACTACAAGATCTGTCCTTTATGTTGCTGCTGGAGAAAAAGTGTAAAATGGGAAAAAATCTTAAAAATTTCTGCCACACAAGATGAAAGAAGTGAAGGCGGGGAAAAAATGAATTAAAATGGCTCCATAAATATGGTCTTATCTCAACAATGTGTACAGTTGTCCCAATTTGATAGTCAACTTGTAAATGCGCAATGTAGTGATTTGTCTGTCTTGTGTGTGTGTGTGTGCGTGTTTCAAAACAGTTGTATGATGAAGATTCCTTTTTTCCCTCCACTTATTTCAGGCCTTGAGGCCAGCTGAGACAGCCTGGCCTCTGGTCTCGGAGAGCTGACCAAAGGGCCACACAGCTTTTTCTCCTCCCATATCAGCCTGGGAGTTGACACAATTTCTGCATTAATCTTGAGGATCTATTTGTAAAGAGAAATGTATATGGACTTAAGATTTTTTTCCACTGATTTTATTTATAAAAAATTGTTCATTGAACTGTATAATGCAGCAAAAGTCTTTAATTCCCCAGGATATATTATACATATATATATACAGACATATAAATATCTATATAGATAGATTTAATGCACTGTGGGGTTATTGTGATAAGTGGTTGGAATTCCTCTGGATGTAATTCTTGGTTTAATAATTAAGACTGCCTTTAGTATGTTGCTGGTGAAGTGGGAGTTTTGTGTGTAGCTGTATTCTAATCATTACGCAAACATTCTCAAACTTCAGTGTTTTTCCTGTAGTACTGCTGTTTGCATTAAAGGTGTGTGCGCCCCGTGATGGGTCTCACAAGTGTAATTTCCAAATTTCATCTCCTCTCCATCTTATTCACCCTCTTCATCTGTGGCTGTACTTCATCTCTTCCACATTCTGGCCATTAAGATCCTGCATGGGTTTCAGTGTCTTGTTACTGTTGGATATGAAGCTGAGGAGCAGGCTAATTTCAGAAGATTTAATCCAGATCAAAATGCTAGTAAATGTCAAAATGCCCCCCAGAAATTCCCCCAGAGAACCGATGGCATCATTTTTAGTGTGCAACTAGAATCCACTGGGATTGATGTTCAAACTTTGGCCTAGTGTCACACAAGGACCAGTCCAATTTGATCTGGAGTTTGTTTTCTGAAAATGGAACTGCTGCTGACACGTTTACTGAAGCGCCAATCTACAATCCTGTATTACCACTGGTATTGAAGTTACCCTGATGTGTCGACGTGTGTCGCAATCGAATTAAAGAAGATTCCAACTTAGATTCGACTGGCTTCCAAACACAAAATGTAGTGTTTTCAGGACTGTTTATTTTACTGAGACAATACAAATCTTTTACAGGCAGCATGACTTTGCATTTTTATCACGAAATGTTTCTGAACTTGTGAACAGATAAGATGTGCGTTAATTAATCATCTCTCTGTTTGACTCTGAGGTAAGAGCTTGCAGTGTTCACTGTGGTTAACACCACATAATTGCAACTGCATCAACTGAAAGATAACTGCAAACAAAGCCTGCACTGTACTGTTGGCTGTTGGATTCTGATTTAAAAAAAAAACAAAAAAACACAAAACAAGATAATCTTGAAACTTTATATAATTAACTGTACAAGACAACTGCAACATTATTCCATCTGCACATTAGTATTCCTGCATTAAACGTTTCAGTTTTTATGTGCTAAAAATGGGAACACATTTAAACAAACATTTTGTGCAAATAAAGTGATGACTTAAGCTGTTTGGAGGCTGTTGAGCAGAGTCTGAGAAATACTGCTGATGGCACTGAAGGTGGCACTGTCAGGAAATGACTGCATGAAGTCTTTGCCTTCCTCTATACTGGTGCTGAGCAAAGGATCCAGGGGCACGGATCCTGAAATGGAGAAGACATAATGTTGATTACTGATCTTCTTTGACCTAAATAACAGCATCACTGAAAATCACCACTGTCATGCAATGAAGAAATGGTTCAGAACTAACTCATTCCTGAAAGTAACACTATTAACTGATATAAAAATAATAATCAATAGTGTGGATCAAGTGGATGTTAAAGGGCACTGACTGCTTAAACACTTGAATGTTTAAAGCAAAGCAACACTGTTAGATACAGCTGGCTTCCCACTGCCACAGGGTAAGCTGAATTAGCTGCATCATTCCTCAAGTGATTGATCTGCACACAAAGCAGATAACCACCGAGGGAAAATGTAAAATGATCTATTCATTTTGCCAACAAGTATTGATGGGTGTGCATAATGTCCTTACCAAGGTATTTTAGTAATGCCGCTTTAGTGAAATCTGGATCAACCATTTTGGCAACATAGCTATAGCAGTGATGTAAAATGCCTCCTAAATCATGAATGGTGGCTATGGAGTGATGTACAGTCACAGTGTGCTGTGACACCCTGTGGCTGGAAGCTAACATTACATGCAATTCAATCCCATTGATCTCACCTAAGAACACTGATCCAGTGAGTTTGGCCAATTCTTCACCGCCACCTTTTGAGAATATGTTGCTGCACTCCTGAAAAGAGAGAATATTTCTCATTATGGATACAGTCTAACTATTTCTTTTGAGAGGACTGTTCAAACATTTATATGAAGGTTTACACACAGAGCAGTGTGGACAAACAAAGCCACTCATGTTCTCTATGATGCCCAGGATCCGTACACCTGTCTTCTTACAGAAGGTGATCTCTCTCCTCACGTCCCCTGTGGATACTGCCTGTAGTCAGCACAATACCAGAAAACATAAATGTTTGATGAAAGCAAGTCATTTTTGGGTAGCTGTTGGGGTATGAAATTAGCAGGATGACAACATAATATTGGCGTGTGTGTTTTGCTCTGGGTCTTGTTAAACAACACAACTGAGCAACAGCACTAGTCAATTTTCTCCTCCACCTTGCTTGAAAGTATATATTCTGGACTGAATATTATGTGTGGCTGAAAAGGTAAACAGACAAAGCTAAATTTATGAGCTTATATGATTTTTGAGTTCAAACCACCCATGTTCTTTATTTAGTCTCCTTGCTTGTACAGTGTGGTCTTTCCAGGCAAGTAGGTACCTGTGGTGTGGTGACCAAAATGGCTCCATCCACTCTGCTGTGTTTTTTGAGGTTCTCAAGTACTGCCAAATGCTCATCAGATGTCCCTGGAGGTGTGTCCACCAGCAGCACATCCAGCTCCCCCCATGCTACATCTGACACAAACTGGCCAATCAAAGCTGTAGGACAGGACATTCAGAGATTGGAAAAATATTGGGAAAAGAAGTGTGTAGATATGTGTAGACATAGATGTTAGTAGACTTGAAGTATGTCAACTTAATGAGGTTTAACATGACATTAGGTACCATTATCAATACTGATACAGTCCCTTCAAAAAGTGCTGTACCAACATGCCAGGTCAAAACAAACAAACACCAATAATGGATCAGTACAAACAGAGAACAGAGTACCAGTTTTCTTGGGCCCCCTCCACACCACTGCTTCATCTGGGTCCTCCAACAGGAAGCCGATGGACATGAGCGAAAGGCTCTTTTGAGCATCAGTGTACACGGGCACCCATCCTGAGTCACACTGGTGCACATCAGGCCGGCCGACGCTCAGCATGCGGGGTATACTGGGCCCACACAGGTCAACGTCAAGGATGCCAACCTAATGAACACACCAGCCACAGCAACGTACGTGTGAATCTTAGATGGAACAACAGCACAGCAACATAGACATACAGCGGGTCTTTGAACTCACCTTCTTGCCAGCGTGCCTGAGAGATAGCGCCAACTCTGTGGTGATGGTACTCTTGCCTACACCTCCTTTACCTGATAGGACCAACACAACATGCCGAACCTGGGCCAAGTTCCCGTCTCGCATGAGGAGGAGACCATATGGATTAGTACACCACGAGTGAAGCCATAAAGATTATTTCTAATGCTTAAACTTCTGTCAAGTGTAACCCAATTGTCACTAAAATAGGCAATTTAAACTGTCAAGTGGTCAGATATACCGGCAAGACAAATGTCGCAGTTAGGACCAATCAGCTTAAATGATAGACGTTTTAGCAGCTGTCTGGACTGGATATTTGAAACTTAAGATGATCTTCAATTACCGTCTGCTAGCAAGTTAGCTAGCCTAACAATTTATAATAATTAAGAAACTTTCATCTCTAAAGAATAAAGATAGTTAGACAAACAACAATACGGATACGAAGTTAACTTCCTAATGAACTTTCTTGAAGAGGAACTTTGTCCTACCATTATTTTGTTCCATATTTTGTACTTGGAGATACAACCATGCATTTAGCACTGAGCTACGGTACTTCCGTATATCGTCACGCGCCATTTAGCCAATCTCACTGCGGGTTTTACATCTAAGTCCCACCTATTTGCCGACTCCACCAATAGGCTACCGGTGTGTACTAGGGTGCATTCGATCACACTACAAACGCTCAACATTAACGGCAAAACGGGAATGTTGTGCTTTCGTTAGTAAAACGTCTTTGAATGATTATTTAGACGGCAACGACCTGGGCTAAACGCTTCACTCATAGGTTTTTATATGCTGTATATCGGTTTTGTTCATCATATTTTCTGGATAAACTAACTTTTAGAGTTGTGAATGGTTCTTAATGGATAATAGTTGCTCATGATTTTCGGGAGCTCTAAATCTTCTGGTTAAGTCATAAATGATGGTGGTGGGGGGGTTCCCTCCTCGTGTTATCAAGTCACCAGACCACACATGATGATCTCCACATCACTTGGGCCATAAGTAGTTATCCCGCTTAGGTAAAGGTAACTCAACAAATTAACATTTACTCCTCCCCCACATAGGGCTTATCCAGTCAGAGGAAGAGTAGGGCGTGGAGAGGTAATGTTTACGTTTAGCTTACAGAGAAGTGGGACAGAGTGCAAACTGCACCTGTTACACGGCTGGTTATAGAGGCACACTGAAGTTCAAATGAGCCACTGCAAGACAGTGTATAGGAAGACTACAGCAAGGTAGGAGCATAACTTCTATTTTCGATAAAAAAAAATATTAGCGATGTACTGTGTTTATTTTTAAAATAGTGATACAGCAAAACATCAGCTATAGTGTTACATTTACTGAATCTATAAGTAGTATCTGCAGTGATTTAAACATTCAGCTGATGCTGTATTCTAGATTGACTTACAATAAAAATTACAGATAGTCTGAGTGCAATGTGCAATTAATACCTAAAAGGTTTTCTGAAGTTGATCACAGAGAAAGGACATGAGATTCCGCTGCATTTGAAGGGAAAGTCTGGCAGGACATGGACAGTGATGTGATCTGAAATATAAAAATCATTCACGTCATTCTCAAGTTCCCACTGCCACTGTGTTCGTATCAGTCCAAACATGGCTACTGTAGTTTGTCCTGACTGGGCCGTCCAGATGATGCATTTACAGTATGTAGGGTAAGGCCTAATTAAAATGAGACTAGCTGCAGACTAACTAATCTAAATTATTGGCAGTTATCTCCTGCACCTGCTTGCAAAGCAGTCACCAGCTGCTATGGTGAGTGGTGGCATTAGCTGAGACATGCTATCGGGTTGTGGTGAATATTTTTTTTTTTAAAGTCAGTAAATCTTGAGGTATCCAGTTTTTGACAGGAAGCTTTGATGAGAGGGGGAAGCTACCATTATTATACATTTAAAAGTCTTGCTTGTGTTATTACATAGTCTACAAATACATTTTGGATATAGACAAAATTCTTATAATGTTTTTGTCAGTAGGTTTGTATCAACTTCGATAATTGTTGAGTCCTTAATCGAAAACCTCTTGACGATGCAAATGTTGTGTGTGTATGTGCTGCTGTAGTTCTTCACTTTGTCACAATGGAGCAAATGATGACGTTAATTACCACTAAAGATTATTGAACAGAGGTGGCTAAATCATACAGGGACATTTCATTTACACTTCCAATGACCAGAATTACATCCAAACTTGTTTTAAGTTTTGAATTAAAATGAGATAAAGAAAGATAATTATGTAGGAAGTTGCCTCAGTCGATATCAGCAGGGGTGTGAACAAGGATATTAGAATCTGTACTTTATGATTGGTACATATTGGGTCAGGTGACCTTATCTGTGTCGTTGTGCTGGTGGAGTGTGCTGAAAGACATGCTGCCACAGTGGCACAGTGGAGGGTTGGGTTTAAAGGTTAAGCAAGTGCATGGAAACACCTCCTGCTGCCAACTGTGGCATATGGGGCAGAAGGAAATAGGCAAGCTGGAACACAAAGATCATTATATAGGTGAATAGATGAGTTTACTCACAGGAATGTTTTGCAGGTTCACATTGGCAGTGAGAGCGGTTCACAATTTCAACTGACCTACTTTGAATTAGTGAAAAATTTGAGTGACATACTCACACTCCCTGAGATAGCTCACACTTTTCTGATACAACCTCACCATAAGAAGAATATAACTTTTAATTCAACTGTCAAATTTTATAGAAAAAAACATATTACAGTGTAAATTATGTTTTTAAAATATGACATAATGGAGGTTTATATGCTCTCCTTATGGTTTTATGATATATATTTTTTATTTTTTATGCCTCATTTTACAGTTAAACCCTCAATATGAAACAGGTTTAATAGGACAGGTTATTTCTGTCTTCCTTCCTTGAATACAGCCAGGTTTGGAAAAAGTGTAATTAGATATGTGTCAGAAAATAATCTGACTTTAACAAACAAAACAAATAGTAAATAAGTGGGTGAACCATGAGTTCAACTCTGACCTTACTTGACATAAATACAAAGTACATGGCCTACCCTACATATGCCAGCTGGTTGTAATGCACTGGATCTGCTGTCCACAGAGCTGCCATGCTGAGAAGAAGCAGGAGCGGACGGGCTCGGCATTTGGCCTGGAGCGAAACACGACAGGAAGCAGATGCCATGGCAACAATCCAGACATCGGACAGGGAGGAATGGGAAGGCCAGGCAGCGGCACAGGTAAGACAGTGACGTTTATGGAGTGGAACAGAAGAAAAGTAGAGCACAGAGAAGAGAGGGAATTAAAAACGTGTGGGAGATTCAGATGAAATGTATGCTTGGTATGACTGGAGAAAGAGACACGTGTTAGAGGATAAGAAAAGGTACAACCATGTGTGAAAGATGATATTTCTACCTGAGTGCCAGTAGTTTTCCACTGGGACAGTTGCCTGTCTGAAATGGCTATGTCTAAGACACCATTGGGTCTCGAAAGGCAAGGAAGGGAAGCTCAGTATTTTTGGAAGGGGTCTAATTTTACTTACTAGCACACATGACCGCTCTCACCAATAAGAGCCATGAACCGCTAGTAGGGAAAAGGCAGTCTTGTTGAGTCTTCGAAACATAGCGTATGGTTAATGTGGCTCTCATTTGGCTGTAGTGTGTCTGTGTAGTGCCAAAGACAGTAAGATTCAGATATCTTTCCAAGCTGTTTCTCTTTTAGGTGTAGGCTTTAGAAAAAGGCATAACGGCTGCCAGCAGAACTGAGAAAACAGTGACTACAATCCTAAAGCCAACATCCCTGTGCCATGGCCATGTCTGTGAACTTACAAGATGCTGTTTGTGTGAAACAGATGAGCAACCAGGAGTCTGAGGTGGATTACCTGCAGAGTTCTCAGGCTGTGTCTGAGGTAGTGGCCTTGCCAAGCACTGTGCCAGTGATCGGGGAGTCTTTCTGCCAGTGTGACCGACAGGAGGAGCTCAGCCCAGGCTTTGGTGTCTCCGGTGACTGCCTCTGTGGGGAGGAGGATCAGGGTGAGTGGAAGCTGATGAATGCAGTCATACAGCATGTAAACACACACCTGGGTGCAAGGTAAATTAGCACCCGTGGAATTGGACGTGGGCAGACTAATACCAGGAGTTGGCAGTATTGTGAAAGTATATTGCAGTCAGCATTCATGGACATAAACTACATATTCAGCGATGTCCAATTCATTCAGTTAACCAGATCAGATCACAGTAATGAAAGATATAGAACAAAAAGATAAACTTTGCCAAAGGTTGCCATTATTAGGATTTATCCACTGGAGAGAATAAATGTCTTTAGTACTGTTTCATGGCAAACCATCCAACAGTTCACATATTTTTACATCACCTGTGTCACAAAAATGAGTTTATTACAAATCACAACTATCCTGCTAATATAGCTGCTTGCTTATAGATGCAGGTTTTGACTGGGAGTGGGATGATCACTTCAAGTCTTCTGGAGCCTTCCTCAGCTGCGACAACAGGAAGGTGAGCTTTCACTCAGACTACAGCTGTGGCACAGCCGCCATCCGTGGCACCAAGGAGCTCACAGATGGTCAACACTTCTGGGAAGTCAAGATGACCTCACCTGTCTATGGAACCGATATGGTGGGTGTTATGTTAGCCATGACCTAAAACACACGTGGCAATGTTTCAGTGTCTGTGTTTGATCTGATGGGTGTGCAGATCAGTATTACTGTTGGTTATTGTGTCAGGATCTTGTTTCTACTGTTACTTTGGTGTAGATGGTGGGAATTGGAACTTCAGAGGTGAACCTGGAGAAGTTTAAATACAGCTTTGGCAGCCTGCTGGGCAATGATGAAGACAGCTGGGGGCTCTCCTACACAGGTTGGGGAACCAGAATGCAGATATTCAAACACAGTGATTTATTAGAGGAATCTGTGAAACTAGATTGGTGCTGACTGCCAGTGGTCAAAAGTATATTTACTGAAGGACTGTGCTGAGTGATTTTGAAGTACTCTTACTTAACTTGAGTATTTACATTAAGGACTTTTTACTTATAGTCCACTACATTTCAGAAGGAAATACTTTTACCGAAGAACTTTTTAGTCGAAAAATGCATTTAACAGGTGAAATTACTACTTGCTTACAATATAACAAATTGTTTTTAGTATTCATATGTTCAAAGTAGCTCCAACAAATATACTGTATTATCCCTCTTGTTTAAAGGTCACCTCCAACACAAAGGGGAAAAAGTGAAGTTCTCCTCCAGGTTTGGCCAAGGCTCCATCATAGGAGTTCACCTGGACACCTGGCAAGGCACCCTGACCTTCTACAAGAATCGCCACTGCATAGGTGCGTGTTTCTCTGTAATTTAATAACATAAAACACGAAAAACAGCATTTTGGTGTCTCTAAATGTTTTCACCCTGTCACTTGTGCTACAACAAGGTGTTGCTGCCACGAGGCTGCAGAACAAGAAGTTCTACCCCATGGTGTGCTCCACAGCAGCCAAAAGCAGTATGAAGGTGATCCGTGCCTGCTATACACCCACCTCCCTGCAGTATCTTTGCTGTGCCCGGCTCAGACAAATGTTGCCCCACTGCCCAGATGTACTTAATGCTGTGGAGCTGCCCCCAGGCCTGCGCACGCTCCTCCACATGCAGCTAGGCTGGGTCTTCTCCCTCAGCAGCAGTCCTGAAGCCTCGGAGCAGCACAGGGACTTGCCTGAGGATTCACACGAGGGGATGAGCCTGCCTTCAAGCCACAACCCCAGCCCCATCCCAAGCCCCACATCCACCCTGGGTACCTGTGCTTCCCCGAGTCCCTGCACCAGCCCACTTTCTGACTCAGGCCCATACCAATGCCCCTGTCAAATGGCCCTTAAAACCCAACCTTGCACTTGCTGCTGCCCCCCAACTCCTCCCAGCAGCGACTACGATAGCTGCTGCTCCGAGCCAGAGGATTACCAATGCAAAAGATGCCGCTGGACATGACTCAGTAGTCAAAATATACTAGTAAGTGTTTGCTACACAGCTATTCTACCATTGCCATCAGTCAATCTCATCTTTTAGCCAATCAACATATGGATTGTTGAATGAGTGGATTGTTGCCTCTCTTTTATTATTTGATGAGTTTATGATGTTGAAACAACCTCGTCAGTGAATGAGGAGAAAGGAATGAGTGCGTAGTGAGTGAGATATTTATTAGAGTGACGTTGGGGAGACATTCATGGGGAGAGCCATTTGTGCTGCTCTGATCTTTATGTTTTATATGCCAGTCACTGTCTTTGAAAGGCCCAATGTTTGCCAGATTAGACTCTGACAAAAAAAATAATATCCTGGTAATCTTGTGTACATTTATTATTCTCAGGGATCGACTCCAGGGAGGGAAAAGGAGTTGCTTTTTGATACTGTGGAAATGACTTTTTTGTATTGTAAAACGTGTGTTTTGTAATGAGCATTTTGGCTTGAATACCAACAGCAGTTGTGTTCTTGCTCACAAGAGGAGTTTTTCTATTTGCAGTTGTTTATGAACTTTCTTACTCAGGAAATTATCTAAAATAAAAGAAAAATAAAGTTCTGTTGCAGCTCATTTTTATAGCCTTATTTCACAAAGAAACATAATATTCATATTTTGCAGAGGTCTCTGTAACAAAAGACATTCAGTTGTTATATTTAAATTATACAAATATACAAATCACACCATATAATTTCTTATTTTTTAAATTAATATATTCTACTCCTAAATTCAGTGGAGGTAAACTAGTGCTTTACTGGTATGTGAACATGATATCTAAGGCATATTTTTAGCTTGTAAACATCAACATTAACATATTAGCAGCCAAGTGATGACAAAGTGTCATTAGAAACTAGATGAATCCTCGCTGACGTCCATCCATCTCGTTCTCAAGTGGACAAATCAGTCCAGGACCAGCTGGGGGTTCTGGGCTGTGAAGCAGCGGTAAACTCGGGCCGATATCTCTGGCCCTACTCGCCTCTCTTTACCTCCACTCTTTACTAAGAGACCAGCCAGAAGCCCCTTTCTGTCCTCCTCTGACTCCAAGCTCTGGTATGCCTAAAAAAACATTTTAAATTGAATCATCTGAATTTATGGATTCACATCTACAATTTAAGAACATTCAGGCTTACTAAATACTAAAATAATCCACCAGTTAACATCAAAAACATTGCCAGCAAGCTAAAGACAAAGCCCAGGTTGGATTTTGTACCCCCTAAAATGTTTTTAGCAATGACAAGCAGCTATTTATCCAAAATGTCCCAGCTACACACAGTGGGAATACAGGCCAAAACCCCTGCTAGTGTCGGGGGCTCTGCTGAACTATACGGACGCGCACTGATGTGCACAGTACCTGTAGCAGCAGCTGAGGAGACGGGTAGGCTGCAGTCACAGCAGAGGCCACGGCCGGACTGACTCTGTTCAGCTGTTGGATCTGTTTGCTCCAGACCTGGATCAACCCAGACCCATCCTTCTCCACCCGTACCCCGCTGGCCCATGAACCATCTACACAGAATGGCAGCTCTGCACGTTCCGTTAGCAATCTGGAAGGACATGGTAGGACATCTTATAAGTTTATAAGTGAGGATAGATTACTTAGTAATTAAAGTGATGGATCTAATTGTGTTTAAATGTTGCTCTGACTGCTCTGAAAGCAACAATATTCACTTCAGGGAAGACTAGACAGAAGTCTGTTGGGAATTGTCCTTGTCTCTTAACATGATAACAGCTAGAGTGGTTGCTCACTTGAAAGGGCGCCTTGATAAGGCCTTGGTGACGGCACACACATGGTTAGTAATCTCCTGCCAGCCATCCAAGAAGACCAGTGAAATGTTCTTGCAGAGCTGTAGGTACACCAGAACCTGGAGAGGAGACAAAGAAACGCTCATCTTCCATACTAGAACCTGATTAGTTAAAGCTCCGTTTTAAACCATAATGTATAGAAGAATGTGTACTCTATACGTTAAGTCTATACAGTGTTTCAGAAAAATGTAACTAACTTACCTCCTCTATGTCCAGATGCTCTATTCCCAATTTAGATTGTAGCGTCTCATCTAGTAAATGCACACCACGAGCATCGGTTCTGTTGGTAAATAATACAGTAGGTGAGACATCAGAGATTAATACAAATACAAAATATGTATCTAACAGGGTTATAAAGTGCCTGTTCTACAAATAGGCCCCAGTCACAGACGCACACACTCACCTGTAATCTGGTTGAGAGTCTGTCACCAAGAGAGTGACAACCTTCTTTGCATCCCGGTTGAGACACTCCAAAAGAGGGCTGAGAAAAGACGCCACGTCCACCTCCCCACCTTCACTGTCAAGCATCTGCAGTGGCAGCAAAATAACAAAGTTGCTGTTGTGTACGGTGTCGTCAAAGTTAATTTGGCTAATTCATGTGCTTACTTTCTTCACAGAGACCAACGTGTCCATGAAGTCGGTCAGATCAAGCACCAGAACCACTTGCTCCTCCTCCACTGAGGCCTTGCCGTTATCTCCCTGCTGCAGACAAAATATTAAAGATCCCACTGAATGACTTAGAAAAAGAATGAGTATATAAGTTGAATTGTAGCAGATTATTGAACATCAATGACAAAATAGTACAATTAATTCAAATATACAAACTGCAGACGTCAGGATCACAGAAGAAGTCACTCTATGAATGAAAAGAAAAAGTCCAAGCATGTATATTTAACATGTTCACCCCAGATTACAGTACATATGGCTGCAGGTGGTGCTGCAGGTGGTGGAGCAGTAAGTACAGAAATTTAGACACAGAAACATGAGCTGCCTACCTGTGGTAAATCTCTGGTCCAGGTGATGCTGCGTGGGACCTGCTGGCTCTCGATGCTAAACCTCCATTCAAATGTTGCCAGGGTGTCCAGCAAGATGTCTGAGCCATCCTGCTGGAGGAGAGCTGGGGAGAGACACACACACTTATACATGAACAATCTTATGCATCATTTCAACCTATTTCCATGTTGTGAGGTCCATAACCTGGGCAGATGGTGTCTTTCTGTGGTCCTTATTAGCTCAGACACTGAAGTTTGTTAATATTTGTTGCACCAAAATTAAGACAAGTAAGAAGTAGATCTGATGGTTGATGTTTGAATTTAGGGACAGAATGGCAAAACGTTCGATTTAATTTGTGCCTAATGTTAAATAATCTACTACATGGGTCTTATGGGCTCTGTTTGTAGCAATGCTTGGAGATGAAACATCCAAACCTAGATTAACTAACAAAATATTAGGGTACAAAATAATACCCGAAAAGTAAATAATAAGGCAATTCAAAACACAAACCCTTTCTTAAAATCAAAATCTAATTAAAAAAAACATACAGATTATGAAGAGTAAAAGAATATAAATTGAATCAATATCCTTGATTGTATTTCTTTATTGTGTATATTGTCGCTGGCACTTTGGTGTCGATGGAGTGAAATATTCCCACAGCACTTAAAAGCGTCAGAGGGAGCATGCCCTACCTGGGTCTATGCAGACAGTCAGACACTTGAGGCAGTTCTCCGGCCTGAGACTCTTCAGGTTCTCCGCAGCTTCTCTCCTCCTCTGCTGCTCCTGTTTCCTCTTCTCCTTCTCTTGGGCTTTTGCAGCTTTCTGTCTCTCCCTTGCGTCCTTCTTCTCCTTGGCTGCCTGTCTGTCCGCCTCAATTTCCTCCTTGCTCCGGCGTTTTCGGGCAGGACTCGGTGTGCTGCGACCGTCTGCTCGCGGGGGACACAAAGCTGAAGCTTGACCACAGTCAGGCTTTGCTGCTGACGGTTGAAGGGTTTTGCACTCTTTGTCTAAACTCTGATCCTGAAATAAGTCTGTGTTGATTGTTACTATTTGACATCTCTCGTCACGGCTTATACTGTGTTTTGTCTCAGTGTCGCTGTCCTCAGATTCAGATATTTCCCATGTTTTAGCCCTGCGCAGCACAGACATGTCATAACCTTAAACCAAACTCTCCCACACACACTGAACACAACATACTATTGTTTACGCTACACTCCAATACGTTGGGTTGAGCAGTAAAGTTGGGCTAAAGATGACGCACAATATGTTAAGCCAATAGTGTGAAGCGGTGTACGACGTAATTTCCGGTAATAGGTGGCTCACATTGATGGTTTCTGCTAAGGGACAAAAGAGCCAAAACGCTCCACGAACACTTATTCCAGATTACCCCACACGAGTTTTTGGAATAAACACGAGCGATAAATGGATCAGTTGTCTGTTATTGTAATTATTGTAAATTTGTAATTGAGTACATTTATTCAAGTACTTTACTCAGGTGCAGTTCTGAGGTATTTGTGCCGTACTTGAATATCTACATTTAATATTTGTCTAGTTTTTATTTCTACTAACACTTATTAACACTTTTAACGCCACTACATTTACATTTATTAGTTGTTGATTTGCACATTCAGTGTATTAACACAAAATAAACAAAACTTATGATGTATGCAATAGTTCCATCCTTGCCAGCTGCTACATTAGTACTGTTTACCAGTTAATGCATTCCTAAAAATAATCCAGTGATATAATAATTGCTTAGGTATATTATATGTTAGATTGCAGTAATATTATGATTGTATATATTATTCTTAAATGGGCTATTCTGTATAATAAGTACTTTACATTTGGTGGCTTAAGTATACTGGGGATAAATATATAACGGAAGAGATAGGACCACATACCTTAATACATGCTATTAGTATTAGGTACTGTTTTTATTTGTGCAATTACTCTTAAAAGCATATGAAAACACATTTTAGGACATGAACATAGTCATGGGTAATTATATTTTTTCACATGCAAATGTGAATTTGCAGCTATCGAGGTAACCAATGCAACTGTTGTATCAACGTGGACACACAGGTTTTCAGTTTGCTCTATTTGTCCTACCTGAACACAAATGGATCATTTTACTGTTAATTAACGGAAAAATGTTTAAATTAATTAATAAAAAAAAAGATTTCAATTTATTTAAACTTTTTAGCTCCTGAATTTTTGTCTATTTACAAATACAAAAAAATCCAATGAGTGTCTTTACAGTCACGTTATTGTATTCTTCTTCTGTATCTTTTCGCCACTGTTTACTGAAAATAATGTTGGGAGCTTCAGCAAAAAGTGTCCGGGTTAAAAACAACAACACCACAGTGGTAGTCACTGTGGCTGCGGGCGCAGATTTTCAAACGATCCTGTGCGTCATTACGCAGGAACATACCGATCCATGTGGTTTAAAGATCCACGGTGTGCGGACACCAGCAGAGGAGTTGCAGCGGAGCTCAACGCTCCGTGCTGACTCTGCCACATTAACCTGCTAATAAAAACAACACCGAAGGATGAAGTAGAAGTTGTGTTTTAACAGCCACCGTCGATTGTGTTCACCATGACGCAGCCAGCGGAGAAAGGTACGTCTGATTATAGTTTGCTTCAGATTTAGCTGCCACACGATCAGATCTATGTGTCGCAAATCTCTGTGTACTTCCCTGAAAATATGGGTCACTGAACTGACCAACTCAGCGTTTTAAGATCAAAGTGTCGTTAGAGGAGCTCATGTGACTGGATGGGAAGTTGCCAAAACCCCGCGGTGGGCGCGATTTGCTATCACAAATATATTATTGTCCTATTCGCACTCATGAAATCATGCAGTTACGACTCCTCTCACACAATGGCTTGTTTTCCCAATGAGCTATACACACCAAGGTTCCTTTGTATACGGGTTCATCAGCTGACAGATCGTCCACCTGCATTAAAAATGTGTCGTTCTCAGTGCTGTAATGTAACTATGCTGTATTTTAATAGAGCTCAATGTTTTTCTAATGTACCTTATGCTTATGGGTGTGCCTAAGATGCCAGGGAAACATTTAACACATTACAAAGCTTCAAAACTGACAAAAAAGTGAATTAGGATCGTGTATGTCAGTCATTTACAATAGAAATCAAGTATATTTGTTTCTTTTTTTTTGGAGAAATCAAGTGTCTTAAAGCTTATAAGGAGCTTTAGAGTGACTTAATCTTTTAAAAAGCACCACTTTAAAGCCAATGATTACTAGGAGACCTATAATCATAGGAGTCCTGGCTTATATGATGGGAATATATTCTGTACATAATGAATTCGATTCAAGTCTCAACATGCTGAAAGCTTAAAGATTGTTCACTAAGTCTTTATGTCATTTTCACAGCGTATTACCGCTTCATGGTGCTTTTCTTCAACTGCCTGCTGACGTTTGGCTCCTACTTCTGCTTTGACATCCCCAGTGTTTTGCAGGATCAGTTCCAAGGGGTGAGTAAAGTTAAAATGTTATGTACCAGGATTCCTCCATATTAACTGACCGCCATCACTTATGTTTGGGGTCAAAACTCCAAAGTCTGACCTCAGGTGGTGGTATTGAGTTAGATAATAACTTTTAGTCACTGGATTCCTCTCATCTGGCAGAACCTGACGTGTCCCAATGCGACGGTGATCAATGGGACAGTGGACTGTGTGCTGGGACTGGGGATGACCCCTCAGCAGTACAATCTTCTTTATGCCATCTATGCTTGGACGTAAGCACACACACACACACACACACGCGCACACACACACCCACACATAACAACAGACTGATAAGTGGCTTTATCAGAAACCAGCTACAATTGGCGCTGTTGTCTCCTATCAACAGGAATGCTGTGGTGGTAGTTCTGGCTGGGTTCCTAATAGATAAATTAGGAAACCGCTGTAAGTCCATGTTCTGTATAACCTTTCTACAGCAACAACTGACTGACACGGTAACGCGTGATAAATTGATTTCCCTTTCCTTTTTCTGGCAGTTGGAGTGTTTCTCTTCTCCTTTCTGTGTGTTTTGGGTTCATCCCTGTTCGCACTGGGCTCCCACTTCAAAGGAACTCCCTATCTGCTGCCCCTCATGCTCACAGGCCGTCTGCTGTTTGGCTCAGGGAACGGATCTCTAACCAGTAAAACCACGTCACAGAAGTCACACACACACACTCTTTGCAATGTCATCTCAGAGGATTCTTCCTAAACTGCTTCCTCTCCATGTTATTTGCATCCTCATTCAGTTGTTCAGAACCGCATCACAGCCTTCTGGTTTAAAGGGAAGGAGCTGGCTTTGGCGTTTGGTCTCACCCTGGCTTTCTCTCGCCTTGGGTCAGTCTTGAACTTCTTCCTCACCCAGAAGTTTGAGGAGAAATATGGGATGCAGTGGACTCTCTGGGGTGGTAGGTTTAAAGCATGATTGGATGATAACAAAATGTTATAAAAGAGTATTTTTCTCTTCATGCCACATGGCAAATCATGCTTTGTTTTCTAGGTGCGCTGTTGTGTGTGCTGGGCTTTACATCCGCCATCATTGTCAGCTCCCTGGACAAGATTGGGATGAGGCAACTTGGTCTGGATGGCACCATCCAAGAGGAATCCCGCAAAGTGGTATGAACAATATCTGATGGCAGATGGCACAACTTCTGACAGCCTCTTTGTTCTGTTTGTGTGCCCTAAGAGTCATGGTGTGAACTCAATCATTTGTTTCTCTGTGTGCAGAGGATTCAGGATGTGAAGCGCCTGTCGCTGAGATACTGGCTGCTGGTTCTCACCATCATGTTCTTCTACAACGGCATCTTCCCGTTCATAGCAGATGCCAGGTAGAGCTGTCAACACAGAACGCACGCATATTTTTAAATATGAAATGCTGTTCTTGAAGGCCACCATACAGACCTTTCATAATTATTTGATAATAGCTTGAATTCACCTGTTGAAGAAGAAATGGCTAAAACAGAGATGTCATTTGTATCACTGTTTGAATATATCTCTGTAGTAAGTTCATTCAGGATAAATACAACGGCTACAGTCAGAAGGAGGCGGCTTACATCGCTGGAGCAGTTTATGACAGCTCACTGGTCCTCTCAGCCAGCGTGGGCATTCTCATAGTAAGCATCTGTAATGGGAACCTGTATCTAAACCTAGATTGGTGTACGACAAGCAGGTGAATTGGTGTAAGATCCAATTCTTTCATGCCTCTTCCAGGATTATGTGGGTCTGCGGGGCATTTTCGCAGTGGCCTGTGCCGTCCTCACGCTGCCTGTGTTTGGACTCCTGGCCTTCACCTATGTCGCTCCTCTCATCTCCACCATATGGCTGGGAGTCACCTACTCATTTGCTGCTGTGAGTTTAGATCCATTTTGATTTCTGACACCTTCTTTCTCCCAGGCTGATCATTTTTACTGCAGATAAATTGAAACAAATTGTTTCCATGATTCGGGTAAATAAAGCTTCGTTCTTAGTGGCTCTTATCTTAGAGGAAAAGAGCCTCTGGGATTGCAATGCTTCAATCCAACAAAGTGATGTTAAACACGGTGAAATGCTGATACTATATATTATATATTCAAGGCATATTAAACAGATCCACCTAGATCAAGTGTCATTAGCGTCTCTGTGAGAACACATATTTCTTAATTTAAATCATCTCTGCTTTATTTCAGGCGAGCATGTGGCCATCTATTCCCCTCGTCGTACCTCAGGCGACTCTGGGAACAGCCATGGGTCTCGCCACTTCCATACAGATGATTGGGATTGGGGTGTCCAATCTGGTTGTTGGACAGATTTTGGGCACCAAGTCAAGGTAGGAAGTACCTCAGAGTTTTGTCACAGTGCATTGACATAGTTGATCTTTACTGACCTTTACTGTTTTCTCTGTTTCCTGGCCAGCGAAACTAAAATTCCTCTGTGGCGATGGAAGAGGATGATGATCTTCATGTTGGCCAACACTATCAGCTGCATAGTGACGTCAGTGCTGCTGAACATTGTCGACCATAGACAGGTCAGACATCCCAAAGACAGCCTGGATACAGTTTTATGCATTTGCTGCACCTACAGTACAGTGTGTTCAATTAATGTGTGCTTGGTCTTTTTCTTGCAGGGCGGGACCCTTAACAAGACAACAAAGAGGTCAGAGCAGGCAGCGAGAGACTCCGACAGGGAGCCACTCAACCAGGCAGAGGAAGAGCAAAATGAGGATGAAGAGGACGAGGCTGTCAGATCTTGATCTGTCAACTCCTAAATTTTGTGTCCTCGAGTTTGAACGTTTCCCCTCTCTGCTCACGCATGTTTTTTACCTCCTTTCAAAATGATCTCGGTCTGTTGCACACCTCACTTTAACCACATTTGTCTGTGGTTTAAAGCGGATTATTTTGCAGTTTAATGAACCAGAATTAATCCCCGTTAAACAGTGTTTACACCTAAATGGTCTAAATTCGTTGTATGAAGTGTGATCCAGGGATCATTTTGCCTTAAACAAGTTAGTGGAGAAATAATAATTCCATTATTTCTTTAACTTTTTTTAAATGAAACACAGTTTATCAACCACATCATCATTCAGATATCAACCGTGGTGCTACAACTAACTGTGTGAAACTTACTGAGGTTTGCCAAGTCAATTTGATGTCACGTCACATAAATGTCATGTCTGTTGTTTTTTTTTTTTATGATTTTCTTTCAAATGAACCAGTGAAATATTTGTACCTCTTGTTTGTTCATGGTTAGACATTTTACTCTACACTTGAAAAAGGGACTTTGTTCTTTGCCAAAAAAAGCAAAAAATGAAAAAGCTGTTCACCTCACTGATGATCTGATTTTTGTTGCATTTTCAGAACAACATGCTTGCATGGTAAAATCCAGGAGGTTGTACCCACAGGTGTTTGTAATCTTTGATTCATCATGACCTGGTTTAGTTAATGGGACGAGGCAGAAAGAGTGTTTGCTTTAGAATATTTATCCCATATCCTGCAATATCAGTGGGAATCCACTTACACCGGGCACAGGTAATTTATAATTCCATTCAGCTTTATTGAGCTTTAGAGTGATACTCAACTCATTGTTAGCTTCACTGTTCTGGTTCATTCTCAGTGCTCATGATCATTTTTAGGAAAAAACATCACTAAGTGGTCTGTAACAAATATCAGACAGACACAGTAATTGATGAGAAGATGAATGATGATGTTGCTCTGTAACAGTTGGATGTGTAAATACTGGTTGCTAGCATGTTCTTAGTAGCAATTACATGTCAATATGGCGTTTAATCTTTGACACCAAAAAGCCAAAAAAGAAAAAGTCACAATACAGGGTTTAAAAAACAGAAGAGGCAGGATATTAATCCATATTCAATGTGGAAACAGTTTTCCTTTCCTTTTGATATAGGTCAAATCAATACTTGTAGAGTACAGTCTGTCAAACATAAGCAGTGAAATTTCCTTATGCTTAGCACAAGCTGTTAAGCACATCACAGCCAATAGGAGGAGCTCTTTACACATTTGTTTTCAATCGATAGACTACAGTTTAAATGGTGAGTGTGGGATTGTGAAAACTCACAATAGCGTTTACTTCAGGTCTCCAGGTTTTTCACATATCCAACTTTCTATCTTAGGTACTGAAATTCTTAGTCACTTGATTCTTACATATGAGGGTGAGTATTTTGAAGCAGGTGATAACAGCACTTCACATCACATCCATCACACTGTCAGCAACTGCAAGAATGTAGTGTACATTTAAATAACAACATCTTAAATAACATGTTTTGGATGTACACAAAATATTCCTCATAAACCATAAACCTTTTTTCATCTGTAATATAATGAAATCTTCATCAGGGTAATTAAAATGAAAAGTGTACTCCATGTGGAGCAGCCTGTATACATTCATTTTTGTTTAATAATGTATATTGCTGTTTTAGTCACTGTTACCATCGATTTAATCATTCTCTTGGAGAGAGTGGAGAGTGGCTAAATAGATCTGGACAGACCTGTCTGACCTTGAATAATGCTGTAGTCCTCAAATACTTTAGTACAACGATTATTCTAAAGATCCAGGTTCAGGGTGCCAACCTTTTGTCCCTGACTCTGTGCCAGGTTAAATGTGGAGAGTTCCCTCCTTAAAAGCTGAGCACTGAAAAGTCCATGCTGAATAACTCAGTGGATTACTGAGAGAAAAAAAAACAATCACATGTACAATATTTGCAGACAGAGGGTCAAAAAAGGTTAAACTGAATTATTTTGTGCTCATCTGGTCCGTGTATTCAGCCAGGTTATCCAAACTCAGACATAAAAGGCCTGACTTGCACAGACACAATGGACTGAAGATTTCAATATTATATACTGCATACAGAACTGGATTATACAATAGCTCGTAATCTTCGTAAAAGAGTGACCTGATCACTAGATTACTAGAAGGATGACTCTCCTGTGAATGTCACTGGAATGAGGGGAAGAAGGTTACCTGATAGAGACTTCCTTGAGCTCAGATCCTCTACCATGAAGATAAACCCTAAAAATATACCGTACTTAATCTTCTTAAGGGGCGTGTGGTAGGAGTTAGTCTTTGACTGCCTGATTGTCAACACACACACACACGCTGAGTCAGTCACACAGTCTTAGAGAGCAACTTAATACCTGCCATTCGACAGAGGGCTTTCACATCTTGAGGTCTGCTTTATGGTTTCTCACTTGGGGTCAGTCTGCAGCCTGAATTGTCTGGCTCAAAGCCTCGACAGCATGAGCATGTCAAGCCTTCTGAACCTCAGCAGCCTGGGCAGGATCTGCGGCTCCAGTCACAGCAGTGAAATGGTGGTTTTGGACCGGGTCAAGAGGAAAAACTCTGTGAGGCGCATGTCGATTATTGAAGATGGTGAAATTGCTGAGGTACTCTACCTCATTCCCAAACAGTCCATGATGGAGCAGCTGCCGTTCCTCAACCCCAATGACTACATCCTGTGTGAGAAGTTGGCCAGTATACCTGCAGAGATGTCAGGTAATAAATACTCTTCCTCAGCATGTGGGTGATAAGTTGTTATTTTAATGTTTTGCCTTAAGGCAATGGAGCCATAACATGTTTTGTTTTTGATATGATGAAAAAAAGAGATATAAGAGGCAACCTGCAATATCTTGTCTCGTGAATTTAACTGAAAAAAGAAAGGATAAAAAATACAGAGGTTTACTGATGAAGATGATTCTATTTGGTAACAAGAAATCAAGAGGCTTTACCAGTTATTTCAACTACTCTTTCCAAGCTCAAGTAGATACAGAAGGTGTTTGGTCAGCCAGACAACAATATTGACATCTTTTGTGCCTTGATAAGTGAGTTCTCCATGACCCTGCTGTAACCAGCTCATATGGACTTGATTAAACCCTTTGACATTGTCTTCATTTACCACTTTTGCATTCAAATCACATCTGAAGTATTTGGCTGACACGAGGCACCATTTACCTCCCTTTTCATAATAATTCAACACTTCTAGTCACAGGTTTGGTCAATATTGTGCCCCATTTATGGCATTTAATGAGATCAAAGCCTATTGTATATTATACAGACCACAGAACATTATGTGCATTAGGAGACACACACATATTGAGTTTGCTAGAGAGTAAGTTTTGAAAGGCAGACACATTCGGAGCAGATGATGTGATCAGTGAGTCATCTGTACTGACAGAAATGTTCCCATTATTTTCCGCATTTATCCAATATTTTAAAAAACATCATCACTGAGGTGGTTATTGCAGGTGAATGTCATTGCTATGTTGCGAGGTATTTAAAACCTGTTTAATCTGACAAGTCTTTTATTTATTTATTTCAAAATAAAATAAAACATTACGTGCCAGTGCCTGTTCAGACATCCCTTTGTTTTTAGTTGAGGTTGTGGTTCAGAAGCACTAGAGTACTTCACGCCACTCCTACCATCCTCTCCGTTTGAGTGCACACACACATACACACACACGCACGCAAATACACAAACACCCTCCTGCCCTCTGTGTTTTGAACCACCCCTTCTGTCCTGGACCAGCAGTCCAGTCAGTTCCTCTCCTCACTCTGATCCGCTGCAGCGAGGGCTCCCACAGACGTCTAGAAACCGGCTGTCATGAAAGAGAAAGGTAGACACTTTTAAGACTGTGTGTATATGTGTGCGTATGAGTGTGTGTGAAGTATTTCTGGTTGTGTGCATTGTTCTACAGTAATCTTTATGCTTTGTTAGCAACTTGTTATAGAGTGGTCAAATTTAGTATCCAAGCTTCATGCACAGTTAAATTTTAGTTTTCAAGAAATATATCAATATGCTACTTTATCATGTGAACATCATTACTTTACACTTTTTACTTTTACTTTTTAATATTTAAATAGCCTTTTGTGTCTTTGATGGAAGTCCTTTTCACTTTTTGTGGTGGCATTTGACATGGTCATATTCACTGTGACAAACAATGAATATGACCATGTCTTCAGTGCTTGGGAAAGTAGTTTTATAATATAATATGCATATGTTCTACATTGTAGAACATTATTTCTTACGCAGCATGCGTTGGTTGATGTTTGACTGTGTGAAAGCCATGATACGTGATTACATGATTTTTTTAAGGCTTTATTTTTTTAAATGTTTGACCTGTGATCCTCCTCAAACCGTTGCAAAATCTAGAAAGTGAACTTGTAGACAAAAACTGCGGTTGCCAAGTGGGGAAAAGTGCAAGCACAGCTGTTAGAGTTAATCGTAGAGCATCATGATTAGGTAAGACCAGCATGTGATTTTAGCAATGCCACTGAATTAAGCAGTGTTTCAGCCTGATTAGTCTAGTTTGCAGCCACAGGGAACAGATTTAGTATATTCTGAATAAAGTGCTGAGGTGAATCTTGACTCACTCAGTCTGACGTTGTGGGAAAAACACTGTTCCTCAATTCACATCTAGTGGAGGATTAAAGTGAAGTTAGATTAAAGCCTCCTGTCACTTGTTATTCAGATGCTGTGGTACTGAATATAACCTATTTCAAGCTTTTGCTCATATTTTGTATCTCACAGCTTTAGGATGCAGTAGTAAATGTGAATCAAAGCATGTATGGATACAATAGTCACTCATGGTTACCTGAATATATAAAATTAAATGCTTTCCAAATAGGGATGTGAAGCTGTGCAAGAACTGTGCTTCACTCCTGCAGGTGTAGTGAAACTGCAAAAAACTAACATTTTTACCGAAAAACATCCAAGGATGTTAAAAGCTCTAAATCTAAAGACTTTCTTGTCTTTACACCATCTTAACCATGACAATTGTTTCAGTATTGTCAGATCTATTTATTCATTACATCACTAATGATAAAGGAAACACAAGAGAACACACACAGTACAACTGAATACAGTCTGTAGTCTGTAGTCTGTATACATTTAATTATATAACCCTATTGTACTATAACGGATGGTTAGATGTACAGTCCTCCAGTATATTAAGCATTACATTACACTGTACTAAAGTAAAAATAGAGTCACTTGTACTTCTGCATCAAAAATAATCCCTCATTCCTTACACACACACACACACACACACACATAGACTTTCATAGCTGGAGATAGTGGGTTGTGTGATTAGCTGTCCGTCTCAGGTTTCCCTCCATTTGCCCTCTTTCTAAATCTACCATTTGCTAATACTTGACACCATATCAGCTTCACATTCTGGAGGAGATCAAGAAAGAGTGGGCGACATTTTGGACCCTTCAGATATTTCTGAGTATCTCCACATGTTAGCTTACGGTAAACTAACCATATGTTAGCTTTACCGTTTACACACAAGAGCAAAGGATTAAATGCATTAAAAAGGTCTGAAATACAGGATGATGCCACACACTAGTGCACTGTGATTTCTGTATATACTCAGTAAAATACAGTAGAAAAAAATAGCTTGTCATATTTCATCAATTTATGCAAATAAGCAAAACTTTCAAACATTTATAGGCTTTTGCAGTAATTTGCACTAAAAATGGCCTCCATGTATTTGTTTTGGCATCACAGCCCTGTCATTAACAAATATCTGAGGCGTTCTAGGACAAAGGCCAGTTTGGCTGGATTTTCAGTCATTGCTCCTGTGCTGCGGCCAAAAGGACGAGTTACATTCCCACCAGGATTTTAAGTTTGGCAGAAATAACACTTACAGTCACACAGTGTCCCTCTACTGCTCTTCTACTGGCAGAGATAATTAGCAAAGGATGTAATCAAAGCTTTTCTCTTTATGTATAATCAAAACAGCTTTTTTGCTTTCATAAGCAGTTACAGTGAATTCTTTTATATTTTTTTGCATTAGAAAAATCACAACCCTGCTCTACAGCTGTAGTTGCTGTTGGCATATTTAAGAGGTTTCATATTTGTTCAACTTCATGACAAATCTCCAGGATGTTAGACCACAGTACTGCGCAGCGTACATACAGCGCAATCAGTTACAGTGAACTTAGTATTGACCTTTGGGAGGCATGGTATCTTAATCTAGTTTGTTACTACATACTTGTTACCATGGTGATAAATCTCTTCTGTTGTGGGGCAGATTTGGGGCCACATACCAATGGTGTTTGACTCATTTTCCTCAGTATTCAAGAGGCTGAAGTAGTTGCAACAGTTAAGAAAAGGTTTCCTCTTCCAGTGTGTGTAAATGCTTATTTGGTTCAAAGAAGTTTTAATTCATCTACATTAGTGCAGCTGAGCTTGCCTGAGTTGTATCACCAGCGTTATTAGGTTAATGAGTGAATTTATTATGATTTTTCTGTATATGGACAAAGAAAAGATAAAGCCTGTGTGTGTCTGTCTGTATGCTGTGTCCACACACTGGGAGACAGAGCACTCTCAACACGCCACATTCTTTCCCCTCTCTCCTCTACTAATCACATTCAAGACTTTTCAAGTGGGCTGTGATTAGATTGTGCAGGCATCCACTCCTTCTGCTGCCAGGCAGACATGAAAGAGACAGGAGGAAAATGAATGAGGTGGAACCCATCTTGCTACAGTATGAGTCAAGGTTTGGCAAACAACAATCATGTAGAAGATTTACAGTACTACAATACTATTTACAATACTTAATGAGCTCTTGTCTGTCCTCCTATACATGAGCATTTCCATGCCAGAGCTAAGCATGCCTATGAATTATGTGCAGTTATGTAAGCACAGGACAGTTCTGAGGGACTATTGTATTGTAATGAACTGCTCATGCAGATCAGCATTAACCTACTCTGGGTAAGAAGGATCTTTACATCAGATCTTTACATCCGTGCTGCTGATTTGTGTTTTCCAATCCAGTGTTGTGTAAGAGCAGCTAACCTTGTAATGTTTTGATATGAACATGTTTTTATCAGTAGCAGCAGTGAGTCAGTCTACCATATTGGTGCCAACTACAGTATCTCAACCACTTTTGTAAGGATTGTTATGACATTTTGTGTTCATAATCCCCTGAAGATGAATCCCAGTGACTTTGTTGATCCCCTGATATTGTCTGGCATATCCTATGGCACAGATATCATAATTTATGTTTATTTGGTGAAATGTCATTGCACACATTTATTGATACCAATATATTGATGCCACTTTATTTGGCTGATTTAGGCACTGAAAATAGAAAACACTGGTTGATTTGTCAAGTTATAACAGATTCATTCATTCCTCTCTGTCTTATAGTGTTACATACTCAGGATGGCTACCACCCAAGTCCTCTTGCGGGGAAGCGTATCATCCAGTGCTTCAGGTGTGGGGAGCCATGCAAGGGAGAGGTGCTGCGAGTCCAGGCCAACCACTTCCACATCAAGTGCTTTTCCTGCAAAGGTGTGCACCCTCAATGTATGGATGTGAACTGATGCAGGTGCATGAGTGCAGAGTCCCAAACTTACACCTCAGTCAGAACAGACTCATCTGTTATCAGGGGAACTCAGTGGTGAACTTGCTGAAGGTTGTTTGTGTCTAAATTTGGACATTTAGGAGAGTTGAGAGAAATCCAATGGACAGAATTCCTCATGTGCAGTGGAGATGAATGAGGTCTTCAGAGTTTTGATGGTCTTGAAACATATATTAACAACTTTACAGACAAGCAGACGTGCAAGTGACATTTTATCTTTTATGTTGCATTAAATACCTTATTTTCAGGAGGTTAGTTTTAGATTGAACGTGTTGGTCATTCATTAGTCATTATTCCGGCATGGTGCAGGCAAAAATCAATTTATAGCAAAGTATCTGACACTACTACAATAGGCTGTTGTGAGAACCTCTCGGGCTGTCAGACAGTTACTCTGTGGAAAACATATTTCCTCAGCAGGCTATTGTCCCCGCTAATCGAAACTGACAAGCTTCTCGTGTTGTTGCCCTTTCTTCGCATTGTGATGGTGTTTACAGTGCAGGGGAAACAAAGAGACCTTCAGAGGATAGAAGCATGCAGTGTTTTAACAGTGGGAAGACCTGGAGAGGTTTTCAGTTTTCTTCAAATTATTTCACTTTGAATGTGAAATATTAAAAAGCAAAGAACAATAGCATAGTTTGTTGACTCCTCGTTTTCCTTTAGAGGTGCGTAAACATTTAAGTGAAGTACATTGAACATAATTAATCAATTAAAATTAGATAAAATTAAATCAATTAAAACATCAGAAAACTGTTTGTGTTTTGTTTTAGCTGTGTTATTAATATGAGACAATTTAGGAATGTAGGTACATTTTTTGTGGCTTTTATTCAGGCCTAAAATAATCCAATTTTTTTAAATAAAAAACATGTATATTGTGAGTGAGTTGTAGGATAGAAGGACAGGAATAGAGCAGCATGAATTCGCCCTTGGACCCTCAGTGCATTGTATTGTGGCAGGTTCAGAGAGACAGTGTCGGAAATGAGTTGGGTGGTATCAAGTGACTCCAAACAAGCTGAGAGAAAAAAATGCCTCCTTGTCACTAACTTTTCACTGGGCTGATCAGCAAACACACACACACACACACACACACACACACACACACAATCACATAAACACTTTAGAAATCCTGGCACACTCAGAAGGTCAGAAAGCTCAAATAGCAATCATCTCATTGCTTTGATGCATTACGTAGCTGCTATTAATTTCCTACAATGACAACAGCCGAAGGAAAGGTGACCATTTAATCTGTAAATCCATCCAAAGAAGTAAAAATTTACTTTCTAAATATTGTAAGAATTGATAAATTTCTCACTGAAATGTGTCTCCAAAAAACACTTAATGTCAGAAGACAACATTAGCAAACCAATACAGATTAAGGCAGAGAAAAACTTAAAAATATGAAATTTAACATGAGTTAAAGGGTTGAAACCTACAGGTGTGACAAAGCGTCATTTGCCGTTTTCCAAAACTTTTTTTTTGACCTTGATGAAAAAACATTATGAGGTCAAATGAAGACTTAAAAGCAAATTTATTAGGATAAAGTAAAGGCAAATGTAGTGCTAACAGAATCTGACAGCTCGTACATTGCACTGCTGCAAGGAATTATGGGACAATATTACCTAATTTCCTTTGCTTTCCTTACATTCATTTAGAAAAAGCAACGGTCGATTGAGAAACTCCAACACTCAACTGGCCGATGGTGTAACTGTATCACTCTCTCAGTCATTTAGGGACTGAGTTCGCATTTATAGGGCTGGTCTTACCCTATAAAGACTGAGCACCAACTGTACTAGCATACCAGCTAGTTGCTAACTTTGTCTGGTTGCTGGGCATACATGCAGTGGGTCCATCATAGCTGTTTAGAGGAAAACACTTGTCGGACCTAGCTGAAAACAAGCTTGATGAGTAGAGTCACAGGCCACTAAAACAATGTGCCAAAAGATTTGGGTGATGATTATTTGTGGATTCATCTCTGCAAGCCACACCTTTCACATTACACACAGTCAACTGAACCGAGGACACAACAGATTTTAGAAAGTCTTTCTGCAGCTTTAATGTGTATCGGTATGTGTTTGTATGCATGTGTGTGTGTTTTCAGTGTGTGGCTGTGACTTGGCTCAGAGCGGCTTCTTCATGAAGAATGGTGACTATCTTTGCCCGCTGGACTTTCAGAGGCTTCATGGCACACTCTGCAACAACTGTGGGGAATTTGTGGAAGGAGAGGTGGTGACAGTCCTTGGGAAAACCTACCACCCTGCCTGCTTTGTGTGCACCGTTTGCAAGTAAGTTTCAGTCAGGCACACGTGTTCAAAGGCAGAATAAATGATTTTTTGTACAGGCTGTACCTCTGTTTCTCTCTGTCCATCAGAGAGGCCTTTCCTGCTGGGGACTGTGTCACCTTCAGTGGAAAAGACTGCCTCTGTCAGCGCTGTATTCGACCTATGTCTCCTACTACCAATGGCGTCAGCTATCCCAGTGGTAAGTGCAGGATTTACTCTCTGAGCGTGCACATTTGATCCAGTTTTCATATATAATTCTTTTATTTATTAACCTTCAAAGTACATCAAAGACTCTGATCCCATGCAGATATAATCAGACAGTGGATTATGTTCTGAACTTTGGCCAGTCATGGCTGTTATGCCAGCCTTTATATTTAGTTTATCCTGTGCTAAAGAGTCATTCAAGGTCAGTGCTACATCTGGCATCCTTACATCTGAGCATCTAAGGATGTAGGGACACTAAATGTTATTAAAGTTAAACTGTGTCTCAAAATCCAGTCTAACCTCCTCCTGGTGCACTGCTTAGCTTTTTCACAAAGCAACCTTACTTTACATATTCAATCACCCTCCTGGGATCCTGCCAGGTCAATGACTCAGTATGAACTGAGAGAGATGATAGAGCTCAACTCTTCACCTCAACGTGACCCCAGTCACCTAACAACTATAGATAGGAGAGGGATGAATACAGGATCCAGACTCACAAAGCCTCTGGATTAAGAGGATCTCTGTGTTGGACTGTTCATAAAATCTGCAGGAACAGTGGAGCTACTCGGATACTTCTGTAATGTCAGATGGACTTTATACTGTACATGTAAGAAACACTTGGGAGGGACAAAGGTACTGGAGCCCATGTATTAACATAACTTGAATTTTAATGAATTTGTTTATTCTTAATGAAAATGTGGGTGTGTGTGTTTACAGTTTGTTCTGGCTGTGGTAGAGACATCAAGAATGGCCAGGCTCTGTTAGCCCTGGGTGGCCAGTGGCACCTTGGCTGCTTCAAGTGTAAAGCCTGCCAGAAAGTGCTGATCGGGGAATATATCAGCAAGTAAATACAAATCTATCATTCATACCTTCTATTATTCATAATCCTCATAACCTCATCTCAACTGAGCGTATTTTTACCAACAGGAAAGGTTAGAACTCAATATGATGTTAGCATGCATCCTCATATCAGAATATGTCTTATGAATAAGTGTGTTATGTTGCAGAGATGGAGTTCCTTACTGTGAGAGGGATTATCAGATTCAGTTTGGGGTTCAATGTGAAGCATGTCAGAAGTTTATAACTGGAAAAGTCCTGGAGGTGAGAAATGTTTACTCTCAGTGAAGTGTCTTCTATAGTCAGACCACTTGTTATTAAAATACAATAGATGACATGTCTTTTCATTAAAGTAATTTTTATTCTCAAAAAATACTAAAATCTTAATTTACCCCAGGATTAACTGTAATGCTTTCTCCTAATTATTTGCTACAGGCAGGAGACAAACATTATCACCCCAACTGTGCAAGATGCAGCCGATGTGACAAAATGTTCAGAGAAGGTGAAGAAATGTATCTGCAAGGTCAGTGTGACAAAGCAACAATGTGGATTCAAAGTGTTTGTCTGGTTTGTGTTCACCGTGTAAACTGTGAATGTCTTTTAACGCAATACCTGCAGCAAGTGACTGTCACTGCCTTCACAGGATCAACAGTTTGGCATCCAGACTGCAGAGACAGCAGCAGATCTGAGGACAGTTACAGGGTGAGACCTTTGTGTGACCTGTTTGTCTGAAGGCATGACATAGCATAGTATGAACAGCAGTGGAAGACGTATTCAGATGATTCACTTTGAAAAAAACAATACCATACGAAGAAAATACTACTAAATGTAAATATTAGCAGCAAATTTAACTTAAAGTGTCCAAAGTCCTAAGCAGTGCATTACATTTTTAAGATCATTATATGTTTATAGTATCGCTGTCCTGTGAGAAGTGTAAACAAAATCAGTCTGTTTTCTGCTTTGTAATAATGCATTTCCATCTAATCCAGAGATTCTTTGATTAGTTTATTTAGATGAAGAGGGAGGAGCATTTTCTCAACCCATAAAGGAACACCTGGATTGGTTTATCAGAAAACTTTAAAATCAGAATCACCAAATTAGTGAATACATGGTTTTCAGTGGACAGTAAGGGTCAGGAATATTTTCAGTTCTGAAAAGTAAAAGGTACAACAGTTTCAGCTCCGCATTGCAATAGAGTAGAAGGGTAAAGCTGCATGAAATTGATATACTCAAATGTTGAGTGTCAGTTGCCTCCTGCACATAATTATGTGAACATCTGTCATTTCATCCCACATTCTCTTCCTTTCCAGGTCAGCAGACCCAAAACACCTTGTCTTGATTTCTTTTTCCCCCCACATGAACTGAAGGTTAATATTGTGAGCGGGCTCGACGTTTGCACTGCTGTTTTTTCTCTCGAGCCAGCAGGCTGTAATCTCACGTCTTGAGATTAACTGCTTGCTTGTTTCACCTGCATCATGCAATACTTTGCTCACTGGACTGGCCAGTTAGATCTAATTCAAGGTGGAAATAATACATAGCTTTAAATTTGAAGAGCACCGTTTATATTTTGTGCAAAAATTAGGTACATACAGCACGTAAAAAAAATCAGTTAGCAATTAGCATAAGTTTCAGTGTTGTGTACTGCATGCTTGGTTGTGTTATTCCATGACATCTGCTAGTAGCTACGCAATCTGTTAGGTTCTCTTCCCATTTGGTATTCATATAGCTTGATGAAATTAATATGCAAATCAAATCTGGCTGGTATCATTGCTAGGTACAAGTAGAGGTAGAGATCTTGAGCTTATTACAGCACTGGAGAATGCACTCAAACTGCATGATGCCAGGGTATATACTGCTACATTATAATTCCTTGTGATTGCGCTCACCCTCATGAGTAACAGGAAAACAGATGTGAGTGAAAACACTGGAGGCTGCCTACTGACACTGACACCTGAACTGAAACACAGTGATGTTCCTCAGCATCCAATGAGTCAGATGTATGTTTTCTTCCTCCTCAGCCCACAAGATCATCATCTGAAAGCTCCTCTTCCAGGCCGGGCTCATGCACTCCAGGGAGCCCTGGTCGAACAATCTGTGTAAGTTGTGGTGACAGCATCTGTGTAACCTTTTCCATGGTGCATAATTCACTATGGGTTCATTTACATCTGATTTATCCTTTATTTGCACAGGGGAGTCGCATGGACAAAGTGTCTCTCTTACAAGATGTTTCTTTTTGACTGTAAATGCAGATAAACATTTAGGAAAATAGCCAATGTGAAAAACATTGAAGAGTCTTAAAATCAATTACTTACATTTTTCTGTAAACATAATGCTGTTTCAACTTTTACCTTGACTGATTGGAACCTAGTTTCATCTTGTTTGTGAGTGAAAAATGGGATTTCAATAGTGGTTGAATGATGAGAAATTTTGCGTTTCTCCTTTTTATCATTAATATTCTGGTGCAAGTCAACCACATATTGAACAAGAATTTAGATTTATTTGGTTAATCAATTTGAATGCGGTGGCAATTCAGATTGTATTTGATTGTTTGAAGCAACCCGGTGCTTTCAGTATCCCTGTTGGTTTATTGTGTGGAATAAACTTTAGCCCCCTCGAAACACCCCGAAATGTGATCAGTTTACCTTTTTTGAACTCGAAATCATGAGAGATAATGTAGTGAGACAGAAGCAGGCCACAGATTAGCATGTTAATCTGTCCACCTCATGTGCCAAAGTCAGACCATTGTGGTGTTGTGGGATTAAAGTTTTATTCCTCCATGATGTGATGTAATAAGCAACCTTTGACCTTTGACCTAAGCCACACTGTCCGCTCCTTCTGTTTTCCCTCCTCTGTGTCCCTCTCCTCACCCACATCCTTCCCTCTCTCCCTGTCCTGGTCCCAGGCAAAAGTAGATAATGAGATCATTGATTACCGAGAGTTAGCGGCAATTCCCAGAGTCAAGGCTATATATGATATAGAGCATCCTGATATGATATCTTATAAGTGTGTGAACGACACCTCCTCTACTTTGGACAAGAAAGGAAACAGTCAGGAAAGGCAAAGCCCCACAGAGGTAACTTCATTCAATGCTTGCAGTTATATCCAGTGACATGTTTGTTTGTCATTGTTTTAGTGTTTTTGTCTTGGTTTGATTTATGAGTCAAACCAAGTGAGGTTTGCTTTTGTTGTTAAGATATTAAACTGTGTTTGGCACAAAATGCAAAGACTTTTATTGTGAAAGATGGACAGATGTGGCTTTTAGTGTGTTTTAGAGGAGCATTGCTTCTACATTAACAAAATGCTGAGTAAATATCTAACTCAAGATTTAAGCATAGTATAAGCAGGTATACAGGATTCTTACCCTTACTCTTTTTTTTTTTTTTTTTTTTACAATTTAGCTGACTCTTAACTCATACTTACCCCAAATTGATCTAGAATACTAAATGTACCTTCATGGAAGTTTTAGTTTAAAGTACCTAAAAGTTCTCTTTGATTTCTTCTTTTCATGTCTCTCTTCATGTGAAAACTTATTAATTCCAAGTTTGTAATATAAAGTATATAAAAAGTAATATAGAAGACATGTTGTTGTTAAGCCTGCCAAGCCTAAATTGATTTTCGTCTGGGGATACAAGGTTTTCACTTGAAGTGACTACACTGTATGTTGTGTGTCTGTCCTGTTAATTTTTCTTCTTCTGTCTTTCCAATTTAGTCGCCAGGAAACATGTCCGAAACCACAGAGGTAAATACTAATTTGGTTAGAAATACTGTGACATCAGGTCACATGGAATATTTACCAGACCCACTTTAAAATCATTCATATTTAACTCTGATTGATACAAGTTAATTTGCGTTTGTTGTGAACTTAACACTGGGTGCATGTCTTCTGTCTTTCAAGGAGAGTTTTGAAATGAGAAAGCGCATACCAAAATCTACAAGTCACGGATCGTTTGGAGTTCATGCAATGTACAATCGTCACAGCTACACGCCAACTGTGTCCAGATCACCACAACACTTCCACCGGCCAGGTGAGAACGTCCCTCCAAAGTGAAATGATGTCAACCTTCATATCACAAAGCTGCTCACTTTTTACCCCTTATCTCCTCGTACCTACACAATTCCTGCACCTTCCCTGCACACTTCTGTCATGGCAGGGCTGATGCCTTCTTACTCTTTAGTCTCTGGCAACAATGACACCTGCCCCGCTTCCCCTTTATGCCACCACTCTCTCCCTTCCACCAAAGGTAAGAGCATCTGCTCCTCTGCCACCTGTTTCTGCACCTCTTGTCCCCTCCTGGCTTTGCCTTCTGATCTTTTATATTTCCTATTCAACTTGACCTTAACTACACTGACTATGGTGAGTGCTACAACAAGCAATAAACAACTAAAAGTAGTAAACAAACTGGTCTAATAGCTGGAGTTGAGATTTCGAAGAAAGATGGCTCAGAGATGTTACTTACCTTATTCTTAGAAACGCTGAGCCACCTAGTGGTCAAAGTTCAGAGAGACAGTCAGTAGACCACACACACTTGTCATCATAGTTTACTGAAGGAGGCAGAAAAAAACATTCAGTGCAGCAGTTAGATGGTTCGTTCAGACATTTCACTAGTCTCCTCCTTCATTTTCCTGTTTTGCATATTTTACTTTGTACTTTTCTCTCTTGCTTCTTCTGCCACCGCACCCACAGTTAAAAATAAACCTTTACACAAATCTATATCAAAACGGATATTTATAAAACTGGTTTGATTGATTAATAAGTAAATATTCCTGTGCCTGTTCCCGACTTCACTCACAGATTTGTCTACAGACGTGCCTATTTATAGCAGTGCTCTGATATTTTTTAAAGCCCCTTTTTTATCGCGTGTGTCTATGTGCATGTGGATGAGATGTGACAAACCTTTGACTGGTAATCTCTGGCATGTGTTTTTTGATGGAAAGTGAAAATTGCTCACTACCAGCTGACAGCTTGCACGGCTTTGATTTCTGTATACAGCAGCGGATGTTTTGTTACTTTATTTAGTTTTCATAATCATTCGAACATTAGAATCTTAAAATGATCGTGTGTAAAATTCCACAGTTACAGGAAACAAATTGTCTTTCACAGTACCACACTTGCCTTTTTTGTAAATGTAAATGTGTTGGCCAGTATAGCATCACTGTGTGTTATAATAATATAGTCATATATCTAATATCTATAGAGTTGTGTGCTTTTAAACCAATAATATAGCATTTTTTCTGTTAAATGCAACAGTTTAAGCCAAATTGAAATGTTAAGTTACTTCATATAAATAACATTTAAAACACTGAAAGGGGAACCTGTCTGAATGATCTGGCATTTAGCTGCCACAGAGACACTACAGCAGGTTCTAACTAACAATTGATTAAGTTCTGCTGTGCATTATCTGCTGACACTGCATTTTTTTCTATCTGCAGATGAAGGCTACAACATGTACAGGAGGCCTCCAATTTATAAACAGCAAGGTACAAAATGACCTTTTCATTTTTCAAGTCACCTTTTTAAAAGGTTCACATAAATGCTGACTGAAGCAGTTGAATATTACTTTTACTCTTTGCAGTTAAAGTCATGCTGTCCTCATGACTGTGTGTTAAAATCTCGGGTTTTTTTTACAGAACTGACTCATTCTTATTGCTTGAATCTAACTTATTTTATGCCACTTTGATGCCCCTAAGGTTAACTCTTTATTTCATGTATTCATTTGTATAATATAGTTGCACAGCAGTCAAAATTATAAGCCAAAAATAACATGTGTAGTGCTTCAGCCTAGCCAGTCATATGCTTAAGATGTTGACATTGATATATTGCTGTGTTTGTGTTGTCACATGGCTGCACATGTATAAAACCCTAGTTTAAGGATGTCAAAAAGTCCCCTGAAATGTCCATAACTTTCCAGTTTAACTTGCCAGTAGTCAAACGTGGTTTTATGGAAAATATAATATATAATATAAAAATAGAGCAGTACTGAGAAGTCCATTTTACAGAACAATTAGCAGAGGTCTAATTAAAGAACCTGGCAAGGCATACTTTGCTCAGTAAGTCTGATCTAATTTGAGCAAAGAGCTGACTCTGACTGTAAGTCGTCTCACCATGAGCTTATCTGTTTGTTGTTTAACTTTCACATAGATCCAAATTCCTCCACATCCCAAACAGGCTCTTTGCCTGGATATGGTCGCAATGGCCTCAATCTGGTAAGAGCAACATGACTGATACCTAATTCTCTTTAGCATTATTGCACAATCCCATTACTGTACACGACAGAAGGCTGAATCTAGTGCAAATGTATATCATTATGTTGTTTAACTAAATCAGAAACAGAGTCCAACCAGTGCCCTCTATTTCTACACTCCACAGTAGTGTCATGTGCTTTTTAATGCTTTATGCTTTTATTGGGTATCTCTAGAAAGACACTTAACAAACTATCTGAAGTTTGACACACACTTTATGACTAGAATTATTGACCCTGAACTACGCAGATAAAAAGGCTGCTGTGTCTGAAGTTACAGGTAGTGGCTTTAGTAAAAAAAGTAATGTGTTTTCTTCCCATTAAGCCACGGTCAGCTGATTTATCCCATTACAATGGGGACAGATACAGAGGCAAGTATTCTCTTTCTTTTATCTTATCTTATATTATCTATTATCTATCTTTATTATTAAGATTATATCAGTGGAAAATCATTGTCCTAGAAATTAATTTTCTTGCTTTTTTTATACCTTTTCTCTGACTTTCAGACATTAAGGTATGTGAGAGAAACTGTATGGGGCCTTGTGTGATCTTGAAGTCCCCCCCGGTCATGCTTCCTTTTCCTGTTTGGTTTGTTGCACTTCGGAAAGATGTTTGCATGTGAAGTATAAAATCAACTCAGTTGTAATTTGAAGCTGCAGATCTCCTCATTTACATGTGTAGTTAACTGAAGTATTACGTAACTCTTTAACCACACATCTCATAAATATACTTAACTTGCAGTCATTTGGCTTTTAGATTTGAAGAGACTAATCCTGCCATGGTTTATGTTCCCATTGCATGTGTTTGCTTCATCCTGTAGCTCATCCATGACGGTCAACATCTATTAATGCGAATGGAGAGAGGAGTGTCTATGCCTAATTTGTTGGACCCAAAAGCAAGTATTATTTGTGCTCTCATGTTATTGACACTGTTTAATTATTTAATTTTCACTATTGAAAAGTTTTCACTTAAAAGAAAACACTAACAAAAATACATATAAATAACACTTCATTACAATCCAGTGGGACTTTAGGACAGACTTGCAAGACTAGGTCTAGGATATTGCTTATGTTTCAAGTACAACTTAATTATATTCTTTTACTTTATAACAGCGTATGTAAAATTGACAAAAGCAAATAGAAGCAGGTTCTTTTCCCTGGAGACTGAAACTCTAGCTCTGTAGCTATCCATGATAACTGTGCAGTGGTTATACAAGATGCATATTGGCATGGTACTTGATGTTCTAACTCTAACTCATATCTCAGTGGGTCATAGCTGAGTGTATGAAACATTGTGTTTAGGTGGAGCATGTGTGATAATCAGCTTATAAAGCATCCTCACCAGTCTTTGTTCTGTCAAGGTCTACCCGTATGAAATGCTCACAGTTGCTAACAGAGGACGAGTGAAGCTTCCCAAGGATGTCGACAGAACAAGACTCGAGGTACAGTAACATGTAAACATTATTTCAAGATGGCTTTATTCATTTTTATGACTGAAAGACGTGCTTTGCATTATTTCTCTTTATTTAAATTAAATGAAAGATTGACATAACAAGGACACAAATTTAAGTGCAAGAGATGTTTTATATTATTTTTTTTTAATTAATGCTAGACCTTGTGTAAAATAAGATGCCTTGACTGACACTTACTCAGAGCAGGATTAATTCTTTGACAGTGGCATCATCTGTCACAGCTGAAAGGTTTTCCTTAAAAACAAAATGAGGACATGTTTTGTATGTAAGCTGCTCAGTAGACTCACATTAACTTACTGCTCTTTCTCTTTCTTGTTTTCCTCTGCAGCGTCACCTATCCCCAGATTCATTCTTTGAGATCTTTGGCATGGAGATAAAAGAATTTGACAGACTTCCACTGTGGAAACGTAATGACATGAAGCGGAGGGCAAATCTTTTCTAAATGCTGCCTACAGCATATTTTAACTCATTGTTAATGTGCAGTATGTCACATTATGATGACCCCCTAATCTTTATTTCTTCTCATCTAATACAAAAATGTCACTGGATAGAACCTTAATAAAATATGTCTTTTCTGGGACACAATATTGTGTTTTCCCAGTTAGTTTCTATAGGCTATTATAAAGAATAATGCAATTATGATACCTCATAACAGATATGAACATGAGAACTCAATTTAGCCTAGCTATACTCCTGGCTTCAGTAATAGATAGCCATTATTGTTTTGTCTTTCCTAAACCAGCCCCCCGCCCCCAGCAATTATGTTCATATTGAACGATTCAGCTGCACACACTTTATTTCCACTTTTCATAAATGCAACAGGTAGTGTGGCATTTATATAACATGCCTAAAAGTGAAAAGTAGTGAAAGCAATATGTTCATCTTTCATGCCAGAGTTTCAAACCATATATCATTTAAGGAATGAATGTGCAAAGCCTCAGATTATGATCAGGAACATCATTATTGAGGAGAACCATTAAGCCTAAAGTTGAATTACAAGAATGTATCAGCAGATACTTTATTTCATTCACATTAAGAATGTTAGATTCGCTACATGAAATATACATAACCTGAACATGTGATTCTAATACAAGATATTAAATTATTCCCTCACGAACTGAATGCACTTCACCCATATTTTCATTGTTACTTCTATATGATATTATATTTTTGTTACTCAGTTGATACTCACTTTGTCATCTCCTGCTTCCAAAAATATTTAAGCACAATATTGAAAAGAGAAAGATTTTTGGGAGCTGTATTTTTTATGTCACTACATAAATAAATATGTAAAATAATTAAGAATTCATGCAACATCTGATGTTTTCCCAAGACTAACTTGTGATACACATCACTGTACATGTAACCTTGCTGTCCCAGCACACCACCTCAAGCGACCTAAATAAAATCTTGCACTTCTTACAAGTTGAGTAAATGAATGTCTTCTTTGCACAGAATAATTGACATTGTGTGTGTGTGTTTGATAAAGTATCTCTTTTGAAGCTGTGATTTTCTGCATTATTTAATTTTTTTGTGCATCACCCAGCATTATCAAGCTGGTTTTCTGTTATTTACAGATATCTTCATGATAGCTACTCTCTCGGTGTGCATTTCTTCAGCATTCTTTCAGTCAGGATCGGTATTACTGAAGTAGCTTAAATATATGTTACTGCCAAACTTTCCTGTCTTAATTAAATTTCCTTATGTTATTCTATGAGTTAAGACAACAAAGCATGATGACATGTTTTATTTCATCACAACATTGAGCAACACTTCATATTTCATAAAATCAGCCACACTGAAAATCATCCTGGCTTAACTTCACCTGCTATATATAACTCATACATTCCCATTTTATTTGGTTCCAACATTTTGTTCAATGTGTGTTTTTTTTTGTCTTTCTATCTTTAAACTTGACGCAGCCTTTGGAAATTTAAGACCAACAGATGGTGCTCTGGAGCCTGGAAGCAAAAACGCACGTCATGATTGCTTTCCATGTGTTAAAATTAACATTTGCTAGACTTTGTTTTGAGCAGGATATTCGAGACACTCTTTTTCTTTACTTGTATCTGTCAAAATGTCATGCTGTAGTATTACAGCAGTACAGATCGCCTCCATAGTCTTACTATGTGAGCACCAATGACAAGACACATAGGGTAATGTAAGCAAATCAAATCATCATAAAACATAATTCATGAATGCTTTGTCTCTGTTTTTACTCATCTGTTGTTAAGTGTATTGGGTTTATCCGTTCTATTATAGTGCCACTTCCAAGTGTTTTAGTTTAAGTTTTAGTGCCATGTCTAACATTTGAGATATGATGAAATTGCTGCAGTGGACTTCAGTTAACCTACTCTTATTTGGCTTTCACGTTAATAGAAGATCATGAAGGAATGTTGTGTGTTGCGTTTAGTGCATTTTTTAAACTAAAAAAAAAAAAGCATGAATTAGTGTGTATTATGTTATCGTGAGATTAAAAAATTAAAATTGCAGTTTTTTTTCCTGACAAAACGACTTTTCAATGTTGATAAAGGGAAGGAAAAAGAAATGCTTTGACATTAACAATCTTTTATTCCTTTCTTCCCTATTCTGTTTTTGTGGATTTTGAAGATTAACACACCACTCAAGAAAAATAAAAAATATCAGCTAAAGAAATAACCTCTACTAATTACTAGGATAACCTGAATAAATGTTGCTTACAGTCTTGTCATTTCAGGCAGAAATGAAAATATTAGCTCAGGCTTATTTTGATAACATGACAGCCTCACATAGAAGTTAGTTTATGTTATCATGGGCTCTTTAAAGCCCACCTAGCTTGAGCGAAAGTATTGGAGCTCTTTAAGGCTGTCTATTGGACAATTAAAGACACGGCCTCGGCTCTGGGCGGGATGTTGATTCTGATTGGTCGAGCTTACTATCACTCACCTCTCCACTCTCTCCACCGACTGGTTGTGCGGCCCAAGCGAGGATTTTCACGAAAACATCCACCGCAGACTGCGTACGAGTGCCAACGAGACGGGTGTTACGACGAACGGGACCCGAGGCTATGGATCCAACTGCATGACAGCCGAGTCGATGGCGTTTCTGAAGTTGGACAACAGTGTTTGGCATTGAACGGAGACGTTAGAAGCGTGAAACAGATTTAACGGTGATGAATGCCGTATCACTTGTTAGATAGAAAAACAGAGAGAGCGAGTAAGAGAGAGACCGAGAGAGAGAGAGGGGCCAAAGCGGACTCCCTCCCTCTGTAGAGTTCGTTCCGCCTGATGGAGGCTGACGGGACCTTTGCAGTGAGCTCGAGGCCCGGAATGTCACCTGTGAAACGTCGACACCTCGTTGGAGGACGTAGTTAAGGAAAAGACCGCGCACACCTGTCTGCGCTGTCGACGACCTATTTGACAACTTACTTATAGACCTCGCGCACGAAAGCAAAAGTTAGCTGGTCGACGTTAGCTGCGGGAGGCGACCCCTCGCGCAAGATGACTATCATAGATATCACTTAACGAGAGGTTATTCACCGCCTCAGGTAACCTAGGACAGGTGAACGACGCACTGTTACCACTTTTAATGGACTGCACGCCCCTTTCTCCTGACGGGTTTGTTCTAGCAAGTTGTCCCAGTGTATTTCAACATCAGTAAGTTGACTCCGACCCATTTGTCTGCGAGAATTGAGAACTTTTGGGTTTATTTTTAAACGAGGACTTCTTGGACATTTTTTTGTTTCCCGTCATCAAGTGTCGCCTTTTTTCCTCCACCAACCATGTCATTCAAAGACAATCCTTGTCGGAAATTTCAAGCCAACATTTTCAACAAAAGTAAATGCCAGAACTGCTTTAAGCCCAGAGAGTCACATTTGCTCAACGACGAAGACTTAAATCAGGTGAACAGCTGCTTTGTTAAACGTTGGATATATCTCTGACGTTGTCTGTGTAACCTATATTAATGGAAAGGAGCCTGTTTTTATCTTTACTTTTGATGTGCACATTTCAAACGATTTGTCGTGTGTCAATAAGCCATGCAGTGCAAAGGTTAGGTTAATTGGACACAATTATTTTCCAGCCCAAGGGCCCATATTGACCTTAATTCATGCAGATATAGGCCCCCACCCAGCTACATGCCTTCCAGCACAGTAGCCGACTATGAGCTGTTTCTGTTGAATCATTTAGGTTATAGTTATATCTGTGAAATCTTTTAGAAAGTGCTGCTCATCCTTCTGCAATTTCAACTTATTCTTGAGGCACTTTTACTCTTATTCACCCCCTGAATCCATTAAAGTCTGTCAGAATCACATTGGTGTTTCCAAGTAACACAAGGATCACAATTGAAGATATTCCTCTAACAGTCTCTACTAGACTTTGTTGTTGACATTGGGCTTGGGTTGTTGTGAATGGTGGCATCAAGTCTCACTGAACTCTGTTGGCCCATATCGTGATCGGTCCTTTTGGTAAGCGGTTTAACAGAACAGGTTTAACAGTCACCTGTAACCAGGTTGACACTTTCTATGAATGACACCTGTGTAACTGACAGAGGTGCTTTGTTAGTGGGTTATGTCTTCACCCTGGCTGAGTTAGGACGAACATTGAGCTAATGTTTTCCTCTTTTTGCTCCATCATGACCAGTGGCTGCTCTGTTGGAATGGAAATATGGTTGTGGTTTATTTGTCAGTGGAATTTCTCACTCAATGGTTATCAGCTTTATCCTCTGATTACTGCACCCAGTTAAATGTTATCATCTGCTGTCAGAGGCTGAAGACCAGGGACATGCAGGCCATAGTCATTGTTTCCCTAAGTCTCACTAAAAGGAGACACTGAAGGGCTGTGACTCTTATTCTGTTCAAACTTCAATCTATTGTCGTTAGTTTTGCCACCTACAGCGTCAGTATCACATTTATGATGTTGTGGGTGGTGTTGGGATAAGAGGTCAGGGGGCTGTTGTGAAAGAACACACATGAATACACTTAAATGACTCCACTTAACCACTGGAGGGTAAAAGAATGACCTAGATTCATTTCCGCTATTTCTCTCTCTCAGGAGGACTTGCCATTAGGACTGCTGTCAGGTCATGTGAGGAGAGATGGGACATGTTTTTTGTAAAAAGTGCACAGTCTCAGTGCTGCTCCTTGAGCTTTAAACTCATTGTACACTGGCATGGAGGAGGCTGTTGTCCCAGCATTGGTGTGATCTCCTCTCAACTCTTACTGTATTAACTAACTTAGTCTCACCTTCAGGGTGCTCTCAGGTTGTCTTCCATAAGTTGGATGTTGTTTCTCTTACAAGTCTGCACAAACTCTGTGCTGTCCAAGGTTACAGTTATGGGCTTATGTTTGAAAATTCCTGTTATGTCTTTTTGTTTACAGAGTCACTCAACTGGGAAATGTGCTGCACCTCCTGTAATCAAAGTGAAAGAGGATTTTATGCTGGATTATACTCGACTTTACATGGGGTGAAGTTAGGACTGTAATCATAACCACTGATAGAGGGACGCAGAGGTGCCAGGCAGCTGTAAATGTCAAAGCTTCTCAGACTTGATTTGTAGGCTACTGTTCAATGACTTGAGAGTGCAGTTGAATTACGCAAGGTACTTAATTTGTTAAGCTCTTTAGGTGTAGGTGAGATTTGAATGTAAATATATTTAGTAAAGTTTGTACTTTGGAGCACACAACTGTGCAGTGGTTATGCAGGACGTCTTTGGCTCAGCAAACAAATGCTGACTACTAGTATGGCTAGAGTTCAAACTTGTACCAGAACTATTTAAGACAGACTGCCAGGCCAACTTGCATTTCTCAAGTTTGAATTGCAAATCTGTAGCCATAAAATCTCTCTTGCTCCCTTCTCCCTCTCCTGTTTCTCATCCACTGTTTTTCTTGCTAACTTCTGTCTCTTCTTGCCCCCTCCACCCACCGGTCCACCCACTTAGAGGATCAGAGGGAAAATCATGTGTGTTCGCCTTTCCTTTTTTTTTTCCAGGGCAGCATGGTGCTCTGGGATACAGCCAGCTGGAGAATGTAACCTGCAGTCAACTGACTAATACACACCTTAAACTAAATGTGTGTATGTGTGTGTGTGCGTGTGTGCGTGTGTGTGTGTGTCTCTCACAGCGTCTGATCCATTTGCAGCCTAAACTAGGGACCAGCCTCCACTTATATCTGCAGTGAATTCAAATATGCATAATTGACTTGCTGACTGAAATGCTGATGTGCCAGTTTCAGTGTTTGCTCTCAACACTACAATTGTGTGTTCTCCTCACCAGGCAAAACCTATATATGGAGGATGGCTGCTGCTGGCACCAGAGGGAACAAATTTTGACAATCCCTTACATAGATCCAGGGTAAGCATTTCCTTTGCTGTACTTGAAGTAACTTATACTCAGAACGTTGCATTGGTTTGTCTCTTCATTTCTTTTTGACTTTCTTTTGTTAAAGGGACTTTTGCTATAGTGCAAGAATTAAAAGGTGTGGTACTTAAAATTTAATGTTAAACTGCTTTTGATGTGAGATGGATGAGGTTTTGTACATTAGGGAAGCTTCACTGGTGCCAGGCAAGTTAAAAACGAGGCAATGGACTTGCAAAGCCCTTTCTTTGATTTTGATATCTATTAATTTGACATCTGACACACAGGAGGTCTTTTTGTAGAGGCTCCCGTTGCTGTTTAATGGAATCAACAGCTTCCTTTGGGAGACTTGGACCTCTATCAGAAGAAGCCTCATTCTCAGGCAATAATGAGCCTAATATTGACTTTTATATCATGAATCCTGCTCCCATAACATCATGTAATGGGAGCCTTGCTCTGTTGCGCTGCTTCCTTTATCAGCTCCCAGATTATACTATGGTGGTGCATCCCAAAGAAGGAGTCAAGAGAATGTGGGGGAGGAGAAGGAAAAGTCCCAGTTCTCACAGCCACGCTGATGGCTTCCATATGGGTTTTTTGGGGGAAAAGCACCTCTGGATCCTTCAGCTCATACTACTGTCAACAGTCTGCTGCTGCTTTGACATAATCACTGATGTGTTCTGCCTATTCTTACAACCCAATCAGCTTCTCACTGTGGGGGTATAATTGGTGGCTTCTATGTGCTGCTGAGGTGAGCAAGGTGGTCAGGTTTTGACTGGCCAACAAGCAAATGACAGAGAAAAAGAGCTGACGTGTTGGATGAGTCACTTTCAGGACCACTTTAGTCTGACAGGTTGTGGGTCTCTGGCTCTACTCTGTTCATCAACACCGCAGCATTGATCTTTTGAAGGCCCCCTCTAAGCCACACATCTTGGTATCACCTTTTTAATAGCCTCTTTAATAGTTGTGACTGCAATGTCCCTTTTTTAATATCACCAGTGAAGCTTTTCAGCACTTCTATTGAGCCCATCCAATGGCTTTTAGGTTACAAAGCACCTCTCAATATTTTATGGATTGGCCTCAGTTGGAATCGGAGGCCAGGATATTTAACACTGAGACAAAATGGTGCATTCAGATAAGAGGAGGGCAGCATAGAGCTCATCAGGCCAATGAGGAAGAAGATCAGTAGAAACTGTAACCATATTATTTGCACAAATATCGACAGAAATGCCTTTTTAACCGAAAGACACGATGACTGTGTGTTTTCAGTTTGACTTTGTAGTTTCAGAAATAGGATAGGCTTCATCTTCCTGTGTGTGCTGGGATCCACCACCATCATTGTGCACTTAACATGTCTTGGGCAAACGCTGACATGATACTGTCAGAATATCAGTTCAAACTCGTGTGCATTAATGTGTATATGCATGTATATCTTGTATATGGGCATGGTTATTGTTATAAGCCGTTCTGTTATAAGCTAGCATTGTTTTTGTTTACATTATGCCTGCATTCATATGGGAAATAAGAAAGCAGGTGTTTTACTCTGTTTCCTGTACGCTGTCTTTTTTCTTTCCTACATTTATTGAGAAAAACTGGGTGACTTCTGAACTGATGCATGATGATATAATGTTATCCAGATCACCTTCTGATGTGTTACATGCTGAAAATGTGCCAAGAAGTGAGTTGCCACTGCATGACAACTGTTTCCCAAAGGCTTGCCTGTCCTTTGGTATTTACTGTCTGTATGAGTGTGCACCGGTATTGTGGCTGAGTCTTGAGTTATACCTTGACGTTTATAGTATATACGATTCAAGATTTGAAGCATTTACAGATTCAGTAAAGGATCTCTTGCTTTATGTACTAAATATCTCACATGCTAATAAGATTTGTTAAACTGCTATGACTAAAATTGAGCAATGTATAATAATTAACTGTTTCAATCCCCAAGCTAAATAATTGCACATTTTAACATGCTACAGATAGTGACGTTTATCATATTTCTTTGTTTTTTTTAATGCAGAAATGGCAAAGGAGGTTCTTCATCCTTTACGAGCATGGCTTACTTCGGTATGCTCTGGATGAAATGGTGAGTGAAAGCTGTTCTCCTGTCAGCTACTAATTTTTATCTGCCTTGAGTAAAAATTCCATTATTATTAGAGAAAAGGCTAATATTTGATTTCTGGCCTGGTTTTAAATACTAGCTGTTGGTTCATCTGAACAAATAGAAACAATAGTTGTGCTGTCATGGTTCATATGGTAAGTGTATTGTGTATGTACAGTTTTCCCCCACTAAACTTGTAAAGTTTTTGTGTTGACCTGCTATGTTGCTGTCAGTGAAAGGATAATGCCTTTAAAAAAGGAGAAAAATGAATTTACCCAGTTTAAACAATAGAAGTGTTTGGCCTTTTTTGTTGAAGTGTAGTTATTTTGTTAGCAGCATTTTGGAGGGTGTGATGGGCTCCCTACCACTTAGGCAGGCAGTCATCACACTGTGAATACAGGTGCTGTCTGGCATACAATAGAATATTCTGTGAATGAGTTAAACACTAAGCTAACTAGCGCAGTGGTGTCAAAGGGGATAAAGTGACACCACGTTGTGTTGATACTTAAAGTCATGTGCCAAGCTGTGTGTGTTTGTTTTCGTGGCTAACACACTTATTATGCAAGCACCCCGCGGTAACTTCCTGTTCTGAGAGAAAAACTGGAAAAAACACTCATCACTAGGAAGGCTGGTGTCATCATTGATCTGCCTGTAGTTGAATATCTGTACAATAATTATAGAATTAATACAGTATGTGGACTGACTGTCTCTCCTTTTGAGTTCATGTTTTTTTTAGGTCACTTGTTTGAATGCTATGTAGTTTATTGGCTCTTTTAAAGCTGCATTATACTGCAGCATGTAGCCATGCTGAATATTGACTGACCCAAAGCAGCACTCAACAGTTTATTTCTAAACGTGGGATGTGCTTTGAAATGAAGTGAAAGCAGAAGTAGTTGAAACAGCACTTGCTTTGTTGCTTTCAACCCTGTCATACTGTATGTGGCATTCTCTGGCAGAGGAGAGAAATGCTGAGAGGTTTTATGTAATAGAGGCAGCAGGAGCTACGGCGCTGTGTAGATCTGTTTTCTTTTTTGTGCCCTTCGGGGTCATATTATTCCCCCTGTAGAACTGCTACATGTTGTGTGGTATGGCATTTTTGTAAACCAAGAATTTTTATTGTACTAAAAATGGTGAAAATACTGCACTGGCCTAAATATCTTTTTAAAACTAAAGCCAATAAATTGTATTTGTGAGGCGGTGGTGGAGAATGATGACACCAGAAAAAGGATGGATGATGTGTTCACTGGAACAGACAATAGAAAGAGGTGGATGTCCTCCTTCCATTCATCGCTTTCTCTGGATGTCACTCTTCATCTTTTCATCTCCTCTCTGAATGCAGGATCAAAGGGGGGGGGGGGGTCTGGAGCTGGAAATATCAAGTGACACTAAATATAGAACCTAATTGTCACACCACACATTAGAATAATTGTTTTGTGTTGAATATACAGCTGTACAAACTCATACAAATTAGAATCTATACCTACCTATATCTAGGTAAAATATGCATTTGGACTGTTTGGCGCTGACTGTCCAATAGGATTACAATCTGTGAGTGATTTTAGTCAATGCCATTTTAATGCCACCTTTTTAATGGACAATTTAGAAATGACATAAAATATATTTTGCATAATAATGTTTACAATAATAATTTGTTGGAAGCTGCATTTTATACCTGTAAACAAAGTCACACAACTGTTATTGTTTTGTCTTTTTTATCTCAGTTTTGTCATTGTAGCATTTTTTTGCAGTGTCAAAATAATAATTTGATCTTTATTGCACCATTGATGAGCTGTGGGTAGCCCATGCTGGTTGATATGGTTTTGAAATTTGATACACAGCTATGTATTTTATTCAGTAGTTTGCATATAACATGCAGTTAAAATGTTCAGTGTAAGATGCTTCAGATGGCTGCAATCAACATTAAATACAAGACACGGACTGACATTAAGATCAGTTAAAAAGTTATATTGTGAATGACATCAGGTCAAACCTAAAGACTGCCAGCGCTTGCCAGTATAATGATGCTCCAGACCACATCAGAGCCCCCATCTGAGAGCAATGGTTGGGGCTGTAGATGAGGAGGTGCCCCTCTGTTTTCCTCTTGGCCTAGTTTTATGGCTCTTGTGTCTTTGGCTCTAACCAAACCCAGATGGGCTGCGGTCCCAACTTCAGGATGTGGCATGGCTCTGGGGGAAAGGAATGGGTTAGCAAAGGCCTGGGAGGGCCATCGATTTGGGGTTGGCCACCTACGGTGAACACCCAACACTGTACACCACTGCCATTTTATGCAAAGAGCAGCAGTGGCTTTGAAGAGCTGCTATATGCAAGAGACAAGTGGTAAAGAGAAGAAAATGTAGCTGTAGTAAGAGCAAGATAAAAAGAACATGAAAGGATAGAGAAAGTGAATAGTTGAAAATGTTGGCCTGCATAGAACGTGTGTTGCCATGAAAGGCTAATGTTAGTGCAGTTTTCATGGATATTTCTTGGCGTAGGCCTTCAAAGCAGTTATAATTGAAATATATCATGTCTGAGCTAGTTCACTACATTTTAATTGTGTTGTAAATGTGGTAATAAGATGCTTTAACTGATTATGGTCACTGTCATTTCATTCTGCAGTATTTACTGAACACACAAGCTAGTTTTTTCCCAGTGCAAACCAACAGAGTTATTTCAGTGGCGCGTTGCCAAGGCAACATGTTTTGTCCCTTTGTCCGGCAGTTGACTACAGTTGACTATGGCATGTGTAACATGGGACAGTTATTCTCTGTTTTGTGGAGAGCTGTGGCTGTCTCTGTCCTGACTGTATGGATAAAGGACAGAACGCTCTGGAAGCAAAGCACAAGTGTGTGGGCCGAAGCTGTCTCTAGGCTCAGTCATATGGTGAGCAAGCCTTTCTACAGTAGCTGTAGGAAAAAAAACACCAGACACAGCATTGAAACAAATGTGGAAAGGCTGGATTGGACAGAGTTAGAGTTTCTGCTGAGCTGCACATGTTTCTGTATGTGAGTGTGAGTGAATGCACCTGGGACAGAGGGTGCTTGACCACAGAGGCCATGTCAGGAACAGGTGCTGCAAGGTTCGAGAAACCTCAGTTTTAAACTGACTTCAGCAGTCTTGGCACTGTTGAGAGAGAAAGTGGTCTTAAAATCAATTAGAGGTAAAGAAAAGCAAAGTGAACACCATGGATAGAGGCCACCCATACACAGCTGTGTGATTAAGCTGATCAAGCTGTTTAGGTGATGTGAAAAAAAACACATACGCACAAAAAAATCCATTATCACGTTGTGGTGAGGTCAGGTACGTGGGTGTAAAGAACCCTCCAGCTTCACAAAGCCACTTTGATGACATCAGTGCGAGTTAAAATGATCAACACCCACACTATAATAACTGCTTCGCTGTGCAGTCCCAAATACCCCACACAACACCTAGCTCCCTTTGACCCTGTCTTGACCTAATTGTAACCTATTCTCACTGACACACACACACAGACACACCTCATCTTGTGATCGAGGCTGAATTCTTTTGTCTTTGCTGTGTCTCTGTTGTGGTCTCTGAGCTCATACTGAATCACAGCCTCAGTTAGTTTTTTTGCATCCTAAGACTAAGAAGGCTTTTGCATTGAAACTCTTTAATTACTGTTGTTGGTGTATTGTGTGAAATATTTCCTCGCATTATTTGGAGGCCATTACAGGTACTTGGAAATGACATTGCACTCTGTTCTCATGCTTGTCAGTTGATGTATCTTAGTGCAGACTGAACAAGAACAGTATACCTGCAAATAAAATGAGGCTGCCTATTGAGTTGCATGGCACAAAAGGCCCATTCAGAGACACTTGAATTGCATTTACCTTTAGATTGTGTTGACTGCAGTTGACTGTCAGCATCACAACCTTGTACTTTGTTATTCCAAGGAGAACATGATGTTCTCATGACGTTTCAGCTGCTGAAGTCATTCTTATTTCATCTTAGCTCTGTTAATTTCCTCTGTTTACTGGAATTCAAATAGTGGACTCCTGCCCCATAGCAGTGTCCAACAACCGAGAGAGTTTTGACAAACTTCTCTCCATTTCCTGCTCATTTGTGCATTCTTTAAACTTGACACACACTGTTCGGCTGTCTCTCTCCTGAATCTTCCAGACAGAAGCATAGACAGCCTCAGAACATGTTTGCCAACAGACTTGTGAGACCATTTTGACATGCTGAAACATGCATGGACCCTCTCCTTAATCTAGTGAAACATAAGATTGTGGGCTATTTTTAACCAATTTTGAGAAGCTTTTGTCTTGTGTTGGTTTGGGAATGAGGAGAGCTTTCTGTTGGATGGATGAGTGGGCAGAGCCTCTGAGCTGTGTTGTTGCCTTCAGGCACTCTATGCTGGGAATAAGTGATGGCTGACCACCCCACCCAATCAAATTAGGGATACTTATAGGGGGAGCTCCAGTCTTCCACTCAAAATAAGCCATGGGAAGCAGAGTGGAGAGGGAGGTAAAGATTGCCTTGAAGTTTGTGTTACATTATAAGATGGAGAGATGAATGATTTAGAACTGAAAGGCAGATTGGAGAGAGAAGTAGAGGATTTAGTGGGAAATGTGTAAAGAACAAATGTTGACATGTTTGTCACAGCTAGTGTCGATAAGACAGTGTAAGCCGTCCATATTGGATCACTGTGGATTGTTTACTAAGTGTGGGTCCTGGGTGAGGCATGTGTTGGTTTTATAGAGATATGGTGCGTGAGAGTCTTCTTTAACCCCTGCCCTTCCTTCCCCATGGTTCCAGTAGGAACTGATCTGCTGGAATGTAAACAGCAACGGATTACAGTGGGGTCACTGTTCCCATTGCACAAAGCCACAAAACCATGGGAACAGCCATTCATACTGCTTGTAATCATCAGGGTCTACAACACTGTAACTGCCGCTCAACCTAATGGCAGCCTCACATTTTAAAGCTGACACTCAGTGTAGTGTATTTCTAAAGAGCATTCTCTTGTTTTTGTTTTCATTTACAGAAATGGGGGATTTTTGTGTATTTTGTCATTGTTTTATCCCAGTTCGGAATTCCATATGCACTGTTTACCTTGTCATTGCAGCGTCTGCTATTGGCGGGTAGCAGCTGATTGCAAAGAACAAAGAACTTCACGGCGAGGGTGCAACACTCAGGGCATTATCAACCATGCCACACTCTTGTTTTAATTGATCTAAACTATACTTGAACATTAAAGTTGAAGAGGTAGCACCAACATACTACTTTTGTAGTATATTTGCCGGCTACTGGGTGGCTGCCCACACCCGACCAAGGACCAACAAATTAACAAGGTCTGCAAGTCCAAAGAGAATTAGGAATAAAATGATTGACGATTGTCTTAGATATTTCTTTCTAGGCTGACCCTCTTGACAGTTACGCATTAGGACACCTCATTAGCAAAAGATCCAGTTTGAACATGGGAGTGCCGGTTTTAAAAATACTGCACCCCACCCACTGTTGTCCGGTAAAGCTTTATCAGAAAAATGGGCCCTGAAATGTGGAGGTGTCATCATCGAAGTCATCAAGAAAACATGGTGGCTTAATATTTGTAGCCTTATCACTAAAGACAGTACTATATTTATGTTCTCTTTCTATATGTCAAGGCAACTTGGCAATGTCTTGTCTGTCCTAAGCAAACACCTTGTTTTCAGCCTCAGCCTCCCTGTCAGATCCAAGCCAAGTAGACCACCTTACCCGTAGTTTGATCCCATCAGAGATAATTGTCCTGACACACCACACAGCAAGCTCTAGAAAAATCAGACCAGAGGCAGTTTGGTAGTCAGTGAAGTGATCGTACATCCCTCCCCAGGCAGAGGTTCTTATCCAGCAGCTAGCATTGATCGCTAATCAAGGGCCTTGCTGTTCCTCCATGTGAATGTGCTGAATTCACTGAAAGGAAGATGAGGCAGGTTGTATTTTCACTTGGTAAATGACAAATCTGGCTCTCTGCTGGCCTTTTTGCTCTGACTTTACAGTGTCTCCTTATCTGTGCTCTCTAGTTTTTGCCTTGGCTTTAGTCAACACATCATCCCGGATGTGGCTAAGATAAAAATCTTATCTCCTCCACTTGTTCACTGTTTGAAATCTTACATAGTCAGAAGTACAGTAACCCTGACTGGTTCAGGGCCAGAGGTTTAAGCAGTAAAGTTTGGCCTGTTTGTGAGACACTAGTACTTGGTCACTTTTATTATCTTTACAAGTGTAATTTAGAGCTGTTACTTTCATTAGTGTACCAACACACAGAGAGAACTGCCTTGAAATATGATGTTAGCTGTTTTGAAATTACACTTGTGGTATTTGTGCCCATCCTAAACTCTCAAGGATCAAATATATACCCCCACCCCCCACTCTCATTCCCAGTTTATTGTGTGTTTGTGTTCCATAGCCAAAAGACTTAATGAGTCCAACAATAATGGCTGTCAAATTACACTTATTAAATTCAAATTACAGTCAATAAAACAGTATTGTTCTCCAGTATGCACTCGCAGAACACACAGGAAAGGGCACCCACACTGTCTTTCTTTGACTGGAAGAGCAGAAAGTGCTCCTATTGGCATGTATTGACCTAGAAAGGCATAGTCAAGTCAGACCAAAAAATTCAATGCAATTTTGCCAATATCTCACCTAGATAAGTAAGGTTTGTCATGTCAGAAATGAAAACTTTGTTGTTTTCAGAACACAACCTCTGGCTAAAAGCTTCAACTAATGGAGGCAGTCAGCCAATGGGGACAGTCCTTCTGTTCAACCTTGTGGTCTATTATTATTTTAGTGTTCAGTGTTGCGTGAGCCTGTGGACAGGATCATTTAACACGGGGCACTAGTTCTATCAGCACCTTCAGTAAAATAGTACTATATTGCTCATAGTAAATGGTTTCTCATAAGGTATCAGTTTTCTATTGATGTGGGAGTTCCTGATCCAGTTGATGGTGAACTTGGACTCTCTTGGTTTTGTTTTGTTTTTTTTTCCCTCTCTTGGTGACTATGATTGCCTGTTTTGAGCTGAGCCAATTGCTTGATGGCGGTCCACTGTTGCGCCACAGTGAGCAGTCTTTAAAAGGCACTTTTTTTTCTGGATGTCTTTTTACCATCCTTCTCTTTGTACCGTCCTTCATTTTCTTGTTCTTTTTAATGATTTCCAGCCATTCATCATCCAGAGAAAGGCCGGCTCCAGGAGGCTTTGGCTAAACCAGTGTCCACTCTCACTTGCATGGTCCTCTTTTACTTTCCCATTACTCAGTCCGATTCACTTTCCCTTCCTTTTACCTCCTCACTTTCTCTTATTCTGCCACTCTCTCGTATCTCTGCCTTTCATTCCAGTTCTCACTGGCCAATAAATCATTTGTGTTGGAGTGAGCAGCCAGCAGTATTGTGTAACTTCTCTCCCCCAAACCCTCCCTTGTCTATAAAGCCAAACATGGCCTGACGGACTGCTCGCTCAGTTTGTTCTAAACACTAGACCAGGACACTGACAAAAGGTTTCATTTAAAGCATCAGGGTGAGGGGTTAGCCAGCTCTGAGACAGGCACTAATAAAACAGTGGGGTATGTGGGTAGGTGTCTGCATGTGCAATGGTCGGGGTGCAGGGACACTGAGAGGCATTTTCAATTTTGAAAGTGAAAATAATGCTATTGCGAACTACCCACAGATACACACCACTGTTGCCCATCAGAGTATCATGGTAATATTTATTTCAGTTAAGCTCTCCTGCATCTACATGCTCCACGCTCTTACGCAATAACTGTGTGTAGTTTTTAGGTTGTGGGGATGGATGGCAGAGTTGATTACTTACATCACTGCAGCAAGATGTCTTAGTTGGATGAAGTCCAATTGTAAACTGGCCCAAGAACTAGTGTCTAACAGACTGCTGCCTTGTTATGGTCCTGCAGTAGCTACAGCTGCAGTTGAATGTCTTTCAGAGTTGCAACAGGTGCAGGTGTATTGGATGACCTTTAACCTTTCACCTCAGCTTGGCAAAGTGCCGACCCAACCACCTGTTAAGATCAGGGCTCTGCAGCAAAGATATTTATAGGAAGAAAGAAAATGCAGCCTTGGGATAGGATCCAGTGATGTTTTGCATCAATATAATGGCACAGATATGCCGTGGTAAACATATGTATTTAAATGAAAATTCCAATAGAAGCTGCAACCATTTCTGCTGCTTGTTTCATTGGTAGGTTTTGCTTGTAAAACCCACATAACCTGCAACTTAAGTATGTTGGCTTGTTGCTAATTGTTGTTGGGTGAGCCACTCGCTCTTTAATAACCCACTCCAGCTTCTTCAGGGCCAAGCCCAAAATTCCCATTTTAAGCAGCCATGGACTGGCCTACCTCCAACCTCAACACCTAATCAGCTTAGTGCTTTCTCCTCTGTGCTTTTTCTCAGCTTTAAAGAGAAAGCAACAAAAATGTCCTCTCTACTTAAGTAAACTGCAGTCTTTTGAAATATTAACTACATGAAGACCTGAAATCATTTAAATTGAATAAAATAAAAAATAAACAATTGAAATAAAATCTTAATTATTACTTAAATTGTCATAGATTTATGCAGAAATGACAAAATGGGCAAAATATTTGGCAACTTTTCCAGTGATCAACGGAGGAGTCACAGCCCACAAACAGCTAGGCCATCACGTCTGTCTTTATGAGCTTTAACACTGAATATTAAACTGTCATGTACCAATTCTTAGTTATATAGTCATAGTCTTGTTTAATTACTGTTTTGATACAGTGTTGTCTGGGTTAAGCACAAATGTAATTATATACTTAATATTTATAGCAACATCTGATGAATTAGTGGAAGATTTAAATGCTTTTGTAGAAAAAACATATCCATCCTCAGCAAAGTACATCACTGGAAAGAGTATATTTTGGGTATTAGTAAGATGAATGTCAGCCAGTCCAAGGGCTCTTAAAGAAATCTGTAAATGAGTTTTGGTTCTGTTACCAGACGAATCATCACTAAAGTAATCTGCTGTCAGCACTTTTCAGGTTACCTGCCAATCAGCAGACCTGGACCTGTAGAGAGCTGCTCTTAAGCTTCATGGTGAAGTAGCTATCTCCAAACTCGACGTATTAGCTGAGTTCCCTAAGGAACATTTTCTATCCCTCCCCCATTTTCTCTTCTCTTCTGCTAGATGGGCTAATTTGCATTGACTTAGCAAGGCTTTGGCAGATTTGCAGTCATTATCAAAGAGGTAGTTGAAGCCTGACTGCAGCTCTTATGTAATTTCCTCACAGTGTACACTGAGTTGCAGAAACTGGCCTCTTGTTAACTGTGTTAAGGAACTGCATGATATTTATGTCCTGCATGTATTTTGATAAGACAAGTTTTAAATGGAACCCTGTTACTTTGCAATAGCCAGCGCATATAATGGATTCCTATTCACCTTGGCCTACTTTCTAAAGTGCTGTGTCAGAGTGCCGTGTGGGACGCTGCAGTAATCCAGACACTGCTGTTTTGGGGCACAATGTGATCTTGGAGCAACTGTTTTTTGCAGTCGAGACAAAAAGCTGATCCAAGAGCTGCATTTCTTGGATTTTCTGCTATAGAAGTCACTGAGTGGCATTGCATTTAAAAGAACAAACTAATTAAAAATAAATAATAATTAGTTATCTCTAAGAATCGGTGCAAAACATTTTATATGTTTAATTTAATATATTTTAAGCTTAGGAATGAAACAAGACCCACAGCAGGCTATCATTGTTATGCATAGTTGAAAAATGCAGGTTATCTCCACATGTTCAATGCTACATTTCAACAAGAACATCTGCACACATCTTCATCTGCTCCTGCTGATTGTGCTTCAGCAACACATTTGTCTTATATCTCTAGACAGCTGTCTAGCTAACGTTATCGACTGGACGAGACTGAACAAAACAGAATCTGAATGCTGTTCCCTTGATTCCTGTTCTGTTACCTTTTGTAACCAGAGATAATGCCTTGTCAACAAACGCCACCTGAAGGGACAACAGTCTGGGAAACGGTGGCAGGTGCACATGTAGAGTTGCAAAGGTAGCTAAGATTTTGTGTACATCTGGTTCAGTTCATAGCTGGATCAGCATTAAATTCGCTGGGTTAAGTCACCTGCACCAAAGATTAAAAACTGAATCAGATAAAAGTAGAAGGACTAAGTCTTTGTACAGAAAAACTTTGAGGTACATTTCAACAAGAAACACTGAAAGCTGAAGATTACTTTCTTCAGATGAAGTCTGTTCACTTTTGGATTGTGTATAGTTTTTGGTGAATTTAGCCAGTATAGCACAGTGTTCTCTTAATAAATTCAATAACAAAATATCAGGATTCACCTGCGATTTATGCTTCTAATTGGCTGCTTCTCCATAGCAACGGTACCAATGGGAGAGTCCATGTTCTGTAACATTGAAGATATTGTTTCAAGAATAAAATTGAAATTGAAATCCAGATTTGGGAAAAACCACTTTATTGTACAGACCTTCTCATTTAGCAGCTCTATGGTCTTCATAACAATGTTTAATCGACTATAGTTACTGAAGGCAGCTAAAAACCTTTCTCTACACATTGATATAATGCTGTTTTGACTATCAAAAAATAAAAATTTCCGTTGATCAGATTAATTTGATATGTTACTCAGCCTCTGTTAGCACTGACTATTCAGTCTAGAGTAGCAAGTGAAACCTGAACTAATAATCTGACATAACAGATGTGTCCTTCATCACAGCTGAGGTGGAAAGAAAACAACAAGGAAAGAAGCACCTTTGATGAATATTGGAAAGCATTTCCTAAGAAAGGAAAAAGTTACTAGTCTGGGAAACCACACACACTCAGAGTATCTCTGCTCAGACGTCTGAGTCCAAACAGCCGTCGCAACATGACACAACTCGATTGTAGCACCTGTTTCTCCCACTGGCCTATCCACTCTGTCACCACCCAGACATATACTGACAGATTTCTCACACTCTGTCTGTCTGACTGCAATTATTCATTTATTATTGTTATATACATTACGTGAACACCATACCCCAACTTTATACTACTATGAAGCTACAGTGTTACAGTTACAGTGCTGTACGTCGTAGAATAAGAAAATATTGCTCCACATATAAGTAGTAACTTAGTACCCACACGTGTTGATTTATTCTACCCTGGAGTGTGAAAGATCTGGTTCATGTAGCTCCAGTACAGTTGCATCTGATTGAGTGATCACACAATTCCAGCCTCTGTTTGAAAAGAGCCCTGCCGTGCTAGCAGAGAAAACAATCTTCATCCTCCAACTCTCCCTCATCTTCCTCCTCCTCTGCATTTGTCGACTGCTGGCCTCCTAACACAGCATTCAACCACCCACATCCTCTCACCATTCTCCATAAGAAGAGCAGTGCAGCTACCGCCCACAGTCCTCTCTGAAATACCTGGTACAGAAATGTGTGAAATGTGTGGTGATTTAATGTTTTTTATTGTTTGTTCTTTGTAGAATATTGTGTTGATACAGTGCTCTCGCAGTTGCTGTGTAACCAGGCTTAGAGCTGATGCCTTTACTGTAGCATTCATCTGTGCGTCTTAAATGCATACCAGTGGAGTGAGGTGTATCTGAGAATGCCTGCAGGACTGTACTTGGCCCTGGAACAGAGATGTCAGATATCCACCATATGGCTTTTTATAGTGCTATATGTTTGTCTAAAGTACAGGCAAGCGTTAGGGTTGGTATTATAGCTGAGGTTAAGGTAAATATCATGTGTGATTACACTGGCTTAACATTGTCTCAATATTGTGGTAAAATTATAGGACCGTGAGGACTCTGAGACAGTGATGATTGTAATCTTGTCCATGACCAATCTGTCAGCTCTGGTTCCTGGCCTGATTGCTATGTATATCCTTGTTTGTATGGTTATTGTGGACTTGGAGAGACAGTTTGATATTCCTTTGTAGCAAGACTAGAGGTGACTCCATCCGTCTGCCACCTGAGGACATTTCCCCACAGTTGGTTGTTGGCATGCTCACCAGTATCAAAAATGTGTGTTTACCTCTGTTGTCCTAAGTTGCTAAGGAAAGATTTATTGCATAATTGCTGTTATCTGTAATGAGCAGAGGATGTTGGACCCCGAAGAGACCTGATTCTAGGCCATGTTCATGAGTCAGGATGAAGCGTTGCCAGTTCATCAGCTTTCCTTTTGCCTTCCATGTCTTGAATGATCAAAGTCAAATATCTTTGGTTGCAGGGTGATGAACTTGGAAACGGTGCTCAAAGATCTTGCTGTTACATGTCTGAAGAAGCGTAATTTAAATTAACGAGTGAAGCTGGAGCTTTTGCATTTGTCACCACCAAAGTTGGCAGACAAAGTGGCACCCAATACCAAATAACAGATGTTACTAATCGACTTACAGGTGTTCATAACTAACTTCATTGAGCAATATTATAGCTGTATCCATACTGTTAGTAAATGAACGGGAAATTAAGCGAATGTCATAGAAAAAGATGTTGCAATACGTGACTCAACCACTTAGTTAAATGCCAGTTCATTTGCTCATGCTCCTCTTGACTGAGTGAGTTTAACTGCACTCTTGCTTTCCATGACCAGAAATAAGTCTGTCAAACCCAAAAATGTTGATGGCAGTGGAAGAGAATTTGCTTCACAACCAAAAATGAAAGCTAGACCATCAGCCAGCTGCCAAAAGAAGCAAATATTTCTCTTGCTGTGTCATGAGGGAGAATGGGATGTTTTGCTAAGCTGCAGAATGGCCAAAAGTGAAGGAAGCCAAGGGTGCAAAGGCATGCACGCATGCATGGAGCTTACTAATTATCATTTTCTAAACAGAGTTTGCTCTAACGAACACTGTAGTAATGCTACACAACATCTGGACAGAGATCACAAGACAAATCAACTGTATGACTCCAAAGAGAAGAGAGATAGGAATAAACTATGCAGAGGACAAGCATTTTAACGCAGTGTTGAACTTGAAATGGAGTTCTGAATAGAAAACATTTTGGACACTCTGTTATGGATTGTTTTTTATCATCAGTTGCAGTTGTTGTTCTGAGTGAGTGAATAATGTTTTCATATGTTTTCATAATATGTGAGACATCTCTTGTGGTGGTCTTGTGGTGTTGAAACTGCTGTTTTCTTTGATTTGTTTTTTAAGATTTTACAGTTGTACAATGCTCACGCCTTTGGGCTGAAACCAAATTATAAAAATGTGTAAATAATCAGTGGAAAAGTTTAGAGTTAATCAGTTTTCTACTCTTTATCTTCTCACAGATATATGTCAATAAATATTGTGCTGATGCAAAATGCCCCCCCCAGTGATCACAGACTGGCCTACAGAAACCAAATCTTTATCTGATTTGTTCCTGTCATCTCCCCCTGAGACTCTGCTCAATGACTCCCATCGAGACAGTATTCATATTATTGTCTGAACGACTTCAGAGACTAGAATAAGTTTATGCTGCCTTCATAATGTCCATGCACTGATCACAAAAGGACACTTGTTTGGGCCTCTTGTCTTTCAGTCATTTCCTTGTTGAGGGTTAAGGGGAGGAGTGGCTCTGTGGACTGTGGCGGCTGACAATCCCACATTGTGTGAACTGGTGCTGCTTCACAAAGGGCCCATTGTGGCGAGCAGTGGCCCGGGGAGAGGGGACTGGGTCTAGGCTAGGTGACAGAGAGGTGTGGGTTCAGGGGGCCTGGGTCTGGGGGCTGGAGCTGCGATAGCCTTCCCAAAGTGGGGGCGTGTATCACTCAGCTGACACAGTGCTGGGGCAGGGAGGGCGCACACGTGCGAGAGGAGTCCCGTGGTGCTTGCCACACGTCTCCAGTGCAAAACCTATACTGTACTCCCACACAATCACCACCTATTTCATATAAGCAAACAGACCTGCCTCAGAGGTGAGCAGCTGTATGAAAATAATCATAGCTGTTGTCAGTCTGATTTATTTTCCGTGTCTGAGAGAATCCGATGCTGCGATTATAAAACTGGGGGCTTAAGCTGCTTGTACAACTGTTCCCAGAATTTGAAATATTTCGCTGTTTATCCTCTCTCTGACTCCAGCTCAAGGACAAGCCCACATGTGTGGTGTTCTCTAGATTTGTTTACTTAGACAGATGGCCTCATAGCCCAAAGTCATAGTCCACAAACCCCTTTTTTTCCTCTGGTGCATTACTGTTCTCCTTGACCACCAGCTTGAGCCTTAATCTCCCTTTCTCAGCCCATACTGTTCCCATTCTCTGTCCCCAAACCTCCTTCCTCTTGCCATGCCTGAGAGTGACAGGGCTCTCAGGTCAAGCTGACGCCAGTCTCTCTGTCCAGTCTGAAGCAGGCCTAGGCCCTCGCCCAGCTGTCCCAAGGTCTATTTGTCCGTCAGTCTGTCAAGCCCGGCTGTTGCCCTGGCCTCTCACCCTGGTGTCAAGAGCCCTTCGGTGATGGAACATTTTAAAGCCATGGGCATAAGAAGTTGAGCCAAAACATTATGGCAAACTAAGAAAATGGCCATAATACCACCTGTCATACCACACTGCCTCTGCCCTTTGCTCTCACTCTCAGTCTAGTTAGACCAACCTACAATATCATCCTCCTTGTTCCAGTTTTGATCTGCCAAGTTTTATCTTAGCTACCTGTTACAATACAGACAGTGATAAGAGTCTAGAGAGAAAGTGACATTTCACGGTGACGAAGTAAACAGGGCCTCTCATTTGCCCTCAGGGTGGGATTCCCACAAACTGTTAACTATTGACTTCTCTGTCCACATTATAGGCCATCCATAGACTTCAATTGCTCTATGCTGACAGCCTATGGTTATGTTACACAAATTGGGTCCTTGAGTTAGATTTATTTGGTCACTAGCTAACGTGAACGTAATACCTTTTAATTTTGTTTCCAGCTCTATCTCCTGATATATTCTGATTTGCTGAAGGCTGTAATTTATCATCTGTGGCTACTCGGTACTTACAGTTTGGAACCACTGTGGTATTTTGGTGTCTATAATTCTGCTAGTATGTTTAGTGCAGTGAAAGCAAGACCCAAAAGCTCCCCAGTGTGCTTAGTGCTCATTTGCTTCACTTCAACAAATAAAATCCCTCAGTCAATATAAGATTACCAAGGTTTCTCCCATTGCTTGGGTCATTTGGAGGTCAAACGAAGCAAAATTCAGTTTTCTGAACAGGTTTTTTTTTGTCAATGTGTGCACAAGTATTTATCTTCTTTCAAAAAAGGCATGTGCAAAACTACAAAACATGTTGACTTGGAGCGATGCAGTGCACTGGACTATAAATAGATTATCTTATCTGTTCCAAGTTGAACTAGCATGTTTCCATTCATTGCAAATGAGCCATGCCTGCATACAAAGCCACTGTGTGCTTACATAAACCTGCATGTGAAACCTTGAGTCTCTGTACACAAAGTCGTAGTATTGTGGCAGTCCTGTGGTCACGATATTTATGGCTGACAGATGGCATCCATGTCAGTGTGCATAGTTAGGTTTACACCTCACAGCTAGGCATCAGACAGATTAAACTCAAAACCGCTCCGTGAACCCATGAACTTGCACTGTTTATAAGTGGAACTGTCTGTCCTTTTCACAGGTCCTTTCAGGCTCTTTGTAGTGCTACAGTATCCAACATGGCTGTGTAGACTGTGGTCTGAACAGTCATTATTTTCCTGTGTTCACATGTAACAGATATTGCATGCATTCTCCTTATGTTAAACAATCTAGTTAAGTCGTTAATATGGGTATTCATTATTTTTGCATACACCCAATTCTAGATAAATTAGCCCACTTATGTAACAACAACTTAAAGTCCATTATTATTACTATGCTGATAATGGACTTTAGCCAGGATAGACTGCGGACTATTAACTAAATACAATAATGTCATGCTGAGTCCATCGGGGTTTGAACAACTATGTAATTTGCCCATTGAAAATCACCCTAATTGCTGCGTGAGCGATACTTTCTTTTACAAATGGAGCTTGTGAAGTAAAAAGCTGCCTATATGATGCAATTACTGTCTTTGAAATGCTGCAGTACATGTCACAAGAAGCAAAAAATATCACAGTGAGCCCTAACAAGAACATTTGCCTGTGCTCAGACTGTTATATCAGGGTGCTGCATGCCAAGCTTGGCATGAAAATTGATGCCGGGGTGGATTGTGCGAGAAAGATGGACCATGTGAAGGGATATGTGGACACGTCTGTTCACTTCAACGTTTAACACTTTATTTGTGCGTCTCTCTGTGTGTCTTCCAGCCTAGCACGCTACCCCAAGGTACAATCAATATGAACCAGTGCTCTGACGTCATCGATGGGGAGTCCAGGACGGGTCAGAAGAACTCGCTGTGCATCCTGACCCCTGAGAAAGAGCACTTCATACGGGCTGAGTGTAAAGAAATCATTAACGGGTAAGACGTGATAACCAGGAACATAATCTGTTACTGTTCACAATCTGCTGTTGTATCTTTTACATATGTGATTTTAAATAACTGGGACCTCAGGTGCACAGTATGGTTTGTGTCGCTCCCCATTTGGTTTGAGTAGACAGGGATGACAGAGACTTGGCTAAGGGAGAATATCTGTGCACAACCACCTCTGCTGCCAAAACTGCTCTGCCCCCTGCTGCCTCCTTTGGGCTGTGCTTTTCAGAGACTTGTGATCCACACTGCAGTGACAGTGCACATTCTTGAACTGTTTCCTCTCCTGTCCCTTCCTTTCTCACAAGCCCCCATATGCCTGGTCACACACCACAATACAAAAGCCTTTAGCTTTATAATTAGGTTGGCTCTTGTGCATCTGTTCCACTGCTGCACATTCAGAAGTGCATTTCTGCACAACGCTATTCCCTCCATGGCTGTAGCACACATATTACAGCTATTCTTAGGGAACTGTGACTCACAACACCCACTCTCCGTTATGCTACCTGCTCTGTCACTGTATTCCTCCCACTCTCCTATCATCTAGCTGCCATGTGTTTGTTCTGGGCCATCACATAATGATTTAAGTCCTCACAAAGTTGACATTAATTGACTACCAGGATTATTAAAATGTATATGGATGTGTATAAGTATTATGATATTAGGGGGGCATTATTCTGTTTATACAGTCACTTTTTGGGGAACCACCTTCCTTTTGGGCAAAAAAACACAAGCCTCCATATTGTAAATGTAAAAATTAAATTTTAGGCTGAAGACTTGATTTAAGATCAGAAAATGAACAACAGTCAGGCTTGTAGTCACTATAAAACGGTATGAAAAGACCAGCGCTCTATGGGGACTCATTCATTTATGATTGCGTCACATGCTTATATACAGTATGACAGTTTATAATGTGACTCCCCACACCGAGGGCATTCACTCTTTACAAAGTGGGTGGAGTAGAAAAATATCTGATAATAGTCACTGGCTTGATCATTCTTACCACAGAAGAGCCAGAAACTGTACTGAGTCTTCTATGTTTTACAATTGAGGTCTAAAGCTAATCTTGACAGCTACTTTTGAGATTATATTAACTAGTCCTGATATCATATTTCTCCTCTACATCACTCTTATCCTGACAGTTTTTAGTAGATTAAAACTATGAACACTTTTAGTCTTTTCTTAGACAAAGACAACCATGCACATTTTAGTAAAACTTCAGCAAACTGCTTCCAGGTTTGAATTCCTCCAGATGACTTTGATCGAGGATGGAGTGTACATATTGTTACCTTGTGTTGAAGTAGACTGATGGTGCTACAGGAGAGTATCTTTGTTGTTCTTTCTTCTTTTAAAAAATGACATGAATGTGGGAGTATTATGTGTTATAGATCAAATATTGTGTTAACTTAATCCTCTACGCTAATTAAATAAGGTGTGCTTGTGAATGAATGTTTAGTATGTTTTTAGTGTGTTCAGTAACAAAATATAGTTAATCATCATAGAAAAAAACAAATATGAAAATCAATAGTAAACATACCATAACAAGCTTAAAAATGCTTTATGTTGCCTCCTGACCGGCCCTGTCTTTCACTGCATTAGCTCTCTGTTTAGAGAGTAGAGTTTGTTTAATCTGTTGTATTACAGTTGTATTTTCTTTCTGTCGGTAGCATTAGATCATGCTAATGCTTGTCCTGGCAAGAATATTGGGTTATATTTTGCTACAGAGAACTTTGCCTCAGTCATGCATTGATCCTCCATGGGGGCAGGGTTTGTACAGTCAGCATGCAGTGTCCCAAGAACAACACATTGACTGTTTACACTGTTTGCAGGTGGCATGAGGCTCTAACCGTGTACCCCAGGACCAACAAGCAGAACCAGAAGAAAAAACGCAAGGTTGATCCACCCACTCACCAGGTAATGCACCTCTTCACACACTTTATGGTCACATTCTTTTACCTTGCTCACACTGAGCAAGGCTACGGTACTAAACAGCCAAAGTGTAATATAACTTCTATTGTTAATGGGTGGGCTCTTGAACACTTGAGACTCCTGTGCATAAATAATTAGTTGTAAAAATGATTAAGGCAGACAGAAATTCTTTGGGATTCATCGTGTTAACTCACTTTCCATGAAGTTATAATAAATACAGAATCACGTCAAGAGTGAAGATGAACTGATCCAGCAAAAACTGAACAAAGTGAGGAGGTCCTGTCTTTACTCGTGGACAGAGATTATGTTGTAATTTTTGTTTTCAGTGTTTTTTCCTTTCACACTGAAACATGGATGTATGTCAACAAAACCTTTTCAATAATTTTAATTGACAAAAATTAACACTGATTGCTCCAACAAAGAATTTATATCACACACAGGTACTCACACGCCGTATTTATATTTAATGACAACATGTGCTGTTGGAGTATGCTGTATGGAGGCTTTTCATTCCACTTAAACTCCACCAGCTGTTTTCCCCACAGAGAGGGAGACAGATGTATTGTTTTTTTCTGCCAGCAATGTGATCAACAGTTTATGTAAGCCATGTTTTCATTCCTGAGTTAAGTGATGAGGCTGTTTCTCAATAGACACATAGATTTCATTCAAGATATTACACAATTGTAGTGATCATAGGAAAATGGTAGCAAAAGAATTACAGTGTTAAAATGTGACTGGATGGTATCATGAGTGAAAATTTCACATTATTAGCTTTCTATTTTTAATACACACTATGCACAGTATCACCTGGTTAGTGGGCAGCAAACATTAGTGTGCTAACAATCAAGACTAATGATGACCGCCGCATGCTAAAATGACATTCAGCAATGTGACCATGATCCTCTTGCTATTAAATATGCCTGTGACCTCTGTTTCAATGAGACATCAAACAGCTGCTGTCTCACCTGCCAGGCTTTTGCACAGAGCCATGTCTGTTTATGTATTAACCTTGTGTGAATGGTCAAAACAGATTTTTATTTTTCTAAAAAATATGAAAAGGAAATCATCAAATGTGTCCTGTAAAAGTGTGCAGGAATGTGCAATGACTCAAAGTGTTCAGTGACGAATGGGAATACCTTGTGAAACTGCATCCTACCTGAGGCCATGGCATTTCTGTTGTAAGATGCTAAAATACAAATGAACAAAAAGTGATTGGTTTTTGTTTGAAGACCTTGCAGAGATATGAAGGATGCATGTCGAAGTCTGTGTGTGAAGGCAGACTTTGGGACTTGGCCTCTGAGTCCCTCGTAATGCTGTTTATTAGCTGATGTTCCAACTGTGGAGGCTGCTGGAAAGTTAATTTCCCTTTTGAGGAACATGTCTCAAAGGAATCTAGATAGAAGTAAAATTATATTAAGTATATCTACACACTACGTTGCAACTCGAAGACCAAACATGTTTAGTTGTGTTTAATGGTCTTAAAGCAAGAAGAGTAGCAGCATCAAATCAGTCATGTGACATCAATTAGACAGACAATGCCCATAAGGAATAAAAATGTACTGGTTGTGCGAGTGCAGTCTGATTTCATCCTGGTAGGTAGAAATAAAATGACAGGACTAGCTAAAGCTTTATTACCGTAATAACAGTTTCAATGACAAGATGAAATAAAGGCATAATCCTGTAATGCTGTAAAGACCACCCACCGTGGGATACGGTGTCCCCCACCCCATTCCCACCCCTAATTTTTGATGTGAGGCCAAATTTGTGGTGAGTACAGACAAAACTCTTGAAATGTATTGTCTGGTTCCTCTAATGAATCAGACTGTGACCTTTCTGGGTTTATGCTAACAGGCTCATTTGTGGAGGGACAGTGGTGACACAGTGATGACCTTGATGGTATCCCATGTGACCGCCATCACTTATGTCTGGCTTTCTTTGTTGCTTTGTTGATCAACACTACTTTCCAGTGTAGATAAATGAATCTGATATACTTTATTATTAACTAGTTATTGTTTCCGTGTACATCATTACATACATGTGGTTTCTGATCTGAATTTAAACCTCATTACTGGTACATAAACCTGGCTGTACTCCAGGAATTCATCTGATGCTTGCATTTGTGTGAAATGACTATTGTTTGAAATAACAGTAAGGTGGTCAAGGCCAAGCCATGTTATTAGAACTGATAACCAGTGAGGGTGATTATGCTTTTGCTGCTAGTCTATAATGTCAGGTTTTATCATTGTCTAATGGGCTGCAGAGTAACATGTTTGTTTTCTGGGTAGTGCCCCTAAATTGAAGCACCTGACCTCAGGTACAGAAAACTATATGACAGGAAAGTTATTTGTGTCTCATATTGTAACTGAAAGGAGTTTTTACTTTCAGATTCTTTTGTTGGCTCTTAAGCAACAAAACACTTAACATCTTGAAATACTGCTTTATTTCAGAAATTTGCCAGAATTAGACCTAAAAGGGATCAGGATTTGGTTCAAATAATACAGAGACTATGAAATCACTTAGACAGATTTTTGAGCCTACCTGTATTGATTATGATCAGTACTACATAGCAAGTATTAACATCAAAGGCTTCTTGTGATTGGCAGGGTGGAGTTACTCCAAGCCAGTGTTTTTCCACTGAAGACATGAATGGACACCCTGTGAGTTCAGCTTGGCCAAACTTTATGTATTGCTTCACCCTCTGGCTTTGACATCCCAGCCCTTATAAATTATTTTTATTATAATAATGATCAATCCAGGTGAAGGGTGGATTTAAAAGACCTGATTTTTGTTTCTCCCTTTAACACTGAAACAGTGATTCTTATGCATGTTTGTGGTCGGCTGGCTGTGAAGTTAATGTTTGAGGGTCGCTTTGCTTTGGAGATCTTGCTTTTTCCTCTTATGAACTCAAATGATGTTTGTGAGTCTGCTGATTCCAACGTGTACTGGTGACATCAAACTCTCGACAAAACAGCAATGAGTGTTTAATTTTGTTTCCTCTTTGTACTCTTTAATCCAGTGAAGATGATCCATATGACTTTTATCTCAGAAATTCTACTCCAATATATTTCACCTCTGCAGAATCTTTTTTTTTTTGTGCTCCCCTCAGTAATACAGGTGTGTTTGTCATGAATGGACCCCTTGTTCTTCATCAAGCTGTCAGTCCCTTTTCTTCTCTCCACACATCCATCCTCCTCCTTTCTTCCCAGAATTAGTCATTTTACCAATGATCAAAGCAGTTCTTCTTCTTCTTCTTTTTTTTTTTTACTTTGTCACTGTCATTTCTCTAAGACATGCACATAAAAAGTCAAATTAGATAAAACAAAATGTACCGACCAGTCCTGTAAAATCTCTCTGAACTCCAAGACTCTAAGCCTTACCTCTCCAAATGAAAACCAAATTAAAACCACCACGGGTTTTTGTGAGTGGTATCGTGATTGACACATGATTGGGCACTACTGCAGTTGAGAGAGGGCATAGGTGTTATTTCTGAATATGAATGAGTGTTGACTTTTACTTTTCATTATTTAATGACTGTGTAATCACTTTCCTTCTCAAATTCCTTTTTTGTAGTCTCTCTGTGACCTTACCTCCCATTATGTCCTTTCCTCTTCCCATCTGCTCCTTCCAACCCAAACCCCCAACCAGGAGCCTGGTCCTGCCAAAGTCACAGTGACCAGCACCAGCAGTGGAGGCAGCATCCCTTGCCTGCCCAGCAGCATTGCCAGTGCAGAGCGTGTCCCGATGAGCCGCGCCACTCTGTGGCAGGAAGAGAGCCGCTGGAGTAGGGCCACCATCCCCTGCAGCCGCAGTGCTTCCTGTATCAGCCAGCTGGGCAAGAGCCAACAGGACTCCAGTATCACTACTCAAGACGGTGAGGTCTAAGATGACAGTGTGCATATTCCTCAACGTCAAATATATATTCTTAAGCTGCCCTTTCATTCTTACATGAGGAAATCTACTTCAGTTTTGCTAGTTACAACTAACATGAAGGTATTGTACCACGGCACTGTTAATGCCATGATATAAAATCCGCTATGACCTGGGCTAATCATCATCATCAATCAAGTTTTTTCACGTACTATGTGTGCAGATACTTGGCTGATTTGGGTGTTTGTGGTGTGTTTTCAGATGCTGGCACCATGAGCACTGGGCGCAAGGTTCGGGTGGAAAGTGGTTACTTTTCCCTGGAGAAGACTAAGTCGGAGCCCTCTCCACAGTCTGAACAGCGTTCCCAGCCACCTCAGCATCTCCCCCTGTCCTCTTCAGCATCCTCCTCCTCTTTAGGAGCTCTCAGTCCCAGGTACAACTCTGAGTCAGAGCCCCAAATTTCCCCTTTTCAACCCTCCCAAGATCCTCTCCCTTCTCCAGGTACACTTGTTTCCCCTAGCTACTCCACCATCAGCTCCTCCCAGAGCTCGCTGGACTCTGAGCCCAGCGGCATTACACCCACCTGGGAGGGACACAGTGGTGGCGGTGGAGGAAGCACTGGTAGTGCCAGTGGTGGAGGAGGCCGAGTGGGACGGTCTGGCAGGGAGTATGCAGCGCTGTCTGATGTGCCACGGGCTCGCAGACTGAGCTACCGTGAAGCCTTCCGCTCAGAGAAAAAGCGCCAAGAATTGAGGGCAAGGACACGTAGCCCCGGCAGGGAGGAGGTGGCTCGCCTGTTTGGGCAGGAGCGTAGGTAAGAGGTTATGGATAAGCATCATGCTCTGTACACTGCAACAAGATTCTTGCACATGCTCTCCGATACATCAAAGAAATGCTGAACACATATCACAGAGCATTCAACACAGATTCACTTATGATAATAATGGCAGACAAATATGTTTGATAATCATTAATGAGCCACTGGTGCTAGCCCTTGGTTTACCCTAATAGCATATATATATATATATAGCATGGCAAGTAATCTATGAAGCTTATGCATTGCTTAAAGCAGTTTTGTAGCACCACCCTGTGGCTGCTGTCCTTGAGGTACTCCCACCTACCCGAGCTTACCAGTGGTTTGCCATTAATGATATTGGGGGGGGATTTAAATGCACGTGTTACTTTCTTTTCTATGGATCTCTACCTTTTGCTCTTGCTACTTTGCTAGTTTGTTTTGTTGTTTCGATCTTTTCCAGGGGCTTCTGAACAGAGCTTCTCAGATCTAATGCTCAACCAACCCTTCCACCCCTGTCCCAATGCTGTTCCCTGCTGGTCACCGCTGATTCCTGCTTTCTATCATTTCATCTCTGCACTGCCTGGGAGCACATATACATTGTATATTAAACACTTGACTTATTATTTAAACTGTGTTTTGACAAAAACGCTGATGGTTGGTACTGATGTTTACATGAAGTTTGGGTTTCTCCTTTCTAGTGCAGACGCGCGCGCACACACACACACACACACACACACACACACACACAGACACAAACACACACACACACACACAGACACAAACACACATGTGCAGTGCCTTAAGGTAATGCCGACTATGTTGCCATTGCTGCTGATTCTGCAATTTGTTTAATCCGCCATTCTGGTCATTTTTTCTTCTCTTCTGAAATTTAATCTCTCATCATTTAACACATCTCTTTATTCTTTAATATATCTCTGGACCGTTCTCTTATTATTTCTCATATTATTTCTGTCTTGTGTTGCTGTCTGTGAAACAAGTCAAATCCTCCAACATGTTGTATGTTAATGGTGTGCAGTAATGGCAGCATCGCATTCTTCACACAATGAACTGAACTTAACTAAACTTGAATCCATCATGGACTTTGAGTTTTGCTCAGACTTGCTTTCATATCATGCTTTGGTGCTGTTTTTTGCTTTTATGCTGATTCTGCCACCATTTAAGGATAATGCATTATTTGTTTATTTTTATTAGAACAACTTAATTTATTTGAATGTTTTTAAAGATTATACAAAATGTCATTTGTATTGAAAGACTGACAAGTATTTAACTCATTGGATGACAAGACTTTTATGTTGACCAAGCTTTATGTGCTATGTGTTAAGTATGTTTTTTGTTTTGTTTTTTAAATGTCCCTTTTGTGTCTCTTAGGCGTTCTCAAATCATCGGACGATTTGAGGAGGGTCAACATACAGAGCGCATGGACACAAGCAGCTCCAATGAGCCCTCCACTAACACCACGCTAATCCAGAGACAAGGCCGCAGTGAGAGACGCTATCTGGCTAACAAGCATGTATGTAGTTATATTTGTAAATCCTGAACAACAAAATCTAAAAACAAGTGTAAATACTAATAGAATTGTGTGTAGAACTGTAATTTATTATTAGAGTTTGATAGTTTCCCTACTTTAATAATGAGTTAATTCAAATTTCTAATAATTATATTTGTAGGAGATGTCACTGGATGCAGGAAAGGACCGTTCAGTCCCTGATGTGTCCAGCTCTACTTTTGCTAATTTAAGAAGAGCCAAGTCACTGGACCGCAGAGTCACAGAGTCCTCAATGACTGTGAGTACTTTAAGAGTACTCCTGAAGTGTTTGGGGGCACACGCATTAGATGTGAAACCATTTCAAGGCCCTATAAAATGGCTTTGTGATTCAAGATTGAGAGAGAATGGTGCAGAAAAAGTGAAAATTGCAGAGAAAAAAAACTTTGCCATCCATGCAAACTTCTACTTGTGCTTGATCATGCCAATCAAGAAGCCCCACTAGTGACATGAACCCATCATGCTGCAGTGGAGCCCAGGGCTTTGCTTTTTTGTGTGTATTTTCTCCATCTTTAAAATAATCAATGCACTAATTAGCAAATATAACAACATTTGCAGTTGCAAGTATGAAAGTAAAATTTGAGACGCTCAAGTATTCGTGGCCTATTAATCATCAAGACTGTTATCAGATATATGCACCCTTAACTGGACATCGGTGTCAGTAATAAAATCAGTATAAAGAGCACTTGCTGTTTTTTTCAGTCTTCACAAGTGAGACTCAAGTAACCCTCACGTTGCTTAAGGTTGCACTGGTGTCTTTTGAGGTCTCACAGACTGATCTGAGGTCTGCTCAGGGAGCGCTGCAGGAGTGATCCAGTCAGTGTGGTTGGTCTCTCTGGTCAAGCTGCAGCTGCCAGAACCCCCACCCACTCAAACACACACACACACACACATTCATGGCCACACCACTGCCGCCACCGCTACTGATGATTATAAATAGCCAGCACAGAAGCAGCCGCAGTCGTGTGTATGTCCCTGGGACAGACGGAAAGAAACAGATTGTCAACATAAGAAGTGAAGGCAGTTAGCCATCAGAATGACTCTCTGCCAGACGGTGACACCACACCTGATGAAGCGCAACAGAAATAAGGTATTGTTGAGTGAGCGCAATCCAGGTTTTGGAAGAAAGATTTCCTTTAGAGTCTAAAAACAGACTTGAGCTTGGTTTCAATGTGCAGCAGTTTGTGTTTCACTGGGAAAGTCCAGCTCCCGCCAGTCCGTCTCTTTAGCCAGAGCCACGTATCAACACCTAGACTTCCTGAGCTGAGGGAGTAAATGTAAAGAAATTGATATAAATGCGGTAGTATTTAGGGAGATGTGAGTAATATATTCTGATTACATCACTTAATGACAACTTACAATGTAGTAGCAGATTAGTACAAAATGTTTCAACAAGACATCATTTGTTTTTGCCTTACTTATTTATGTGGTTCATGCCTAATTGAAATTTTCCTCTAAATGGTAACTACATTTCCTGTTATATTGCTATGTATGTAAAAGTTGGTCCTATCACACCATTTTATATCACTATGATATGTCTCAATTGCAGCCAGATCTGCTGAACTTCAAAAAAGGATGGATGACAAAGCTGTATGAAGATGGAATGGTAATTTGCTTTAATTAGTAGGATTAAATGACCGTTTACGTCTTTCCAGCACTGAATAAGATCATATTACACGCAGAGGACATGCAAAATCAAATTAATGGTGTCTTTTTTCCCCTCAGTGGAAGAAACACTGGTTTGTCCTGACAGATCAGAGTTTGAGGTACTACAAGGACTCAATAGCTGAGGAGGTAAAACTTGTCTTAAAGAGAGTGTGCTGTTTTTGACAATCAAGTAAATACACAATTAACAATTAAGGATTTCATTTGTTATTGTTTGTTCTTTTTTTGTTTACTTTTTTCTATAGGCTTCAGAACTGGATGGTGAGATTGACCTTTCTACATGTTATGATGTCAAAGAGTTTCCAGTCCAGAGGAATTACGGATTCCAAATCCTGGTGAGTGTTGAGTCTTCATGTCGTCAGTTGTCCTGCGTCATTAATCACCAGTAAAGATGAGACTCATTGTCTACACACTTGAGCTTTTGAGTCTCCTGCCAGTCTATAAACAGCCATAGACACCATGTGGTGTAACTTTAGGTATCAGGTTTTGCCATTTCTCTTTCTGAAATGATTCTTTGTCTGTCATGATGGATGTCACTTGACATGTCATCTCTCTGTGAGAGGCTGACATCATAGTGCTCTAAATCTGCTGCAGCCGTTGCCAGCCCTGCTTGTTTCTCTGAACCTGTTTGCCCTACATCCTGCACAATATGTTTACTTAACCCCTCGCATTCAGAGGCCTTGTCCTTGTCCACATATACTCAATAACACTTGCGCTTACTCCTTCAAAAACAGTTTTATTTACAGGAGTTTTACTCTGAATCATAATTGCATAACAGTCCTGAAGCTCTATGGATCCTGCTGCAACCGTATGACAGAATGCTTTCGTTATATAATCCTTTGACCATTAAACATTTTTAGCACTTGTTGCTGGCAAAATACTTACTGGACGCATATAGTTGCAATGCAATGCATCCGTTATCCATTTGATGTCAGTAGGGCTTTGCTCTTCCCACATATAGACTTAAATTTGTCATACTAATCCTATATGAGGAGAACGTAGCTACAAGGTAATTTCTTTTGTTTACATTTGCTAGAAGCAGTTCCCCCAGCTATTTTCTGGAGGAAGTCAGAAATAGAGAAGTCGAGGGGATCGTTGTCTCTCTGGCTGAGAACAACATGGGTTTGGTGTCAAGAAATTAATAACTACAGTATTTATGTCGACTCTCTGCTCCACAGCCAGGGTGGGTTGGCTGTTGTTCTTTCACAGCAGATAAAGCCGTGAACTGTTCATTTTTAACGCAAGTTAAAATCCTCATGTTTAGAAGCTTTCATGAAAAACTGTGCTTTTATAGAAAACACTTCCACTAGAGGTCGCTGTATGTAAGATTTAAATTAGACACAGCGCCCACATTATAAACCAGTTCAAAAGCGGGTAGGATGCGTGTGAGTGTGGGATGACTGCTGAAGAGAATTTTGTTAAAATCTATCTTTCACACCTAAGAAAGAGTCAACTTAAGCTATTATTTTACAATTATATATGTAAGTATATAAGGGTCTGCCTCTGCTACTTTTAGAGCAGAGGCTATTACTATAACGATCTCAAAACTGTACGTTGCAAATAAAACATTCTCACTTAGTCTACAAAGCAACAGCCCATAGCTGTCTAGCAAGTCTAGCATATCACAGCTTGCAAAGTGGTACGTAAATCTGATTGCGTAGTAATTCTCAATGCCTTGCACGTTAAAGAGAAGCATCCTCTGTCATTAGATGGTGTTAAACTTGTGGGTGTATTGATGGCCTAAAAATACATCCTGTCCGTCTCAGTTCTGTGTCAGTGTGGTATTTTACTGCAGAGGAGAAGTGAAGCAAAGGATGTTTTGTCTCATTTCATTCTCATTTCATTCTTTTTTTATTTATTATTATATTTATTTTTTATTTATTTATAGCCATTATATTTAAAATCTTATTGAATGACATTCAATGTTGTAAATGTTGAAAGAACAACAAATCAGTCTGTCCACTGAAACAGAAAAAGCCACTCATTGTCTGAACAATTCCACTGCTGCAAAAAAAACATGTGCGTGTTCTTTTTTAAAGTGCCAAAGGTATTTTAATCGACATGTTGTCTCATCCCTGTCACTCGTTTAAATGAAATGCCTGTCTGCTTTCAGTGTAAAGAGGGAGCGTGCACCCTGTCGGCCATGACCTCTGGAATCCGTCGCAACTGGATTCAGGCCATCATGAAGAATGTGCGACCCACCATTGCCCCAGATGTCACTCGGTAATACCCAAAGAGGATTAACACTTTAACCACTGGCAGATACAACAACTGCTTTTCTCACCTATTTTATCTTAATACCTCTCTTCTGCTCACCCTCTCTTTCCTTCTTTCTCTTCCTCCCTCAACTGGTATTTTCAACCTGCTTCCAGGAAAAACATCTCTCTGAAACTATCCGTTCTGAAGCCCAGGTTGGAGTGCTTGTGTGTTGAATACCCCCGCCCCCCCTCCTCGAACAGTGATGTTACTGCTCAGCAATGTCAGCCCCAGCGTGTTTGTCGTCCCTCCCTATGTCATGTGATTGTTGAGTAATGTCTCCCCGTCAGTTGTGCCACTGTAGAGACACACACTGCAATCACATCAACATACTAGAATAATGAACCCAACATGCTGTCAATGAACAGCAGAGGCTTATTTTAATGATCATTGCAAAGTGATTGTCCACTCAGAGCACAATCAAAATCATAACTGATGGATAAAGTGTGAATGAATAGAGAAATATTTTTTCTGTAACAGTTCACCTGAGGATTTTTTTGACTACCCAGACATTTATTTTGTGTTTGGGTTTTTTTTTAAGTGCTATCACCTTTCTAACCTTATACATGCTCTGACCTGCATTTACTGAGTCACACTCCTTACTCTGCCAGTGTGTCTCTTAGGCAGCTCTCTCCAAAGGGAGAATGTGATATTTTTGGTATTTCGGCACAGACGCCTCACAGAAACCTATTCCTCAGTCTTGAGCTCTGTCCCTTCTCATTTTTCCCTGCCTCACACTTTCTCACACCTCCACATCACAATGTGTTGAAAATAGATTATTCCGTCAGGTCACTCTTTAAAGGATGCTTTGCCTGTTAACAACGCAGTTGCCAATCAGGGTGCGGTTTACTGTGAACACATTGTTCATGCTAAGATACTGCACAAATTGCATTTACATAGAAGTTAAAGGCATCAGGCTTAGCTCAGATCAGGACTAAAGCTGCTTTCAACCTAATGCACTGTGTTGATGCTTTTTGACTGTTTTTATAATGCTTTAGCGCAGTTACATGATGCTGTTCTGCCAGAAATGTATGCATTTGTTGTTTGTTGAGCTTTACGTTACTGTATTGCGGCCTGAACTGTAAATGTAAAACAAATTATTGTTTTTTGTTATAGCTACCTTATAAATCTTCTGTATTCTTGTGTTTTTTGCGTAATTTAGATCGCTCCCTGATGAGAAGATAAAAGCCCCAGTGATGTTGGACCCATGTCCACAGACCTCCCCCGAGGCAAGCCCCTGTTCTGAGGCCCCCAAACCTGATGTCCACAGACAGACAGCTGGCAACAATACCCCTGCCCCTACCTCTGAGCCCCGTAAAAGCCGTGTTCGTGAGCGCAGACGGGAGGGTCGCTCCAAGACTTTTGACTGGTCTGAGTTCAAAATGGAGCAGACAGAAAAACCTTTGAAGGAACGAGCTGACACAGTCGACCTCAGCTCATCATTCTCAACTACTTCTTCATATTGCTCCCCCTCCTCTTCCCCCTCCTCATTAGCATCTTCTCCAGTCTCTACCTCCTCCCTCCAAACCTCTTCTGTATCAGGTGCTCACCCACCTTCTATAACAGAAGACGCAGAAAAGGAGAATGTTAGGAGAGGTTTTCCTCCAGATAGTACAACTTCTGCAACGCACATGCCAAATACTGTTACTGTCTCCATGACTTCTACACTGAACACTACATCACCCGTACAGCCATCAACACCTGAAAACCAAGAGCAAGGAAAGATGGAAGTAGACCACCCGACAGCCATTCATCCTGGTAGTGGTGATAAGGACAACAGAACCTCAGATGTCCAAGAGGAGATTGAACAGAGATGGCATCAAGTGGAGACAACACCATTAAGAGAGGAGAAGCAAGTGCCCATCAACACAGCTTTAGGAAACTCTGGAAACTCTGACAGACTGCCTCCACAGGAGCTTGCTGCGCTGCTGGACAAAGAGGTGTGTTTTTTTCCACTGTGGTGTCACGGTCTCAGGGCATCTTGTGTCATTCATTCATTACAGTGTTTTTTCTCTCTCTCATCTTTGTTCAGTTGGGACAGAAGCAGAAGGAACTGGATCAACTTCAGAAGCAAAACAACATTTTAAAAGAGCAGTTGGAAAATGCACTAGGGAGAGAACAGAGTGCGAGAGAGGGCTATGTGTTGCAGGTACCACACTGACCATCCACCATGCAGCATTACTATGTGTTTTAAATTTGTACAAACATGTACAAATAGCATTGCAACATGAATTTTCACAAAGAAATTTTCAGAATCAATTTGCAAGATATTTCCAATATTTTGGACAAACGTGGTACATTAAATGTTAACTGTTCCACATTGCTGTATTAGATCCTGTTTGTGTTATTCAGCCTCCTGGGTCATGAAAGATCAGATTTATGTGTTACTACTACTGCTACTTGAACTTGTTTAAAATTCTACTAACAGGTGTGGGTGCTTATTCTCTAAGACTCATATGCATGGTTGTGGTGTTCTTAGCATGAGTTTTCGCTAACTGTTTTTATGGAGTTTCACATCTCCTGGGAAAATAACTGATTTGATCTGATATGCTCAAGGTAAGAAACTTGATCAAGAAGCCTTGCGCTGTGCTTTTTCTGTCATTTGTGCTTTGTCTGTGTGTCCTCCCCCAGCTTTCTGCATGCTTTGTGTTTCAGCATTGCATACTTTAACTAATTGCTTTTTTACATTGTGAAGTATTAGAGTATACAATGAACATGTCACAGAACCAGAATGTCATTTTGTTTTATCACATCACATTTATTTGCAAAAGTTAATTAGTTGGTCTATTATTTCCTTGTAAATCACTTCTTTAGCCACCAACTTTGTTTTTTTTTTTGTGGGTTTGTTTAAATCTTTCAAGTCTGAAAAAGCACAGTGGAAGCTTGGAAAAAAATGCGTATCAAAAGCAATTTTGATGTCAAGAAAGAAAACGTATTTCCTGGTAACTCCCGAGATGTGGTTCTCTGTATATGGTGAGTGAAGTGAGGTGATGTCATTAATGAAACTGTCTCATCAATCTTTTTCAAGAGTGCAACACCCCCTTCCTCTTCACCGCACAGAGTGCCATGGCAACGCTTGCACATGCTAAATCAAGATTTGCAGGGTGAGTTGGAGACCCAAAAGCGCAAGCAGGACCTTGCTCAACAGCAAATTCGGACACTAAAGAGAAGCTACACAGAAGCTCAGCATGCTGTAGGCCGCCATGAGACTGATATTCAGGCACTGCAGGCCAAACTAGCATCAGCAATGGCTGAAATCTTGGCCAGTGAAGAGGCAGTGGCCAGAATGCGCAACGAGCTCAAGCTAGAGCAGGAGCGTTCAAAGGAACAAGAGGAGGAACATGGCCGCAGTGAGACCACCCTACGAGCCCAGCTAAAGGACAGTGAAGATAGACTCCGTGAAGTAGAAGCCAGTCTCTTAGAGCGAAACCAAGCCCTAAGGCACCTGGAGCGACAGCAAGCCCTGCAACGAGACCACATGCGAGAGATACAGAGGCTACAGGAGAGGTTACAAGAGGTGACTGCTCGGCTTAGTGCTACTGAAGAGGGTCAGGCACTGAAGGAGGAGCGCCTGAGGAAGGAGCAGCATTGCATGCAAGAGAGTCATGAGAGGGAACGACAGAATCTTTGTAGAAGGTTAGCTGAGGCTGAAACTGCACAGAAAGAGATGGAGAACAGAGTACTTGAGGCTGAGCAGCAGGTGGAGGCCCTGTTAAGAGGGAGGCAAGCCTCTGGGAAAGAGTGCAGGGAGGAAATCCTGAAATTGCAAGAGGAGCTGGCCCAGAAGAGTGACATGGTTGAGTCCCTTAGGGAGAGTGTGCGTAGGCTGGAAGAAGAGAAAGGTCATCTCACTTGCCGCTGTCAGGAACTTCTTAACCAGATTGCAGAAGCAGACCGTGAAGTGAATAAGCTCCGCAATCGTCTGGAAACAGAAGAGGCTGATTACAACACCTTGGAGCATTCATATGAGAGGGCTACTCAAGAGTTTCAGAAAATGAGCCAGTTCCTCAGAGAAAAAGAGGAAGAGATCCGGCAAACTAAAGAGATGTATGAGAGGCTGGTAGAACGCAAGGAACAAGACTTGAAAGAGGCTCTTGTTAAAATGACTGCACTTGGCAACAGCTTAGAGGAAACTGAACAGAAACTGCAAGCTAAGGAGGAGCTTCTTTGTCAAATGAGTCAAAGCCTCTTAGATAAGGTTGAGCCCTGCAGTGCTGAAAAGGATCTACAAGCCAAGCTAGTGGTTGCAGAGGACCGCATAGCAGAGCTAGAGCAGCATCTTAATGCCTTGCAGCTTGGCTATGCTGACCTACGCATGGAAAGGCAGCAAAACCCAGAACAGAGCAAGAAGGGAAGGCTTAAAACATCTGCCTCCTTATTGCCAAATGCAGAGCTGTCACTATACTTTGATAAGACATCCAAGATGGAGAGCTCCCCAGATGATAAAGAGTCTCAAGCTAAGAGACCAAGGATACGTTTTTCCAGTATTCAGTGCCAAAAGTACATAAATCAAGAGGGTGTGGACACTAGCAGTACTTCGGTAGAAACAAGACAAAAAGTTAATCAAGATGTAAATGAAGACATCCAACTAACTGAAGGGAATATGCCATCTGAGATCACATTTCCTCACAGTAGTGACCCGGAGAAGTTTATCGCTATCATACATGCCCTTGAGACTAAACTCCTGGCTACAGAGGATAAACTAAGAAACCTCACACAGAATCTAGAAGAGCAACGATCTATCCAAGTTGAGCACATGTCCAAGATTGATAAAAAGATGTTGGAAACTAAGCCTAACCCAAATAAAGACTTCAGCTCTGAAAGTGAAATGCCGATGAATGCTAATAGGCATTATACCAAGGCCCTGGTTTGTGTGGAAAGTAGTCGGGAGAAAGTCAAGACTATTCTCAGTGGTTCTCATGATACTGCTGATTCGCAGCTGCACTCGTTGTCAGAGATAGAGAACGATTTGTTCAATGCATCACTGTATATTAGACAAGGACAAAAGACGCTGGAAGAGCAATCACCAGTTGTCCATCAAAATCAAACCGCTGACTGTCTAGATAAAGACGCATTGCAGCTCTTTGCCAAAACTCTGTCTTTTGAGGCAGTAGTGTTGAACAAGATGGCTTTGTTAATGCAGACATCAAAGTCTGACCTTCTACAGGCTCTTGCAGAGATATGGGAAGACTTAGAAACCATTAAAAGGAGTGACAAAGATTGCTTGGCCATAGTTTATGCTGATGTCTTGACCAGGAAGTTGATGTTAGAGAGTGCATTCTGGAAAGAGCTGGAGGAAGCTGAGACAGATGTTGCTAAATCCAAAGAGAGCAGTGTTTCAGCTGACGTAGATGTTGATGCCACGGTTGTCTTTAACACCTTCATCAAAGCAGAACTAGCCTACTCAATTCAAAACCTTAAACATTGCTATGAAGAGAAATTCAAAATACTGAAAAGGGAGTTGACCGAAGCCCGAAAAAATCTACATCTAAGGGAAATGGCTCTGAAAGCAATTATTGAAGCTTCCAAAAGGCCTGATTTAAAACATGTAATAAAAGAAGTAAAAAATAGCTTTGGGTTTAGTAAACAAAAGTTAGCAGACATTCACCCCCCTGAACTTGCTCCCTACATGGAACAGATTGAAATGGAAGAGGCTAAAGACTTGGCCGAGGAAATTGTAGACAGACATCTGGTTGGTGAAATGCCATCTTGTGGTGTTGACTCTATTCAGTCACTGCAAAATGCACATGACAACCTGGCTAATGAGCTTCAGAGGCAAGCAGCAATCCTCCATAAGTATGCTCAGGAGATAGAAAGTGGTGGAAACCACCCTGCACTGGCTAAAATGATCCATGCTCTTCTAGGGCACCAAACTTCACATAATTTCACAAGTACTTCCCTTTGTATGCGTGAAGCCCTAATCCAGGCTCAAGTGGCTTATGTGGCATGCAGGTTACGGGCCATGCATGAACAGGAGTTGGGCTGGTGTAAACAGACAGGTCAGAACATGGAAGCCCTTGTCCAGCAGCATGCCCACAATGTCAGTGCAATCCAAGAGAGATATGAAGCATCCTTACAGGAGGAGCGCCTGAACTTTACTCAAACAGTGGACACTCTCCAAAAGGAGAACCAAACTCTAAAGAGTGAGATCAGCAAACGGGTGAGCCAGCTCTCCCAGCAGCAGGAACAAGTGGCTCTTCTGGAGCAGCGTTTTCAGAAGAAGACTGAAGAGCTGAAGCAGCAGCACAAGCAAGAGCTGAGCCAAGCAGAGAAAGGCCGTGCCTCAACAGAGCTGGCCCTCATGGAGACCACAGCTGACAGTCAACGAAAGCTGGAGGTTTTGCTGGTGGACATGGATACCATGGAGGAGCGGCATGAGAGTCATGTGAGGAAACTGGAGGAACAGTTTGAACAGAGGATCTGTGAGCTCCAGGAAATCCACAAAGAAGAGATGGAAAAGTTGCACTCCCAGTATATGGAAAACATCCAAAAGGTTCAAGAGTACCAACAGGGCAACAAAGATTCTAATATTTCTAATTTGCCTCCCTGTGATGAGGCCACTACACCAATGGAGGAGGAGGAGCAGGGGAAGCAGGAGAATGAACAGAACATGTCTGAGGTGGACTCTATGGTGGTTCTGAAGGATCGGATCCAGGAGCTGGAGACTCAGATGAACACCATGAGGGACGAACTGGAGAACAAGCATCTAGAAGGAGATGTGGCCAGCCTGAGAGAGAAATACCAGAGAGACTTTGAAAGTCTTAAGGTTTTTGCTCTTTAATTTTACTGTAGTGAATTATTCTTTAAATACATGAGAGAATAGTAGATAAATAGTTCAATAGTTCATCAATCTACTAATATGCACAGAGGATTAGAAGTTGGGAAATGGTGTGATTTGTGATTATTTGTACATTTATAAATCCTGCAACTTCACTAGACCTTGCAATCTATAAACTACTTGTAATTGTAAGTTTTAGGGATGTTCCAACCTTCTTTTTCCAAATACAGGCTCATAAATAGCTATTATCTGCTCATAGCAACACGCTTTGGTTTCTGAAATAGGATGCCAACAACTACAGATGAATTTCCTTCAGTGATCCAGAATTTCAATTAAGAGCTAATAGTGGGTGAAATATATCATTATCTTGTGAAATATGAAATCTACATCACACAAAATTTGATACAGACATGCTAATTACAATGCTAATGACTGTGATCCTCCAACTTAGCCTTTTTGGTTTTTTGGTTTCATGTCCCTTCAGTTATTTGTTTCTGCGATATTTTGTCCAGCCATATTAGAGCTTAATCCACAGAAAGCCTAAAAGCCTTCCAGCAGCACTTCTAAAGAATTATACACCTTTGTTTTCCTTTATCTTGCATCACTTGGTAAATAAAATGAATTAGAAATTATACAACAGGTTGGGACATCCCTAGTAGTTATACATAATGAAGCAAGGTAACCTGCTGCAGGTTGACACCTGTTAAGTACATCCTGACAAATGTGTAAAATGTCCCTCTTGCTTCCAACATTGCATCTTCATTTGGGCATCAATAGACATACCATTTCCCACATTTAATAATAGAAGGAAGTGCAGTCTATTAATGACAAAAATGAAGCTGCTGTGCAATAGAATTCTACTGCTTTAACTCACTCTCTTACTAACATAGCTGGGCTTTAGGTCATAAATGGCTTGCATGGCTTCTGTCACTGATTTTGCATGACACACCGTGTAGCCTAATGAACTATTAATAGATATTGCACTGAATCTTTAGTCACAAATTAAACTGTTGGTGGTTAAGTGCAAAATGAATTCAATGATGGTAGACTGTTGACCCTGTTTTCCAATAGGCCACGTGTGAACGTGGTTTTGCAGCAATGGAAGAAACACACCAGAAGGTTATTCAAGACCTCCAGAGGCAGCATCAGAGGGAGATTTCCAAACTTATGGAAGAGCGAGAGAGACTATTAGCTGAAGAGACTGCTGCCACAATTGCTGGTAAAGAAATTAACTCAATTTCCAATCAATTTCCACTGCTATACTTTGAACAAGACAAGTAATGAATCATGTTTAATCTGTCTTTAATGTAGCTATTGAAGCTATGAAGAATGCACACAAGGAGGAAATGGAGAAGACCCATCGCTCCCAACTGAGTGGACTGAATTCAGACATTGATGAACTTCGCCTACAATACGAGTATGTTTTCACTATTTTCTGGAAAGAGCTTACATGTGCTGAGCATTTCATAATTTTTTTATGATTTAAAGAAGTGTAAAAGATCTGTTCACAGAGATTAAGTTGAAAACTCAAAACAATATTCAGGCTTAAACTGTGAGCCCTGAAGTTGAGTTTATCATTTAATAATAGGCTTGAGTTGATGACAAATGCTAAATATCAGAGGATAATTCCAGTTCATCTAGTAATTGTCTGACTATCCAGGGAAGAGCTGCAGTCCATCCAGAGAGAACTTGAGGTGTTGTCTGAGCAGTACTCTCAGAAATGTCTGGAGAACGCTCACCTGGCCCAGGCACTGGAGGCTGAGAGGCAGGCCCTCAGGCAGTGTCAGAGAGAGAACCAGGAGCTAAATGCACACAACCAGGTCTGATTGCACATTTATGCACATGTACATAAAAAAAATCTTGTCCACTTCTTAAAACACACTTTTATTCTTTCCAACAGGAATTGAATAACCGACTGACTGCAGAGATCACTCGAATGCGTTCCTGTTTCAGTGGTGAAACGGCGCAGTCACCACTTACACAGGGCAAAGATGTGTATGAACTGGAGGTATAAGTGAATACAGCGTGCACACACAAACACACACACACAAAGGATTTACTCTTCAATCTTCTGAGCGTTTCTCTTCAACTTGTAGGTGCTGCTACGAATTAAGGAGTCAGAAATACAATACCTTAAACAGGAAATCCATTCTTTGAAAGATGAACTGCAGTCTGCTTTAAGGGTAAGAAAACAATCTATATGCATTGTAAACAATTTATTAAAATTATGTACTTGTTTTTCACCTCTTTTAACAAGATTTAAAAAAACAAAACAGAAACAGTATGATTGATATTATTCCAACAGGATAAGAAGTATGCCACAGACAAATACAAGGACATCTATACAGAGCTTAGCATTGTGAAGGCAAAGGCCGACTGTGATATCAGCAAACTGAAGGAGAAACTGCTGATTGCCACAGAAGCTTTAGGCGAGAGGACTGTTGATGGAACAGTCACGTCTGGATATGGTAAATAGAAAACATTACTTTGGTCATCATTACCTCCACTGAATTAACTGAATGTTTCATTGTGTCTCCAAATTTTGTGAGTCATATCCAGCATAAACTGTAAACAACCAGATTTAATTTGATTTACATGTACAGCAGTAGTTTTTGTATCAGTACAAAACCATTACACTTGTGATCCTATTATGTTATTTGATATTAATGAGAACCATCATTGTGTTTTTAGATATCATGAAATCAAAAAGTAATCCGGATTTCATGAAAAAGCAATCCAAGCAAGCAAGAGGCGTAAGGTCAAAGGTGAGTGTAGTTTAATTTTGCCATTTTTGATTTTTTTTTTTTTCCTTATGTCATATAGGTTTTTATCTCAAATTCAAAGAGATGGAGTAAATTTGGTGCTCGCTGAAGGTACCGTTTCAGTTTCAGTTTGCTCTATAATGCTATGTTCAGGCTTTTGTTGTGCAGACTTTATCACAGTTAACTGTTGAGCCACCGCGTGCTGCAGATATTTTCTCTACAACTGGTCAGTTAGGACGTTTGTTCTTTCTATGTCATCTGTCTGTTTTGTCCATCAGTCTGTCACTGAACAGGTCTCATGGGATAGCTGACACTCCCATTGCGGGATGATTCCCCCCAACCCCTGCCCCAAGATGTGCTGTAGGTATAGCATGATGTAGAGCAACGCATGCCATTACCACCCCTGCATGATCTCCCCCACCCACACGCTTACTTTTTTCCCCAACTTTCACCACCAAAGCTGATTGCAGTGTCCACCCTTAGTTGAATTTTCCAGATGGGATCATTAGCAATTTAACAACAGTGTCTTGCAATTTCTTGTGGCAGTCTTCTCCCAATAAGAAGTATAAAGCTACAGCTAGCACACTTAAAGCTTAGCTTAGCATAAAGTTGGGAAATTGGTCTGTAGCCAGACAGGGCTAAAATCAGCTGCTCTAAAGCTTGATAATTCACACACTATGTGTTATTTGTTTGATTACCAGATTTTATAGCAGGTTAAACAAACATGACAAAATTTACAATGTGTTAATTAGTGGCGGTTAGAGGTACATGTAGACAGTTTTGTTTTTTCAGTCAGATCCAGATCCTGAGTAATGGTTTATTTGACAATCTAGTCATATTTATATGTATTTAATGATGTCATCCATGAAATGGCCTGCAAATTTACCAGAAACTGACAGGCAGAAATGAAAGCAGTTTGGGTCTGCACTCGTAGTTTGTGAATACTTAATGTACCATCTCAGATCAGCAAAATACTTTTTTCAGGCAGCATATCTCGTATTTGTTCCAACATTTGTTTTGTTCTCTGTTAATGTAAACAAAATCCTTTTGTGTTATCGTTGTCTTTTCTCCATGTGTTTTTGAACCTTCGGTGTTTTGATTTTGTATACCAGGATGTACTTTTGTGTGACATGATCATATTCCAACATAACCACATTTTTTCTGTACATCTGAGATTGAAGACAGGTTAGCATAAAATATAACTGTTTTGTGATGCCTGTGTGTGTTTTTGTTTTGTTTCTTATTCCCTCTCTCTGTCCACATGCAGCCTTATCACCTATTAACAATAAATTACTTTATTTCTTTTATCTTTAACAGAGCCTGAAAGAGGGTCTAACTGTGCAGGAGCGCATGAAGCTGTTTGAGGCAAAAGATTCCAAAAAGATTTGAAGATCAAGAATTTGAAGTTTCTTTTCTCTTCCCTGACCCTGGTTTGTTGTCAGATTGCTACAGCCATGCAAGCATCAGCTGAAGACTTTTACAGGAAATGGAAAAAATTCTCCCAAGGTCAACTCAACCTGGACCTGCTGCTTCCATGCCACTGATAAGTTGTCATATTTTTATTAGATTTGTTTTTTTTAAATTGATGGAAAAAAGTTTTATTGACTCAATAGTGTTTAAGACTTCTTTAAATAAATAAAGAAATGTATAGTCTGTCCAAGTTGGAGATGTGTCAAATAAGCTGTAAGAGGGATACATCACAGCATTTTTATTGATCCTCCAGAATGCCAAAACAGACAGCAATACACAGTATGAATAATATATATTTCCCAATATGAAACAAGTATCTGCTGTATTTTATTATTGTTACAGTTTCTATATCTAATAATTTTTAATGTGTTTAATGTTGCACCAGTTCTGTTGTACATAACTACTGGACATATGTAAGAGTATGGTTTGCTATTGATTGATGGGGCATCTGCTGTATTATAAGTATGGTTTGATTGGTAGTGGAAATCAATGTGATGCTTAACTTGCTTATGTATGAGAGGTTGTTTTTTTTTTAAATGGAGTGTCTGTGTGTGAAGGGTGGGGAGAGGGGTGGGATTGCACTTATCACTTGACTACTTGAGGAATCTTTTTTTTGTTTTTTTGTCTCAAATTGATGTAGTGACTTCAAGTCAATTATTGCAGTGCAACCAAACATCCTGACTTCTGTCGAATTTAGTGAACAATGGTGACTTGTTAGTGATACTGGATTTCTTTTAAGTTTCTTAAAACCTGAATTTGTGTTTGCTCATTTTTGACTTTGGCGTGAGAAAATCATCTCATAAGAAAACAATTTAGGACTTTGCATGACTGTACAGTATAATTTGAATTGCAGAATGATCATGTTGCCTCATTTTCCTACTTTTATGCTATAGTGTGGAACTCTTAACACTCATAAGCTTTGCTTTGCAAGTCCTACTGTTTAGGTGTTGAGATTGAAATGTTTTACTGTAAGCGGCAGTCTTGAAGCACTTGGCCCAATCCCTGACCTCTCACTGAAATCTAGTCGTGCCTCAGCTGAGTGAAGAATATTAAACATCCATGAAACCTGTGCAGCTATGGATACACACTGTATAGTATTCAAACCACGCCTTGTATATATATATGCCACACGGAAGACTTCTGTGTTTTGTTTTAAACTTGTACCTTGCTCACTAGCTCTATATGAAATACATATGAATATTTTTTATTTTCATTTGAATGTATAACGTCAAATAAATGAAGTGTTTGGAAATCTTTGGAATCTCGAGTAATGTTTTTTTGTGAACAACAGTGACAATCCCAATGATGAGCAAGTTTAGTACTGGTGAATTGTTAAGTTTGTCTTTCTATTAGAGTTTCATTGCTCGTTTTGGTGAGGTTGATCATATAGAAGGTCATCAAACCAGGTATATTCAGTAGAGTGTTTAATATAGATATTTAGCTACTTGCTGTTTGTGTTATTTGAGTGAAAAATTAAATCAAAATCCAAATTTCATGTACTCATGACTTGTCATGTATTTTATTTGGTGGTTATTTTCTTGTTTTTAACCATCGCTTCTGGTTTAATTTACCAACAAAGTGATTGGACTTAGTTATTATTGATATAAATTGAACTTATACCGAAACACTGCTCAAAGCACTTTACAGTTCATGAACATATCATTATGGGTATGGGTTTGCATCTAGCCAGTCAGCAGTGCCAACTCATCTTCTCCTCTTCCTCCTTCCCTCTCCCCTTCCTCGTTGTCTCTTAAAGCGTCTATCAGTCTGACCCAGAAAGCATTCTGCTCTTGTTGTTTCTCAGGCCACAGCAGGTAGGTCTTCTTCCGTACGATCTTGCGCAGGCGCGTGTAGGGAGATAGACAATGTTCAGGTATCTCCTCCAGGAACACCAGCAGCAAGACATCACGGCCATCAAATAACAGCCTGAGACTAGCCAGTTGAAACTCCACAGAGCACCACTCACTTCGCAGGAAGTGACGCGTCACCACGCAGATGGTGTGGCGAGAGTTGTAAATGGCCGCCTCAATATTTTCCAGGACAGCAGCGCCAGGGCGGAAGTCTCTGTGGTGGAGGCACAGTCGGAGGCTAGGTGCACCAGAAGCTGGCCTCTCCAGATTGGGCACTAGCTGCTCCATCACCCAGGCCTCATCTTGGGAGCTATAGGAGATGAATGCATCATACCGGAATTTCACCCCTACTGCCCCCTTGCGTCCACGTAGTTTTGCCATGAGGATGAGCAGCATGTAGCGCAGTGCAGGGCCCTGAGTGTGCCAGGCCAGACACACAGATACAAATAACATATTCAACACTGAGCAGGTGATGAAGAGAGTTAAGGAAATCTGTTCGTAGGAACAGGCTGTATCGTTAAACTGCCACAGGAAGGGAGATCTCCTGTCATTGTCACACTGTAGATTGTACAAGTAAGACACCTGGAGGGAATTTTAAAAGAAGAAAAACAAGAAAGATATCACAGTATGCCATAGACATGCGATTAACACTGAGCATACATTAAAACTGCCTGCAGTTTCTACTACCTGTGTGAGGGTGTTGTGGATGGCCCAGGCTTTAAACCAGGCATTATCACAGGTGCAAGTGAGTGGGTTTTCTGTAATATCCAAAGATCTCAATCTGGAAAAACAGAAAAACAAAGATTGGTGGTTTTATTAAATTTAAATTCAGTTTGTTGTACATTCATATGCATGGTAAACACTTTACTGTAGGTCTGTTTCTGAGTGATATTCTATTTTATTCTATTACATCAATTGATTTAAAGAATAGGAAATGAAAACCAAATGTGGGAACAGGTTTCTCTTACCCCTGTATCACAAGGTACATTTGCTAAATTGTAATGTTAAGTGTATATTTTCAAGGTTTACATTTAAAAACCTGATCTGAAACCTTTGGCTTAGCTTTAAGTGTGAATGTTACATCTGTAGAAAGTACAGCAGTGGGTCAAGTTTCTAAAAAACTAAAGCAGGTGATAATGTACAGTCATAAACGATGCAGATCAAACAGGTTTTTAGTTTAAAATATGTGAACAAATGAAAAATAAGCATATCCACTGTTTTGCCAACAGTTTAATAAAATGATCAATCTCATGTCTGAGAATGGTATATACAAAGCTAATGCCAGAAATATGTTTGCTTACTTTACCTTAGCATAGCTAATCTGGCCTTTCCACTCAATAGCACTAAAGCTCAATAATTAACATTACACTTCAGCTTGTTTGTTAAATAATTAAAAAACCTGAAGTTTTGAGTTGATAGATGTTATAGATAGCTTCATAGTCACATTACAGTTATCGGAGTGGTACCTCCTTATCTAACTCGTGGGCAAAAAGCAAGTTAGTTCTCAAAATGTAGCTTCTGTACCTGGGCAGGGCATCCAGCACTGTTTTTTCCACAGTGCGAATGTGGTTCGACTGAACTTTGAGAATTTTCAGTGTATTATCTGGAGGCAGAAAGTTAACAGGCAAAGCATCAAGGTCTGCCCTGTAAAGAGTCAGCTTGAACAGCCTTTTGAGAGGGAACAACACCGCACTGAGGTTGGTTGTTTTCATAACCACCCCAGCAATATACAGATATTTCAGATTGACCAGAGGAACAAAGGCGTCAGGATGGAAGTCGATCATGGTGCTGTGCCCGATGGCAACTGAGGTAAGTTGATGTAGACCTTTGAAGAAATTTGGACCAATGCTACCAATGCCTCGACCTCCAGGCCCCTGGTAGTTCATCTCCAGATACTCCAAAATGGACATGGAAGATAAAATAGGTAAACAGATTAATATTGTGATATATACACACACAGAGCATCACTTTTCAATAAGGTACTCTAAAAATGTGTCATACCTCCAGAGAGTTAAGGCTGATGAAAGGAGTCTCATAGGATTTAAAATGAAGTCTGTTGTTGTAGAGAACAAATTTCTTCAAATTCATCAGACCAGACAGAATAGTGGGAGTTAGCCTTTTGATGCGGTTCCCACTTAAGTCCAGGTAACTAAAGGCACAGATAGATAGTGTTAAATAAATGCAGTGATCAAAGGTGAGAAAAGATGACTGCAAGCAGAGAATGCTCAATACTTGAGACTTTTCAGGTCTTCAAAGGTGCCTTCTTCAATAAAGTCAATGATGTTTAAACTGAGGTTGAGCTTCTTTAGCTTTCTCAGCTTACTGAAGGGCTTCTTGGTGATGTATTTCAGCAGGTTGAACTGCAGGTAGAGTTGCTCGAGTTGAGTAAGGGCACTGAAAACATTTCGTGTCAACTCAGTGATTTCGTTTTTTAGCAGAGACAGCTGAGTCAGATTCTTCAGAGGGATGAACCAGTTGGGGGTGACATCACGGATTTTGCACTTGTCCAAGCTTAAAAAGGTGAGCTGGCTCAGGTTTTCAAACGTGTCCTGCTGAATGGTGATCTTGTTTTGATTCAGCTGCAGTATTTTCAGTCCTTGGTAACCGTCAAATGTTGTACGAGATATCTCCTTTAAACCACAGTTGATGAGATTAAGTTTGGTTGTGTTTCCCCTCCCCAGCGGCAGTTTTGCAACATTCCCAAGGTTTGCATCAACAATCACGACAGAAGGTGGAGTGTTACAGTCCAGCAGACTGGTGTTGGTGTGAGGTAACCTGGATCCTTTCAGGTCAACCTTGATCAAATGAAATGTACATTATATTTCTTTAAATAACATTTAAAGACACATACATTTTGCATAAAGTGCACATACCTCTACAGTCTGAAGTTGGTCCATGCCTTTTAGCAAACCACAGATAGTTAATGGAGATTTCTCCAGAGAAAGAGAAAATCTCACTCTGGAGAGATTCTTCTTTGTCTCCGCAGAGAGTCCCACCAGCATTTCAGCTTTAAGTCCCTGACAGAGAAGACTCTTCAGCCTGGAGTTAGAGGCAAAAACATCTGCCTGCAGCTCCAGCTTTGAGTTATTGGACAGCCTGATGTACTCAAGGGCAGGGAAACAGCTCACATTGACCATTCGGATTTTGTTCGCAAAAAGGTCGAGTCTCTGAAGAGTGGACGATCCAGCAGACTTTCCACAGCTGAAAGCCTTGAGCATGTTCAGAGATAAATTGACTACTTGAATGGCTGGGAGGAAACTAAAGATACTTGGGGAGACTGTTTGAAGCATGTTGTGGGTCAGGAGCAGGGTTCGTAGCATGTTGAGTCCGTCAAAGACATTGGTGTGGATGTGTGAGATGTTGTTGCAGGTGAGGTTGAGAAAACTCAGGACCCCAAGGCCTCTGAATTCTCCTCCTTTAAGAGAGACAAGCTGGTTTTGGCTCAGGTCCAGGTGTTGGAGCCCATGCACCTGACTGAATGATCCAGGTGGAATGACTCTGATCTTGTTCTTGGACAGGTTGATTGTTGATATGTTATCTGGGATCATGTTAACAACATCGGAGAGATTAACGATTTTGTTGTTGAAGCACCACAAGAGGTTTGTCTTGGGGAAGTTCTGAGAGCAGCCTTTAAAGCCAAAACCATAGCAGACCAAGGGGTAGAACAGAAGCAGGAAGAGAACTGCTCGCGCCATCTTAACTTGACAGCTCCTTCTGCATAGACTGCACAGAGATATGAAATATAAAGAAATATAAAAATATGTTGTACAGTAAAGCCCATGCATCCTGGATAAGTTCAAAAATAACCTGACAAAATACAATGCAATGAAATCTTGATGAGACAAAACAGTTACACTTGCAGTAGTGTGTTTTTTGTTGTTTTTTCACTTTACATCACCTTAAAATGTGGCTTAAGACAGTTAGCAGCTCTGCTTTATGTCTCTCCCAGCTCCACAGTAAAAAATATGGCTCTTTGTGTATTTGTGTATTATTACTGTCTGTCTGATGTCAGGTGCTTAGCAGTCAATGCGTTCAACCCACTACAAAGCTGTGCAAAGCCAAAAGGGAGCTGCAGATTCAAGTGATAACTCTCTACAGGTTCATCACTACAAAAGACTATGTTCACAATGTCATATTATTAGCAGTCAGGTAAAGGTTTAATTTACTGAATACTGCAATGTGTAGATACAAACAGACATGAGTGGAATGAATTACAGTTTTGTGTTTTGATGAAATTATTTTTAGATTGCTTTTTAAAATGAGACATTTTCTTTTTTATTTCAAGCATTTTTTAATACAAAATTCAAAGACATTTGAATAAATTAGATATTTACATTCTACATAAATGTGACAGCAGTCATAACTGAAGCTGGAATTGTAGTAATTGTCAGTCAGGCAGCAAAAGAAATCTGGCCTTTCTTGGGATCTTTTTATCCAATAAAAATATTTAACTTCTCAGCCCTTCAAAATGGAAAATGTGACAACTTTAACAGACTTAATTGTGCAGCAACCTGAAAATAAACCCTGAAAATAAAAAATATATATTATTACTTACCCTATTATTCTCCTGTTATGTTGCTCTATTTTGCACAGACACACTAACAATTCAAACCGACATCATTTCCTTAAGTTGCATGCTTGTCTCAGTTATTCATAGTCTCTTTTTGAGGAAGGATGTGTGTCTAGTGCCCCACTGTTGAAGATATCTATCTATGGTAATGATATGTTAAGACACAAGTTTCACTGTGTAGCTGTCAGATGACCTTTATTTCTTTTTGACTAGTAAAAAAAAAAAGTAAGCAGTGGCTGAACAAAGCAGTGTATCTGGATCTCATTCATTTGTCCACATGAGGGAGACATTGACTTGGATCCTATTTTACTGAATAGGACAGAGGTTTCATGCCTTGAAACAGCTGAACTGGCATTTCACAGTAACTCAGAGACAGAGACATTGTGTCAGTCTTGAAATTCTTTTATTGCAGCTTTATTTCATTTTCCAACCTGTTTTTTCTGCAATATATATAATATATATTTAAGGTGCTCTGGTGTTTCTGTGTCATGCTTTCAGCGTTTTTCATAGATTTATTATTTTTGAAAATATTGTTTTCACACATTTGCTTAAATAACATCTTTGTTTTTGTGGTACATTGTGAGTGAGACTCATATGTGATTTTTTGAAAACAAAACTGACAAAAGTTGAAAAGATGAGGCAGACATGCTGACCTCTTCAGGCTGAACATCCAGTGTGGGCTCTCCTGGTCATGGCAGCTAACCTTTACTGCTGTGTCTTGAGTGTGAGGGTGATGAGGGGGCCAGAAGATGTAGGGCCAGCCCATGCACAAGGTGCCCATCCCAGAGGCGACAGGTAGTCCTCAGTTTAGTCTAAGTGGAGCTTGGCCCCAGGGCCCTGACCTTTGCAGGAGGGCTCCTGGATTCATGAGCAGAGGCACAGGTGACCCCACTGATGGCAGTTTAGCTCAAGGAGCTGCTTCACCTTTAGCACAGCCACCCACCTACATGAGGGTAGATAGAGGAGAGTCAGGTGGTGCTGCCACTGTAAATCTGTTTTTCTGTGATTTAAACTCTAAATTGTAGTCTTCCCCACTGGGACTGAACAGCAAGCTGTTAAATTTAAGTGATTTACAATTTTTCATTTTTATTTTTATTATTTATTTTGTGTGTCTTGCTCTGTTGGTTTATTGTTCCACCTTCATAAAACATCCACAACTCTTTCTGTTTTTATTGAGTTTACTGAAAGAAATACAGTGTGTATCATACAATTCATTTTCATCAAGTGAAATGATGCAGTCTGACAGGACATCTTCCATATAAAACCATTTACCCTTTTAAGCATTTACTTTAATTACAATATTTACAAATCCATTCAAAGGATTGTCTCTCAACAAGAATTTATTGGACTCAATTGTTCAAATGATCCTGATGGAAGTGCTGATGTTACATTTTAAAATAATTTCTAGGAGAATCTTAAAGTAACAATCAATGTCCGTAGTGCATTTTCAAGACTTTTCTTTCAAATATTGTCATTCATTCTCTATAAGACTTATAAGGTGCAAAGTGTTTGAGGTTTTTGTGAAGTTAAACTCAGAATAAGCATGACAGTCCCCCACTAGTGAGTGTAAAATCAAAGACATGCCAGTAATTATGAAGACAACTGCATTTGAACAAATGTATGGAGTCAGTAATGTTACAGTCAGGTTTAATTGTCAGTAGCTGTCAAAGGGCTCGGAGGACACTGGGCTTCTAGTCGCTGTATGGACGAGGGTCTCTTTGGGGTTTTGGCTGAGGATGGGATGTCGGTGAAAACCACTGATCGGCCGTCGGGGCAGAGCAGGACACTGGAGTCTGCCTCACACTTAGTGGTTCTGCTCGGCCACAAGGCCTCAGCAGAACTGGGCCTCATGCCAAGCCCACCTGGAGACAGTACCTCTGAGTTTACCACCGACGCTTGACTCATCTTGATCAACATGTCCAACGACTGCTTACGACTCTCCAATGAAGCCTTCATCGCCTTTCTCTCTCTCTCATTCTCCTCTTCCTCCTTTTTATCCTCCAGCTCCTCATCCTCCTCTTCTGTCTCTGTTGTGTTGTCTTTAAGACTGCCATCCTCTCTCGCACCATATTCACCAACCGAATCTGACAAGCCCCTCTTCACTGACAGATCGAGAGGCCCGTCGCTCTGGCGAGCCGTCCGCTCCAGTGCTTGGTGGATGTGGGAGAGCTCACTACGGATTTTGCTCAGGTGCTCCCAGAGGTGGCGCTGGGCTGGAAGATCCTCCTTCTCCAGGTGGGAGATTTTGCGTTCAGCCTCCTGGTACTCCTGCAAGGCCTTGGAGAGGTCACTGAGGAGAGCAGCCACTGATTCTGAAGCTCCCTCTGACATTGTCTGGGCAGCAGTCGATTCCTGGCTGTTGGGTCCGCCACAGGTAGAAAGAGAGGAGGTTTCACTGTTGGGACTGGTGACAGGATCATTGTACCACAGCTCAGTGGGCCGGGACTGAAGCTGACCATCCTGTAAACTGACAGTGAGAGAAATTTTGAGCTTTTCTATTTGTGAACATTTTAGAGCACAGTCATAAATTGAAAAACAAATTCTCTGTTGATAATTACATGATGGAAAAAGTACCAATAGCACTTCTACTGTTACTTTTTTACTAGATAACTGCTTTCAATAGTTATTACAATAACAGGAAATTATATGAAATATAATATTATATATATATATATACACACACACACACACACACACACACACACCTTCCATGGAGGAGAAGTTTGTCTGCTGCCATGTTAAGAGTTGACGCAGTCTGAATATTCTTCAGAAGGTCCAGAGTGAAACCCAGGGTCGGCTTCTTCTCCACTGGTGCCTCGTTGTTCCCCAGTGGGGCTCCTGTCCTCTTGAGGCCCCAGCTTGCTTTACCTTCCTTGGATGCAGCCTGTAGTTTATCCCCCAACCTGTAGCCCTGGTCGGGGGACTCTCTTTGTGGTGACACCCAGCCCGCAGGAGAGACTGCGGTGGTCCCTGGCCGCAAAGCAGGTACCTTCCACAGATTAACTTTAGGCTGAAAGCTAGACAGCGGATTTGCTTCTAGACTGTTTGGGGATGTCTTGAGCACTTTGCTAGTATCACTCTGACTTGAGGCCGGTCCGAATGTGTGCTCACACAGAAAGGGGTAGTATAGACGAGGGGGGATGAAAGCTCGGTCTGTGTGGCTGCTTGATGCTGGGTGCATCAGCTGAGCAGCCGATGCCAGGAAGGGAAGCTGGGCGAGCTGAGCGTGGGTCTGGGCAGTGATGCCCGTGGCAGCAGTGGGAATGGCTGAGTTCATGTAGGAGAAGAGGCCAGGGCTGATGGGGTATCCCACCCCGAGCATTGACAGGTTGAGTCCGGTGGGATCCTGGTAATCCACTAGGTTTGTGGGAGGAGGGTAACAAGGGATTGAAGTGTTCACTCGGGGCTGAGCACCTTCAGCTTTGGCCTTTGTGTGGCTTGATGCTAATAGCCGCCATTGCTCCGACAGCAAGCCAGGAGCTGTTAGACATGTCTTGGATAGCTTGTAGTGTTTGAGCTGAGCCTCTACCTCTACTGAGCGTGCTCGTAAAAGCTGATCCTCCAGAGAAAGCATGTCAGCCATCAGAAGCTCTGACTCCGGCTGTTTGGGTTTCTTTGCAGCGCACTCTGCTGCAACGTCACCTCTATTGTTGCTGGAGTTCTCTTTTGTCAGCCCAGTTACCTCTGATCCCTCTCCTCGTCCTCCTTCTTCTTCATCCTCTGGTCCCTGGCTTTCCCTGTCCTTACCTTCCTCCTCCATGGCCCTTTGTTGCCTTTGTCTTTCTTCAGTCCCTGTAACCTGCTCCAGCCCATCTTTCCCAGCAGCATGAAGGCCATGTGCCTGCTGAAAGGGTCGCAGCTGCTCTGGGTGCAAAATGTTGCCTTTTTTATATGGCCAGTCTGACTCTATAAGCAGAGAAAGGGAGTTCTTGCACAGGCTGTATTTCATATGGTTGTACAGGTGGGACTTCTCCATGCAGGTGAAGGGGCACTGGAAGCATTTGTAGTTGTAGGGTTTGCCCCATGGTCGAGGAATATAGTGCGGCTTCTTGGGCTTGCGCTCCTTGTGTTTGGTGGCAGACGTAACTTTACACACATCGTCCTTGGACATGATTGAGTCTTGATATTTATTAAGATTATGTGATTGTATTAAAATGATGATTCAAGACAGAATTTTTTACTCTTTTGTGCCTCTGTACATTTCACTGGATGTGATCTTTCCCTCAGTTTGGCAGGTAGATGAAAAGCATTTCTCAAATCTGTGAACATAAAAGACAGTATTGATTAATAAATGTAATAAAATGCAAAATATCAACAGATTAGAGATTCATATTACATATTATTATACATATATTTTTTAATTTGTCCTTACTTTTTCACAAAAAAGGTGACAGAAACAAAAATGCAGAAATCTATATATGTAAAAATAAAGTTGAATGTGCACTGCAGGGTGACATATATCATTATGCCCATATGTGTATTACGAGAACACATTTGTTGTTTGCCTAAGCTGAGGGGTGCCACTAACCTAACTGCAGGGAGGCCCACGTTGCTCTGTTCTCACTGTACCTGCCACTACTCATTAGTTCCACTGCAGTACCAGGCACTGGCAGGGTCCAGGGCTGGGGGGCAAATGGGGGCCATCACAGGGGACCCATGCACCTGTGCAGGGGGCCCCTCACAACACTCACAGGCCTACTTGAGTTTAGGGCCAGACCCTCGGAGGCCGGCTACAGGCACAAAGCGGCCAGGCTGAGGGTAGCATAGAGGCAGGCGTGGACGGGAGAGAGGAGTTGGGGGGTTTGAGGCCTGTTTCCTAATGAGAGCCTGGCGTCATGCCTATAGGGCGTCATTAGTGCCAGGTCTGGGATCTGGGTCAGGACACGGTGCATAAGTTCAACTGCTCTCCTGTACTCTGCCTCTTCTTACTACCTTTACATTTAGAGTTTATACTTTATAAATAAATGAGCAATAGTTACATGATTATATTGTGATTATAAGGCGTTAAGGTATAACAATTTAAAAATAACTCTGATTAGAGATAAAATATTAAATAATTAATTTTTCATTGTACGCCTGCAATCCGGAGTTTTAAGGTTAATTTTTTTGACTGACGTAAACTGTCCATCCATTGCACACTCTTTATTATTTCTATTACTCTTCATCATCCACTTAAGACAGGAAATCCACAGCATTAGCTGAATTAATATCCCTCTCTTCTCTAATCCCCTCAAATAAATTTAAATACCCGACAATGACTGTGTTTTTCATCTATGAAATTATAGAAACTTTGTGATCTTTTTATACTTTAAGCCAGGCCGTTGGGTGAACCCTGCGGTGAAAGAAGATGTGAGGAAGAGAGTGCTCCTCAATTTAAAACATTCTGCTTTCAGGCTTTTATTTTGTCTTTTTTTCCCCCCCGGGTCATTCAAAGATAGATTCAAAGTCTGTGTGATGTTCAGAATCCAAACTGAAGTACGAATAAACTTCACCAGCCAATCTTTTTCCTGTCTTACCCAGACTGCTCGTGACAAAGTTTTGAGGTTAAGGTGAAGTGAAGCAAACACAGGTGATGGATGGCTGGTTACACTGAGAGACAACAAACAATCTCATCTATAAAACCCACAGCAGGATGACGGGTGACGATGAAAGACACAGTGAGACTAACGCAGGATGGCAGGCTGTTGCCAACTGCTCTCCCAGTCAGACCCTCAGAATTGGTTCGTTTAGTGGCTGACTATTTGATGTGGCTCACTTGTCCGCCCTGAGGCTCTGACCTGGGCTTTGAGCTCATAATGGAGCCTAACAGCTGCTGCTACGATCCAATCAATAAAAATCATTTTTACAGTAGATTTTTTTCCTCTTCTGGCCACTGCTATCGGCTCGACTCTCCACTGACTATGCACTTTGGCCCCCCCGCTGCCCCATATCCAAACCCTGCGGTCTTGTTTTAAGCTTTTAGGGCTGATGATCAAACAAGCCTAACCGCTTGAACATCTATTGTTGCAATTAAGGAGGTTCACCACACTAAAAGCTTTGACAAGTTACGCGCAATAGCAACCACACCACTGACACGACAGGATATTTGTACAGTAAGTAAATGCACAATCAGACTTTAACTCTTTGGTTCATTCATTTGGTTCAATTCATACTTTAAGTCAAACACTTTACCTAAGGTGGTTGTCAGGATGAAGAGCTGGTTGTCTGGAAGAAAAGAAAGAGATCACAAATGTATTAATTAATCATCTTGATCTTTCATGATGTTTCATGTTAAAACTCAAGATGATATTGTGACCAAACACTCACATTTTCTGCAAGCAAAATCCACATATTTATAATATTTGATGGCATTTAAATTTGACAGCTAAACACCAGATCATGCAGCTGCTAATGAAGTAATAGTCAAATAATAGGACAGATTTCTGAATGCATGAAATACAATCTAATGACATCTTCTAATGATATATTTATGTGTAAAATTAGTGGCAATGCATTGTATAAATATTTTAATTTAAAAGTGTTTACATGTAATTCAAGGGAACTATATCTTTAACATGTATAAGAAATTAGCATTCTAATTGCATTACATTACATACACTAAAATTAAAGCTCATATTAATCTCTATGCATTTCTGTTTGAAAACTATGAAATAATAGACATGTTCTTTAAATAAGAAGCATTTTAACCGTGACTCAACAAAATAAATAATAACACCAAAAGCTTTTTCTCAATGCAACCGCAGGCCTCCTCTTAAGTTCCTTTTTTTTTTGTAAAATCACTTAATCCTCTCAAACTAACCTGCGTGCATGCCACGAGCTACTTGAAAGTAGAAAAGAAATGTATTCATCCGTACCTAGAGAGCGTCCCGGTGTGGCTGGCTGTCACTCCTCTGCAGCAGCACTGAGAGGGCAGCGCGTCCCGCTCAAATAGGAGCGCAGGAGCGAGTGTGGAGATATATATTGACTGGGAGCATTGCCCGCAGGCGTTACAATACAGCAGACCCCCCCACACACACCCCCCCCATCCTCCTCCCCTTTAAACCCCCCCACGCTGGATTGTCAAGCGTGGTCTTTACCTTGCAGCCAGGATGCAATATAACAACTTACACAGTATTGGCAAAGGTTAGGTTGGTGATGGTTTCTCGTTATAGCGGAGGCTGCAGATGACATTTGTCATTGGGAGGTCATTATCAAGGTTCCTCCGTGCATGTTTTTATTGTTGTGAAATAAAATGGAAGCTGAGACAATTAAGGGTTGCATCAACTAACATTATTATATGCAGCATCCAGGTTAGGAATGAAGGTAGCAGACTGGAGTTCAGACCTTGTTACAGCTCTTTTTTTGGAGTCTTGCTTTCGATTTTGATCAGTTTTAAATGCATTTAAATCAAACAAATTAAACAGGAAGAGGTGAGGTATGATAGAATTAAAAAACATTTTTATTAGTAATTATTTGTTTTTAAGGAACCTTCACTGGTCAAAGGAAAAGAGTCATGAGGAGAATTTTGAGTTTTGATTTACAATTGTTTATACTCTTATCGATCTATCTGCCTGTTTGATTCTATCTCTCTGTAATTAATAAAATAAACCTTCAACTCTGATGCAGGTTTATTGGTGAAATCAAAGTGGAAAGACAGCCTAAATATCATATCTCTTGGTTTATATTACAACTATATTTTCATGTAAGAGAGCTTTCATCTTTCTCTTTGGTTGCTCTAAAATAAACATTTGAATAGACAGACCATAATATCCCCTCGTTCAGAAGTTCTGTCTTTCTTACCTGCAATGCATTATCTAAGTAATGTCCAATAGAAAACATACCTTTTCTTGCAGGAAATCGGAGCACATCAGGTATCTACATGTATTTATCAGGGATAGAGCTGTCTACACTTGTGTGTGTATGTATGAGTGTGTGTTTGAAAGTTAAAGCTCTGTGCACCTGTGCCTGCATGCCTCTCTACGACTATCTAGCTCAGTGAATGTGAGTGTTTTAAATCAGCCAGTGGAGTTGCAGTGTGTTTAGGGAGATTTCTAGAAGTTCCTCAATTCGTCTGCATGCATCACAGACAACATGCGGTTAGGTGTATCAGTGTTTTTCAGGGTGTTGGGGCAGCCTCTCTCATAAGGTAGTGTAGAATAGGTTACTGGCATAAGCTGTAAGATCACATCCACAGACAAAGACTGACATGTGTCCTTAGACCTGTCCTTTGTCCTTTGTCTCCCCTTTCCTCTTTCTTTTCTCCTCTCATAAATCCTACCCCAGCTTCTCCACCTCCAATTTCTCTCTCTGCCTCCCTACACCCCAGTCTCTCTTAGCCTGTAGCGGGCTTTGGGTCAACTCCAGGTTCTTCATTTCCCTCCTCTGGCTGGGTGGGAAGCGTGCATGTGAGCCCCTTTGAGAAATGTCAGTGTCCGTGTGCTGGGAAAGTCGGGGGGCCTTCACGAGCCATCAGACCCGCTGTCACATTGAGGAGGCCAAATGGAGACTGACAGGCCACTCCATAGAGCCTAACCATCTGTACCAAATGTGACAGCAGGGGAAAGAGGATGTCTGGTAAATCAGGAGGAACGACAGGAGCGCACTATGACATGGAGGAGGAAGCAGAGAGGGAAGAGAGGCAAGAGAAAGATCCTCTGCTTCTTAAAGCAGAGGCACATGGGAGATGGTGTCAGTTATTTTTCCAAGAGAGGAAGAGATGGTTACTTTCCAACTACAGAGACACTTGGGAGTTGATGTCAGTTTCTCCTGATAAGTATAAGTGTGTTAACCGAGGGCTGACTACTTCAGTGCTGCCACCTCCTGCAGCTTCTTTGTTGTTGGACCCACCAGACTCTTCTGGTTGGGGGAGATAATGTTGATATTAGAGATGAAAAATGTTTTATCCTTTATAAAGTTGTTCATGATTGTATTTCAGCACTGCCTCTTTTAAAGAGTTCTAAACACTTTTAACATATATTTTTTAAATTCTCTAAAATATATAAAAAATGATACCAAACACATCATATGGAACAACTGAGAAATGAATAAAATATCATAGAAAACATGTATATAAACAAGTATTTCTGTTATGATTCAAGGGTGCAGATATAGAAATTTTGTTTTGTTTTTAAATATTTGACAAATACTATATCTGACATTAATGTACAATTTATTGTATGTGGAAAATATTTCATTTAATAAACATAAAACTTTATTTGGAGGAAAACAAAAATAGGGGTTGTTAAGGCATTAGGTATGTTTATGTGCTGCTTCTCATTTATATGCCAGTCCTGCCTTGTCTTGTCTTGTCCTATCTTATCTTATCGTAACGGACCTGAATGTGAATAAATAAGAAAACAATTGTTTTCTCTCAGAATCAAATAAGTAAAATAGTTGTATGATCAAAAATATTACTGCATTTTGTGTAACATCAAGTCCCATCAGTCAAGTTCATACTGGACTGTAAAGTACATGTCACTAGGCTGACTGAGGCACAAAACCCTCAATACTTTAAAATGCCATTTAGTGACCCCATTTAATTAGCATCATTTAAAATATGATTAATCACTTAGCTGTGATATATTGTCATTTTTTACTAGTGTGATGCCTGTTTTAGCGGAGCATTATGTTACATTGACAATCACACTTACCTGCTGTGAAAAAAGGTTTAACAGATAGTTCAACGCAAGACGCTTTTCTTCCAGATATAAATTTTACTGTGGGGGGTTATTAATCACAGGTTTACCAAAGGTAACTGAACCTGTATTTAATCATTAAATGAAATGAATATTTTTTACATATGATTAATGTTATTGTATTTGTGCATGAGGAGGGATATTACAGAGCACCTTGAATTGTCCACTTCTGTTTTTCTTGCTATTCCCTGGCTCTTTCTTTGCTTTTGTATTATTCCTTATTTAACAGCAAAAAACAAAGACTCTCCCATAAAGTTTTTACCCTCTTGGTAAAAAAAAAAAAAAATGTTGTTGTAGTCCAAATGCAAACTGCAGTGTTTACCTTCAGCAAGAAGAAGTGGGAACAAGAAGAGTCTGAGACTTTCCAGTGTGAGCAAAGAACTCTCCTGGCGAGTTTAGAGAGTTGAGGGTCCTTATGGAGCGGCATCTGGGGAGGCTGACAGGAGCACTCTATTACCACTCAGAGAAAGGAACCTGAGGGCTGCAACAACGCTGCTACCAGGCAGATCCAGCTGTGCAGATGCCTCCAAACGCACACACACACATAGACACACAGCCATGCAAATTAAGAAAAAAATGTGCACACGTGCACCCACCGACTTACAAGATGGACTATATAGTGAAAGAGAAAGATGCACAGATAGGAAGATGGATGACTAAACAGCGACCTCTAACCCACAATGGGTCTTCATCTCTTTCCACTCCCTGAGTTTTAGGCCTGAGGTGGAATAGCTAACAGCTCCTCTCTTAGCCTGCGCTGCTGGGCACATTAACTAAACTCATATCGCTCTCAGCCACTATCAATTATTCATCACCCCCCTCCCCTCTTTCCCCTCGTTTTCAAAGGAGAACAACTCCTAACAACCCTTCCCAGCTTTACACAGCCACAGTGACAAAACAACCTCACACCCTTGGTAACTTCCCTTGGTGTTCTTTAGCATCTTATGTGTTTTACGACTTCAAATCATCATTATAATCTTAATAATATTCTTTAACATGCTAATAACTGTCTTACATCATCTTTGCAACAGTGTGATGATGTGATTTATATACACTGCAGCTGCTCCATGTATAATTGAGCTAATTTTTCACAAGCTGCAGCATAAACGGACCATTTCTAGTGTTTTTCCTCCCAGGGTACTTCAGCAGTCGAGGAGTAAGTCGAGCTCCAGTGTTTAGCTCAAGGACACATCAACAGGATAGAACCAGTCAAGGCTTCAAACCAGGATACAGTCTCTCAAACTTCTTTGTCTCTCAACTGACTGATACCACCCTCATATCTGGCACTAAATATAAAGGTGCTGCCTGCATGTCGTTAGTTTAGCATTTAGACTGGAAACAAATTCTGGTTTTACTAGGAGTTATGCGTGGGACTATTTCTTTGCCAGGAGCTAGAATCTCTGCTCTTTGCTGGGCAACTTCATGGTGATGACAAGGAAGTTGCTGTTCTTGGCCTCGTAACCTACCCACATGTAAATTATTGTGCTGTTAAGGTGCGGTTGGTGAATTTTCTTCCTTCTGGACAGGACCAGGTAGCCAGTTTCCAGTCTTTGTGCTAAGCTTTGCTAACAGACTGCAGAATTTACCCTAAGATTTAATGGACAGTCATAATTTAATGGACATGCAAATAAGTGACTTCCCAAAATTACTCCTTTCAAAGGTCATTGATGTCTAATAAGCTAGCAGGCTGTCCTGACAAAAGTCAATGACAAAATGGACAAGTGTCCTTTTAGGATGTGCATTGCCCCCACCGTTTGTCAGGGAACAGTGCTTGGAGCACACAATGAGACATTTTCAGCTTTACACTTAAATGAACACACACAATCATCCAGAAGAGGGCTGGACGGACTCTGGCTATTTTCCAAGTTGAAAACACGGCCTTCAATGCTAGCTGGGTTGATATCTGTTAAAGGGCAGATGTGAAAGTTCAGTCGTGACTCGACATATGACTCGTTGGATTTTCTCTGCAGATATCTACGCCCTTCTCCTAGAGCCTTGACATCAGATTAAGATGCAACTTTGCGGCGGAATCAGGAAATGGTGTTGATACTATCAGTCGGTCACAGTCATTCGCTTGGAATGAGATGCAGCTGATGCCTAACATTCACTGTTTATCATTCATATATTTGTGAGTGTGAGCAGAGGGCGAGTTCACACTGACGCCTGTGCTGTGGGTCGCTGACAGGAAGCAGCTGGTGCCTCGGTCGCCCGCTATCTTTTCACTCATCGTCTCAGTCTCCGCCCTCCCCATTTGCACCAGCTGCCCCCCAAACGCACCCGCAGGAGGCGGGGTCTCTCTCGCCAAGGCACCTGTGGGTGTCACCTGATGGGGGAAAAGCAAGTGGAAATGAAAGGAAGCAGCCGAGTCTGTCAGACCGCATCAGGACTGCTGTCCATCATGGCACTGACCTTCAGGGTGTGTGCAGGCGTGTGCGTGTGTAAGTCTATCAACAACTGACCCAGTGTGTGTCTGTGTGTGTGTAAGTATGTGCATATTAAGTCACTGACCCACAGGGAGAGTATGTGAGTGTGTGCATATGTTTGTTCATCAATGCAGGGTGTGTGAGACCATGTGTGTACATTAGCGCCTTGATCCCAGTGAGTGAGTGTATCCGTAAACACATAGACCTTCAGGGTGTGTGTATGAGTGTGTGTCTAACTGTCTATCTCAGTGCAGTGATCTGTATAAGATAGCTGCAGTAGCTGGTGGGTCATTGACAACCCCTCTGCTCCTAAAACCAAAGCTCCTGACCTCACTCGGTATCCTCACTTTGAGTTCTGACAAATTCCCAGAGAACAGAGTATCTGTTACCCAACAAACGTGTCCAGAAACTGAACGCCTGATGCGCAGCAAATGTCCATATGTGTTGGGATCTCAGTACCAGCATGTCCTCTTGCGGGGACCAGGGCTCTTATTCCCTCAGCAACAGGGCTCAGCACAGCACCACACTCTGGGGACCAGGGACAAGGGGATGGTGTCAGCCAGTTACCCAGCTGCAGCCAAGCCTCCCCCCTTCCCATATACATCCCAAAGCCAGTGGCCCCTCACCCTGGGTTTGACTGAGGATGGGTGTGGGGGTGTGGGCAGCAGCGGAGAGAGGGAGCGAGAGGCTGCACTATGCTGCAAACTCCTGGAGGACGGCTGTTCAGCTCTGGCTGTCCAAGCGGGAGGAATTGAGGGAGACAGGGACCAAAGCCCGTCAGCTCCATCCCTAAGGGTGCCTCGGCCTCCCAACTACAAGTCCATGTTTTAGCAAACCATATGTTCACCCTCTCCTCCACCCAACCCACCCCCCCCCCCAGTTAGCAAATAAACAAGTCAGGAAGCCATAGCTGGAGGGAAGTCTTGTTTCCTTCTCACTGGCTGTCGTTCTTGCATATTCTCACTGCTGCTTGCAGACTCTCTTCTCTCTCATCCAACAATTTGGGGCTTTAATTGATGTTAGATGGAGAGAGCATGTGACATTTTTTATGTCTTTGGGCCACTCCTTGTCAATGAACATCTGCAAGTTTGACTGTGGAAGAAATGTTTTCATACCTCTTTTTCAGAAAAAGATAAAAATGTCATTTTTAATTTCAGTTGCCCACAATGTCATGTTCTGTACAACAGCAGGTCAGAGTTCATGTCCTGTTACAGACCAGCATTTCAAAACTGTCTTTTTTGGCAAACAAACAAACAAACGAATAAAGAAATACAATTGCCTGAATGTTATCTTGGGTTATTGCTTGTCTGGCAAGACAGTTTGCTTTTTTGGTACCACCAAACCAACGAGTTACAACAGGAATGCAGAAACTGCCAAGATTTATTGAATTATTTAATTCATGTAATATATTTTACAAATGGCACCAAAACTCAAAAATTTTCAACCAGACTATCAAATATTGGCAATAGTATATTTACACTAAACCAGAAAGGAGCCTACTGACTTGCCAGTGGTTGTGCATGAGCTAATGTTGGCATGCTAACATGCTCAAACATATGACATATTAATGTTTAGTATGAATGTTTCCATTTTCACCATCTTAACTCAGTCTGTTAGCATGCAAAGATTTTATTATCACTACACAAAAAGCACAACTGAGTCATTAGTTTTCTGTGTGCTTGGATACAAAACAAAATATTTCACAAACCTAAACTTTGACCGGATAGTGGCTGTTTAAAATTTAATGGACATTCACACAATAACTGCTGAGACATTTTAGTCTTGACTAGAGTGGACCAGCTGACCCACAAACAGATTAACATTGCCAGTCAAATGTGACTTATTTCTTGCTTATTTAGGAAAAGGGGCATTGCCCTCTGCAGTCATATTGGACCTCAGTGACTCAGTCTGTATATTTTTAATTTCATTTCATTTTAAATCAAAATAAGCCAACTTGTCTGGTTCTGTTTTCCAGGGGGTGAATGAAAGACAGTCCAAAACAGATGGGCAGCTTGTGTACAATGTCCGCAGAGCCAGTCAGTCCTCCCTTTGGGCAGAGAAATTGTCCAGAGATGGACAGCTGTGCCCAGGGCAGGGCATATAGGAAGTGAAATCACACACAGTATTTATGGCTCCCTCAGGGTCTAGCGACTCACTGACCTGGCCATCCAGCAGCAGACAGGCAGACAGTCGGCTGTCCAAAGTTTTTCACAAGGTCAACCACCATCCATCACAGTTTTAGGTTACAGAATCATTTTACAACTGCAAGCATTGTTTTCTTGAACAGAACTGCACCTCCTGTTTTAACATGCGGTAAAGGAACACAATGCTTGATTACATGTGTTTACTTAAATATACATTTCACCTAAATAGTTTATTTGTATGTCACAGTGTCTGTTTTTAGAAGCATTTTGTCCTCAGTGAAGAGTTCACAGTAGAGATACTGACTGAATTTGGATGGGGCATGACATGCAACAAAAGGCGATCAGGGACATTGCGTATACACATCTACCAGGATGCACAGTGTAAAGCATCATCTCAGACGACAACAAAGAAAATTAAATTTATTATAATATTGGTTATAATTAACTATGTTCCATGGATGCACCTGCTCTAATGGTACTAATAGTAATCCAAGAGTGGTTTTGAATTAGGGCTGAATGCTTGAATGATCTTGTGGCATTTCTGAGATCCTGATCACGTCTTTATAGATTTTGTCCTCATTGATTTTGTCAGGTGCTTGGGTACCGCCATACTACACACACACACACACATTAACACATACACACAAACATGGACACATGACATGACAGCCTGCCTCACTGACTGGTCCATTGAGTCATCAGTGACCTTCCGTGGGATTGGAGTTGCCAGGCCAATTGACCAAATCACTGATCTTTAAAAGCAGCTCTGCGGGCAGGAGGGGAGTTGAGTAGTAACTCCCCCCACCCATCTCTACCAAACACACACACACACACACACACACACACACACACACACACACTCCACCTCACTCTCTAATCAAGGAGCAGGCAGGCAGGACTCTGGGTCGCCACAGCGACACTAACGAGAGGCGACAGCTCCTCAGCGCTTGGGGCAACGACCAGCTCGGCTGTCGAGACCGCGGAGAGAGTCCGCCAGGCACGCACTGAGGCAAGGTTTGCTGTTTTGGGAGGAGGAGAGATGGAGCAGGGGAGGGGGGACGACAGAGCGCGAGCTGGTGGTGTGGATGCGTGGGGAGTTAATGAGGAAGCCTGAATCTAAGAAATGATAAACACTGACTTCTTTTGATCCAGTCACTCACTCACTGTCTTAAAATGCATGTTTACACTTCAGCTTTGAACAGAGAGACACACAAGAAAACACAACAACACAAGCAGGAGCAGCAACGCGCACAATCTGAACTGACGCGCACCCTCACCAAGCCATTCAGCCCTGGGGCCTACTTGCAGAGTGCTGTTTCCCCCCTCCCCACCTCTTCAAGTCTTAACCCCCCACCACCACTTCACCCCTCATCCCCCATCTCCTCTGGAACACAGTTTAACTTCTGTCATTAAGATGAAGCAAGCAAGTCAGTCTAGGAGTGGCGAGAGGATGTGACAGGCTGGTAATGGACAGGACAAAGAGGAGATTTATGAAGTATTAGTAAACCTTAATAATTCACTAAACGAAAGACCCCGGGAGTCCCCCGACCGACCCCCTGTCTCTGGCTCGCTTCCCAGCCCTGACGTGTCCTGGATCTCTCTCTCTCTCTCCATCTTAGTGCCTGTTAACAGTCAAAATCAAAGACAAGAAGGATCCAAGATGACTGATTGACAACATCATTTATGACACGTTTTTGTTAATTTCCTAACCCTGCAACTGACATCCACCCACAGCAAGTCTACAATAATATATACTCTTAAAAGCTAACATTTAAAATGCAGTCATCATATTGATCATCATCATAATGGATATTAATAGAATTCTGTTACTCGATGACTGTGGTTAAGAAAACAAGCTCACCACAAAGTGCACTTAGTAGATAAGTTTTGGATTGTATCACATGATCTTCATCAGCAGATGACGTTTGCCAAGTTGTCATGGACTTGAGGATTTAAACATTTTATTTCCATTTTATTTCATTTTATTAACACTCCAGGATCCACTAATCTTATGTTGCTCCTGAATATTGTGACACACTTCTCCCTGTGCAGACACCAGCAGCAGCTGCTCAATAATGGTAGTAATAAAAAGTTTCTTGAAAACTTTCTTTAAAACTTTTTATTCTCTATAAAAAACAAAAAGCCTCATTCACATCTGTAGGTTAGACAAGAATGAAGGTCGATACTCACACCAGCAGCTCTATAGGGTGAGAAGTAACTGAACCAAATTCACTGAAATTCGTTCCATGGCTGAAAAGACTTTTCACTCAGATGTGTGCACAAAAGTGATTCTCATGGGTTCATTAGAGGAAAAGTCCGGAGATCATCAAAATACTAAGCATTCATCTTCTGGGAACCATAAATATCTTTTCAAAATAGTGCCAAAAATGTTCCATGCAGCGGATATTGAGATGTCTTTTACAAATTCTATGGCAACTATTGGGTGAAGAGGTTTTTTTTTCATGGTGGTGTTAAAAGAAGAGTTAGTTTGAATCTCCAAAAACATGAGGTTTCATCTTGTTTTTCTTCTGGCAACCATAAACATCTTTTTCAAAAGTCATGGCAGTCTATCCAGTTGTTGTTGAGATGTTTCACTGTCAGTCTCATTGGTGGCAGTAAAGGAAATGTCCAGGAGGTCACCAAGATCAGTTGGATTTATTCTCAGGGCACCATGAATTTCTGTTGAAATAGTGTTAACAATGCAATATTTGTTGAGCAATTTCAGTCTGAAAGTGATGTGCCTTCATTTTCATTATTGACTCTCCTTTCTCCTCCTCACCTGTCTCAGGGGCAAACAAAAGACAAACACCAGCCACTTTATCAAATTTAAGGTACCTCCCTCCACCTCCACCAGCCGGCCACCAATTAACTATGATCAGAGTTTAGCAGGTCACAATGAGTCAGACAGGCGGCCTAAAGGGGAACACACACACACATACACACACACACACAGACAGGACTCCTCAGTCGCAGCTGCTCCACCACGGGTTCATCATCAAACAAACAGCGTGGAGTTAATGCTCTTCCTCAGCAGCCATCTCTGTGATGACTGCAGTCATGGCTGTGAGTGGCAGGCACAGTCATTAGATCCCTAGATACCCCCACTGGCTGCTCTTTTTGCCCTCTTATGTGTGTGTGTATGCTTAGTGGTGGTAGTGGGGGGGGTCACAGCAAAGCAGTGACGGGTGTCAGCACTGAGGCCTGGTCCAGTCTGCTGTGGCCTGGTGTGACAGCACCACTGCCTGACCACCCCACCCCTGACCCCCTCTCTCCTGCCTGCATCGCCCCGAGAGACGTGGAGGGTGATGGGGACTGGCACCGCAGGGGCCTCCTTGGCTGGTGCCTTTGCTGGTGGTCTCCGTGGCCTATTAGTGTCTTGCTATGGGCCTGTCAGACTGACAAAACAGGGGCCTGTCAAATTAAGTAGGGGCTGAATATCGGAGATATGTATTCAAACGCACCAAGGGGAGGTGGTGGCGGGGAGGGCTGAAGAGAACCAGGATGAGGAAACCACCGGTGCTAATGTCGACGCTAAGTGAGAGTGACAGGTTGAGAGCTGATCGGAGGGAGAGGACAGAGAGAGCGAAGGAGAGAGAGAGAGAAACAGTAACAATAGTTGATAATGGTGGCGTGGTTGTCCTGAGGAGACTTGTTAAGGGCCAGTCCAGACAGAGCCAGACAGCCACCATTCCCAAGGATCTGAACGCAGGTAAACTGCTCCAAGTTTGGCCCAAACAGCTTGGAGTTACAGCACTTCCACTTAATGAGATCAGACTGATGAACCCCGTGTGCAGGTGTGTGTGTGTCTGTCTGTATGTGTGTGTATATCCTTCAATGACACATCCCAAACCACAAAAGTATTTACTGGAACAATAATTATTTCCTCTGTTGGCCATCACATGTACCCAAGGCTCTGCAGACTTTTTGTGAAAAAACAAAACAAAACAAAAAAACCCAAGCGTTTATCTGAGCACCATAGGCGTCTTGCACAATCTTTTCTTGTCATTGCATCGTAACTTAAACTTTTTCACTCTTCACTGTTTGTGTTACTTCACCTCTGGAGACATGTTGGTTACTTGTGCTCCAGGCCAGGCCATTACGAAGCCACACACAGTGTACCTGCGCTAAATCTCTGTAATATCGTCTGAGGGCTTTAACAGCTCAGCCCAGCCGCTGCACATGGACTTACAGGAAAAACTTCACTCAGAGTTCCTGTGTTTGGATTCTTCAGCTCTGAGCCTCATCATGTGTTCAGCTCTCAGATGAAGACCCCGAAACACAGGAGCAGGTGAAAGATCAGCTGCAGGATTGAGTGTCAAGGCAGACGTGTGTCGAAGCCCTGTGTGAGGATACATGTGTGTACGTTGCAAGAGGACCGTAGCAGTGCCTCTGTGTGTGTGTGTGTGTGTGTGTGTGTGTGTGTGTGTGTGTGTGTGTGTGTGTGTGTATGTTTCGGAAGCGAGCTGCGACTCTCCCTCTCATGTCGCTGTGCGTTGCAGAGACTGAGAGGCTGATGCACAGTGGCAGCTCCCCCCTCGCAGCCACAGGCCTGCCCAGAGCCACTGCAGATGATAGTTTTAATTGCTTTCAATCTTTCAGGCTAGTCCCTGCCCAGTGGCATAGAGTGCTTGTGTATGTGTGTGTGTGAGAGAGAGATGGTGTTTTGCAGTGTTTCTGTGTGTGTGCAGATGCGGTGTGTTTTTGTGTCGAGCAGTCATTGTCTGTGGATGCTGTAGACATATGTGGTGTGTGTTTGATGGATGTGTTTGTCCATTATGAGAGGAAAATGAACAGAGAATTAAGGCCTCGCAGTGATACATCTGATACACACTTCTGCAGAAGAAGGCGGAGAAAAACATATGTTTATCAGCCTGTCACCACTGCCACGTCCACATGCTCAACACGGGCCAAAGGAATGGAGTGGCTGATTAAACAGATCCCCCTCTCCATAAAGGTTACGTGTTTATAAATAATAAAGTTCAGGGTTTTCATGCAAAGACCTCAAAACACGCACTCACATCCTTAAAAGCATTTTAAACGCGGTGAACTACAAAACCAAATGATCAATAATTCAGGGCGAATGTCAAGATGGCATAACAGAACACAGAAAACAGCCTGCAATTAACACGACAGTCATTTATCCCATATGTGTGAAGCAAGTCATTTCTTTGCTACAATGAACACCTACAGTCAAACAGAGCAGACGTGGAGAAACACTGTGTGAACCAGCCTGTGGTGGAGGGAGACTGCAGGTCGCCTGGAACGTGGCAGCTGGAACAACTGTATATATTCTCTCTGAATGAAAAATAATATAATTATCATTATTATGTTATATACAGTATATACTGCATCAGTCAGAAACATGTTTTTCACTTGTTTTAGCATCGAGCCAGAGACTGAAATACATCAGTGCACAAGAAACAACTTCATTTTTGAATAGAAACTTATGTGAGTTCATATTGTGACTGTGGTTTGATGAGACATCGAATGTTACAATATACAATCTGTATGTATAACAGCATACATATTTCATTTTCATAGTAGAGTTTAAATGAGCCTTTTTTTATAATCAACATTTGATTTGTCTATTTTTGTTTGCTATTAATATTAATTTTTATTTCAATTTTAATTTGTTTGCTGAATATTTATTCACATATACAAACAATTTACTTTCATTTTTTATAATGCATAATTTAAGAAAAAAAACCCTAATAAATTGTGTCTGTGACATAAATGAGTAAATGCTGTGCAGGATTGGAATAAATAGATAATGTATTTGCTTAAATTCTGTCAAAAATGTGTCCATTTTTAATAAGTGTGAAATAAATGATGGAAAGTAATGAAACAAAAAAACCCCAGAGGTTCATAAAGTGGAGATTACTGAACTTGTTTTGGTGAGATGTGACCCAACACACATAAATATATAATAATAAATAAATACACAGAAACGTTGTGTGTAGCTTTCCGACAAGGCTGTAAAGTAACACAATGCAACAACGACTCTACTGTACGATGCTGATGAGCTACAGTTTCTGTTACTCTTTACCTCTAACCCATTTCATTCAGGGGAAATAATGTTATTTTTACTCCACTACTATTATTTTAGTTACTTTGTTGATTCAGATTATTATTAAAAATTGTAATCAAATAAATACATTGTGATTGTGATAAAGTATATAGATACATGTGACCCGATAATAATGACCAATGCATTTGGTAAATATATAGCTGGATTATTAGTACTGCATAAGTACTTCTACAATGTAGTATTATTGCTTTTCTTTATGTAAGGATGTGAGTACTTCTTCCATCACTAATCTGAATACTGAGTGCAGGTAGAATACAGGAGATGTGTGAGCGTCTGTGACATGACGTATTCATGCTAACCGCTCTCTCACTCTCACTTTATACTGCCAGTGCAATACTGTAGTTTAGCAGCACCACACACTAAACTATTTTATTAGGAACTAGACTGACTGATAAAAGATTAGTTATATGAAGAGTCTGTGTGCAGGATCACCCCAGTACATTTCACTACTCAAATTAGGTGAAACACTGAAGCAACTGCAGAACGATCGTCCCGTGAAACCGCAGTATATCCTCCACTGACCCACTCCTAGAAACATGCAATCCATTGACAGTGGGGCACATGTACAACAACCTCTCCCCTCCCTGCTTTCCCGTTCATATGTACATAAACACACACTCTCTTACACACACACATCTGGCCGGGGGGTAAATTAAGGCCTAACATTCCCACAGAGGCTAATCTCCATCCATTTAGGGGGCTGTAATATTTAATCAGGAGGCCCTGGACCATCTCCCAGCACCACACGCTGTGGCACAGTTCATATGTTCACAGGAGAGGCCAGCCCAGAGGCGATGGAGGGGAATTCACTGCTAAAAGCCACAAAGCATTCAACCACAGAGCCTCTCGCTCTGCTCCACTCCCCACCTTCCTCTGGGGTGGAGGAAGCCAGAAAGTACCAAGATGGATCTGGACTAGACGGATGTGAAGAAATGGGAATTTTGGCGTTGTTCTCTGCTAAGATTAGTTATTTACATTTCATTCCACTGTTTCCCTGTTTTACAGTCATTCCCTGCAATGTTATCATGCAACACCAAGCCACTAATGACTGTTTTGCTGTCTTACAAATTCTTTATGGACAATGTCCCTTTTCAGTGAAAATGAATCAAATCTACGTCATAATGCATCACATCCAAACTAGGAGTTTCCTGCAGGGGAAGAACTAGATAACAATATAACAATAACATTAACTCATTCATTCATTTAGTATTATTGATTATGTTTTGAATCTTTAATTAGGTATTTTGAAGGTAGGAGCCAGCACATCTTTGGTATTTTCAGTTGATAAATAAACAAAATTATAAATAAAAAAAATGTTGCACTTTCTTTGCGCAATCATCAGCAAACAACTGTTAAGATCACCATATAAGTCTTTTTTTTTCATTCATAAACATTTCATGGTTCTGGCTTCTCATACAAGAGGATTTACTGCTTTTCTTTTTTATTGTATTTTCTATTTTGGAGTCTGATACAAAATAATTCAACAGAAGCTCCACCTGATATGACAATAAAATCCTATTTTTCAACAGAGAAGGGAGATAATAATCTAATGATATAGTGTAATTATATATATATATAATGATATAGTGTATAATTTTATTATAGTATATTATATGCTATACTATTATATTAAAGTATGTTATACATAAGTGACACTACTTTGACTTACTTTAAGTCTGTTTTCCTGATTACATATGTTTACTTAAGTAATTTTTCTGTGTTGCCTCAGTGTTGCACAGTATTTTGGCTTAAGTAAAACATCTAAATACGTCAGGAACTGCAAACAGGTCAGTGACATTACAAAGAAAAGAGGTATTTCTGTGCATTTTTAGCATAATAAATTGTGTTCCTAATTTTTTTGTGGTAAAATCTGAGTAACAGCTGGGACACCTGAATGATGACATTTTCATCAGCTTGACAAAACTCCTAGAAAACCACAGAAAACACGACAAAACTGCTGTCAAACTGCTGCATTGTAGCGTTGTTGTCTGGTCAGGTGTTGCTGTTATTCTGGCCAATCCCTGTGTACACTCAGAGTTTCAGGCTTCCTGACAGCAGGAAGTGCAGTACGATCAGAGGTAGACAGTGCAACATTTGCCGTCCTGCCCAGGAGGTATCTCACCGTAAAGAGCCAACTGCTCTCACACTCAAACATGCAGTAAAGGTCAGGTCTCGCACCATCAGCGTGAAAAGGCTGCACTGAAAAGGGTATAGTCCATCTGTGTTTAACAATGCAGGACTGCTGATGGTTGTGTGTGTGTGTATGTGTGTGTGTGTGTATCTGTATTTACAGTAGGTACAGTTGACCTGACCTGCAGCAAAAAAAAAGCCCTGACTGCTGTGATTTTGTGTTTTCGTAAAACATAACATTTGCGTTGCTAAGTGTCGATTGATAAAAATGTGTTGTGTGTGTGGCCATTGCGACGCCTGCTCCCTGATTCAGACTGACTCTAATGGGAAGGCCTGGTGAATTTTTCATACAGCCCAGAGGGGGAGGACGAGCGACCATACTGGCAGATTACAACCTCTTAGAGAGTGAGTGAGAGTGGAGAGTGACATTCAGGTCGCAGCTTCACTCTCGTCAGGCCTTTGGTGAATATTCTACTGAGAAAAGATGAAGTGACTTTAACTGCAATAGAAGTCAGAAGACCTCTGATTCATCAATCCAGACCGAAACAACAGGACAAATGTTTGAATCCAGTTTGTCTGAGGCAGTGCTTTTTGACCTGTAGTTTGGTTCAAAGCAGACTAGAGATGATCATGAGCGAGCACACAAGGAAAACAAACTGTAATCTTTCTGACAGGTTAACTTTCAAGGTAAATTTTTGCTTTTTTGCAGCTCAGTGAAGTTTCTGTGTTGATAGAAGTATTCAGACTTTATTGTTTGACTCTATTTTTTTTAAAAAAAAGAAGCGACACAGCCTTCACCTTCCACTGCCATGTGTTCCTGTCTTGGCTTTTTTAACAAATGAATTCCCAGAGATTAAATGAAAACATGAAGATTTTCTGTTATGTTTTTGATTCATCTGTGATCTAATGCGGACCAGATCTGATCAGAAAAAGCATTGACTTGATCATTTCTTTGTGAGCTTTGTGAACAAAAACAGGCTGAATAATGCCCAAGATCTTAATTTAATGGGCTGAAATTTCTGCAAGAAAGCTCTAAAAAAATTATCCATCTGTTCAATGCACACATGCCACAGCTCACTCAGATAGCTCGTAGCACTGTCTTGCGTATGCAAATATGTTTTGCCTGGAAATCTATTTGGAGTTGCTCGAAGGAATCCAGAACGGCCCTCCTTCTGTCTCCCCTTGCCGGCTCACGCGGGGCTCCCTCTTGCCGTCTATCTCCTCTCGTGTGGAAAACATTTTCACCAGCTCCACACGCATGGACATACAGTCAGTGGCACCGCCTTGCCTCAGACAGCTTAAACCACCATGGGCCAATATGCAGATCTCACAGGCCCACACTGGCGGCCCTGTCCGCGAGCAGGACAAGAAGCCCCTGCAACTGTTTGCTCAGTTGGATAATACATGCAATACAGGGACACAGAGGGAATAATTACCCACTGTGTGAAGAGCCCCGGCCACTGATTCTGTCCTTCTGTTACATACTTAAAGTCCTTCTTTGAGTGTGTGTGTGTGTGTGTGTGTGTGTGTGTGTGTGTGTGTGTGTGTGTCCGTGTCCAGAATAAAACCTCTCTGCAAAAAACCAAAGGCACAATGTTATCTACATTTTATTTGCGAGAGAAATGTTTTAAAATGATTGTTAAAATACTGTGTAGAGAAAACTGAAGTGACTGAAATATTAAAAGCACCTAATGAAGTCATAACTTAATCATTTTTGCACGTCTGTATATGAAGAATTAGTACCCCTCTTGGGCAGAGATGCAAAAAGAAGGAAATAACAGGCCGCGCGCGCGTGCGTGTGTGTGTGTGTGTGTGCGTGTACCAGAGGGCTGAGAAGCAAGGCTTGGGCAGATGGTCCACAAAGGTGTTACCGCACAGTGAGTGGGCACTGCGATTGATGCATTGCAACATCCAAGAAGGTGGAACATTTGGCTGCTGACCCGCAGTCAGAACTCATTGGCCCTGCCTTCTCCTTATTTAGCTGCTGCGAGAGAGCCGACGGGTGATTCGGTCGGAATAAACACACTCTCGGAACGCGGCACTTTCCCACCCTCAAGGGAGCCTGCATCGGCTGCGCGCTGGAAACTTCCCCCTCGTCTCTGCAAGGAGGTCATGATGGTGGTGCGGGGCAGGGAGGATGAGTGCACAGAGCCAATGGAGAAGAACAGAGACGGCACACTGGAACTCAGGGTTACTGTGTTACACTTGGATGGAGAAGATCTGACCTTGAGCTTATTCTGAGGGGGCTTGTTAGTGAAGCAACTCCATATGACTTGATTTCTGCGAGTAACATGAAACCATTCAAGTCAATTTTATTCTCATAGCCCAATATCACAAATTTGCCTCAAGGGGTTTCACAATCTGTACAGCATCCAAGACCCTCTATCCTTACACCCTTGATCTGGATAAAGAAACCCACCTATAAAACTCTTTAAAGGGAAAAAAGTGAAATAGTAAAAGTAACATTACTCTATGGACAGTCATGGTTGCAAAATGATTGATAGCTATATTGTAAAAATCTGTAAAGAATAAGGTTTCAGAAAAAAATTCCAGGTGCTGCCACACAACCTCCACTCCACCACTGAACCTGGAAAGAAAGCAGACTACAGAAACAGAAAAGGTAGAGCTCAAATACATCGTTCACACAGACGGGAGAAAGGAAACAGAGTGGGGACACTCATTATGTCTGTTTAACATGGGTTAACATGAAAAATATAGAGACGGAAGGGAGATACGGGCTTTATTTGAGGTCTTCTGAAAAATGAAATGTTATCAATGGAGCACAAACTTTACCTCATTAGTATCAAGAACAGCTGGTTTAGTCAAACTTCATTTTGATTTGCTCAGTAAAAAAAAAGAATAGCGAAGTGAGTGACTGCATTTTCTGTCTGTCGAAGCCAAGCATCTCTGTTTTTCCTCCTGCCGAATGTATAAAATTATTTAAAAAATCCTTTTATTAATCCGCAAAGAAAGAGTAAACATGAAATTAATTTAATAACTCCCTTGATGTAATAATGTACACAAGTGATTATTCATTTAAAATGTGTCCAAAAAAGGATGATTTAGAAAAGGAAGCTGCGAGAGTTCAAAGATGAAATATTCTCTTTAATTACAAACATTATTAGTCATGCACATGGCAAGATTTTATTTCAGACCCAAAAGCGTTCTTACATCAGTCGAGACATGGAAAATTCATGAGTGAGTACGCTAACCGAAGGCAACATTATGGCAACGGATTTTAAACACAATAATTGCTATTTGTCTCTGGGTGCAGTTAAATCATTAGATCCACAGTTGAAATAATGCATCTCCCAGTTTACTGTTTTAATGTCGCCTTCACTGGACAAACAAATGTGTACTAACATGCATGCATGACAGTGGTATTTGTTACAATATGCTCAGCTCTGACAAATAAAGTTGATATTTGGAAATGAATTGACACCAGTAATTTTCTAATTTATTGTTGCAATGCAGTTGTTAGTTAGCAGTACAAAATGCTTGAAAGTTGCTCTTGAGTATATCATAATATCATGGAAATGTATGTATGTATGATGTGTTTATTTGTCATTTTTATTAGATTAATACTCACTAATAAAATCAAAGTAAACCATTTTAAATCAATCAAGACTGTAGCGATAAATGTTTTTACTTAAGACTTTAATCAGTTACTGGTGACCTCACAAAGGACCTCAGGTCATAAACGAAACTAAACCAAATCCCATCAGCAGATGTAGGCATGGTAATGCTTCGGTTTGAGTGTCTGGTGGACATGAAAGGGGAAGAGAGTGCCACCCTATGGTTCCTTCTGGCACATCAGCATTTTGTGCCAGATATTTACCAAACTGTTCTCACAACAATCAAAGGATGAAGCTTTGAGATATGAAGGAGTGTGAATCAGAAAATATTGGCTTTTGCTAAAGGTGTGTTTTGCTGCTGAAAATAATGGCAAGTTATACACAATGATCCTGCCTGTTCTCTTTATAATCTTTGGGATATTGTTCATGCAACCATAAAACAGAGACTTGTGGACTTCCTGAGGTGGAAGGGCCCTAACATAAAACAGTGAATCTAAGAAAGACCATCACACATTTCAGTATCAGTCCAACACACCTCTCAAAGGCTTTCTCTCTCTCTGCATTCGACTTCACAGCGAGTCAGTCATCATCCACCACCATGACATTCCCGTTCAGCTCGTACTCGATTGTGGCCCAGTCAAAGATGTTGCCCTTGGGAACCTTGTGCCCATAATGCCAGGCCTGGATCATGCTCCTGGAGAGCACAAAGTCCCACATGTTCAGATCGGTCACCTCACCTACAAAGCTCTGCACGGCCTCTAAGCCCCCCAGGTGTTTGTCTGGGTCCTGCCCCAGGATGATGGTGCCGTGCGGACGGATGGTGTGCCCTGGTTTGTAGACCTGGTAGGTGCTGCGCTTCCCCTCCACCCAAAAGGCGGCAAGGCCAGTGCGAGACTCCCAAGTGAGGCAGAGACTGGTGCGGAAGGTGCTGAGTGGCGGCAGGTGATAGAAGGCGCCATCCCCGCTCATGTAGAAGGAGATACGTCCATCCTTTTCACGCCACACATTGAGCTCGTCATAGTCAGCAGTGCGGTATGCGAACAGGATGATCTGCCGCTCCTCTGGCAGCTCAGTGGCAACACGCATGCAGAGAGTGAAGGCCCTCAGCCCCATCTCCTTCTGCGGGATCAGGGCCACAAAGCTAAAGTCTGTCTCATAAGGGAAGACCAGGACTTTTTCAGCCAGACCCACTGGAGCAAAACAAACAGGGATGTTAATAAGACACTAAACCTCAGAGTGCAAACAACATCTGAGGGGGAAGTCTGTGCACAAAGACACACATTTACTTTTCACTCATACCTTGAGTGGCTGAAGAGAGAGCCAGAGACCATCCAAAGACACCAAGTACAACCACAGCAAACCTGACAGTGTTGACTCTCTGCAAACACACACAACCAATCTCTGCACACAGAAGTCACACCAGAGAGCAAAATATACACGTTACAAGAGGAAACAGCTTTTCTTACCATTTTGATTTTGTTTTGTTGTTCCTTGATGGTGCTATCTCAGTCCCACTTGCTGATGCCCTGTGCTTAGTCCTCTTCCCTCCTAGCACGGCGGCCATGACGTCAGCTGTTGCTCTGACAATAGGCCCGGTGTGTGAGGGCAGAGTGACACTGCCTGTTTCGTGTGACTGATGCTATCTGTGTGTGTCAGTGTCACATGATGGGACTTTGACAGTGTTTGCATCTGGGAGAGCAGACTTTGATAAGCAACTGATCTGTGTAGTTTGTGTAGCTAAGAAGCTGTAACCCTACCCAGACATTATAACCCACCTGCTACTGGATTTTTAAGGACAATATTAATGTTGATATTTATTTTATTTTACAATGAAAGATAATATCTTCCCATAACATCTGCCTCATATTCAAAGAAACAAATATTAACTTTACATAATAAGCATTTATTGCAGTGCTCATGTCGTGGACTGTACAGGAAAGCTCTATGTATTTTGCTTTGGGGCACAGCAGGGATATTATTTATTATTTATAATGGATAACACTAATGACCAGAGTACAATTATATCATACTTGCGATCTCTTTAATGATAATTTTTTGTCAAAAACACAACAAACTCAAAGTTCACTGTTTAATGGGGACAAATGAAAACTGAATGAAGCATTTATGTTATCAACATATCTACATTTAATACAGATTCTCAAGCTCTAGGTTTTCTCAAGAAAAGAAAAGAACCCTAAGTTTGTCAAGAAATAAAATCTGAGATACACAAGCAAATTATTTACACTGCCTGCACCCCGACACGAATTCATCACGGAAACACATTCAGCTGAAAAACCTGTAAACTAATAGCGATGATGAAAATGAGTTTGACTGAAAATGAGTTTGACTGAATGAACCAGCACACTAAAACTTGGACTGAGGTATGGAGGAGATAAGATGGTCATAACTCTTCCAGCATATCTAACACAGGGGAGGTACAGTGATGCTAGAGCCCCTCAAAAATCCCCTGCAACAAGACACAACTTAAACTCTGACTTGGTTTCATGGTTGGTGTACGAGAGCTGTTGCAACCGTTTTCTTCCTAACTGTGACACTGTGAGGAGGTGCACGAAAATTAACAGCATAGAGGTGAGAAACGATGACGACCGTCTTCCTGCCTTTGCAAAGGAAAAAAAGGAGATTCACTTCATGCTTGATGTGAGCGTCCACAGTCAATCCAGGCGAACAGCACAAGCCAAACGTCACAATGTCCAAGCACATGTTTTTTTTTTTGTTTGTTTGTTTCAATGATCAACACAAAGACAGCACAAACCGTTCTTCGAAGCAGGTTTCAGCCCCAACCAGCTGATGTTGCCTATCAAAATTCACACATTTCAACATTTTTAACTCATTATCCAGCAATGTGAAAACTTTTTTAGGCAGCGGTCATTTCCACTCTTTTTCTGTATCCAGTTCAAGGCCGCATTTCATGAAAACTTGGTATTGTTCTGATAAAAAAAAAAAAACCATTTTGAATTACTGGAGGTCAAGCCTAAACGTAAAGAGTGCATTATGCATACATTCAACTGATTTTAATTGTCTGTAGTGGGGTGTGATTGATATGCAAAGAGAAGCAAAAACTAACAGTCTACTCAAAATCCTACAGTATGGTAACATCGGTCGGTATGTCTGGAGCACCACCTGGAGGAGGAGAAGGGATTTGGTTCCCTAGGACATTTTTTTAAATTATCATCATGTAAAACTTTGCATACAAACTGGTCACGCTCGTTGAGATCATTTGTTTGGCATTTTAGGGACCAATTCAGCAAATGTGCATTGTGCAAGATGCGGGTAAACGCTCCGATGTATAATGAAAAAAATGAATGAGAAATACTGGAGTAAATGCCACATCAAAGGCCAATGTCTTAATGAATTCAACCACCGTCTGTACTTTTTTTAAATATGTATATATTGGTGGTTTCTGTGAAACACTGGAGTGCAATGCTGATGCTTTCCAAGGATTGTGGCACTCAGAGAAAGAGAGAGACAGAGCAGGGAGGGAAGAAGAGAGACCTGAGAATGTGGCCCCTTATTTTGAGTAAAGAAAAGGAGTCAGGCTTGAAAGACTAGAAACAGCATGAGAGGGAGAGAAAGTACAGAGAGGAGAATGAAAGGGGAGGTTTTAAAGGGAGCAGCAGGCCTTAAATGCCGAGCCTCAGGAGTTTGGAGCGGGAGGTTTTACAGCAAAGATAAAATGTGGGGGGAAGAGGCAGACCGACATACATGGCTCCCAATCGGTAGTCCATAGTGTGGCTTTTCCCGCTTGTGTAAGTACATATCCAGGCAAGGGGTGATCTGTTCTCTATAGTCTTGTGTTTTCCAGGCTTTGTGTTGAGTATCAGGGTATGACGGAGAGATAGGAGGTGGGGTCCCTTCAGTAGTCCTCCACCCAGCCATTCTCCTGGATAAAGGCATCTATCACTTCCTTCATGGCCAGGTTTGGGATCAGCTGGTCCTGGGTCAGAGGGCTCCTGGTGACAGGGTCAAAATGGCCCACTCGCTGCACAGACACCAGGATAAATACTTGTGTTAGTCAATAATCCCTCACTGTCATGTGTTCAAATGACCATGATCTATAACTAAAGCCTGAATTTAATCCTTAAATGGTCTGCAGGCAGCTGACGATGACCTCACCTGTAGGTGCTCCTCAATGTCCTTGCGATCATAGGTGATTCCACTGGGTGTGATACAGGGTTCCCTCATCAGCTCAAAACTGATCTTTCCACACAGATAGTCTGGGATCTCCCGCTTCTGAACGTGTGACAAAACACAAGACAAGTTACACAATTGTATGCCAAGAGATACTGATGACATAACATGGTGATATGGCTTGAATCTTGTTCACCTGGTCTCTCAAACTTCATTAAGTGAAACTGCAAACTGCTGCTTAGCAATCTGACCCACATTTATGCTCTTATTGTCTGATACCACATCATTCAGTTAACGATTAAAAATGAATGGAAACTTGTTTTATAAATACCATGTAATTAATGGAATACAGTTAGTATGTATCTCTTTCCTTGGGATTTAGCAGTTCTGGTAGTTCAGCAGAAAGATCAAACCTTCTAACAGGTTCTGAAGACAAACACACTGTTAGACTGCGTGGTGTCATTTCAACCAGCAGTTACATCAATGATTACCTTGTTCAGTCAACAACTATCTATAAACACACCAAAAACCCTGGCAAACAAATAAAGACAGTTACCATAGGAATGGCTTGAGCTGGAAATAGCACCTACAGCAACTGTATGTCTATACAATCAGTGCATTTTCACATATGCAGTCACAAGCATTAATGTTAGCAGACAGGTTGATATACACAATACGGACATCATGCAAGCACAGTGTCCCCATGCTGAAAAAACTAAACACAAGTGAGCTGTCGTAACTGCACGCAGATCTGAAAGTGTGCTCCAGACTATTTCGCCTGTTGCTATGTCAACGATCACAAAAAAGATAGTGTGAAGTAGGTGTGTACTGTTAGCAAAGATGCATCTGTGTGGGTGAATGTGATCAGTGTGTGCCTATCTGTTTGTTACTGTAATGGATGCTGGTGACCTATCTGGGATGTTTTCCTGCATTTTGCACAATGCATGCCGGGATAAACATAAGTCCTAGATTATGGTACATGACTGAAAGAATGAATAAATTTATATACTAAAATAATATTGATAATTATCATAAAATTAAGTTACTTTTTGTACTTACTTTTCTTTTCTCGTCCACTTGAGAGAAGAGTTCATCCATGTCCATTAGATACTTGTCCTGTGTTTATTAAGGAATATTCAGTTAGACTACATAAACGCTATATTTGTTCATCAAAAGCTTGACAGCCAAAGAAGTCCAGGGCAGAGGAAGACGTACATGTTTTGATGCAATCTTGACAGCATCTCCTCCATTTTGATTGTCGTCCTGTTTCTCCTTGTATTCTTCAAGTTCTCTGAATAAACACAAAGTTATCGTAAATTATGCCTTCACTGAGGCCAAAATAAAAATACCCACAGGACACACTCATTTGTCACGAGGCCATTACCACACCAATAATCATGTTAGACTTTTGACTGCCACCCTGCTGCAGCCTCACCTTTCTTTCTCAGCCAGTATGAGTTTGGTCAGATAGGCATGTAACTCATTTTCCTGGTTGATGCGCTTCTCCTCAATGCTATTCCAGCGTTTCTTCTTGGCAATGCGCAAAGCACTGGGGATGTCATCTCCAAAATTCAGCCTCTGTTCTTTTGCCAGATTATAAGCTGCAGAAAAACACATGACAACAACATGACAATAACACTGGTTCACCACCATAAAGTGTTTGCTACAGCTTTCTTTCCTTTTGACATCTACTGTTCCACACATCACATATGAACAGTTTAGCTATATATAACTTTCCTTCCTTTCACTGTTGGATATTGGTATTCTTATAACAGAAACCCTGCCATAGCATACTGTAATATGTTGCTGCAAACATAATTTGTTCCTCATAGTAGAAATACTGAAAAAAATAGCATAATGAATTAGACTGACACTGAGGGAGAGTGATACTAAAAGTAAAAAGTAAAAAACATAAACCTAAAACATACATCAGGAATTACTTAAGTTTTACTGTACAACACATTATCAAGCTGCAGCTAATGTTTTGCTGTTGTTTAGGGTTTAGTTCTGACCTTTCTGCAAGTTGCCGATGGCCTCGTCATAGTTCTCCAGCTCCAAATGACACTGACCCAGGAAGAAGTGGGCCTTGACTGACTGGCTATCCAGCTCCAGCGCGTGCTTACAATCTGCCAGAGCCTTGTCATGCTGCTGCAGCTTCACATGGCAGAGCGCCCTGTTGGTGTAGTACACTGCCACTGATGGATTACGGTTCTGGGGGACGGGAAATACCAGACAAGACACATGCACAGCCACATTATGACAGAGTAGACCAGGCTTAAAAGTATATTCAAAGGAAGATTCTCATTTTTCAAACAAAGGCCAACACAATGGTTAAATCTATTTTTGTTAAGATGAGGCCATACACCACAAGCATTGTTTCTCTAACAATGTTGGCTACTTACAATAGCTTTACTGTAGCATGTAGCAGCCTCCTGGTACTTGCGGCAGAGGAACAGTCGGTTCCCCTGCTCCTTCAGCTCCTGCGCGGTGGAACTTTTCTCCGGGCTGCCGGCCATCTTCTCCACCGGCTCCGCGGGGCCCGCCTCGCCCTGCTTCCCTATCGTGTTCCCCGTCTCTTCGGCTGGCTAACTGACAGGTTCAAAATGCCCTGTCCCTCCTGGATCTGACAAACCGGATCGGACAGACAGTGCATGTGAAATTAAGACAACATCAACGGCGTGGATTCACTGCATTGCACCTGCAGTGCGCGTCTTAGAGCGAATTAACGTTAGGTGCGGTCCTTGATGCCACCCAAAAGGCATTCGTTTAATTCGCTGAGTGTGCACACAGCTCGGAAACAGACCGAGGTGGCTAGACTGCCGGCGAATTAACTATTCATGTGACGGACATCAGTGGTGACTAAATGAGCGGCACAGCTAGCTAGCCAGGATCAGAAAACATCCTACACTTGCGGTCCCTGCCGTTACTGCAGGGGTTTTAAACTAAAGTGATACACCTCTGGCATACAAAGGTAGTTAAAGATGTGGTTAAATACGTAGCATAAAGCATCATTATTAGTTTAGCTGACTTACATTTGACCCCCAGCCTAAGTAGCGAGCATAAAGACATAGTGACAATGTCGTAAACTTTAATTACATGAGTAACATGAGATCGGTGCTCAGATGTTCGCTAGTTAGCTTAGCTAGCACAGTAAGCTATGTAGTCGAGTTACGCCCGGCGGTCGTCTGAAAAGACAATTCTACCAACTCGTCTTATTTAACTGCCGTCACAGTACTAGCAATTTATTCGTGGGTATTTGGGAAGTTAGGTGTATAACTATAATATCCCAGAAAAGGTCTATTTGCATTTATTTCAATATTTGCCTCAACGCCGCTAGGCAGCCTTAGAAAACAGAAATTAGCTAATGCTAGGTTAGCTTGTTTGCTAACCAGCCTTCTGTGTTCCCTGCCTTCATTTTTTCAACTTCCGTGTAAGTGAGAGTTTTTCTGATATCCGTGGAGTTCAGTCCTTACCTTATAAATGGAATCTCACATCCAGGTGAACTAAATTTATACGTTTTAATATAAAATCCAAATCGATAATTTTTCCCCCATACGAGCTGTCATGACAGCTTGTTGTTATGCTGACGTCAAGCGCTTACGCGACGTCGACCGACGGAAGCCGAATAGATTTTTTTCTCGTTCAAATTTATACAGTGTATAAATCAATATTTGCAAAAGCGTAGACAGTATAAAAATGAAGCAGAGAGGCAAATCACAGCCTGCGGCCAGGGTAATGAAGCCTACACGAAATGATTTGATGTGTAAACAAATTGTATTTGTTTGAACAAATATTTAAACGGATCCCCCCAGAGTGAGTATGTAAAGTGAAAATGCTGCCTTAACCTGCTAAGCAGTAAATCCTTTCTATTTCATTTTAAAAGTTGTGGTAAAGTTGCGCCAAAGCGCCTGAAAGAAGAAAAAGGGTGAACACACTCTCCTTAGCGTTAAGGGAAACCTCAGGTTCAAATGGGTAAAACAAAAGCAGTATTTATCCACAATGGTGGCCCCTTGTTTGGTGGGTTTGCTCATTTTGAGAAGGGGAAAGGCTCATAGACTTATTGCAGTTTGTTCAAGTGGGTCTGAATGAAACATGAACACAAAAGTAAAAGAATAGTACCACTGTCTAAACTGAAATAAGATGGAAATGCAGCAGGTTATTAAACAGCGTCTTTTAATGTAATGAAAGGGAGGTTGCCAGTGCGTTTTGATTATCGGACACTCAGACATATGCTTATATAGTGATCATTTCACTAGGTGCACTTCTGTCACGTTTTATTAGTGATGAAATGTGTGCTGTTAACAAGCTCACTGTGACACCAAACAAAACTGCTTACTCAGACACACAAATACACACACACACACATCCAGCCGTCAATCATAGACACCACTATCCCCGACCCCCTTAACCCCCTTTACATTCACTTGCTCTTTTGCCAGAACAGATACCAACTGAAACTTTGTCCCCCGGGCTGCTAATGGGAACTCAGACATGTACCAGTTTTTAAAACACCAAAATGTAACAGGTAGTGACACCATAAATTATTTTATTCCTCTATTATTCCTGTAAATTATGATAATATTTCTACAGAGTTTTATTTTCTTGCCGGAAAACCAGAACTTGCCCAACTCTGCTCTGTAAAGTTCTGCAAAAGAGGGAGGTTATTTTATTTAGCGTGTATTACTTGAGTTTAAATTTAATTTATGAAAGAAAAATAATTAAAAAAATTTTTTTTGCATGTGTCCACAGTTTCTGAGTTGAACTTTAGATCAAGAACATTGTTGAATCTGATCTTAATTACTTCTGAGGGATCATAAGAGGTGTTTTTTCACTGAAATGTGAAAACAACAGAAAATGTTTTGGGGGGGGGGTTATGTTTGTCCATTATTATTATTATTGTGACAGATGAGCGGTGCAGATATCCACATTGTTATAGTCATGGACAGCAGTGACATTTGTATTCCCCCTCTGACTATTCAGCAGAACATAGAAGAAGTATTTTAGTATTTAGTATTTTAGAAGTGTTTGGTAATCATTTATAGTGAAATACCAACTGTGTAAACGTGCCTTCATGTCTGCATGCCCAAACTTTTAAACCACTGGTTACTTAAGTTAAGGCCTTAGGTTAAGAGTTAAATGAGGGATGTCCTGATGCCAGCCTAAAGGCAAGTAAGAGAAAGGCTGCACATACCCAAGGGTCAAAGGTCATCCACACACCTCTGCAGCCGTGATTAAGCTTCCTGACAAAAGGAAGGACTGTAAAAAGGCAGATCCAAAGTTCATTTAGATCTTGCACACATATACACACAAAGCAGGAAGCCAACAAAAAGTGGATTTTCAAGAAAAAATGCAAATAAAATAAGATTAGCAGTGTCACTCTGCAAGGGAGGCCTTAAAAAGCATAAGTAAACTGAAATAAAAGGGTTTGTTTTTGAAGCTTGCAGTGTTAGTCCAAAAATCTTTTACACCCTGGGGGGTTAACAGCACACTGGCTGAGACACCCCCACTTCCCAAAACACACAGACACCATGGATTGATGTGTGACAGCCGGGGGTGGAGGCGGCTGCTGTGTAGCTTCTAAGTAGTGGGGGAGAAGTTTTACAATAGAGTTTTTGGAGGGAAATCAAAACTCTTGTGGCTGAGCAATTCAGGGATGCGGAGGGAAACTCATCCTTCCCTGATTCACAGATGCATTTATAAAAGAATAAAGTTAACAATTAATATGACTGACAACTACTTCCAGATGGAAACAATATTTGTTTACTGATTGTTATTAATTGCAGACTGCAAAAGACAAGATTGAGCCTTTTAACATTATAATAAGCTTTGCTTTAGCTATATCTCATCACATTATCAATTCAAAAGCAATTGTTTTGGTGAAGCTCATGCAATTTAGCAGTGATGACTTATCAGTGTGTTTTTTACTCAGAAAATCAGTGGGGACCTTCACAGGAGTGAACACAACCAGCAGGGGCACCAAGAAGTTACTTTCCCTCCCTGCAGCCCAGTGTCCCTGCCCCCCTGTCCTCCCTGAATGTCCCCTGAGGTCATGCTCTCCAGGGTTACCAAACCCCACCCTGCCCAACCCCCACCACCCAGCACAATCCAAAGGAGCTAAAGCAGACATAATGAGGTATGGGCTAATTGTGTGTGTGTGTGTGTGTGTGTGTGTGTGTGTGTGTCTGTGTGTGTGTGTACATGAATGCGTGTTGGCCAGACAGAGGTTTGTTTTGGGGGGTGGTGTGTGTGTGTGTGTGTGTGTATATGTATGTAATTGTGCACTGCCCCTCAGGGCAGATCAGGAAAAGGCTTGGGTTATATCTGACTGACAGTCAAGGATTTTCAGAGCAGTCAGCAGTGTAAAGGCCACGGAGACCATTTCATCTATCTATCTATCTATCTATCTATCTATCTATCTATCTATCTATCTATCTATCTATCTATCTATCTATCTATCTATCTATCCACCAGACTCAGGCATCAAGCGTTGTTATATAAAGCAAAGTAAACTATTCTCTCTAAAGGGGGAGTTGATCTGAAGAATCTTTATATCATTCACTGTGCACAGAGTCAAACATGATCACATAAAAATGAAGCCTAACTCCATAGATTTGAAAATGATATTCATTTATTAATTATTGTCATTTACACCGCCTCAAACAAGTCAAAACTACTGTCATTGTTATAGTATTGCAGTGTTGGGTTTTAGAAGAAAATAGTTCTCAACATGTGACCACTAAATTTTTATTCCACTGTGGAAATATTAATTAAATTTTGCATTTCTTATTCCCATACTCCGATAAAACAAGACTCTGTGTGTCTTAGCAACTGTGCTGCTACGAAAGATTTTCCTGTGTGTGGATGCTATTAGTCATTAGATTTGTATTGGATCAATGTAAGATATGTTTAGTTTGGACTATTCATTCAGTGATTCATTCATTATTCATTATTGTTTTCCTTCTATGTTTTACATCAAAATCTTTGTTTTGTTGACCTGTGATTCAGTGTGTAATCTCAGCTAGTTTTAAAAAGATTTCTATTTTAATCAGGTTTCATTAGATGGAGACTGTACAGCCATTTGTTGATTGCTGTTTGACCAAGACTGGCATCTATCTAAAGTTTCAGTCCATCTCTCTCGCCTGAATAGGACAAATACTCGTCCCTTTACTCTTCCCACAACAATCCAGCTATTTGTTGTCATGTAAAGTTGCTGAAAGCAGCTTGTCTTGATCCCAGAAGTGTGTAGTCGGCAGATCCCAAATTGGACGGTAATCAGATCAGTGTGAGGGGGTTGACAAATGACCAACGACAAGCGCTGGACCCTGGAGGATGGGTGGGGTTACCAGGGGTCAAGGCTGGGGGTCAGAGGTTGGCTTTTGAGAATCGCTCAATCGAAGGGCCATTAAATCCCATCTTTGTCTGATTTTTCTGTGAGGCGCGGTGGTTCCGTCGGATGCCCCCAATCTATGCAGTACATGCCCAGTAAAAGCTATTGGTCCTGGACTCCAGTGGTGAAGGTGTGTTGTTGGCTTGGGTCATTTCTTCACCAGAGCACTGCATCGATAGCTATCACATGCAGTCAGTGGAATAATCTAGTCCTGTCCTTAGTTGATGTAAAGCAGAAAAAAAAGCTGAAAATAGATTAAGATTCAGTGTTTGGGGCAACTTGAGAGAAAGTATCCACGTTATTATACATAAAAAGCTTGAAAAGAAAATAATGCACTCTGCTGTGCAACCCTGGTCAAAAAGAAGATGACGTTAGTCCTAAACCTTTCATATTTGTGGCTGCACAGATTTCTCCCATCTCTAAACTTGATAAAGTGCTTTTTCCTTCCCAGCTCTCAGAATTAAATCTACAGACAAAATCCTTTCTCAGTCAAACTATTCTCTTATAATTTCGTGAAAGTGCCTGCACTGAAGCTCTTTATGAGCAATATGAATGAGAAAGGCTTTGTGATCCTGTTTTAAGGTTTTTTTTTGTAACTCCTCAATGTGTGTTATCTCATGTGTAAAGTATGTCGTCTCTGGGGCGTCCTGTCCCTAGCTTTGTTTTCCTACGCCTGCCGTCCAAATTTCCATCACAAACATCTCACCCTGAGTGACCCTTCGCTTTCTGTCTGTGAAGAGGCCCTGATTAGCCTGCATACATGTGCAGATAGACCCAAAATCCTTAAGTTAGAACTGTGTATGAATGCGTGTTTTCATGTGTGTGTCTGTGTGGAAAAGTATGAGTGACTGCCAGCGCTCATGCATATGCGTGCATGCATGAATGTGTCGAGCAATTGAGGACTATCCTCCATGCTCTAATTATTCTGCAAGTTCCGCTTCTTCCTCTTTTTCCAGTGCTTTGCTTTCTCACTTGTCTGCACTTCTCTGCAGGACGACACAGTTCGCTGCAGAGAGAAACCACCTCCATTGAGGAGTCACTCAGTCGGAGGACAGAGTTTGTTTTGTCTCTGCTCTTTTTTGCCTCCTTTATCAGCTTCCACTGTTCATCAGTGGTGGGTCAAATGAGGAAAATAAAGTCAAATAACCACATGGAGCTGTGAGATAAATATTTACCAACTCTGGTATGCTTTGCAGAATTCTTAATATCATCAAGAACTAATGGCCACTTCAACACTACCCAGTCTTGTTTAAAATGTAAATGATTAAATATAGGAATAATAAATATTCAATAACTCCAAAGTGTGCCTTAAAAAACACTCTTTAGATGTGCTTTATTAAAATAAACCCTATACAAAACAACGATAGAGCCAAGAAAACTGCCACAGATTCACCCCACCTGTTGTATACATTCAAATACACCTGTTATCATGAGAACGTCCAGGCTTGCACACCAGAATGCCCTAAGGGATAGGTGATATGATACCCCTGAAGTAAGAGGTGTGTGTGTGTGTGTGTGTGTGTGTGTGTGTGTGTGTGTGTGTGTCACAGAAATTGGGGGTTGGGTTTTCCTCAATGATGGAGCCAGGGAGACACCAAATTTTGGCGGTCCCCTCAAGGGTTCCCCCCTCACTCCCTGAACAATGGCTACCTCATTTGCAACAGATGTATACGTTTTTAAAAGGCAGGTTCCATTGATGAGCTGGAGGACGCTGGAGTGCAGGTGCTGAGAGAGCAAAGGGGAGGGCAGCTCGTGTGTGATGGCATTTTAAAAAAAATTTGATCAAAAGGGGCTCAGGGACGAGACTGCAGGTCACCAAGAAGTCTGAATGGACTTGGTGAAAGATGGTGGGAGATAAAAGACGCTGTGGATTCAGATTTAGTGCGCAATTATGGACCCTATTCAGAGATTTTAATTGTCATCTGGGGGCTGAAATGTGAAGGCTCTTGGATTACTGCTGAGGCTAGAAGAGTGTATCATTCAACCACTTCTTATTCTCATGCATTTAAGATCATTTAAAGCCTTAATCCAGTTACTGTAACCCCAAATCTTATATTTTATCCTTTGGTGTTTGAATTATATCCAAGTTTATGATCATGTTATATCATTTTATTCCCATTAAGCACTTTATAACACCTGAAAACAAGTAGTGATACTGAGAAAAGAGAAAGAGAATTACCCTTGGGTCATTATTTTAAATGCTTTATGGGGGTAAAGCTTCGCTCCATCTTTGGTTACAAACTTTACTGCGCCTAGCTTTGAAACTGTAATACATAATCGACACGTAATACATTGAGGCGATGTCCTCTGCAATTCCGATCATCGGCTGGATTTCAAATCCCCATGCAAGCAGCTGAGTTAGGGCACCTGTTAAGCTCATTATTATTTCCATGATATGATGTGAAATGTGATACGTAAAAATGTAATCTTATCAGACTCATTATTCTGCTGAGTGAGCACAGGGTTGGAGGGTCTGAGGATGGACAAGGAGGTTTTTGTGCATGTGGAGATAGCCAAGGGGGTCATGGTATTGGCATGTGTCTATTGTCTGAGCAGGCCGTTGTGTTGGGGGGAGTTTAAAGTTTAAAGTCTGCATGTGGGCTTGCTGAAGTGTATGTGTATGCGTGCGTGTGTGTGTGTGTGTGTGTGTGTGTGTGTGTGTGTGTGTGTGTGTGTGTGTGTGTGTGTGTGTGTAAACTGGCTAATTATATTCTGCACAGCCAAGGATGACCTAGCCTGGCCAAACTCAATTCACAGAGCAGGATGCAGTGCAGAGGAGGAAGAGTAGGATCAAGAGACTGAGTTCAGTCAACTATTTTGTTTTTTTTGGAGTATTAGTAGAAGTACTGATGTGTCTTCTAAATAACAATTAAGTTATATTAGCTATTATTATGTAATATCTTCTACAGGGATTTTAACAATATACATACAATATACATTTTATTACAACAGTTTTTAATCACATATGTCTAATTTGAGTGCATATAAAAGGGGAGTGCAATAATATGGTGAAGCTTGATGAGAAGATACCACTGGTATCTACATATGTGATTTTACGTAAGTTTAATTTGAACTGATTAGCTAATTTAGCTTAACTTAGCATAAAGACTGAACCCACACATGTGGACATTGAGTAGAAAGTTTAATGGTAATTTGAAATAAAAGCCATAAACTCCACAACATCAAAAGTCTGAAAAGTCTATCACAAACTGTCTTGGCAGGCAAAATTATGCATCTGCCTTGACCGCCAAAACACATCTCCTTTGTGTTCTCCCTCATTGTATCCAAATAAGGGTATTCAAATGTGGATGTGGTTGAGAGCGACAACATCTGTCTTTCCTGTGGACATATGTAAAACACTATACCTATTGTCAATTTTGGAGGGATCCTGCTTCTTGTTAAGTTTCCCTCCAAACTGATTCAGCCAATTAGAAGTAGCGTGGGGGGTGGAATAGCCACAAACAAGACAGACAGCGGAGAACCTCTGTCTGACCCCCAGCTGGGCTCCAACAACACTGCCTATCAAGCTCACCAGGCCTCCGACATTACCATAGCACCGCTGTGCTGCTGATAACAATACTCTCATCTGGATTTCAGATAGTGGGATTGGGAGATGCTCTGTTAATTGCAGCTAATGAGAGTCATAAATGTGTTGTGAAAGGAGCTGGAGATGGCGTTTTCCAAAGGCTGACGATTAAAGTGGGTTTCCCTCCAAAAAAAAGCAGACCTGACCATTCACAGACCTGATTTTGCAAATGAATGCCAGGCAAATCACAGCATGCTCACCCACACACGACCATGTTCTGAGGAGGGGAATGCGGCCTCTATAAAGGATGGCAACTCATGCTTGTTTCAGTCTGGTTACAATCAAAAGCTGTGGTGCTCAATGCAGATGCTGTGTAGTCTAAGTTTATCCTCAAACCTCACGTACCACAGGAAACTTCCTGTGCATTCTGTGGTGGCTGCGATGTGTTTTCATCTTCTTTTTTTCATCCCTGCTCGCCATCAAGCACTGACTGTCAAAAGTAAAATCCTCTGAGTGCAGGAAACATTGTGTGGGGAACCACTTGAAAAGAGCTTGGCCTGTTTACCCTCCAGCTAAACTATTCCCTTGTGTGCTTTTGAACACTGAGGAATGTGAAAATCAACGCAAAGGACATCAAGGTTGGCTGCAGTATTGACACTGTCTCAGTTTAAAGTCAGACACTCATTATCTGCTGACACTGAGATAAGAGACTGGATCCAACCTCTTTGTCAAGATAAAGGTACAATAATCATTAAGGCTTTGATGGTAATTATTCTTTACCGCAACAGCAGATGAACATATTCAGATATGAATATTATAATGCTACCGCACATACTTTAATTTAAATGTTTGGAGATTAATGCAGGAAGTTTTGACACAGTGAACAAAGGAGAGTGACAAAGCTCAAAAGGAAATTAAATTAAAAAATGATACTACAATAAAGTTTTCAATTACTGTGCAAATAAAATTCCTTTATTCAAAATTGTACCATATGTATAAGTAAAAGTACAGATGTTTTAAAAGCTACATATACTTTAACTATCAAAAATTAAAAGTATGATGCAGACCCCTGCAACCCTGTTCCGTCTATGAGTGTTTTATTTTGTAAGACATCAATAGATTTTGATGCATTACTGTGAAATTTTCATTTAGCTTTTATACTAAGTACTTTATATACTGTTTAGTAGTTATAACATTGCACTGCATTTTATAAGCCTGTGGTTTGTTTTGTACAGTATGAACATTCTCCTTTTGCAAAATAAGTACAAGTACTTCAAAACTGTAGCTTAACCTGTACTTTGTTAAATACCATCAGTTTGGATAATTCTGTATTGTCCAAAGCCAAAATGTCTATTTAACACAATGCAAAATCCACAAAAAGGTATATATATAATCCCCAAAACAGATAAATAAAACCCTAAAATACAGGAGTGACAGAAAACTTCCTGAAGTTAGCCACAATAGATAGAGTCCATTTTAGACACCTGCGGCCTCTTCCCTCCATTTTGTTAATGAAAAGTCCCCAGGGCACTCAGCTGTGACCTCTGACCCCAGACACTATAATTAGCTTATATTTGGAGCTGCTGAATGCAAAAAGTGGATGGAACCCAATGTGTAGAGCTTTATAGAAGATTTAAACAAACATCTTCAAAGCACTTTAAAAAAATAAATTTGTCACCAAGACATTCAAACACACATGACATGAGATTAAACAAGTACGATAAACTAAAAGACCGTGTGTCAAAGAGAGGGAGAGGCAGAAAGAGGACAGAGTTGCTGCAAATGTGTGAGTGATCACTGCAGAAAACGTGTAAACCGAGACTTGATCCTGGCTGCCGCAAACAAATCTCCTGTGAGTTGTGTCATTCTGACTAAATCATGAGATAATTCATATGATACAACAACACGTGGGCCGTGTCTTCATGCAAGTTATGCATGCTCCCGACGGGGAAGATTAAAGCACACATGAGAGCAGTGTGACAGTAGAGCTAAGTGATCTATTACATGTTTAGAGAAGCATTAGAGAGCATTCTCAGGGTGTCTCTGTGCGTTTCCAGCTGCGTTTGCTATCAACCCTCTCTGACACTGTTTATCTGGTAAAGGGCCCTCTTGTATTCAGTTTCCCACTGGGCTTTACACCAACACAGTCATACAAACTGAGATGAGAGGCCCAGAGAGAAATTTACTGTCGTACAAACAAACACATACACAATCAGGATCCTGAGAAAGTGCAATGAGAGAGCAGGTGTCAGTTTTCACATGAGGCTCTCATGGGGGCTCGCAGGGTAAATATCAGCACGAGTCTTTTCCGACCAGGAAGCGCTGGCTCTTCTCACAGCCACAGACCAGGAGCCCCTCACCTGCATGGAGAGGTGGGAAAACACAAACTTCACTGCTCTCACTGACTCATCACAACACAAAGCTCTAGTGGAGTACGGGAGTGTGTTCAAACAGCATCCTTCACATAATTACATACACAATAGATCACTTACAGCTAACTGGTCTAAAACTTTGACCTGTTGTTTCTGGGACGTAATGACTAGAGTTTGCTATGTTGTATATTTTGTCGAGCTGTGTTTCCAAAAATGTTCGAGAAAAACATTTTAGTCCATTCAAGGTGACTGCATATCATTTGGTCTGTGGTCAGTGGCATCATTTCCCATTTACCCCATAGTTGCTAGAACTTCTACAGGACACTCAGACAGTGAGGAAGGAAGTTCATGAACAGGACTTAATGTAACTGTATAAAACATGAATACATTGATCCATGCTGGATAGGTTTTCTTCAGCAAAAATGGTTGTTGGCAAATAACACTGCAACTTCCATGATACCACACTACTTTAAGTCATCATCTAACTAATTTTATGTTGTTGTTTTCGTTGAGAGACCACTCGGGGCAGAAAATTTCATATTGTGCATTTATGGTTACTGCTTTTAATGCTATGTGAACCTGCTGTGGTTATGGATAATGTAAACCATAAGAAGGAATACTAGTTTCCACTTCAACAATATGTACATGATTTTAGTATTCAGATTTTTAGTCAGCAATAAGCCAAGAACGAAGACTTCCTTTTCCGTGTTTTGAGCTTAATAGCTTCTTTTTAGCCGGCGCATCCAGCAAGTCTAGGTTTATGTGTGACTCTTTTTCATTAAGTTTTTTTGTCATTTTTACTATAAAATACAGAAAAAATCTTTGTCAGTGTTTTTACATCTACTAAAAACATAATTTCCCATAACAAACTAACCAGGAAAAACCCAAGACACAACACAATCCTGTGGCGGGACGGGCATATTTTCTGCCACCGTGAATGAAAGCTGATTATCAGAGTATCCTGACAAGATCTTAGATCTCATTACCAGCAGATAGATGACTCTGTGAGGGAAAACAAACAGCAGCGATGTCAGATCAACCGGATTAGCACTGATGTGCCATGGGAAGCTGCTGGAAGGTCTGGGAACAAGGACATCTCAACTTCTCATTGCAGACCAACTTCACCTCTGATGTTTCAGCTGCAACACCAAATCATATTTTGAATAAGATACAACCTTTAGACTCCATCGGCCTCATCACATGTCATAGAAAGGTTGCGATCACTTGCTTTTATGGCCAAAGATCAATGTTCTGTTCTTCTGGCTTTGGTCCTGCTACAGGATTAGGTTTCTGGATATCAGGCATGTTGGACTTTTGCTGCATTATGGAGACAGTAGTCTGAACTTTTGATTATTTTTTTACTGGTTTCCATCAGAATGACTTTACAAGCTGAAATTCAAAGGAGGAAACTACTTATTTATATTCTTATTGCTGCAAACACTGATGTGTTTCTACTAGAAAAGTATTGGAAACAGCGAGAACAGACAGTGAGCGGAGAGTTACACAATGTCAAGGTCCCATAAATGCCTGTAACACCACACTGTCACTACATCCTCCCTGTGTTTGCTCGCACACACACAGAAGAATACAGTATACCAAGCAAATAGATACAGTACAAACACATGCATGCAAACTCTCGTATGCGTACAGCGGCACTGTTTGAAGACGCTCTCATTGGCAGGCCGGTGAGAATGCAGTGGACATGGGAAGCTGAAGCACGACGGGAATCTGGTTCATTGGTCAGAGTGTAAGGACAACCAGACAGTGTTTCATTAGAGTCAAAGATGGCATTGTTCTGGGTGCAGAACGGAAACAACCAGGTCTGATGGTTCACACACTCAGACTGACCTTTAATAGTAACTTAGACACTGTTTGATTGGATCTCTTCAAACACGTATAATTTGTGCTTCAGCCCTGTTTGCAGAACAATGCAAAGATCCTGTGACACAACAGTGTTGATGCAAAAGGTTCTAGTGTAGCTACATTAAAGTTTATTGTGTGGTTGGTAAATAGATTAATCATTCCTATTCACAATCAGTCAAGACAATAAGTTCATATATTAACAATATATCAATTGAACTTAACATTTTGGTACATATACTTATTACCAGAACTTCCTAGAGCAGGTGTCAGCACCATGTGTTGCTTATTTAATTGAATTGAAAGTAGAATTGATTTGTACAACTCTATTTAAAGAGCTTGATACAGAGTGAGGCTCAGTGTTTATGTCTGCCTGCATGGGGGTGCAATGTTCAATGTATTTTCATATCCGCAGCAACTTATGATAAAGTGGTGCTAAATGTTAAAAAGTTTACTACACATTCATGAAAACTATATATTAACTAACAACAGATGCATTTTCTTTTAAACATACAAAATATAACCTGTTATTATTTAGCTTTAGATGTGATGGTAGGTGGACTCTGACCATGAAGATCTATCTGACTCTAATGTCTGTTTGTGTCTGTAAATATGTATCTACAGCAGCAAACTCACTGAATATGAGTCTAGGATCTAGACTCTCTTGTTGGCAATATGCTTGGCTTGGCACGAGGACCAGAAAAAGGGAACAATCTGGTCTGGCTCTGTCTATTCAAAAAGAAAAATCTGCTGAAGCATGTTTCCCCAAAACAGTGAACTTTATTGACATTAAATTGATATCCACTCTGTGATGATGGTGTTTCACACATTGCTTTATTCTCTCTAATTCGTTTCATGCTGTCATAAAACAGTTGATAACCACATCAAATGACTTTAATCTCAGTATGTTTGAACAGTCAGATGTCTCCGTGCATAGCAGTGCCACATGAAAGCATTGAATATGATCCTGTCTGGATCAGACTGTAGTTCAGGTCATATTGAGGTCACAAAGCGTGTGTGTGCTATTGTTTTAATGGACACGTGTATGAATACACTCACATTGATGTGTTTAACAAAGTGTGTAAATCTGACTGTCTGGATCTGATCACACTGTGCACACGTGGAAGCTCTGACATATTTGTGAAGTCCATAACTAAGTTTAGGTGCTAATGTATTCATTTTTCTTTGACTGGGTCACTCCCTCCCGTCGCTTAGCACTTTAAACTCTGCTGCTTTGAACTGCACTGCAGAAAACAAAGCTCCGTCCTGCCGCAGACAATAAAGCAGCTGGATTTCTGCACATGTGCCTTTGTGTTGGTCTGAGGCCTTGTCATAACTCCATCAGAGGGGCCTAGACTTTCATCACGCATACACACACACGCAAACACACCCACACCCAAGGTCACTGACTCTGGGAGATGGATGGCAGTGTTACCACAAAAGAATATTTGATTTGGTTATAAATACCATGACATGAAAGAGAAGCCCAGCAGGGTAAGGGGCAGAGGGCATGACAACCAGAGGAGTCAAAATCTTCATCATCATCACCATCATATATGGTGCATCTGAAAATCAGGTTAGCATTACTGAACTGTGACCAAAGCTTTATGTCTCCTCTGTTCCCTGTTCCATTTCATTTAGTCTAAAGTCACTTGAAGATAATATATCTTCAAACGTTTCAGCAGCCTTTGATAGGACCAGTGGTGAAAATTGAACGTTCGATTCAAAGGTTCGATTCATTAATCTTCTTTTCATTTATTCTAAGTAAAATACCTTTCTTTTGTAGTTCTTTAAGGCTAACAAACTTGATCTAAGCAGAAAGAACTAATAAAAGAAAAGTTATATTAATATAGTTAATATTTTGAAAACCAACATTTCTCTGCTGTAAAACCCAGCATCTCAAAGCATTTTATGGTGTACTTACAGTCCCCCTTCACTCAAAAAATGTATTCAGTTGATTGTTTCCTCATACGAACGTTAGCATCCCAAAAATTTGAAACTGTAGTTTGAAGAGTTTTTGCATCCTCATCTGTCGAAGACGGAAATTGTTTCTATGCACAACTTACAGATGGGTTTGACTTGTGTGTGTATGAGTCTGACTTTCACAACCAGTTTGGAAGCCATTCATGATCCACTGTGCAGCCTTAATAAGGGTGATGTGGTGGTCTCCAGTGAACAAACACGGAGAGTGGACCTAAGTGAAGGAGACATGTTTTGTCCAGTAGTTAAACTGTTTAATTAAACTTATCTTAAACTTGTTTTATCCAAAAACCATATCTGGCACAAAATTGGCTATTAGTTTAGGGCACCTTTGAAATTGCAAAGTATATCAGGTAAGGAAGAACGTTAACATCGACATAGGATAAAATAATTCGATTTGACAATAAAACTGATATGGAAAAAGGTATATGATACAATAAAAGAAATTAAAAAAAAAAAAAAAAAAAAACCAAGGAGATTTTTAAAGTGACATTCTCTCTAAAGTCACTCATCAGTCAGGTATTTAGTATTTTCTATGCAGACATTGAATTCAAACTTGGATCATCCTTGCATACCGTTACCCATGCTGCAGCTCAGACGTCCCTCCCCCTACGCCGTGTGAGTGGTTTAAAGTTTCACTCCTCGCTCTCTGATTGGTCCGTCAAGTTTTTCTGTGGGGGGATAACTTCACAGCTTCGCAATCCTTGACGCACAGCAGCCCGGAGAAGTCCAGAGGAGACAGGAAAGAGTTTAGCAGTATTCTCTTATCTTACACATCGGGGTAAGAGGATACTAAACTATGGAGGTCGTCAGTGATAGAGTCAGGTTTGTTTTATAGAGGAGGTTTACTCGCAGAGGTTTAAGACATCGCAGCTTTGGAATAATATTTTTCTAAAGTTTTTTTCTTAACTCTGCATAATCCACTATCAAAAATGTCTGTATTTGGGGTTTGGATTAACGCAATTTGGATTTTACTTTTTGCCATTTTTAACGTGGCTTTTTCAAGCTATTCTGAAGACCAGTGCAGCTGGAGAGGCAGGCAAGTAATTCACATGATCCGAGTTTATCTGTGCTCGTTTCTGCATGTGGCTGAATGGAAAGTTGGTTCAAATATGCCGCTCAGAGATGCTGCAGAGATGCTACGGGTGACTCGTGTGTTTTTTTTAGAAGGACAATACTAGTTTGAATGCAACATGTTGAGACTTGCCATTAGGGCACAATTAAAGTGTTTCTAGTGCGGTTGTTGCGCCTGCGGGCTGCCTGCAGGAGACATGGGGGGTCCAGACAGACAGGAGACTGAAGGATTAACTCTGAAACTTGGAGGAAAAAAGCTTACTGTGCATGCAGATTGTGACTGGATGTTTTATTTTACATATAATGTGAAAAGACCTGCAGAGGACTTTTAGTGTGTATATAAGTTTGGCTTTAAGGTTGCAATGATTGGCCATAGAGCTTCCAGTAGGCGGCGCCCTCGCTGAGTATGCAAAGGTTCACTGAAGCTGGACTGGCCAACCTGAAGTTGTTTAAAGAAAGTATCCACTGATGATGTTGGGTATTTAGATTTTAAGTCCAAACTCTTGCCTTTCAGGAACCTTTTTATAACCTCGTCTTCCTCTTTCTTCCCTCCTCACAGTGGTTTGTCTCAGCAGCAGGGCAGCGTGGAGCAGATCTCCCTGCACTGCTCTGAGGGCACACTGGACTGGCTGTATCCCAAAGGGGCCCTGCGTCTCAGCCTCTCTCCTCGCCTGCCCTCTGTGGCGGTGGGTCCAGGCGGCAGCAGCTCAGGCCTCATCACAGCCTGCGTCAAGCCCTCAGAGCAGTTCCACGGAGCCCAGCTGTACCTGGAGAGAGACGGGGTCCTGGAGCTCCTGGTAGGGGACCGACTGGAGTCATCTCCCCCACCGAGGGTTCGCTGCTTCAGCCGCCTACCTGGGGAGAGGGTGGCTCTCTTCCTGCAAGCTACACCTCATCAGGACATCAGCAGGAGGATCGCCTCCTTCCGCTATGAGCTGAGAGGGGACTGGACTGCTCGACTGTCGCTGGACTCCAACCCCATCAGCAGTGAAGGTGAGTCAGTGAGGCAGGAGCCATCCATGTTGGTTTGAGCAGCTATTTGAGTTCAAGTTGTTTTTCTTTTTTTCTTACTTGAATTAATACTTAGTTGTCCAAAATAAAAAAAAATAAAAAACAGCATGTGCAGAGGAACTTTTGGTCAGTGCATCTCCTTTAAATGGAAAATGAATTCTTAATTCACATTGTCTTTAAACTGAAATAAGAATCTATAAGTCTGCTGCTGTGTGAACCCCTGAAAGTTCAGCGCATTTCTCTCTTACATTCAATGTTTTAGTCACAAAAAAACTTTGAAGAACAACAAAAAACTGCGGTCCAAAGTTTTTTTCATTTCTTCCTGAAAAGTTTGGGAAATACAAGTTAGGTTTTAACCCACCAGTGATGATGTTATACACCACAGAATCCTCCCTGCAGATGATTCATAATTCATAGCAGGCCTCTGTGGGCTGGTTGGACTTTCCACGGCCCATGCAGAGTGCAGAGAGGAGGAAGTGGCCAAACTTTCCCGAGAGGCGTGCTGGTTAGGAGTAGGAGAAGGGGAGCCGTGGAGTGGTGAGGAGGGGGGACAAAAGCACAGTATGTGGGGCTTTCTCCAGAGTCCAGAGCCCTTTGAATGGGTGCCGCATGAGTATTCTGGGATTACTGCGGTCGCCTAGGCGACAGGGAGGCCTCTGCCCAGCTGAGATGCTCTTCTCTTTTGTTGAGCTGCCTCTCTGTGGGGAGACTTGTCTGTAGGAGTAGATCCCCCCACCCACACACACACACACACACACACACACACACACTGATTAGGTTTGGAAGGGGGTTTGCTGTGGACTAGAGAGGAAGGAATCTCATTTATCAAGAGGTTTTCACTAAGGAGGAGAATGTGTGGGGTGGGCAAGGGGCCTCCAAAGAACCACAAGGAGAACTTTAAAAAATGCCAGGACTCTTTTTTTCCTACCCGCAGTTCAGTCATGGCAGGCGGACAGAGCTTTGCTGGTTTGGTTTCAATTTTTTCAGCCTATTTGCAAATCCTGTCACAGTTTTAGGTAAGGTGGACTATATTTTTATAGTTCCTTTTTTCTTTTTTATGAAAAGTTGTCAAGCATTAGCAGAAAAAAGAAGAGTATTTACTGAGAAGTGGGATTATGCTCCTTTAAAAAAAAATCTTTGAAGTCCTCCCCCGCTCCCTGTCCTTGGCCCCTGTCTAGCAAGCTTTGATGAGGTGTGACTGTAGACACCCTGAAAGGCTTTAAGGGGGAAGTTTCATTTGGCCTTTAAATCGTCTGGTATGGAAAAGCCTCACACCTTAAAGCTTCATTGGTCCTCCTCTGCCAACTGTAAAAGTAGCAGCTGGCTGTTATAACGCAGTGGTTGGTCTCTCCTTTGTTGCTAGTCTTTGCACAGAGTTTTAGCTCTGGATTCACATCTCACATTCCTGTGCATGTGATCTGGAAATGCAGCCTTTGATTCACAGAATCTCAGTTTAAGTATTAGCATATAGGTGTTTTGTGTTATGTGAGGTCACCAACTGACTCTCCCTCTCTTTTCTTTCCTTTTCCTCCCCTTGTTGTTCCTCCAGATGCCTGCAGACCCTGCAACAACACTGAGATTCTGATGGCCGTTTGCACAAGTGACTTTGGTAAGTTGCTATAACAATTGTCCTGCTATCACATGCAAAAACCCAGAAAACCAGGAGTGAAACGTTAACGTCACCCAGAAATCCCCAATTCAGCCAAGATTAAGAAATAAAACCAGACCACCAAATGGCGAGAGGTCCTGGCAGCAAATCTGCAGAACGTAATCATTTCATGTACAAATCGTTTGTGTCGAATCAGTTTAAAGTCAGAGCACCCGCAGTGCCTCCAAATCCTCTCTTCTCAAAAGTGCAAAGGTTAAAGGTGAAACAGCAAATCTCTGCACCCCCAAACTCCAACACACACATAGGAACCCCTAATGGAGGCACTGCAGTGGATTAATCCTAACATCACCCCTGCTCAAGAAGGGCCAATGGACTAATCTGGAGGCCCCTGATAGAGCTGTAACAGCACTGAGAAGAAGTTCAGCTGGCAACAAAAGTTAGAAGGATTAGTGAGCAGGGTTTGGCCTGTTTAGGGATTTTGCCATCAGTTCGTAGCCCAATAAAGAATCACATCTCGAGCTAACATAGAACAAAATACAGAAAAATCATTCTGTGCCAATAAAAAGACATTGATTAGCCTCATGCATTAAAAAACATGAATATTAACCTGAACATCCTGTTTATCCACAGTTGTAAGAGGTAACATCCGATCAGTGGTGGAAGATGAGAACCTACGTGCAGCGGTGATCAAGGTCAGCGCCACCCGGGTGTTTCGTCAAAAGTACGCCCTGTTCACAGGCAACAGTCGCCTCGCCAGCCATGGTGAGGTCAGGACTCTACTGCAGTGTGGCGTCAAACCGGGGCCCGGCAGCTTTCTGTTCACCGGTCGAGTCCACTTTGGGGAGGCCTGGTTGGGCTGTGCTCCCCGCTACAAGGACTTCCAGAGGGCTTACACTATAGCCAGAGCAGCCCAGCAGATACCCTGTGAACTGCCCGTAGACTGAGTCATGAACTCTGTGAACTCATTGCTTGTCTACCACTCAGAGTTGAGGCCGTACTGAAAGCCAGGCCAGCCCTGTTCCATGTTTTGGAAGAAGCCACAGTGTGCAACTGTCAGCCGATGTAGCCATGGTGCCACAGATGGATATTGTCTTCCCAAAGGACTGAGGAGTGAAATGGACTTTTCCCAACTCCATTTCAGTGCAATATGCAGTCACCAGGTCAGAAAGAACAAGGTGGAGCTCTGACATGAGGGATGTGGCTGAAAAGAAGATAATAAGCATTTGGCATTGGACAGTTTTCACACAAAGTGATGCCATTATGCAGGATCAGAGACGATCTATAGTTAAGCTTTCCATTCAGAATAAATTAAGTCAAGCTATTAATTCAGGCCTATTGAAAGTCACTGCTTAGAAACTCAGGAAAAAGTGCTATAGAAAGCTCACCGCCTATTAGTCGGTATCCCAGTGGGGATATACTTTAGGCACCTTTTGATAAGAAAATGTCTGGCCATGGGAAAGTGATGTTTTGCTGGCTACCCCTGTCCTGGGGTCATCCTCAGTGTTACTATTATTAAGGAGATTATAAAAAAGAAAGTCCTTGCTAAATGAAATGATTAAAAATATATTTGCACTGATAAAAGGAAAGGGAATGATCTGGAAAGTGTGATGCTGCAAGCACTGAAAACCAAATAAAAAGCAACTATATGTAGCATAGCAGAGCGACTGAGAATTTAATATATGTACAGATAATGTGAGCACATTCAGTAATGACACAAAGCTAAGGCTACCTGAGCAGCTTTCACAGCTCAAACGAGTGCTGAAAGCACTTTCACATTTTAGCCAACTCAGAGATTTTGCTTCTGTAAGGAGATGCAGGCTTTTAGACGTGATTTTATAAGACATCGTACGTTTCATTCCGGTAGCCATGCAATATTTCTGCAAAATGTAACAAATTGGACTGTATTTGACTTTAAAGAGAATTATTTAAAAATGTATTGGGGTGGATTTGCAGCAGTGTTGCCAAAGCAGTTCAGAGTTTCATTGTTGACAAATCACATCACACATAAGGAGAAACTAAAACCAAGAAGCTATTTTATGATGTGAAGTGAAACAGTTACCTGTATATAGGCAGCAGTGTTCATAAAATTGATGACAACAGCCAATGAGAACTGACGTCCAGTGTTAATATATCATAACCAGCTTTTGGCGGATAAAAAAACAAGCTATCACACTGGACTAGGCTAGCTCAAGAGAAATACAAAATATGCATTTAATGTGTGAAATTCTGTTGTGTAAAATGATTTCATATCTGACGTGCACTATATCAACAAAGGGGAGGGGTTCATACCAAATTTCCGTGATGTGCTGAAGGGGTATGTCTGAAATGCGTACACTGCCATTTTGCTGTTTGTTGTTTTGATGTGAATTTATGTCAATATCAATGTGAATGTAAATATGTTAATAAGAAATTCTAGAAACGAGGGCATGAAAAGGTCTGTGGAAAAAAACAAGATTGTGTCAGTATTGTGGATTATTTTTATGTTTGTCTGCGTTATTAAATATACTGCAGGAGAATATGCTGTTTAATTATGTCTTTATTTTCTTCTCCTATATATTCTCTCTATACACATTCATGGACCATTTTATGCTCCACAGACATAATGCAGTGGCATCATTAATTCACCAGTGTTCTCACCCCTCTCACCTAACACATCAATAGTTTAACCCGCTTCATAGTATTTGGGTCCAAAGGTTTCTAGCATAGTAAACTTTTCTCAGACATAAGTCACTTCAAGTACCCATGAATCAGATGCCTGAAAGCTCCAAACAAACGGCGTGCCTGAGTAAACGAGAGGCCTAAAAGGCGGAGAGATTTAGGGAGTGTTTGGGACCCTGAGGGCATTTGGATGGGGAAAGAGGTAGAAAACAGCGGCTGGAATTCTGTTGTCCTCGGCCTCCCATTTTCAGGATTCAGGAAGCAATAAATTGCCATTAAGGGAGCGGCGTGGCAGACTCGCCTGAGCTGAGGTGCCACACAGTCGCTCACTTCATCCTGACCACGTGTATGCAGACACACTCAACCCAGATATAAACCCTCAGCCTAGATTTTAGCTGTTACCTGTTGTGGCTTACCAGGGTGCATTTTCTGCTCTAACACATGAGAAGCTGCATGGTCAGTGATACAGAAACACACATACAACCGAGCCTCTCTGATGAAACTCACCACCTGTTTCTCCTGGCAAAATTCAGCATTAGCACAAACTGCACACACCTCAGTAAAATCTCAGATTTACTGCACGCAGTAAATCCGTTTGAAAAAGAGCAGCTGGGGAATTAACATGGTGTTTAGGTTAAATGGGGAAAAAAATCACAAAAGCTCGACATGCCTCCCATGACTGGAAAGCTATCTCCCATAGAAACCCTGACACTGGTTTGCCACTGCATCAGTAGTTCATGTGAGTGAACCTCCAACCTCCCCAGCTATTTACTGCCTCAGTGCTCCTTTAAAACATCCCATAGCTGGGGGCCCTTGAGCTGCACACAGTCCAGCACGCACACACACACAAAGTCCTCTGCCCCCTCCCCTGCAGTCCATCTGAGGTTACTGCTGCAGGGCTGATAAGCCAAAACAAAGAGCACTCAAATTATACACCCTCAACTAATACATCATGTGACATTTTGACAAAGCTCAACTTCCTGCATTGTTGTCACTTCTTTGTGACCCCAGCGTGAACCCCCAAAACTGCAGCATTCATACCAGTGGAGCCACGATGACACGGTGGCACAGTTTAGTTTTGCACTTACAAATTAAAAGCTGTTGCCAGTGATGGAAGAAGTATTCAGATCCTCTGCTCAAGTAAAACTAATCAAGTAACTAAGCAATTCCACTCTATGAAAATACTTCACTACAACTGAAAGTCCTGCACTCAAAAGTTTATGTAAGTAAATGTATCTAAGTATTATCAGCAAAAAGTACATCTGCAGAAAAGTGAACCCTGTCATTATTTCACCATAAAATGTTTGTTTTGGATTAATAGTACTCCTGTATTAAAGCATGTGTTGTATTTACTGCTGTAATTATTTTAGTATATACACTATATTAGTATATATATTTTATTTTATATACTGTTGGGTAGTTTAATCTGCAATCAATGCATCATGTTATATAGGAGAAAGAGTAATATCATAACAAGCTGCTTGGTGAAAACTACATCTCTCTAAAAAATATTAAAAACAGCCTGTTTTCAGTTTTGTGATGATGTATTTTCCAGCTAATCTAAGAGGATTTAAAATAGTTTATTTAGCTGAGGAGGTAGGAGAATTTTCTCATAAAGGAACACCAAATCCTGCAGATTATCAGAGATATTAAAAATCAGAGATGGAGATACATGGTTTTCACTGAATGCAGTGGAGTATAACGTTGCACAAAATGAAAATACTATGTCAATAACTATGTCCACAAATTTTTTCCTAAAGGACTCTCAAAATGTATTTTTGCAATAACAACCCTTTTACGTACATCTCATTTATTTATGATTATATTGTTCTGATGATTGCACAAACTCCTTTGAAGCAGAGTGTTACAGAGAGCTGCAGACACACAATAAACCTTCCTCCCGCGTCCAACACCCCTCCTCTATATATTCTGTCCTGTTGTGTGGCTGAGGTGAGGTATGGACACAGTGAAGCGGGAAGCATTCAGGAAAGGGGAATCCAAAGCAACGGGAGAGAGTTGTTGGGTGTGGACTTCCGTCAGCCCCTGGGGGACTTTGAGGAAAGTGGCTGGAGACAAAGCTCCAGAGATGAGAGCACAGACAGGGGCAAAGTGCTCCTGGACACTCCCTTGTAGTCCAGCACAACAACACCCCACCCAGCACATAGGTCCTGTGTTTCCAGCAGAAACTCTCCCTGTTATCAAGCTATTTAAAAGATCCCCAAATTAGACCTGCAAACCTCTGATACTGGACTTGCTAATCCACACTACTCTAAGACTTTTCTACATGAATTCAGTGCAAATGTCCTGAAGTGTTTAATGTTCTTGAGGTTTTTAAAGAGTTTTTCTCAATATTTTTGTTTTTCAGTCTATTCACAAGGTCTATTTGTGGAGCTTCCAATGGTTGGTTCAGTTGTTGGATTTTGCAGTTATAATAGATGTAATATGTGTTAAAGATTCAAGGATCTCTTCTTTTCAACTATAATTAATTTAATGTAATTTAATGTAATTTTGTTTAAAGATATACTTTACTGTCTGCAGGGAAGCAAAAATACACATTTTTCCTTTATCTGCGTGACTTAACAGTTCTACCACCAGTAGCTGGTTAAGTAATTGTTTTTTGAAACACAATCATTACTAAAGAAGACAAATCATACATACACAAGTTGTTATAACCCAGCATCACACAGGCTACAATATCCCAGCCTTTAGCCTGATCTGTCTCAGAACACAACAGAGCCACTCTAACTTATCCTTCACCTGGCTCTCTCTCTCTACTGGAAGCTTCTTTTTCATGGGTTCATCATCTAATCTTTCCCACAGCTTAGTCCACAGCTGCTGAGTGTTGTCCTGTTGTGTACCCGCACCAGTGGTTATGGTGCTCTGACACACACGATACAATCTGTCTGCTTGTGCCAAAAGACTCTTATTAACAGTCTGAATCTCCGTATTGCTTCTATGGCTTCAGTTTTCCAGTGATTCACTGATGTTTCTGAATAGTATGTGAGAAACAGATCGGTGTTGAGCACGCACTTGGTCTATTTTCATTTCAGTTGTACCTGTATCTATGTGTTATATCTACAAACACTAGAACTGGCTTTTTCACAATATTAAATATATTAGTGTTTCAATTCAATTTAGGACCACAGAAAGAAGACTTGAGGGTGTTTCTCTACATGTCCTAAAAAGATAGTAAGAAGTAATGAATGAACAGCTGTGGATTTCATCAGGCTTTATTTTCTACAGATGCTAATTATATTACTGTTCTGGTAATCCAAGCCATTGCAACCAAACATCAAGCCAAGTTGTTGTCCACCTCTTCCTGTGAGTCAGTGGCTGTGCATCCTGCTGCCTCTCCATCAGCTCAGCACCAGCTGACAGTGAGCCTGAAGCCCATGACCACACTTTGGCATCCCAGATTCCCAGCTGACAAGTTCTGGTTCCCATAAAACCCTCGCACAGCTGGGACTGATGATTCCCAAATGGAAACTGTGAATGTTCACATCTGAGAGCACGCTAACTCTGTTATGCAAGTTTTATTGTCAGGGAAATGCAAAAAACAATATGCATAATGTCCTGCCTGTACTTTGAGGCCTTCAGCCTCCTCATTTTAATGAGGCTCTGACTCTCACTGGTCTTTCTGTAGTGAGAATTTTGCAAAAACTGATGGGTAGCCTCTATTCACCAAACAGGGCAAGGGCAGGAGAGAGGGTTAGCTTAAAAGTAGAGCGGGCAGTTTGGGTGGGTTAAGAGGTCAAAGCAGAATAGAGAACAAGTGTAGAGCGGTGCAAGAGCATGTTTATCTGGCCATGTTATCCCTCTGAAGTAGTGAAGGGAGGAGAGCGAGGAGCCCCCTTTGTTCCTCGAGAGCCTGCAGATGGCTGTAATCCCTTCCAAAATGCACACTGAAAATCAATCAAGACAGGGTGGACATGGTGTATGAGTGTGGAGGCGGGCGACACTTTCCTCAGGGAGGGGGTCCCAGCAAAGAAACACAAGTTGGGTCAAAGAAGCGTCTTTGGTGCTTTCCCGCCAAAAAAAAGTATTGTAAGGAACGACAGAGGGAATGAATTGCGACCCCCTCCAAGGAAGGCCCGCTTGCTACTGCCGCGTTTGAGCTGAACACAGCTGCCATCTCCTCAGCGTATCCCGGAGCTGACATCGCCTGCAGGGGGTACAACTACAAAAACCTCCAAACACTGACATCATGCTCTAATAAGGCTACTTAGAGACATTCACTGTGGCAGGATGAGGGGCTCACATAGCAGAAGAGAGATGGATGAATAGATAGACAGAGCATGCTGGGTAAAAGCAAACTTAACCAAACTTAAGCAAATTGACTAAGATCCCTCCTCTGTGTTTTCATCAAATTTGGGTCAATCAGTTAGGTGTTAAGATATTTCACTGGAAGGGTGAGAATTTAGACCTGCGGCTGGCACCAGATGAAAGATCAAAACATCATCAAAGCCACTGTGGGCACCATTGACATCAGTACAAATTTCATGGTAATCCGTTCAATTGTACTTCATTACATATCACCCTCATGGTGCTGTTAGAGGGAAGGTCATTGAACCGAGATCAGTAGGATTCATCCTCTTGAGACCATGAATGTCTATAGAATTCCATCAACAAGGCACCAACCAACAAATCATGCATAGAGGTTTAGCTGTGCGTAAAGAAATACTGAATAACAAATAAAAAACTAAATTATTTCCTAATTCCTGTGCTAAAATCGTAATTTCTAAACAGAATTATCTGTAATACAGCGTACTTGAAATCTGTGTTTTGCTTCCTTGTGTGGTTGACGTCAGTCTTTTGGATACTTAACCCAGCCCGAGAGTCTCCCCACTACCAGGGATCTCACCTGTCTTTGGAAAGGCTGCCCGACCCTGCCAATTAAGTACTAGGATTATGTTTTTCTGAATAAACCTGTGTGATTGTCTACACAAAGGGGAGAAACCTCCCTGGCAGATCAGCGCAGTTCTTCTCTCACAGCTTACGCCCACCTCTGTGTTTCTCTCGTCTAATTCTGCAATACTGCTGCTCTGCCCCTCTTCCCCCTTTTCGACCATTTTTTTTTGCCTGTTATCTTTCTCCCCACAGAAGTGATCTTAGGTTACCTCCTCTGGGGCATACTGCACTGTGCCTATTGTTCAACTGTTTATTAAGGAAAGAGGTAGGCAGGAACGAAACTGCCACTCACAGTTGTTTTGTTATGTTACTAGTATCTCCTTGCATTTTTCTCCTGCAAAACGCAGCCTCGGGGCAAGATTTGTGAACAGATACAACCTGTGTGCCGAGCTGTGAAATATGTGAAAACATTATGCTTAAAAGCGCTTTTATTAGGAGAAGCAGATGTTTATTTATTAGTATTAAAGGAGAAATACATTGTTTGATCGAGAAAGTGTTATATCATGAATATGTTCACTGCATATTGAGATTTGCAGGTTTTTCCTCTTTCCAAGAATTAATGTGAACAATCACCATAGAAAAGATGTAAAATTATTGCTTAGGATTAAAGATAGGGAACTGATAATATCTGATACCTAACGTATGGACAGTACTGTACAACTTCATTGCCAATCCCTGGCTATATGCCTTGAATATGTTGTAGCTTCATTGTGTTCTAGTCAGCTCTTGAATTTTAATTCTGTAAGATGTTTTGGTGACTTGAAAGTACAAAAACTGCAGGCCCAAACTTTCTCTTAAAGAGTCAGTACACCAGACTTACAAAAACATATCTGCTCACTCACCCTTACTGGTGTGTGGCTATGCAGAATGCATACAGTAATGGTTTAAATTTGCTTTATCACACAATTTTGGCCACTTGTGCATAGTGGAAACAAGCTGTAAAGGTTAACCTGTTCATACATCCAGCAGACGAGGAGCAATATTAGAAATAATTTACAGTTTTATGTGCATCCATCTAATTAATGTAACTCCAATATTCACTTTCTTTATTAGCTCTGCTTTGGTCTCCACCAACTCCTGAGGGAAATATTTGGCTTCTTAGCTGCTAAATGCTTCATGACATATACTAGCTAGTTGAAAACAAGGTCTTTCCAGAGGTCAATAATGTAAATAACCCACAAACTCAACTTGAAACTGTTTACAGCTGAATAGCGGCAAGAGTAACATGTCCTTTAAAATGTGATACCCCCCCCCCACCCCCTTAACATTCATAAAATAAAACTTTTAGACTACATTCTTCTCACATGGTTCAGTGTGACTAAGCAATGCTGAGTGGCTGCTAAGAGTACCTTTCATGTTGTGTGGATTGAATAGAGGAAGAAACAGAGAAACTTGTGAAGCCATTTATGCATCAGACGTGCTGACAGTCCGGCGGCATGTTTATACTCCACAAAGTGCACTCACACACTATGCATCAGTCCAGCCGCTGTGGCCTGTCTGATGTGTCAGAAGCTCCCGGGCCTTCGTCTCCCTTCGCTCTACGCTCATTCCAGGGGAACATGTGCGCTGGAATTCTCCACCAATTAAGACAGGGATTAGCCAGGTCCGCTGTGGGAACCGACCGACTGTGGGAAAACAGAGGGTCTGTCCCTCTCTCCTTCCCTCACCAACACTCAGCCTCATTCTCACTCGCTCTTGTTCAAGCTGCCTCCCTCCCCTGTCTTTCTCACCCTTACTGTAACTCTTCCTCCTCCCTTTTCTCACCCTATATTCTGTCTTTCCTCAACATTCTCATTTTTAGACCTGTCAATTTCTCTCTTTGAAGCCTCACTTTCATAAATCCATTTTTCATTGTTTCCCCCTCTCATCTTTTTAATTATGCACACTGATCCCCTTTATTTTTTCTTCTTTTCATTCTTTTTCCTTTTCTTAGCCACCCAGAATCTCCATAGCTTTCAGTCCTAATTCTTCAAGGTTTGCTGAAGTGCACAGTTCTTGTGTGCTTCCCACTCCTGCCCCCTCCCTCCTCCCTCTTAATGCCTCTCCAGCCTTCATACTGAAAGCTTGTCTGGAGGGGAGCTGGGGACTCTTGCATGAATAGTCTAAGACTGTCAGACTGAAAGAGGGGGTCGTAAAGACAGCACATCAGAAAAGAAAAGACAGGTGTCTCAGAAAATAGACAGTTACATAAATTATTTTGGCATTTTTTAAAAACGAATTCATTAAAATTCAACCTAAAAACTATTTAACGAATCCTATCATTGGTTTGTTGTACAACCAATCTGCAGCAACCTGAAATGAACCTAATTCATATGAATATCATTGGAGAATTCAAGAAACAACAATAAATCTTGAATGAACATGAACTAAATATCCATGGGAACATCCTGGTTGAACTTCTCACTTCTCCATTGTCACCACATCTCTTTCTCATGATCTCGCAACACTTTCACCATCAAACCGGATTTCTCTCCCCACTGCCACCACATTCCTCATACTCATTGTCACCTTTCCTCCTCATTCCCACTCTCCCTCTGCTTTCCTTGCTCCCATAAATCCCTTCCCTGTGCACTCCTCCACACAAGGCTTGTCCGTTCCAATTATGGCAGGGCCGTCCAGCCCCCGGCTCACACACTCTGCACACACAGCCCGCTCTCATTAAGCCTGTATCAATTAGGCATTAACCTCCTAAAACAAAGGGCCTCTTTACGAGCGGCCCGTCGCAGGCCATGTGAGGTACTTCCTCTGCATCGCTCCACCCTGCTTCCCATCCTCAGAACGACACATTCTTCCAAAATCCTTCCCACTGTGCTGGCCACAAAACAAACCTGGTCCTAAAGCATCATCGACAAAACAGAAGAGTAGAGAAAGTGAAAGCATCAAATAGGTTTTTTTTTTGCAGCTGTGAAGTTGATTAGGTCAACAGTATATAGTATGCAGTATAATGATTTAACGTAAGTGTGAATGCAGTAGGTTCATGAGGTAGCATCTTTCCCAAATTTATCATGCAAATGCAAATATCATGCAGCATTTTCCTTACTATCTTAAATGTAAAAGGGTTGTAGATGACAAAAGGGGACAGATAAGACAGATAAGAAAAAAATAATACTTTTATTGAGATAAAAACCTGTCATGAGGGCATGAATATGAAGTCATCATGAAAATTACACAGTTGTAGTTTTGCCAGTGTAACATGATTCAAAGCTGTCTGGAAGCATTTGAGTGATTGAGGTGGAGAGTGCTGGACATGAGCTCTTTACTAGAAGCAACACTTGTACGATGCAAACAGGATGACATGGATGTGATCCTTGTGAGGTTCAAAATGAGTCAAAAGGATCCAATCCACATTTTTTAGGATAATGTAAAAGATGATGTGAACCTGAAAAGAGAAGCAACTGCAACTAAGGTACTGTGTGACTAAGGTCACTTAAAAGACATGACATAAAACATCTAGCCATCAATAAAGCAACATTATTATTTTACCTTAAAGTAACAGCTCTAAATGATTTTGCTGGTACAGCACCTTGAGTTTTATTTCAACTCTGTACTCCAAACAGCTGTTTTGCACCACATAACTTGGGTTGTCTAACACTTTGCAGCATTACATCAGAAACTTTTAATGATTCACAATTTTGGTTAAACTGGATCATATTATATGAAGAAAATCTGTTTTACTGTTTTTCCCTCATATGTACTACTGTAACAGCTAACTGTGCTAAATGCGATGCTGTTAGCTAGTTTGCTCAGTTAGCCATGCAGATAGCTGGGCAAGTGGGCAATGAAACTGGAGGACGTGAGTACGTGCAGTAGGCTTGGAAGAGAAAGAGACTGAGTGGGGACTCTGTCTACATTTTGGTTGAGAAAAGTCACTGTTGTGTCAAAAGCAACAATCTTTTAGCTGTTTCACTGACGTCAACAGATGATATCACTAAGGTGATATGGGACTGATGGTCTCAAAATGTTATGCAAAATCATAATTAAAGTTTCTTGATGCCAAATTTTTTACACCAACTGATTACAATTAAATCATTATTATTGTGTAGCAGTTGTATTATAAGAGTGGCCAGTAGCAGAACTTAGTTCACTTTACAAGAGGTGAACTTTTCCAAAATGCTCCAAGTTGGGTGAAAAAACAGGGACCAGCTGTGGTGCAGCAGACCCCAGTGCATAATGTTGCATTTTCTGTTACTTTTCTTGTTTTCTGTTTACTCAGTACACTTCGTGTTCAAGTTTGCAGAAGCTTCTGCAGGCATATCGTCTCTGTCTTTGTTGGCAGAGCAGCAAAGAACAACCTGGTTTTGATTTTCCCACAGATCTGCCGGTGAGAGGAGTGGTCCCCAGCACCCAGCGCTTTGGCACAGTGACTATGTTGGCACAGACCCAAGCTGAGCAACCCCCACCCCTTTTCCCAGGGCCCTGGGAGTGTAATACATTACTAACAAAATCCCACTTCCCATTCCTCTCAAACCTTCACACCCCTGCTCCCCTCCTCCCACGGCTGGCATGCCCCCTGAAAAGAGGATTGGGGTGACATGCGTATGACTCTTTCCATCTCCTCTACTTTTCCCATCATTCCCTGTAGTGCTTTAACTTTAACATTTTATCTTTTTCAACATAAAATGTACCGACTTTTTAACCAAATCTTTCAACTTTTAAAGCACTTTTAAATGGCATTTCAAATTTTGAAGTTATGTCACCTATGGCATTAATAAAAACTATGAAACCCAGCTACCAAGACACACTCGAAAAATATGCACCCCCTTTCAATGTTAAAGGGATTTAAAGGGAATAGATGCCTATTCACACCAACACTGAGGTTATAAATATGAACCCTCATTCTGGAAAAAGCCCGGCTTGTTTGTGCCACAGTTCTCAGCGCGGCATTGAGAGAAGGCATTCACGGGCGTGTATGTGTCTGGGTAACATGTAATGACATTATTCTCACCAGGGTGACCCCTCATTGTCACCACGCTTTCTTCTCCCGAGCTCGTGAAATTGACATAAGCTTTACAAACATTCCAGGCATTTTTTTCTCAAGGCCGGATTTCTTTGGGGGCCTTTCATAGAGAAAAGCACCAGAATGAGCAGCTCCCCCTAGTGAGTAAAAGCACACCACACTCATGCTCTCTAGTTAAAAAAAAAACAAAAAAACACCATATTCGGTTAGATTAGTTTAGATTAGTTTCTGGCAAAAACAGGATCAAATGTGTTCATTTGAATAAAACCAGTTGACAATCACTTTTTTATTTATGACTCACTAATATTTTTACTAATACTTTTAATTATATGTTTTCATTTTCAGATTAGAAACTGTAAAGTGTTTAATTATGTTGGGATATTTGCCTTGGGTTCAGATTTTGTGGGCAGTTTTCTTAATGGAGTGATGAATTAGCACTTTGGGAACGCCCCACCTTCTGTATCCCATGCAGTCTGCACAGATGTGAGATCTCCTCTTTGTACCTGCGGGTAGTGGTAAAACTACATGTAACACTCTTCTAAAAGTCAATGTTTAGCACATGAAGTAACTGCCTGACCTGCCCAGGTGGTTGTCAATGTACTCCTGCAACTCGGACACCTGCGCCTCTGCAACGGTTGCCCTTGTGATGAGGAGGGCACGCTCCTTCTCAAAGCCAACCTGTTTGAAGAGAGGAAATCTTCAGGTCACCTTCATCACAGAAAATTGTTGATTTCTTCTCACAAAAGTCTTAAGTGAGGTCATAAAAAGATTTGTTTGTGTGGGGCTGTAACGTAAATGTGAAGGCGTCAGAGAGTTTTTGTTTACCAATGTAGAGTCTGTCATCTCCCTCAGCTGTTTCCTTATGTCGGACCAAGATTCCTCGCATATCTGCTCCAGGTTCCCCGGCCTGTTAAAGTTACATATTTCATAATTTTTTACAACACAATCCACAGCTGCCAACATTTGTCATTTGGTAAAATGTAAACATGACACTTACTCCTGACGGCTTGAATTTTCAGCAGGCATTCTGAGGGTAATCACCTGGAAAGGAAAAGGACCAAAGGAATGGTCTTGAATTGTCAAACATAAACAACAAGCAACAATATTTTGCTCCATAAAAATGAAAGACATTTCTGTTCTGCTTATTTTACAAGTTGGTTTCACTTAATTCAATTTTTACAACTTCCTTGAGCTTCCTAGAGTTACTAATTTACAGAGGATTTACAAAGTATTTCCCAAAAAGTCAAACAATATCTTTAAAAGCATCTAAAATAAACATGAATCACTCAGCTCCACTAGGCTACATGGCAAATGACCAGTTAAGGCTGAATAGCAACAAATCTCACATCCGTCAGTGCTGCTACATGATCTGCAGCAATAAAGCTTTTTGGTGCCGCAGGACACAAGCTTTGAAGTCATTATTCCAGTTCTCCGTTCACAAACAAACACTGTTTGGCTTTATAAGGGAAGTACGGACACAAAGAAAGAACCCCAACAGACCAAATACAAGCATTCAGCAGACAAAACAAAAGCAGATCAATCCACCTCAAAAACAGCCATCCCTCTTTGGCGCTACCTGCTCCCGGGCCACCTGCAGCTGACCTTCCAGCCTCGCCTTGTCCAGACGAAGGTGCTGGAGCTCCTTCTCAGTTTCATCTTTGAGCTCAGTGGGCTCCAGGCTGAAGTGAGCTTCTGGGTGTCCGGGGTCAAGACCAAGTTCTGGTTTAGCCAAGATCTGCTCCCTTTGAACCCTAAAGATCGCAATGCATCAGTGCCCAGTTACTCATTATGGATTAATTCCAGCACTTCACCCCCTCGAGATTTATCAAACAAAACCAGTGATTTTTTAAAAAAAATTGCACTCCTAACCTTTGAACACAGCACCCAAATCAGTTAAATTAATATGTTCCATTAATACAACTGCACTGCTTACAAGCATTTCATTTTGTAGGTATGATATGTGCAGCACAGTGGTGAGTTCCATGTATATGTACCTCAGATTTTTTTTTTTTTTGCCTTCTCCTTTGAAAATACCAAAGCAGTTCACCTCTTTAGGCAGAATGTCTCAAATTACATCATCGTAAATAATGGGTTTATGTTAAGGAACCTTGAAAAAATGTTGGGAACCACTGGCAAGTTACAGCATTTTGTTTCAGCATTTTAAGGAGTAGGTATTTATATTAAAAAATGGGACATAAAAAGGCAAATATCTGTGTCTAAATTCACAGTGAAGCACACAGGAAGTCTGACCTGTATGCAATAAGCAGCGCGTGATGGGTCTTTGTGATCTTCTGAAGTCTCTTCTTATAAGAGCGAGCAGCAGAGGCGAGCTGTTCCTCCCTTGCCCTGTAGGATGAGCGGACATCCTGGAGCATTTTGTCCACAAATTCCCTCATCTTGGGCACCTCTGCAGGGCTTTTACCTTCTCCAAGACCGTCAATGTACTCCTACATTAAAGTCATGCAGATGGATGTTTTAGCCAGGGGGTGGATGTGTTTGAGATCACCCTTCCTGACTTTATAGACATGTTTGTGAGAGAGCTGCAACTCACAGCTAAATCCTGTAGGTAGCACACAAGCCTTGTGCGGTATTCCTCATTCAGCCTTTTGACTTGAAGTTGCAGCTTTGAGTTCTCTTCTTCTACCTCCTTCACTTGGCTCTGAGAGCACATTAGGGCCTTGGGTAAAATGAAATAATTGTCTTGAATTTGAACACATTCCCACAAATTTGGACTTTGTATGCTGCTACTAAAAATAATTTCAACATTGACTTAAAGGTTGCAAAACAATGATGGTAGCTAAAATGATTTTAGAAATATTTAGTAAATCAGTATTTTGTTCTTCATGCTCACCGCACTCTGCTCAGACAGTTCCTGCTGGCCATTTCGGATCACTCTCTTGTCCTCCTGGTGCTCTTTCCCCATTGCCACCCTGGTGACCAAACACAGGCCCAACCATATGACCAAAATCCACAGACTGCCACTGAGCCACATCACAAGGGCAAGCAAAAAGACCACATCACACACACAGCAAATAAAGCCACAGCTTAGAAGAAGAATCAAAAGCAGGGACTGCAGAGCAGATGCCTATGGGAAGCTGGGACATACATCCTGAGATGGCTTTGTTTGTTTGATGACTGGAAATGGAAAGATAATCATGTTTCATCTTAATTTAGCCTGCACACGAGTAAATGACAAACATCCACTGGCCCTCACACTTTCTCCTCCAGTTTTCTCTGCTGCTCCTCGTAGCTGTTCTTCATTTTCTCCAGCATGTCTTTGATTTCATCTTGGTTTCCAAGTAGCTATGAGAGAGAAGATGAAAGAGTGTGCAAAGGAGGGAGGCAGTTAGTGAAACTGTAAATATGTATTTTTCTGATGGCCATAGAATCATGTTTTGTTCATAAATACTTACCGTTTTTTCCATAGTTTTTTGCTCTTTATTCAAAGCTGCCAAATCCTCAACCTGTTAATATAGAGATGATGCAACTTTGGTTATACATTTGAAATAAATATAACATTATGCTGTTTCAAATAGAATATTTATATATGTTTTAATTTTTCAACATGGGGAGAGGAACATTTTCAGCTTATAAAGACGCAAAAACATTTTTCTTTTGGATAGCTGTGAAACTAAAATGATCTGAGAGGTTTCAAGCATGCAAGATGTTACATTTTGGTGTAGACAATCCTTTTAAAGCTATTACAACACCTACAGAAATTGACCATTAATAAGTGAGTGGAGGAACTAAACTCAGGCACTGAAAGTCACTTGGTCCCATCATGTCTGCATTTCCTCTGCATCGCAGTGTCTCACCTTGACTCTGTTGTGAGACATGCGGCTGATCAAGGCCCGCACCCTGTCCAGCTCGCCATGCAGGTCCTGTGTGGTTGTCTTCACACTCTGCTGCTGCTCCTCCAGCTGCCTACGGAGGGCGTCCTGGGCCTGGGCCAGCGCCATGAGCTCGGCACTCAGCTCTTCACTCTGTGCCAGCTCTTTGTCATGGGCCTCAGCCAGAGCTAGGTAGTTCTTCTTCAGGGTGGCGTACTCCTCTGTCAGGTCTTGGCCGCTCTTCTCTCCCACTTTCAGACGAGCCTCAGCTGACTGGAGCTCCCTGAATAGCTTGTCACGCTCCATCTCCAGCTCTGTTATTACACCGTCTTGGTTCAGTATCTAACAATGGGAAAGAAGGTTAATTATTGATAACCTATAAAAAACTATTAACTATTGGTCAGATTAAGAGAGATACAATAAATGTTAAGTGTTGTTGGTAGCTGTTATTAATCTTTTGTGATTTATAATTTTTATTTATAATCAACACTTTATCACTTCAAGAAAATCCTCGCCTTGTTTTTCAGCTCAAAGGTCTCTTCTTCAAAGTGCTCTCTCATCTTATTCATTTGAATCTTCTCCTCCACAAGTTCCTTAGAGATCTGAAGGTTGAGAAAGGGAAAATTAATACCTGTGGTTCTGTGCTAGACTGAAACAATAGATTTATTATATATGTTTAACAGAGCTCAGGAGCACCACCTTCAGTTTTTCCTCTTCACTCTGTACCAGCCTGCAGGACAGATCTGTACTGGAGCCGGCCAGGTGGCCCAGTCTGCTCTCCAGGTAGCCCACTTTGGTGGAAAGCCGTTCATTTCTGTCACGCAGCTGCAGCTACAGTGAGTTGAAGAGGAAAACTCTTTACAGCAGCACATGATCCATTTAAATCATCTCAAATGTTGCTTTTGTTGTATGTGTCAGGAACAATCTTTCAAATCACCCCCGACTTTGTAGCCCAACATCACAACAATATTTACATCATTTACATTTACCTAGTTCTCTCAGATTTGCTCATATTCAGAAGTGAAAAGCCATGGGGATATGAAAACAAGTATCTTTTACTTACATTTTCTTCTGTTAGAGCTTTAAGTTTCTCCTGAAGCTCATTCAAAGGTATCTGGTGGTTTTGTGTATCCATCTTTGTTCACTGTCGACAGGATGGTTGAATTAACACACTCACTGCATCCACCAACATTACGTTACCATGGCTCCACAACACAAAACACCTGGTGTGGTGTTTCTGTGTCTGTGACTTTGATTTCCATCCACGGATCCATGCGAGAGCCACATTGCTTTTAACAGGCGCCGATGAGAAATGTCATTGACAGCAGCGCCATCTTGTGATTACAGTTGGGATAACTGCCGTGCCTTGATGACCTAAAGTCAAAGCTATGCAGGTCTGTGTAGTCTAATTACCATGTGTTCATGAAGACTAACAGTAATATAAAACCTCTCAGGCCATAAAGTGTAACTTTAAAAATGTTTTATTATGTGAACTATACATTGTATAGGAATATTAGACTGTAATGTAAAACGTTCATTCACAATATCATGTGCTAAGTAGAAATTGACTAGAGTTATCAAAAATAGCTGCAAAACGTTTTACACAGATAAGACCTTTGACACTGAGAGGACACTTGCAATAAACACGTGAACAGAATATAAAAATACATTGTAAACCACATAATTAGATGTGAGGATAAATCAATGATGGACAACAAACTTAAATAGAAAATTGAGCTCAAAGGCAATTTATGTATTTATCAATCTGTACCCCTCTGCACAGTAAAGTAGTTGTAAAATTCATCACGGACTGAAAGTGGAATAAAGCTTCATTAAACATTATTTACTCTCTTTTGCAGATCCTACAGGTGGAAGATAACTTCCGTTCAACATTTAGGTGATTTAGTAAAATTAAGTAGATTAAGTGTTTTAAATTGTAAAATGTGTTAATCTTCGTAAACATGACCATTGACAAACTGAAGTCAAAGTCTGTTCTACTGTGGATTCCTTCTTGTCAAATACATAATTTTTGAGGTAGGAAACATCCTCTCAGGTCATCTGTCTTATGAACGAGGACGATTTTAAATAACCTCATGTGGTCTTAGTGTAGCTTTCCGTCCTTCCATCTCTTCTGTCTTCGTTCCACAGTGGTCATCCACTGTGTGATAATCAAGTGCCTTATATTACAACCGTCTACTGTGCTCACTTAACCAGTGTGAGTTCTGTTGGTAACTTCTACACATTTCATATTGCTGTTTTGCACGGAAGCAACAGCACAGTCATTTCCGGTCTGAGAAAGTACAGACTCTTTGCATATTCATGTGCCTGAAAAAGCAGACTCTTCATACACATGAATAGAGAATCCAAACATATGAAAATATATTATATTGTTTGACAAAATACAAATCAGTGAGACTTATTTAAGATATATTTAAGTCCTCTTCCACTTCATCCTCCTCCTTTATGCTCTGCCTGCGGTCACCACGGTCCAGGGGTACACCCATCTCTTTTTGCAGGGCATCTAGGCTGGTCTGGCTAACATAGTACCGAATGTTCTGAGATGGCAAAAGCTTCTGGAGCTCCTCCAACTTACGGTAGGCCTGGAGAGGACAGATGCATAGGACTAATAGATATTTGTCCAAGGACATTTTAGATTTTAGAACCTTATATTTGCAGACACCATTTCCAGTTAAGATGTTTTATTTTAGTGTCCTTTCACATACTAACAAGGCTCTAAATATGTTAATTACCACTTGGAAGTTGCCTTGCTGACAGTGGTGCTCCACCAGAAAGCCAAATGCATCTCCAATTCTGACAGCAGGGTCTAGCTCTGGCTCCTCCAGCAAGGCCTCACATAACTGCACCGCCTCACCAGCATCCTCTGCATACAACCTGCACATCAAAGACCAAAAAAGCCCTCAGATTAAGATCACAGCCAGATCATAACAAAATGATCATAACAAGAAGCACAAGTTATATTCTTACCTCCGTGCATGGACAAACTTCTTGATTAGAGTGATTTTATGTTGCAGGTCTGCAAGTCTTGCTTCCTGTTTTCCAGTTGAAGAGTCCTTTGCTTTTGAGACGCACTTAAAGGCCTCAGTCAAAGCATCGAGAGCCTTTTCATAGTTCTGGTAATCGTCAATCTCCACCTTAACATCATTAACAAGAGGAAACTTTGTTTGCAGACTATTTCAACGAAATATCTATGCCCCCAAAATGTTCAAAATTGTCTTTCACAAAATCATTCTCTATTGAAGTTGCAGCTATGAGAAATTACACCTGAAGTAGAATGTCTATGTTAAAACCTTTTACCTTTGTGAGGAACCATTTCTCCTACAGAACGTCTTGTGATTGTAGAACACTGCCCTTAATTCAACAGACATCTTCCAATATACTTACTGTCAATTCATAACCACATAAGTACCAATAATAAACGTGAAACAGACTGACACTGCATATGTAATATTGCTCTACCTGAGCACAGGCTTCATAGAAGCCAGCAAGCAGGTCCGGTGCCCTGCCTTTGGTGTAGAAACCAATGATTGTCTTCAGGATTTCTGGGTTTTTTCGCCAGTCCAGAGACTGGAGGTAGTTGGCAGCCATGATGAAGAGCTCCTTCTGACGGGAAACATTGGCAAAGAACACTATTTTCTCTGTGTCGCCAGACTTCAGGAGTGCCCTCATGGCCTGTTTGATGAAAGATATATGAAATTATTTGTAGGGTTTAAGTGTCATGCATGACATCAGGCTGACAGACAACACAGGAAATGATCTCAGATACCTACAAGATGTCCTAAACTTGCAGATAATCCACACTGTGTATAATACACACAACAGTATTACCTTCAGCTTGTTGCCTGCCTGTGTGTATTTCTTAGTGGCAAGGTGATAATTTCCCTGGCGCATGCAGCAGTCAGCTATCCTCTCCAGCAGCTCCTTTCTGGCATCTTCAGACAAGTCTTTTGAATCAGTCACAGTCATTCTCTCTGCAAGCTCTTCTGTGATGGTCAGGTTCTGGGTCAGGCACAACTCCAGGGCTTGATGGTACTTTGTTCATGAATACATACAAATGAAAAGATATATTGGTACACACATTTGAATTGATACTTTCATGTATGGGTGAACATGTGTCAAAAACAGGTACCTTCTTTGCAGCTACAAGTAACTCCACAGCTTTATCGTACTGGGAATGTGTGATGAAGAAGTCAGAGCAGCGTGCCAGGAGGGCTGGGTCGGAGTTCTCATTAAGATCCTCAGCAATCAGTTGAAGTGCAGAGAACTGCTGGGTGGAAAATGCCAACTCCAGAGCTTTGGATACATAACCAGCCTACAGTGGAGAAATAGATTCAGTTTGAATATCTGGTACAGTACTGCCCCCCTGTGGAAAGATTTACACTGCACTAATCTAAACGTGATCTCCGTCATTCAGAAAAAAACTGCGTGAGGGACCTTGTGGTAGAGTGCGACAGCTCGGTCCATGTGGGTGCCCTTCTCCTCATAGTAACATGCGGCTTCCATCATGTCCTCTGGGTTACTGAGCAGAGCCAAGTTCATGAGCTGGTCATCTAAACCATTCTCCTGTTTAGACACAATACACACATTAAAAACGTAACAAGAGAGACAAAAGCACACTGTCAAGGCAACACTCATCTTTTGGGTTTTACCAGAGTTTCCAACTAAGACTTTGGTTTTACTGAACTTTAGTAAAGATCAGAGTGGAGTTCTTTACCTTACAAAGACGTATAGCATTGTTGTAGGCCTGGGCCCGAGTGTAGAAGTGGACAGCCTGCTTGATATCATCATGGCCCTCGTAGTGCCTGGCCAGGTGGTATGATGCTGCCCTGTCACCTGTGTCATTGGCTATCTCAGATGCCTGGTGTGAAAAATAAGCACATTATAACTGTCATCAACATTTTTACTGTATGTTTATTATTGCAATACATGCCTGCGGGTCAAGGAGCCAATAGGAAGGTTGTTGTTTTTAAGCTATTTAAATCTATATTTAAAATAAGGACATTTTTTTCATTTGCAGCACCCAAAGTAAGGAGGATAGGATCAAAATTGGTTACATGACACTCATAATATTGAGTCACCTTTTGAATGTTGCCCATGTAGCAGTGGACTCGGACCAGGGAGAGGTAATCCTGGGCACACTGATAGAAACGCAGCGCTGAATCCATGTCTGACTGGCTCTCCAGGTACTGAGCCCACCACTTATAGATGTTCCTGGATGAATAAGATGATAGGATTGATATTTAAATGTAAGTTAATGTGTAAATATAGATTGAGAAACGTGACATCCTGTTCAGATGAGGATGTTTTTACCGTCCGATTAACTCACTTGTCCTTCATTTTGTTCACGTAGATCTCTAGAGATGCTGTGTCATCCTGAAGCATTCTGGGCACTTCAACTCTGTGTGTGTCTGAATTCTCATAACTGAAACAAAAAAGCAGACTTTCAGGTTTTGTTTCCAAGGTAATTTTGCCTAGCCACATTTGATATACAGCACTGACACAAAGCCACAACAAATTCCATCTTACTATGCAAGGGCACGGGTCTTGTCGCCCATGGACTCCAGGTATTTGGCATAATTGTAGTACGTGGTACGCAGATGGATGCGGTCGCGGTTCTCTGCTGTTTCCAAGGCTTGCTTCCACTGGCCAGAAGCCTGGTAGAAACTGTTCAGCAGGTCATAGCGCTGACAGCTCTTGTACAGCTTTTCTGCATCTTCCTATTGGAAGACAGGAAAAGATGATGGAAGGATAAATGCTTTTGGTCTGGAAAGTCCCATGGTCTTTGTGTGGTGCATTGCTTGGACCCAAAAAAGCCAAAGAACGTGGCATCATGCTGAACTACACTTTTATGGGTATTCATTAAGAACAGAAAAAATATCCTCTCTATGGATTTTATGATCTGGAGTAAGGGGATGGCCTTTCTGGCTTTATTATCTTACAGTTCCTCTAATTGTCTCTCCCTCTCTACCATGTCTGCTTTGCCTAAGAAAGAATAAAAGAAACAAAAATAAGCCACTAAATTGATGCCATATCTTTATTTGTAATATTTTCATTTTTAAAAGCTGTCATATTAAATTAACGATTAGGGAATAACCTTTTCCACACTGCCTGTAACATACTCCTTAAATAGGACAGACAAAGCTGGGCACAAGCCACTGTATTAGCCTGATTGTGAGTTACTCACACTTTAATTCTTGAATTTCTTACCAGCATGCCGAGCTGAATGGCCAACATGGCCACTTGGGCTTCTGGCTCGGGCTCAGCCTCCGCCTCCTTCAACGCTTTTGCTGCCCTGGCATTCCCCATATTCCCAAGGCACACACGTGCCACATCCAGCCGGCGGGTTTTCACACACATCCGTGCCATGTTTTCCCATACCGCTTTACTACGGAGACAAGAGAAATGGCCTGTTCGCATCAGGTAATGTGTCGCTCACTGCACTGGTATTTTAGTCATTTAACAGTGAAAACAGTCACACATATATTATTATTTATATGTTAAGTTTATAGTTTTGGCGTGCATGTGAAAATTATGACAAACCTAACCCAAATCTTAAATTACCCTCAGGTATTTAATACTGTAGTATTAGTTATTACTATTTATTATGATTACATTATCATCACAAAAATGCAGACAAACTAAAAACTAAACTAAGTATAACCTTGCAAGAATATGTGCAGGAGAACTTAAACCAAGAGGCGTGCTTTTCTATTGCTCTCTCTCCTTTTTTTCCTTTTGTCTTGCTGACGTAAATCAGTCCCTCTACCCCCTTTTCTCTTTGCTTCAGTTCCAAATTTAAGATTCCACAGCCATCTGGTCTCTATTTGCGTACCCAGCCTCCTCCTTGCTTTAGCTGATACAGATGTGGGCTGTTTATTAAAGTTAGGCAACAGGAAATACTCCAAATCTTTGGGGGCCCTGCTATAAGAGGGGGAAATGGAGGCCAAATGAAGAGAAAGAAAGCAAGTGGAGCCAAAATCTTGCTCTATATGGTCACAGAAAACAAACCCTGAAAACGATGAGAGATACTTTAAAATACTGGGGAAAATAGAGCTTGCTGCACACAGAGCGGCAAGATCTAGAGAGCCAGAAAAGGAAAGACGAGAAGGAACAGGTCTACATTTGGCCCCTCTTCCCATCCTCTTTTCCTCACAGGAAACACATCCTGTTTCTGGCTGACTGTGGCAAACTTTAGCGAACGCCCCCTGGGCTCCAGACAAAAGAATACACAACAGTGACGTCTAAGAGGGGGTCTTTTGGACATTCTCTCACACAAAAAACACTCTCTCACACACACACACACACACACACACACACACACACACACATGCACACCCACATGCACACTTAAAGAGATCATGAAGGAGGGAGCTGCCTGTTTAAAGCTTGCAACAGTTGCGATCTGATGTCTCGGACTATGACGAAGAGCAACTCCCCCATGTTTCAACTCTGACCTCAAGGATTTACAGAGGAACAGTGAACGAGAGACAGGGAAAGACAGAGAGGCAAAAGGAGGTGGGTTAAGGACTTCTTGTTCCAGTCCGGCAACTCCTCTAGTTAAGAGACAGTCTTGGTAAGCCTCAGCAAAGCTGCTGGTGAGTCAGCTCAGAGAAACATTGTCCTGTGAATCCCTGCTTATTTGCATCTGTATTTGTCTGAAGGACATGTGAAGTGGCTGAATGGAAAAGACTGCTAAAAAGAAAGAAAACAATCTACTGTTTGCACATTCAAGCCAGATGCACACACAGAAGTCAGATCGGTGCAAAAGGGACAGCATTGAAGAAGGGAAACGGATAACGTTAAAAAAATAGGGATCAATAAGTGCAAGGAGCGAGTTTCAAGAGTCAAGCTGCAGCCAGCCAGAGCCAGTGGAATGGACCTAGGTGCCAGTTGGATTAATCCCCGCATACCCGCAGTGCTGTCCGAGGAGGAGGGCTGAGGATCTGTTGCAACGACAACCAACTCCTGAATGAGGATGAATGGCGATGTTCTTTAGCTGAGCCTCAAGACAACACTCTTGCCAATTCCACCTCTGTGTGACCTGGGACAACACTCGCTAACAGCTGGAGGTGGAGGTGGTGGTGGTTGAGGAGGAGGTGGAGAGGGGCCAGGGGCCCCAGAGCACTGCTAGTGCTACTGCCCCAGAAGGGAGGCAAGGGAGCGGGCAGGACATTGAGGAGGAACAGGGGTCGGAGGAGGGGCACGAGGGAGGAGGAGAGGTGGCGGGCAGCAGGCATCGCATGGCCGTGCAGAGGCTAGTTGCGGCGGCGGTGGCAGTAGCCCTGCTGTCCCTGGTCCTAAACAATGTTGCAGCCTTCACCCCCAGCTGGGTCCTCCAAGCCCTCGAGGATGGACGCAAGCGGAGTGTGGGACTATGGAGGATGTGCCCCACTGGAGAAAGGGATAGTAAAGGGGATCAGGGGACACAGAGGCAGTGTGAAAACCTGGGATGGGGGTCAGAGTATGCAGGCTACCAAGAATCCCGCAGCACTGTCAGATGTAAGTTTTTATACCTACTTTAGATTTTTTCTTAGCAAAATATATTTATATCTGATTAGCAAAATTTTGAAATGTCTAATACGTTTCTCATACGATTGGTTGACTGACTGTATGTTTAAGATTTAACAGTTGCAAAATCTTTACCTTATGAACGATGAAGACTTTCAGTAAGGAAACAAATTCTATTTTCAGGGGCCTCTGGCTAGGGGCCAGAGATTAACTATATGCCTAAACTTGAAACAAAAACATTCAAGTCAGTGGATTAACAATTGATTTGTTGTACACTCATAAATTAGATGTAAGTGCTCTACTTTATGTCAGTGGCAGTCTGATGTATTAGTGTAAACAGTCACACATGGCAGCCAGCCAATAGTCTATTGTATGTAATTCATTTTACAACTAAATCTATGCCTTTGGTGGCCTATCTTGTTGCCAAGCATAAACATTGTCTGGGTGAGTTTTCAGGCAGAGTGGGTGTAGTGGTGAATCTACATGCTCTACTAAGTTCCATTGAGAAATTTTCATTTTTCATTCAAGAACAAGTGTGGGAAATGTTGACAGTCTGTTGGCCAGCTCTACTGGGCACAGTAGGCAGCACTGCCTACCAGTGTTTTGTGTTGCACTACAACATTCAGACCCATCGTAAGATTACCTTTTGAAGACAAAGACTCTGAATTAGACTTAACTTAACTTGTTATGCACATCCAATAATGCATTTAGAACACAGTGCAGGAAAATAACACAGCTATTCTTCTGGTCCCCCAAGTGCAGTTTGACATGATGCGGGCATGTAACCTGATGGCGACAGTGGCCCTGACTGCTGGCCAGCTGATCTTCCTTCTAGGCCTGATGGAGCTGCCCTTCATCACACAGGAGTCCCAGTGGTGGGAGGAGGCCATTGCTGCACTCTTCCAGCTTGCCAGTGAGTATGAGCACTTCTACAACTTGTTTGTTTGCATCAGCAGGAAGAGAAAGCCCCCTTTTGATGAAAATGTTTAAGTATCCTTCTATCCAATTAACTGTGAACATGAGACAAAAGGAAAAACATCCATTTCACATACTTTCTGGTCAAGTGCCAAAGACGGGTTTAAATCCCAGGGGGAGCTAGACTGGCTGACTCTTCAATAATGAAGATCAGGATCTGAGGGCAAAACTGGAGGACGACAATGAAAACTTTCAGATATGCACAAAAGGCACTCCTAATGCTCAGAGTCTAAATATTTTTACTACTACTACTATATAAGTCTACATCCATGGTAAATGTAGATAATGTAAGTGAAATGTGACAGTAGTATTAGCTGTGTTTCATGATTATATTTTGACTTTTTTTTTTCATTTAAACGTAGTTGCTAAAACCACAGTACTTCTGATTTTAATGTAGAGAGAAAAAGTAAGTATGAATACACTAAAACAAAACAATAGACCAGCCAGAGTAAGAGAGAAGAAGGAAAAACTAGAAAACCAGAAAACAGAGGGAGGGCTAGCCGCAGGATTCATTAGCACAAGACATAACTTAGGGCAGCCATGGTAACAAAAGCCGTCCCCCACAACCACCACCACCATCCATCCATCCCACCGTGCCACATTATGAGTTGGCTGGCATGGCCTGTCCCAGTGCCCCTGCTGAGGAAGTGTGTTGTGTTGTGTGCACAGTCCCTCAGCCCGCTGGTATCATTGGCAGAGCGGCATGAAGGGGGTCTGCTCTGGGTCTAAATTTAGTCCTAGTCCAGAATTCATGGGCCAGAGCTGCAGTGAGCGAGGGAGCGACTGCCGGGCGCCAGGATATCCCTGCTCAGGACGAGGAAATGTCTGTGACTACCTGTTATGCAAACCCCCGAGCTGAAGAAGGAAAAAGAGGGGAGGGGGTATGGACGGGAAAGACAGTTTCGACAGGGACTGCATGTTTGTGTGTGCACTGGCAGGAGGGATTATGTGCATGCAGGTTTGTGTATGTCAGTGTGTGTGTGTGTTGTGATTGTGTGTTTATCGTGTGTTTTGATCCAGAACTGTCCTGTGGCACATACAACAGCAGGGTGGGAATCGCCTCTGTCTAGATAAGCTGCCTTAGCTTTTATGTCTGTGTTTACAAAATGTCCAGGAGCAACAGCAAATAAAGAATCTCCTCTTTATCGTTTGCATCTCTGGCACACATTGCGACAGGGATGAAGGCCTTTATCTAAAGGCTGTGGAGGGAGGATTGAGACCCACCCAAAATTACAATATTTTCCAATATCAGACAACACCACCAGCCAAACCTTAGCTACCAGGAACTCATCTCAAGGTTATTATTAATAAATATCCAATAAATCATTATCACCTACACAGATATTTACAGCTGTTTTGATAATGTGGCCAATGATGTTTTAAAAGATGACCTGAAGACATTAGGAACAAGTGACAAAGTCTGAAGTCTGAACAGCACACACCTTTTCCCGTAATATATAAAAATAGTAATGCTTTCCTCTACTGCCTTACCATATATGGTTAACAAAGCTGCTGAGTAATGAGATGACATATCTTGGTAAACAGGATGTTACAAACTAAAAATACTTGGGAGAATATTATTCAGAGTAGTTCAACAGATAGAATTTAAATTAGACAATAAGTACGCAAATCGAGTTGAATGATGGACTCTTCTTTAAGTAGCTGTCATCTTCAATATGGTGTCTGTATTTATTTAACTTTCATATCATTTGGGAATTATAGTTAAATAGAAACCAAAGTAAATATCATTTTCAAAACAATCCCAACTCAAGGTCCATTTACCAGCTCCTTCCAGGGCTTTCAAACATATTAGATATAATATTTTATATCTGTCTTCATCAGCATTTTGTAGAAAGTTTGTTTTTTTAGTAGTACACACTACTGCATTTAGTAGTTAATGTTTTTCTGCTAAGGTCAAGACTGACCATCTAAGATAAAAAAACGTACATAGAATCAGAAACTGAAATGACTTATTGATTAACTCACCAATATTGGCAACTATTTTGATCTTTTGAAATGTTTTCAAGCAACAAGAAAGTAAACCAAAGCACTGGACATATTATGATTTTTGTCCTAATGACTGTGCTGGAAGACGTTAATAAAAAGCTCTGAAGGGGGCACAGGAGTCTCTGTCGAATTACACAGCAATCAATAAAAATGGTGAGACATTTTACATCAAACAGGTTAACTTTAGTGGCACTACAGTAAGATTTTGGAGACAAGTCTTTAGAATATATTGTCTGGGTGCCATAAACTTCTGGATGTATCAATCCATCTAGTAGACCTTGAGATATTACAGTCAATAGGTAGGATTTATTCTCTGGGCACCAGATATACACTAAAGTTAGTTAGTTGTCTTTAATGAGAAAAGACAATCTGAAAACATCTAAAAATAAATTCTGAAAAAAAAAACCCTGTGAAAAACTTTCCTCGCCTTATCAAATTTCTATTCAAATAAAAGGGCCTTGTTTTCAGACAGTTGTGAAAGCTTTTACCATTCAGTAATCAACTCCTCATTCCTACTTTAGACCCCCGCCACTGAGTGAATGGACTTCTACTATGAATGGAGATATTTTTACCCTTCACCCTCTTTCTCAGGAATGTTTTCATTTTCAGACGTGCCAAAATATTCAGTTATTGCAAGCAGACTGTGGAATAACAATATCCAGTTCCATTCAGTGATATCTCAGTAGTTTTGGCAGGTCCAGGCTGAAAACACAATATTGGTTGTTTCAGACCTGGAGGCAACTCTGGAATGTGTTTTCTGAATGGATGCAGCTCCAACATGACGGCAATTCTGGACTAGGACTAACATTTTAGTCTTTTCTTTTGATTGTGAGGAGTTGAATCTGTGGCACTCAATTCAGATCTGTTAAAGCTCATGAAGGAGTCAATGGTTTCCAAAAAGTGTGTGGCCAAAGAGATTTCTAGTAATAAGGGAGTGATTCCGCAAGTCACTCTAATTAATGATATGCCCTTTAAGAATAAACCAAGACATTACCAACTGGAAGGAAAACAAATCAGCTAAACGAATTTCCAAGATCTGACCATAGGTTAAAGACTTGTTTAGATTTTCCCTGTGACAGATCATGTCAAATTTTCAGCAAATATATTAACCTCGAAGCTTAGGGTGTGGAGGGAAGGAAGGAAGGATGGAAAGAGGAAGAAGGGGAAGGAAGTTTGATTGATAAGTCTGTGCCAAAAAAGAGGTTCACACAGCCCACCCTGGCTGGAACCTGGACAGGAGATTATTCATTTTCTTGGATAAGGAGCCAGACAGGTTAAACATGAGCAGATTGAGCAAACAGTTGCATTCTTAAGCGTACACACAGCGGTAGACACGCAATGATACACAGACACAATTAACCACATCCTCACTTAAAACAATGACAGACGTATTACTGTAGAGTTCGACAAAGAAATATAAATGAACTCTCTGACTGGCTCAGGAAACTGACTGATTCATATCCTAAAACACCAACATCCATATTTCCAGTGATTATTTTTGGTCTCTGTATTTATACCACTTGCGGATGGGGTGAGTTTTATACACTTACAATATTGTTGAACTGTTGGATGGCCCCAGACCACACTTGAATGTGTTAAACGATGGCTCGACTGGGTAAATCTTGAACAGCATTGATCGAAAGGGGGCTTTTTCACACAACTCCAGTGATGAAGAATGGGGGAACCGTGGTATCGAGACAATGAATAAGTTGCCACTGCAGGTAATGTCAATAAAACAAAGCAAAGATCAAAGACACAGCATCAAATTGAAGGCTGTGGCTTTCTACCTTCGCATGCAAACAGGAGTTCCTCATTGTGTGACTCAAACTACTGTGAATCAAAGAAGTCAGGAGATAAAACATCTCAAAGGCTTTTCCGAGCGTATAGTCATGCTCTGATATTTTTACTCTATTAAGAACTTTGATCTCGAGATCTCAGAAGTTCTTCCTAAGAGGAAACAGATTTTCTAATTCAAAGGCCCCGCACTGACCTCCCGCTGCACTGAGAAATACAAGGCTACAGGGATGTTTAAATGTGAGCATGTAAAATTTCAAAAAGCCACTCAGATATTTGATATTACTCTACCCTCAAACTGTGGCTTTCTGAATATTTCAGAAACTTTAACTAGAAATGGTGTATAAATGAATAGTAATATAGACATGGTACTAGAAAACAAAACATTCTTCTGAAAGGTTTTCTTCTGGCTCTGCATGAAGAATATCTTTTTTTCTGTGACAAGGTGTTGGCGATGTTAGCGGCAATGTCAGTCTGTCAGTCATCCAATTGGTCCAGGCAGAAATATCTCTAATAACTAATTAAATAACTATGAAATGGATTGCTGTGAAATTTGCACAAACATTCATAATCTCAGGAGAATGAATCCTCACGATTTTGAGAACCTCAGGCATGAGGTTAACGTTTTTTATTTTATTATTTTTAAAGAAAATTCTACATAAATATTGGGTGAATTTCCCAATTAGACACACACAGTCATGTCACCCCTTAGAATGAATTGCTATAACTTTGATCCTTTTCGTCAAGGCATTGATAAAATATTGCTTGGTTTACAACCAAATATCAAAATATTAATTACACAGACTTTATGTTTAATGGTAATTTTTAAATGTTAGCATCCTAGAGGGTGACATGGTAAAGTAGCCAGTGAATTCTGTATAATCAGGTGGAACCTGGTTGCATTTCCACTGACTGAAACCTTTCCTTTCTGTGTGCCTGTGCAGGTTTTGTGCTGGTGATTGGACTTGTGACGTTCTACAGGATCGGGCCCTACACACACCTGTCCTACTCCTGCTACTTGGATATAGCGGCTTGCCTGCTGGCCACGCTGGCTGCAGCCATGCTCATCTGGAACATTTTACATCGCCGTGATGACTGCCTTGCACCTCGAGTTATAATCATCAGTCGCTCACTGGCATCACCTTTTCACCCACGCCTAGATAATGACTATGTGGAGTCACCATGTTGAGCTATGTGGCTTCACAAGCCTGGGACTGTCAACTATCCATTTTTTATTCCAGTAAGGAACCTTCAGTGTGACTCTCAAGTGAAGAGGACATTTGTGTGGCTCATCAGGTGCTGGACATAAAAGGCTATATTTAACAACTTCTCCATCCATTAACAAAGACATCAAAATTATTTTGTGTAACTGAAATGTCGGTAAAGCAGCCCTAACCTTAAAACATATGTAATACTGTATGATGTTAACTTTATCAATGCTTGGGTGAACTAGCTAAATTTTTCTTTTTTAAACTAATTGCTAGCTAAATATGCAATTTGGACTAGGACTGTCTGATAAGAAACATCCTGCTTATGGAAAGATCAAGCTGGAACTTGACCTATTTTGTTATATGTGCACTTGTTAAATGGCCTCCTGCATAGTTATAATTGGACATTTTGAAAGAAAATGTAATACCAGAATACCTCATGTATACCTTGTTTTGATCCATTTAAAGCTTATTACAATTACAATACATAGCATTTTGTAATATAAAACTTAATATTAACGTTATATGTTGAGAGTTAGTAGGTAGACTAACAAGGTAAAGGCAGACGATTTAGCGAAACTATTTTATTGGGCTATCAGTGACATTATTTCATTTAAAAACAGCCCAGGAGAGGTGGTATTTTGATCAAATAAACATATGCCTACTTAATACAGAAAGAAATATTCTCACTTAGAGTCATTGCCACAAATGACCTGAAACTTAAAGTTTGTAAATTGCTTGGAATTTTTTAAGAAATATTTTTTTAATTGATGGTAACAAATGTTTTGGTGACATACGGCATTTTAAAATGAGAAACACTTTTCATAATTTCATATTTCATGATACTTTCCATATGAAGCTCTGCTCGCTTGTGGTACATAATGTATACTTAAATTAATATAATATAGTTGTATAAAGGATAGTGCTATCATCAGTAGTAGTAGTAGAATTGTTGTGACCATATCATACTTGCAAAGAATTCCAGGCCAAACATAGGGGCACATTAAAATAATAATAATAATATATCATGTAAATTCAATAAATTTATTGGTAATTATTGAAACACAGTGGTTGTTGTTGTTACTGTTTTGGTGTCCAAAACCACACCTGACAAATGAACTTCTTTCCAATTTTTAAATATTACATGTTTTGGGCAAGAAGTTACTGGAAGCTTTAGGGTGAACTGTTTCTGTGATATTCTTAATTCATGGTTCACTTGCTTTTTCTGGGGCTTCTGACCTATCATTGCCGCACTCTTCAGCAACTGCCTATGATAACAATCTGTCCTATGATAACAGCTGGTCATACATATTTTCACTGAAGAAGGCTGTGAGACATGATTGTAAGTTTAAAAAACTGAAACCTGCTGGGTCAAAGGGAATACAAACAATTCTATTACTCTGTGAAGGAAAATATAAATTTCTATATTTTGCACAATAAAATAAAATCTAATGTTTGCTTCAGTGAATGAGGGGACTAGTTTCTCTGAGGAATGACAGACTAACAATGGAGATGAACTGTAATGGTTTCATGAGAATGACTTGTACGTACTTTCCAACAACAAACAGCATACAGTGGAAGCATGGGTGCCACATGAACCACAGCCAATTGTGATGACTATAACATCATTCATCAGTCGTTGCTTCACCCCTGAACACTTCCGCAGGTGTTTTTGTTCCTGATGGAAAGTGGGGGGGGGGGGTTTAAATAGCAAATGCAGTGACAAAAAGACAGCAAGAGAGCTTGTATTCAAATGGGCAGATAACCCTGCAGCGTGTCACCTAAAGTCAAGGACAACATGAATGAGAGGAAGTAACACAGTCTGGACTGAATAAAGACATTTCGACCTGTATCTGAAAGGCTGTTTCAGGAGGGACTTTCATTCGGAGAATATTTGTTTTGGATAAAGTGAATTGAAACTTTCAGAATTTACTTGATTCATTCACATTTGATTCAAATCATCCAGGGGCTTTGTTGACACGCATAAATACTACCAGGTTCCATTATGACAGAGGAGGAGAGCGTTTTGTTGCCCACACATACAGTGCAAGTAGCTCGCTTACATGTCACAGACTTGGGTGATCTGACCCTTTAAGCATTATGTGCAAAATGGCTGTGTTGCCTCTAGTGTCTCCAACAGATATTTTATTCTTTGACTCCTCTCAGACATGATTTGATTCTGGATCACCAGCCAGTCTCTGACTGTTATAACCCCAGGGTGCATATATGAGAATCCCTGTGAATTTAAAGATCTGCACCACAGAGACAAGTCCCCGTAGACACAGGTTGCTGCAACAGGAAATGCATATTCCTGTGGGTGGAGACATGCAGGAATCAAACACAATACCAATTTTTAAAAAAACATGAAGCAGCAATAAAAATAGCCATAAATGAGGAACTTAGTAAAGCTGTCATCAGGCCATTTAAAGTCTTTGGAATATCCGCTAGTGGGATACGCTGTTATTGCTGAAGCAACACTGCGGCAAAAGTCAGACCGAGTGCCCTGAATCACGTATTCTGCTGGAGATAATATCTAATCTTCGTTGGAATCACATATAAGTTTCCCTAAGACCGACACACACAAACACACACACATACACACAGACATAGAGGAATGGACACGCACATCCTTTTAGTGACCTGATTCAGTGTTTGCAAGAATGGAAAGGGCACTCCTTCTGGACCAAACTGGCAGGGGGACCTAATATGTGTGTGTGTGTGTGTCAGAGTGTGTTTAGAAAAGTACATCCCCTCAGAACACACCCGCACACTAACAGAAACAGTCACATATATACACATTGAAGAGTTCCTTCCCTAAGCAGAGCCACAGAAAAAGCCCTTAATCATGTCCTCTGTTTAAAATTCTATTTCACGTCCTAACATAAACAAATAAAAGCTATGCTCTGTTAGACAGGACCTGACTATAGCATCATGGTGAGATACAAACTGCTGTGCTTGTACTTAATTGTACTTAAAAAAAAACAGTTATTTTAAAAAAAATCATAAATTGGGCTATGATTAGTATTGATCATCTGCCAGATTTATAGAGAGCATATCAAAGTTAAGGTTCAAAACTACTGTGGTAGTATTCCTCTGTGCTGACTTAAACATCCAAAGGTGTTGAATGAAATGAGGGCTGAAGAGTGGCAACAATGCCCCGTTTTCAGTGCAAGTCAAAAGCAAGTTCCAGCTTTTTCACTTCAAACCATTGTAGAGCATTCAGAGAATAGTCAAGGCTAAAGCAACAATGCCGTCCCTGTGGCTTTTGGTTGGCCTTTGAACTAAAGCCCCTGTGGAAAGTGCTTCGGGGAGAAGTGATGACAACGATCAAACGGGAGGGATGTGCCCGCAGCAGGCATGCCATCCTGCACGTCTCCTTTCTCCACAAACACACGCAGTCTTACCTCTTGATGAGCTTGATGGATTTAAAGGCTTCGTCCATATCGCCGATGGTCAGGTAGAAGCTAAAGTTGAGCATGGCATCACGGGTGGCCTTCTCACAGTTTTCCAGGCCTACAAAGTCTCTGAGAGGTCGTCTTGACACCATATGGGGAAACTGGGCAGCTGACCCCCTTGCTGGCTGGGCCTGATGTGGAGGTGCTGATGGTGTGGTGGAAATCTCTGGTAATCCCGGATCTTTTTCACCGGGCTGATGGATGCAGACAGGCAAGAAGACATGGTGATTCACAGCTAATACTGAATGCAGTAAAAATAATGTAAAATTACGTGGGGAAAACATGGGCCTTGGGGAATCAATAGAGAGCAAACCAAACAACAACAAAGCTTCACAGAACAAACCTATTCATCAACACAGGGTGGATGGGAGGACACAGCATAGTGAGATCTAAATATTTCAGGAATGCACTTGTGCTGCTGACACTTTCTTTTTGGCTTTTTTCAGCACAAGGCATACACAATCACAGTTTTTGAAAGCAGGAATCGAGAATACTGAAGTGTTTTGGACAGACTGTGGGGTACAGACACTTACTTCTGGTCGAAAGACACCCCCCCTCCGAAATAATAGCTGGGGTGTGTAGGACCAAAGACAGAGTTTCTCATGAGAATAGAGATGCATGCAAACAACAACATAAGGTGGAAAGACAAGATCTAAAACAGCCTGCCTTTAATTTTTCAAGAAGAAACACTGCATGCTGTATAAGAAACCCCCAACTGAAGAGACAAAACAGTGTTGACTGTCCTCACCTTACAGCTGAAACAATAGTAGGGCACATCCAGAGCGAGGAGCGCCTGCAGACCTGCAGGTTTAGGGTAGCAGTCCTGCAGGAGGAGACCATGCTCCTGCGTACAGAAGAGCGTCACCACCGACACGTCCATCTGAGCAGAAGATAGACAATGATAAGAGACAATATTAAAATGACATCACAAGGAATCACATGCTGTCTGCTGGTTCTGCTTCAAACATAGCACTGTACATGAACGTCTCTTCAAAGTCAATCAGCCGTCTTTACCGTATCCAAGTAACTTGTTGATGAGGATTCAGAGCTGACCGGCACGGTCTCGCAAACAAAAAGACGAGGTTCACTCTCATCCCAGAAGTGAGATACCGGGCAGCGACCACTGAGCTCTGTCCCCTGAAACTGCTGCCTGAAGCACAGAGAAGACACGCACAGTACAACACAACCAGAGGAGGGGATGCATCATGGGAAGAACACAAAATGCAGTAAAAGCAACATCAGTTACCTTTCACTTTCCTCTGGCTGTGAGATACCACTAGACGGTCTGCCGATGAAAAAGTCAAAGTGTGTCACAGTGTCCATCTCGACATCATAAAAGTACACTTTGTGATCAGGTCGTCCATTAACCTGAGAGAAGGAAGTACACACAGGGAAATATTAACATTTTGAGATACTAAATTCAAGCATACAATATTTGTGGCTTCTTTAAATATCGCTATCAGCTCTTACACACACAAAGTAAACTGCTTTCAGATAAGAGAGGAATACGTTGTCCATTCACCTGAGAGATTAGGATGCTGACTTGGCTGCCGTTGGCGTTACATTTGACTGACCTCAGGGCACCGACACTGGCAATTTGATCAGCCAGGTTCTTCGCACTGCAGTGAGCTTTGGCATCTCTATAAAGACATAGAGTAAGACTGCTATTTTTGAACAAAACACTGTTTTGAATATAGAAATTGTTAGGACACATGGAACTTACATGGCAATTTTCTGAACATTTCAGTTAACTGAAGTGCAACATCCACATTGACACTGTACCTTCGGGAGAGGTCAAAAACTCTAATGTGTGCTGTGTCTGTGCCAACCACCAGGTAGGACTGACACACACTGAGCAGTATTGGGTTTCCCTCTGCCTTGGAGAAGGTCAACAGTTGCTTCACGGTGCCCTAAGGAAAAGAGAGAAAAAAGATGGTCCAACAGCAAACCAAGTTTATGGTGACAATTAACATTTGACCATGTGTTTATTCTCATTTAAAATCAATTCAAATCTAATATTGGATAAGGGCTTCCAGGGAGGGACAACAGACCTGTGGTGTGCGAATCTGGACCCTGTTAGGTTCCACAGTGTAGAGGTTCTCGCCATGTACAGCTACTACATTGGAGTCACACGGGAAGGATCCTGGGAAATCGAGGAGAAAAGTACATTTATGAATGAAAGCAGAAGTTTCTGAAACGCCACATCTAAAACATTTTGTTTGGTCTGTTCAGTGAACCTTTGCTTAAGTTTTGCACCTGTATTGCGAAGAACTGTCCCTGAAAGTTCATATACAGTGACCTGCTTGCCACTCCAGACTGTCACTGAATCCTGTAGATGTGAAAAAAAAATTATATCTAGTTACCATGACATCAGTTTCATTTGTTACTTGACTTCATTATCAAACCTGTGCCGGGGCTTTTATGTACAGAGAAATATTGATGATATACTTTCAACTTCTCGACTTCAGACATACCTTAGTAACACAAACTCCCTTGATGTGTATGTCAGACAGCAGAGCAAGGTGCACTCCTGTGGTGAACTGAGTGATGCTGAGCTGGGTTGGGGTGAGCTGCACTGCTGCCACCTGCTGGCTGAAGTGGGCTGACATCACATGCTCACATAAGATGAGCACTGTGTTTGAATTATTGGCTGCCAGGAGATTCAGGCTGGAGCCCCACTGAAATGAAGGTTTTGAGTTAAAATTCCCAACAGAACACTATACATAAGTATTTTAAAAATATTTTTATATTACAGAATTCTACGTAGCTAATTCCCATGTCCATTCCCAAATCATATTATGTAACAATGCGAGTCCACACACTACCTGGAGCTGAATGACATTTCCCTCTACTTCTGTGGGTGTCTGCAGCTTCCATTGGGCCTTAGTGTCACCTCTGCTGCTGCCTGGCTGCATCACCATCCTCCACATTGCTATGCGCCCATGGCTCGTACCAGCTGCCAAGATTTCTGGGTAGGATGCAACATTATTCAAAAGAAATTAAGCTGTGATGTTAAAAAAACAGCACTGTATACTGTTCAAACCATAGGACAAATATTTTGCACTTACCTTTTCCTGCACAGTATGAAACACAGTTGATCAACTCTCCTCTCTCAAAACCCAGAGTCTCATCGAGAGACAAAACATAGTTGTCATCTCGTTCTAGATCCCACAGCCTTAAAACAGATAAAAGGGACACGCTTAAAATTGAAATTGGCAGTGTACGTTATGTGTGTGTATAAACGGTATGTGCACACTGACCTGATAACCTGTTCCCCCGTTGCTGTGATAAGGAGGCTGTTCTCTGTCCAGACGATGTCGACATTCTGCCCAGTCTTGCTGCTTAATTTAACCTGTCACAAAACATTCACAACCCAAACAGTGTATCACTTCAAACTGCATTGCAACTAACAGTGTTATCTACAGAATGTGATTTTTCACACCGGAACCTTAACTGCCATCAACCAGTGCAAAAATAATCCACTCATTCTGACGAAGGATTAAGAGAAATTGAGTCGATTTGATTTTAGTTTACCTTCATAAACTCCTGGGCTCCTCCCTCAGGTCCAAGAGTGTATTGTGATAACATCATGGTGTCCGTGATCACAGCAAGTGCTCCTCTTTTCTCAAGGTAGAACAGTTTCTTGATTGCACCCTCCACACTGAGAAGTGTGCTTGTCTTGCAATGCTCATCCACACAGTAGACCTTTCCTATATACAACACACATAGGGTTAAAGATTTAAAAATTACGACTGCTCATGGCCCAACATGATCATATCTGTTTGTGAGGTTTCTATATAATGGATTTTAGGGAAAGGGACACAGAAAACATAAGCATGGTAAGTTTCTCTTAAACTGAAAATGACCTTAATGTGTCTTAACATAGATTATTCATCTGACTGAATTGTGGATCTAATAATATTTATTAGGCCTTTTAGAAGTTCTCTCAATTCTCTCAGATTTACTTTTGGCCAGTACTGTTTTCTGTTGTACTCTGTTCCTTAACTTTTCAGCAATGAAGTACAGAGCTATAAGCAGGTGACCAGCATCAGCAGACAAATTCACAAGCTTTAAAACTATTTTATGGAGGTTGTGAGCTGTCTAAGAGAATGACCATTGATTAAAATAATTGACCATCAGTTGCTATTGTAAAAGTCATGAGATACACAATGTTGCTTGAAGAGAACGTCGTCATGGTGGTAACTCTTTTAAAAATGCTGCATACAAGAAAAAGACAAACTCTTACCATCTGCGGTGCTGACATAGAATGCAAGTCCCTCCTGTGGACCCATCTTCAGTGGTGCACCCTTCCAGCTGAACATGTCCAGAGCACTCTCATCTCCACTTACTGATGCTCGGGCTAGCATTGCCACATCACTGCAACACAAATAAGGGCATACACTTAGCAATAGAGGAGATCAATAGAGCACAATCAGACCACAAAGCTTACAATATTATTGCCAAAGATTTGAAGATCATAATAACTAACTTGGCACATTAAATTCTGTTTACTTACTCCCCAGGTGAGGCTGGTTTAAAGATGCAGCAAGTAAGAGGTTTGTTGTATTCATGCTTCACAAGATAGTTTCCTTGAAGTCTCCCTCTAGCATCCAACTTCCATACAGCTAGCACTCCAGTCTGTCATGAAATAATCACACTAGGTTTATATGGTCCAACAAGAAGAATGTCAAAGTTTAAATGTTTTCAGATTGCATCTGCTTTCATTACTCTGATAGGGCATGTGCCAAATATACAGTCTTGTTAATGTAGCTTTGTTCCAAGTCTTACCAGAAAAAAGCATGTTTATCATATACACCATGAGGCATTAGAATATTGAGAGTTGTACATATGTCCAGTATGCCTTTGTAAAACGTCACTGCAATACACTGACCTGATCACCAGTTACCAAGCGGCTGCCAGAGCTACTCCACTCCAGCAGTGTGATGCAGGCTGTATGTGTGCTGGGAAGGACTGTTTGATCTCCAGAGGGGTGTGTCAGCAATACTACCTCTCCATTCTCCCAGCCCAGTGCCAACACTGGCTTTGTGGGATGCCAGCGCAGCACTATGGGCTGGTAAGGACGCTCTAAATGGCAGCTCTCCACATACTCTCCCTGTGGAAGGGAGACTTTGTTCAGTATGCTGTAACTGGTGATATCACAGTGAGATAGTGAGTAGATATAAAGAGATGTTTTTAGTTAGTTCCATGTCAGTGCTGATCTGTAAAGTCCAGTGTTTACCTGCTGTAAGTAGAGGTTCACATTGCCTCCAGAGGTAGAGCTGCTTGAGGCCACAGCAAGTACGGGCAGAGCCGGGTGCCAGGTGAGCTGAGAGGGCGCGTCACTGCTTTGAGGGGCCTCAATACGGTGGTCAAAATACACCGCCATGTCCCCTGTGCTAGTCTCTGGATAGGAGAAGAAATAGAGGATTGGAGCTAGAAGCAACTTCTAGTATTGTTATTCATGGTTTTTCATGATACGATTTATTTTTTCACGGTTTTTGAATCTGCTGTTCAGTTCTGAGCTACTTAACTGTCGGGCTAATTCGTGTTGTAACGTTCAAAGCTCAGTAATCACTAGAACGTAACCTTAAATAGCAACCAATGATTCCTACATAATAATTTCACTTGATGTGTTACGTTAGTGGACTTAGTTAGTTTACTACCAGTTACAAACACACAACGTAGACTTTAAGTGAGGTATGGATTTACCCTAATAATTAGCACTATCACCTAGCGTTAACATTACTATCGTTACGGGACTAATAGATAAATTAGCTTTAGCTGCTAACATTAGCTGAGCTAGATAAGCTAGCCAAAGTTAGCACACACTGCTAGCCCTCGCTACTGTAGAACCAAGTTAACTGTTGTTAACTTATCAGAAGACATACCTCACCGTCGCTTTCTTCAGGCTAATGCCGACGTAGTCGTTTAATCTCGAAATAACTGCAAACATTGACCGTAACTTCCAGGGTTACTGTCAGTGTTATAGCCTCCTGTGTGATCAAAAAGCGTCTCTCCCAGTTGCCCCTGACAACCTCGATTGGTGACCAAGAGTGGGAGGAGTTACGGAAAACAACGAGCGTAACCCGAGTTGTTGGCAAAGGTAACATTAAATTGAGTCGCCTCATCTCGCAACAATGTATTAAAATTAACACTTAAACCTTACGTCTACCTGCATCTTACCACACCACTACCTTCATTCAAACAATGGGTTTTTCTACTTAAACAATAATTTAAACACTTAAATCACCTTGAAATTACAGAAATGTTACTATTTTCATACATTTATATATGTACATAACTATATGTATTCCTCGTAATTATAATTTAGAATTTTGTTCCTTTTATTCCTTTATTTTGTGCTACATAAATACAATTTACCTGAATAGTTTTCTTCATCTTATCCTTTTATTCCTTTATTTTGTGCTACTTAAATACATTTTAGCTGATTAGTTTTCTTCATCTTATCCTTTTATTCCTTTATTTTGTGCTACTTAAATACATTTTAGCTGATTAGTTTTCTTCATCTTATTCTTTACATTTTATTTAAATAAAACATCTGTTCTGACAATTTCTGTGTGTTTTAACTGAGGGGGGTTACAACTGCATCTCATTGTGCAATCCTGTATTGTATAATGACAAATAAAAAACCTTGAACCTTGAAAACTTGTATTTACATTAATTTAGAAAAGTCCTTTCTTCCTGTTAAACTTTGACAGTCCAGACCAACAATTTTCAAAATTTCACTACTTGCTAATGATATTAATCTTGTGTCATGGTATCCATGTCAAGGCCATCACAAATAAACCAATAAACAACTCTATATTTCAAAATGTTTCATTGTTTGGGAACATAAAGATGGACATTTATGTCACAAGAGGGAAGTACTAGTAGTATTTCCATTATTTGTGAAAGCATGCATGTGGTAGAATATTCACAGGATGTCCTTTGAAAACAAACAACCAAAGTACGGAAAGATGTGCCAGTACAGGAAAGAGGTTGAAAAGGATATCCTGAAAACATGCTTTTTTTATTGGTGGACAAAAATGGCATCCTACTCACCACTCAATTAATATTTTAACTGCCTGATAAATTATAAACAATACGTTCATCTAAACAATGCAGTGTATTCAAATGTGTGTGTGCATAATTTAGCCACACAAACGTGTGAGAAGACGTCCTCCTTTCAAGCTGGCTGGCTGTTATATGATGGTCATTTCTGTCTGTACCATACGAACTGGACAGCTCCTCTGCCAGCTAGGATCTGGAACATCACCGCCATGCACCTCAGTACTCCAAGTCTGCAGGCTCCGTGGAGACCAGGCAGAGGACACATTCACTGTGTCATTGTTCGCTGTTGATGCTATGATCATGACTCCAGGCCCAGTGCTTGTTGATCTTGTAGCTGTCTTTTCAGGCTCTTATCCAACAGTACCAGGCTCTGTACAGCCAGACTCCGGCAATCTGCATCAGGGTCTCCTTCAGCTACATCTTTGGATATATTAAAAAAACATTATTAGTTTAATCAGTGGTGATGACAGGGAGCAAGAAACATTAGCAATTACATAAGCAATATGTATTTTAGTAATGTCTGTGCTTGCACATTGTGGCATTTTCTTTGCACTTTATTAACAATCTTGTATGTGATGAAATGATGTGCCCTTTGCACTTTGTCACTCAGCTGCGTGTCACTCACTACAGTGTAAAACTACTTTTATTCTCAAAGGGATACAGAAACATCCATCTGCTGATGAGCCGATTACGTCATGGATGGTCGGTGTAGTACAGGACATCCTGGTTCCTCATCTACTTCCCAGAAATGCTCCGTCCAGCTGTGCATGTGTGCGCTGTACATGTTTGTGTGTCTCTAAGGGGACATCCCTTACAGAATTACATTATGCAGGTGCAGCCTCAGACCTTTGTGCATTTACAGGAATCATGTGTTGTAGGGTTAATCTATTTTAAGTAACATATTTACATGTACATTTGTCATATGTGAGGTCTATTTTTTTACCTGCCAACCAAGTTCTGGTCTCGAACAGCTGATCACTGAGGTCAACCAGCAGGTTCTGACTGTTCACGCTCAGAAACACAGAGCAAACAGCAAAGAGGACTCCTCGTCTCACCATCCTTTAACAGAGAGATTTCAGATTACAGCTCAGGCTGCAATAACAATCAAGTCTTTTTTGTCCATGACCTTATTAATGTGGATCATTAAAATGCTACATCGCAGTGTTTTTAACAACCAGCAATAGCTTTCTGAGACTTTCTACAGAGATTTCATTAATTTGCCTCCTAAAACACTAATATGTGTCATACTAACTGGTCAACATGGTAGCGCACCGCCCACACAAAGTCCAGTAAAGCTCGACCCATCTGTGCAGCTATCTGCAAAAACAAAACACAAGAAGAAAGTAAGAGGGATCACATAGGTGTGATGTTATTTTAACACAAGAGTACATGGCGGTAGGAATTAGCTTATATGTTATGTCAATGTCTATTCCAAGTTTAAAAGTATGTGAACTACAGGTACTCTAAATAAGTAAAATTAACAATGAATGCCTGGTGCTAACTCTCTTTACTGATATTCTCTTTTATAGTTAGATACATGAAGAGTCACACCTAAAATTAGGCATGTATCAACATTGATGTAAGGCTCTAAGTTGAAAGAATGGACAAATGTATAAAACTACCGGTGCATTGACTGCCAGATGCATGAAGAGGCCCAAGGTGTGGATCAACCTGCCCAGTACAAGATGGTCGCTGCCCAACAGATCAAAGGTCACCTGAGGCCTGGCAAAAAGGTGTTACACTTCTGTTTTAACACAGTCTTTTGCACAGATTAACATAATAACTGTTCTTTTAAAGTTGTATAAAAGAACTTACTTGTCATAATTCCTGAGCAAAGGAAAAAAGAAGTGTCCGGCAACAGGGGCGTAACGGTTAGGGGTTGCCTTAGCTGGAGGCTGTGTGGAACCCTACAGCACAGGAGAAATCACTGCAGGGCTTTACTCAGATACCAAAACGGCAATAAAAGCATCTGTCCACTTAAACTACCTTCCTGAGGCGTTTTGTTTTGCTTTGAATCCGTTTCTCTACTTCCTGTCGCCAGTGAACAGGGTTGTCCCCCGGGTATGGAGTCAAATCGGTGCTGGCAGCACTGACCACTGATGGATCTGGCTTTTCAGAGATTGGCGTAGAGAGCTCCTGTGCCGCCAGAGCAAGAATCTGATATGCAAGAGCACGAGAAGGCTCATGATCACACGTAATCAATAATCAAAAGAAATAAAATCAACGGATGTATTTGATGAAAGCACATTGTTTTCACCTCCAAAATATCGAGCCGCTGGCGAAGACTGTAGTTCAAGGAGTAAAACTCTGTGGTCAAATACTGAGTCACCTATCAAGGAAAGCAAACAAATATTAGGCAGAAGCACAGGTAGTGATAAAACTGTCTTGTAATTTGATGTAAACAGGTGAAGCTGAGGTGAAAGGTCGTACAGGGATGCAGTCAGTGACCGTGAGTGCCACCATGGTGGCCTGTCTGAGACTCAGGAAGCCATTTATGCTGTATTTATCCTCCAAGTGAAGAAGCACTTTGGTCAGCTCAACGCTGATCTGAAAAAAGCACAAAGAAACAACAAAGAACAAACAAACATGGATTGTCGTGTGAAAAGTGATTCGTAAATGGCAAAGCAGCAAATATTTAAATCTCTGTGTTGCAGTTAGTAAAGGTAAGATAAGAAACAACACATTCTGGATGAAAACACTCCCTCAAAAAGAATAAATACAGGTGTGACTGCTTCTGTTGTGTTGCTGTCGTACCTCCCTGGTTGCAAAGACGTTCTTCCTCACCAAACCCTCAGCCACTTTCAAGCTGAGCTCCACACGCACCGGGTCCTCGGAGGAAATTAAAGCTGCATGGGACGACAGAAAAGAAAAAAAAATGTTAGAGCTGGAGCTGGTAACACTCAAACGGTTTAAAGAGAACATGAGGTCACATTAAGACAATCTTTGGAGCCATACTTTCCAGACAGTCTCGTAGGTAGCGGGGCGGGGAGGCTTTACTTATTTCCTGATCGCCAGACATGTCGTATGGAGTGAGCTCATCGTCACTGCAACAGTCAAAGACAACAAAACACATCAAGTCCCACAAATACATTTAGTGTAACAGCACCATTGAACTGAAAGTCCATGCTTACCTGTCCAGGTCAGAGTCTGGCTGAGGTCCTGACTTATTCTTAGATGATTCATTTTGAGTAGACAGAGTTGTTTCAATCGTCTCTTGAGGAGGGTCGACTCTGTGGATGACAGAACTTGTCTTAAATGAATCAGTGCCTCCAAATAAACGGTAAACACATTTATGGGATTTGGCCCATGGTTTGGCCCAATAGTTGTTAAGTTATTGTATGTATTTTTAGAAGTCTTAAGGGAGTCTACAGTTTGTCATTGGCAACACTGTGACTTTTAGCTGTAGATAACCTATAGAAATAGGCGCTGTGATGCTGGATGGTTCATGATCGTAAGCTTATTTGTGTATATTCCAATACACAAAACTACCAGACATGTTGCATGTCAGTTAGGATTCCTTCAGATTTATAGATTATATAAATTAATTTTGGCGCACTTTCACAGAGATGTAAAAACAAGTACCTGTTAGCAGGCTCAGCATCTGGTTCATCGCCAGTACTAGGAGTCATCAGAGAGAGCAGCTCCTGTGTTTCCTCGTCATGATCATACTACAACACAGCACAACAGAAACTCAAATGCAGTTCTTTTAATGACGTTCAATAAAGTTATGACTCAAATGTTTGAAGCCAATCAGGCTGAGGGGGCAGCAATTTAAAATTTCAACTGTACCTCAAATTTGAGCTTGGTTCCATTGATATCCATGCGTGAGCTCAAGCACTCTCCCACCACCATGCCCAGACGACGGATCCGCACCACACTGCTGTCCAGGTGGCTCTGCATGCCACCCAGCATGCACTGAAGTAAGTCTGAGAAAGCAACAGAGAAGGGAGAGCTGAAGACAACGAGCTTCATCATTCAACCTTGCTGCTGATATTAAAAGAAAGTTACCATGTTTGGTTTGTTGATTTGCTGAGTGATTTGAACACTGAAATTTATACCTGAGCGTAACTCCTGCAGTTCAGAGTCTTTCAGCAGACTCACACTCAGCAGTAAGGCCTTGCTGACATACAGCTGCTGCTCCAGAGGCGTGTGCTTCACTGCGCTGGGGTTAGCCCAGGCCTGGGACACGCACCGTAACACCTGAGAACAAACACACATTTACGTAGTACATGTCAAAATATGTAATAATCATTTGACGGCTGAACCTGCTGATGCACTCACCTGGATGAGCAGCGGCCTTCGCTCCCGGTCTGCTGCGAGGTAACCCAGAATAATTCTCAACACTCCAGTCTGGGGGAGCACAAAAACATATGATTCATATGATATTTACAGGATGCACATATAGGCTAATGTCAGGCTGCATGCAGCATCTTACCTCATACTTATACTGTAATAACAGTAGTTTATGAGTGATGACAAACTGGGCCTTTTTATTGGTTACCACTAGATTCCCCATGATTCGGCCCAAGGCATCGGGTCTGACGGAAGAAGCGAAAGACTGGAGTCATCATGGGCAGATATAAAGCTGATGGCTACAGCCCAGACAAACTGTTAAATGTGTTTGACCGCTGACTTTACCCACTGACAGCCTGCACCAGTCCAGTGAGCACACTCTCCACCCATCGCTGTGGAACGTTCTCCAGCAGCTTCCAGCAAACCCTCTGCCACACCATGTCTGAGCGTGTGCAGGTAGATAGCTGAGGAGCCATCGCAGCAAACACCAGGGCTGTAGAGGGGAAAAAATAAAGATGTCACCCTGGACACTGCAATATATAATCAGGTGTCCATTAATTAACATAATTAATGTGTGACTGATAATAAATATGGAGAGCCAAGAGTTACCATTATAACAATCATCATTTCCTTATTTTCTTAACAGTAAACCTACTTTCCATAGGTGATACTCGTGCTTCTCATACAATTTTTAGAGCTGTTAAAACCTTCTTTCTTTCCGCATGAACCAATTAACTGTCTGTGAAGGTGGCAACGTGAAAGGAGACACAAAAGCTCTCAAATTTTTGTACAACTTCCAAAAAATATGTCCAGACTCACCACTGTGGCCCTGGATACACACTTTTCCAAGTGTCTGTGCCACAAAAGTCAAGTTGCAGTCTGTGCCATCTGTTTAACATTTATAAATACAAGTCAGATCATGTTGATCATCACAATAAGGAATCAGCTGTATGTAAAAACATGTTCCCTCACCTTTGAGTGCTTGGCAGGTCCGTTCCAGGGCAGTGAGCATCCCTCTGGCCAGCAGTGGGTAGTACTGCTGAGGCAGAAAAAGGGGCTTGTTGTTTGGATGCAGCTTGTTGGCAGTGAGGTCCGGCAGTGCCACGATGCGACCCAGTAAAGCCTCACGGAGCTGAGGGGAGTCAGAGGGCCCAGCCCCCAGACAGTAGGACCACAGCAGGTCAGCGAGTCGCCCGCTCTGAAGGAACTTTTCAGTGATGCTGACCAAGTGGTTCAGACTTGTGCTGGGTCTGTAGCCAAGAGAGAGAGGAATTAGCAAATGGACAAAATGAACATCCCTGTCACCCACCATTCAACACCACCCACCTTAGCTCTCCTATTCCCTCCATCAGCACCAGCAGCGCCTGCTCCGGAGGGCCTCTCAGAAACAGGCCGTCCCATAACTCTGTGATGTCGGATGCTGTGAGGCTGTGCAGCCAGTCAGCCTGCAGGTTGCTGACAAGGAACCGAAGGGTGCGAGTGAAGTGAGCTCTTCTAAACTCAGCCCGCTGGACTGACGTGGTTCGACTATCTGCTCCCTCATCCAAATAAGAGAGGAGTGTTTGAAGAGCAGTGATGGTGTCTTTTTTATCCGTGGATGTAGAGAGAGCCCGCAAACATTGCGCAACCTCCAGGCGTACCTCCGTATTTGGGGCTAGAGACTCCATCTTTGGATTCAAGTGGTGACTAACTTCTGGCACAAAAACACATTTCACCCTGAAATGACAGTTATACAAATAATAATGGCTTCTATGACTGTTCATAAACACACAGAAAAAACAGATATCAAGTAGTTGTGAGTATTTGTTATTTTATACATTTTAAGCTTTGTGAATTAAAGTAACAGCTATAACAGCATGTCACACCAAACCTTCAGAGAAAGAGATTCATTGTGTTTTTAGGTGAACGTCTAACGGCTCATTCAGCCTACTACCGTTAGCGTCAGAGTGTCAATAATGAGTTTCATTAAGTAAGTTAGCGTCGACTGTTAGCCTTTCAAAACTAATACGCACCTGGATGTTCTATTGAAAATAGCAACAGGGATTCATGAAGCTACCTCGGACATGATTTGTTGAGATGATCTGTTGTATCTTTAAAAATCTTTTCGAGGATGACAGCAGTGTGCTCCTGTTGGAAGCTTGCGTTTTAACAAGCTCGTCCCGCCGTGCTCCACCAAAATACGTCCGCAGTGAGCGAAGAGGGAGAGCATTGGTTCCGGGAACAGTCTGACCGGTGTGGCATTCAAGAAGCCAACGCTTGTTGCAACACTTCTGGATACTCGTTATACCATAGATTTATCACTTACACGGATTAAAGAATAAACTAATTGGCAAATTAATCGGTTGTTCTTATTATCCTTTGATTGCTAATATGTAATTTTCCTGTTATACATAAATATTTGAATAATACATAATTGCAGGGTTTGTTTTAATAGCTTTAATGTGACGTGACCTTGTCTTGAAATCCATATCATGGGGAAATGTATCAGTTCTTTTGAAAAACAAAATAGATGTTGATATGTAATAGATCTGAATACATATGTGAACAATTTCTTGGGTAAAATAGCTGTTATATTTAAGGCAAATATAACTTAAGAAAACAGTCTGTGTAGGTGTTGGAAAACAGTAACGTCAAGCTTTTACAAATGATAGCTGTTTTAAATAGCTAAATTATCTGCTGAAATGTCAAATAACAGCTTTTATGTGAACTTTTTCATTTTTTATAACTTCACCAATTTAGCATTTTTACACTAAATTCTCTCAGCTTTCTTATTATTCTACTTGTGCATTTCTTGATTGATTTGACGGCTGAATATTGATAACCCAAATAGGCCCCCATAAAGTTTAAAACACAAATCTTTAATAGTGTATGCCTTTATACTCACCAGCAGCAGCTGAGATGGTTCCTTTTGTCAGACAGACGTCATACCTTCCTCCAGGAAATTAATGTAGTGTTGATAAGGTAAGTATTAACAATACTGTAGACAGGGTTAGGGTTAGGGCACTGCATGTGCATTGTGGTTGAGGGACCAAGCAGTACATATCCCCAACCTGAAGGTGGGACTGGTGGACTGCTTAAAGGCAGATGGACCCAGTATCAAGTATCTGATCATGAACAAATCCTCAAGAGGGAACTGGAGGAACACGTCCAGGCTCTGTAGTGTTTAACAACACACTCCTGAGCTCAAATGTCAACAAAGCTGTCACACTGTGTCTCATCATGATCAGACATCAAGTGAAGCTTATATGTAACTGAAGCTTAAATGTAACTTTTATAAATCCTTCAGTTTGAAATATGTTGGTTTTAGTTAATATGGAACTGAAAAAAAACAATAATTTTGAAATACTCACCTGTGGCTTGATCAAATTCTTCATTATGTGAAAATGAGTGTCACTTCTGAATTATAGTGTCTCACCATATGAGCTGGTAGCATGTTAGAACACCTGGTGAGTGGTTTAAATCAAATAAACAGTGTGTGTGGTGAAATCAAGCCTCATGACAAGCAGAACATGTAGTACACATGGTACTACATGTACATGTACATGTACTACAGTATAGAATACAGAAACTTCAAAATAAATAAGGCAGCCAAACACAGTATCATTTTATTTCATTTATTTTTCTAATCTTACTTTCACTGCTTACCTTTAAATTTTTCTCTTTTTACAATGACTGAAATTATATTTCCCCAGCAACAATTAGGATTAGGTCATTTGGGGATCTTCAAAAATAATATACAGCTGTAACCAATACTGTTATAATTTATACATTTATCTTTGAAAATAGGAATAAATTTAAACTTTCTCTTTTCTACAATATTCTCTTTTTTATCTTCCCATGTCACATAATGGCAAGCCATGCACTACTACAGTAGTGAGGTTCGTGCCTTTGAGCAAACTTTCTTTGGACACTGGAAGTGAGCGTGAGAGAGAGAGAGAGAGAAAAAAAGTTCACAAAAATGACAGTTCATATTTACAGTTTAGGTTTCATCATTATAATTTAACAAACTGACAGTCACATGGTCAGTGCTTTCCCCCGGGCTCATCATCAGGTTAGTTTAGAGGCAAAGTTTGAGACACAGAGGCACAGTGTTTAGACTAGCAGGCCAGTTATATTTTTCTTTAGGGGTAAGCTCAGAGTGTTGCTTTATGATTTATTAGAACAGGAAAATGTTACCAAAAGCGTGATCACGGACCCTGATAGATAAAATGATCAGTTTAAGTTCAAACACATCTGTCTTTGGTCATTTTGAAAGCAGAAATTTGGATGTGGTTAAAGTGCAATCGCCTTCAGCTCTGCTAAAAGGGAATGTTTTGTCAGCTCTGTGGTCTCGCTGTCTAGTTATCCTGTTGCCAGTCCCATGAGTCCCCAAACTATCAGTGGAAACCAGACACTGTGATATGAAGAAGCAGGGGGTAGAATTAAGTGTCGTACAACCTGCTGTTTTCAAGTGTCGTCCCATTTCCTCTTTGTAATGCAAAAAAAACACATATTCATTATTAGAAAGAGTTAAGTATTAAATCTGTTGGGGCAAACCTCCAGTCAAGCTAAAAGGCAGGAAGCTAAACTCCGCAAGCCTGGATATGAGGTTTTAGGTGTCACGTGTCGACATTATGAGGTTTCACCACCTGCGACTCCACAAATACAAATTATAGCATGTGATTTGTCAGTCGAAACACGGGTCTGAATCAGAGATATACAATAAAAATAGGTGTTTCCATGCAGGACCTGACTCCATCTGGGAAGACAACAGTAGAAACTGCAGACTCGGCCATATATCAAACCCCTGAAGAGGTCACAGCAACATCAGCATTATGGAAGAGTGCAACGACCTCGACAAACGACCATTCACATTCAAGCCTTTCCATGTGGTGGCGAGTCGCCCACAAACAACACAGCTTCGCTCTGAACGTTTCCCATGATTCGATTCAATTCTCCCACAGATTCACTCACCGTGAACTCAATCTCCCCCTGGTGAATTCAAAAATGTACAAACGTTTTCAGTAGAACAGGTCGCAGAGCGTGAGTTGTCGTTTGTGTCAAATGATGAATAAATATCTGCATGTTATTTAAAACAAGAAAAGAAAAAACCCAACGGATACTGTACACGCTACATGCTAGAGAAGAATACAGGCAGCTGTCTCTCAGCATAAGACAAGAAGAAGAAGAAATGTTTCTTTTCTTCCGACTATAAAAATACCTAGAATCTAGAATGAGTGTAGAAAAAACTTTACATGTACAAGTCATTTACATCCAAGGCCATTTTTCCATGGAGTGGCAGGTGAAGAAGAGCAGTGAGACAGAGGTGAACAGAGTGAAAAAATAGCATATTGGTGCAGGACGCCATGCTGTTTGGACAAAAACAACCTTTCCATTCCCCAACTACCCTACCACTTTAAATCCACCAAGGTGTCCAGGAGGTGAATCCGACACTTGCGTCCAGAAAGTCCAAAAGTGCTGTGAGATGGCTGCACAGTACCGATGAGCACGGCATTAGTCCAAAAATCAGTCCGTACATCGTTAAAAAAAGCAGATGTAGCTTCAGCAGGTTTGCTTCATCTGCCCTCCACCAATGTCCACTCTCTCGCCAACCTTTATTGCTACCAAAGTCTGCCACGTCTCTTCAGTTTTTACATCTGCGGGTCTGGTTAAAGGTAAAACTGGCCAACAGCCTGCAGAATAAAACCTCATAGGAACTCCCGACGGCTGAAAAAATACAGTATGGAAATGTACATTAAACTCATCCTAAGACATGGCTGTGGGTTTTTTGGTGCTATTCTTCAATATTTCCAATTCAATATGGCAAAAATAAAAAAAAAATAAAATAAAAAAAATTAGTGTGATGTGTTTTTCTTCTATAGTGTGAGTGGGATGCAGCCCACACCAGTCCCAACTTTGCTGGCATGTCAGTAGCAACAAATCCCGCACACTATCGTCTCCATACGGGCTTCAAAAGTGTTCATCTCCACTTATGATTTGATCCCTTCAAAATAAACATTTTGTTCTATCAACAAAAGAACAATGAATTCCCAATAAAACATAGTGCAAAGTAGAACGATTTGATTCTTCACATACAATGTGTCAAACAACAGCATTTTTTACTGACAACAGATCATTTGTGCAGCAAAAACAAAACAAAACAAAAAAATAAAAAGAGAGGGGGTTTGGTTACCTGGATAAACTTGCTCCTCATCACTTTCACTCAGCAAGAGAACACTGGGATCAGGAGGGCTGTACACTAGTACACTACAATTCCCAGAATCACTCAGTTTCCCTTCATGTGTATTTCAAGTATTTGGAGAGTTTACAAAGTGAACTACTGAGCAGGTCACATTTTGTCAGTTTCAGCACTGAGTCTTCCTTCGCATAATATTTGTGCCAGGGAGTGATGGGAAATGTAGTATTTTTCTTCCAGCCCACCTGAACTCTGGGACCCTGTTTCATTGCAAAAATAATAATAATAATAATGATAATAACAATAAATGAGATGAGGCAAATTATAAACCACCCACTTCCTTCATTTGGGACATTGAAGCTTATATTGCTCCTCCTGGTGCCACCAAAACCTTTTAGTGACACGGAGCATAAAGAAAAAAAAAACTGAAATGTCAAACACGTCACACACAAACACAAAACCCTCCGGGCATTTCTCACCCTCACTCCCTGGAAATGTCCCTCACTTGGGTTCACTGGAAAGATAGTTGAACTTGGTTAAAAGGACAGAACACGCTGTTTTAGGGACTTGTAGGCGGCACGGCAAGCTCTAAACGAACTAAAAAGACAAATTCAAAAAGAGAAATCGCCGGTCTGATCTCCTGACTCCCGCTTCATACGGCTTTTTCTCACTTGTGATTAAAACACGATTCAGCCTGGTTCAGGAGATCACGGCCCCATGTACCACCACGGCCCCGTAACATTACTCCACCGACTCTACTGAGGCATGTGTGGTACGTAGAATGAATACTTTCGATCACCTTGCATTTAAGGCCTTTCGGTACAATATCTTTTTTTTTTTCTGTAGCTCAATCATTGACCCTTTGTTTCTGGAAAGGGTTGGGAAGTTTTTCTCTACTCTTCGTGATACAGAACTCTTGAACACAGTTACACATTCACTCTCTCAACGGGCGAGACTGGGGTCCCTCTGGCCAAATACATGGAGGTCACCGGAACCCAGGTGAACCCAGGAGGGTTAACACATACACTCACAGATAAGCACAGACTCAAGGGATGTCTAGGTGAAAACTGCTTTAGCATGGACTTCTTAGAAATCTTAAATTCTCTTTTTTATTTGGGTGGGGTTGGGGGAGATGGATGAGTTGAGTGCGTTTGTTGTTGTTGTTGTTTTCCTACCAGGATGATGTCAGAATATTTTTTACATCCTCTCTAGGTAGTTTTTTTTTTTTTTCCTTAAGCCAAGTCTCCAGTATTTTTAACAGCCTGAGGAGTCACTGTGTGTGGCTGCATGGTGTCTATTTGACCTCTAGGATGGAGGGGTTGGACTCCATGATGGCCACAATGATTTTGTCAATGTAGTCCTGCAGCCTGTAGTTTATCTCCTCCTGTTTGTGGATAGCCTCCATCAGCTAGAAACAGAGAGATGGAAGTCAGCGGGAACACAGTAATAAGACGCTTGCTTTACTTTCAATTTAAGGTGAAAGAATGGTGAACATGCTTTGCGACATCTTTTCTAAACCCACCTCTGTACGAGACACCGAGTTGATCTCGGCTGCCAGTGAGTCGGAGAAGGAGGCCGACATCAAGTTCTTGGCTCCCTGGATGCTTAGGTTGATAATCTGTCCGTTTAACTCGTCGTTCTGCTCCTTCAGGCTGCGGTTGTCCTGGAGCGGTTGAGTCAAACACAACACATCAGAAAAAAAACGAGAACGAGAGAACACTGCATAAAACTAGAAATACAACATGACTAGACCTCCAAGTGTCACTAAATCAGCATCCAGCCACATGTGAAATATGGTCACAATCTCTCCTTCTGTTCCTGAGTTATGGCGTTGAATAATGACCCCAAAAGTGTGTTTGATAAACATTATGATGTCACAGTGAAGTTGACATAAAAGGTCTATTTTAGATATTAACTGTCATGACTTCAGCATTTTATTCTAAGTAATATTAAGTCAAATTTTTGTCTTCATTAACAGGTGAATTCTTGTGTTATAATGTCTCTGTCCACCACTAAGAATATCCGTGTTACCTGTTTGAGTCGTTTGATCTCTTGCTCCAGCTCGGCTTCACGGGTGCGGGTCTGATATTCCTGCAGGCCTGCGCCGGGTGTGCGTCCTCTCTTTGCTTCGGCCTCCAACTTGTACAGCTGTAGGTGCTCGAGCTGTTTGCGCAGGTCTTCAATGAGCTGAGGTACAAACACATCAAGGTGCACTGGTTAGTTCAGTCTTTGGGATTCTCATAAAATCAAGGGTACGAGGTAGAAAAACACTCGATATAACACCATTTAGCTAGGAACAGTCATGAAATGACAGTGATGTTGTCTAGTCCCTGTCCCACCTCTTGAGTGCACTCCTTCTCCTTCTGGTTCTGGTGGCGCTCATGGCCCAGCTTGTCCGCCATCTTCCTGCGGGACTCTATCTCATCCTGTAGCCTGTCGGACATGGCTTCTGTCTCATCCTGCAGCTTCCTCTTCTCCTGGAAAACGGAAAACAAAAAAGGCGAGGATGAAGAGGTGTGCTAAGACGAGTGAGAAATAGAACTTGTGAAAAAGATTAGCGTTGGAGCACGAGGATGGCAAGACAGACCAGGAGATGAGATACTGTTGTTCTCACCTCTTCCAGTCTCTCGATGTTTGCTCGAAGACAAGGGACACACGACCTCAGCTCGCTGTTCTCCTCGTCCAGCTGCTGCAGCCTGAGAAGAGAAAAGCAAATTCTCTCTAAACGTGTACAACAAAGACCTACAGTACAGCCACAATGTGACTATCGGTTCTGTTTGTTGACAGTAAACAACATTATGTCACATAAAAACAGCTTACAGTCAACGGCAGATTGGTGCCAGAGGGTGGCAGTGTAGAGCCACAATTTCTCCGACAGACAACATGTAAACTGGCTTCACAATAAGCAAATGTGTTTCATAAAATACCGAATCTAATACAACAAATACAACAAAAAGTGCAACATGAGGACAGACTGGTTTTAGTGTAAATTTAGATTTTTCCTGCGGTCTCCTGTCATCTGCCCACCTGGCCTGCAGGTTTTCCAGCTCTAGCCCCCTCTCCCTCTCCAGCTTGGTCAGGGCCTCCTTGTGCCGACGGGTCTCTTGCTGTAGCTGCTCGTCAGCGTGGAGCTCCTGCTCCTTCAGCTGCTCCTCCAAGGCATTGGCCCGGTGCACCAGATGCAGGTTCTCCTGGCGCAGCCGAGCGTGCTGCTCCCCCGATGCCTCAGACTCCTTTTCCAGCTCAGCCACTCGACGCTCGAGGAGGAGCACCTGGGAAAGGTAAATGTCTTGTGGTTAGCGACATAGAAATTGTTGTGAGAGAAACCAACTGTGATGCCCTCGACTGCATTCCTTGCTGACAGGCATGAAAATGTGTAAACCAGACGAATGTGGAAGTGAGCTCTCACCTTGTCCGTGATGTCGTTGTCAGCAAGTTCCAGGATGTCCCTCGTTAAGTCGCTCATGGTGTCCAGCGTCATGGAGCTGTTCTGGAGGAGATGTCTGCATGTGGAGAAAGAAAACTTACAATTCCAGAAGCCAGTTTACGTTTGATAAATTGCTGTTTCCTTTTGCCAAACACGAACTATCAGTTACACTCACTCTAGAAATATGAACCCTTTGGAGCAACTATTTAGCTTACCTTGCAACTTTCTTGCTGGACAGCCTCTTGCCAGCGCTGGATGGGGCGAAAGAACAACAGGAAAAACAGTCAGGAAGAGAAAAAAGGATAGAGGAAAGAGACACTATCTCCTGCTATTCATCCAATCCACCCCCACCTCATCCCTCTCTCTGCTGGCTCAGGAGCCCCATAGACAAAAAGGCATGAGGTGGTTCTTCATGAATAAATCACTGGGTTTTTGTTTAAACTGCAGCTGGAGGAAATTCACACATCACAGCAATCTAACACAAACACGGCGGCGTATATCAATAGTGTCTAAGTGTCTATAGTGCTGATCCGGGATCAGTTTGGCCTGACAGAAAGACAGCGTAACAGAAACTTAAAATGAAAACCTAAAATGGAAGTTTTACAGATTTATTAATTGTTCCTAAATTCTTAATATCCAGTGCTCTGAATGTAAAATTCAGTTGTTGGAGAGATTAAATAGGATTTCAGTATTAGTAAGTTTCTGTAATACACCTAGCTACTGTTCAGTAATCCCAGATCAGCACGTCTGTTCCAATAAAAGCAGGCTCTTTAAAAAAGCTTTAACTCCACTAACAGCAGCTGTTCTGCAGAAACTCAAACGAAGCATGAAGACAATGGCATGAAGAACCGAAAAACATACTGAGATAGACACCACTCACCTGTGATACTCGGGGTTAATGTTTTATGAACAATCTTTAAGCTTATTTTCAGATGACCAAGATGTTCATCACGTACGTACAGATGACAAATCATAATGTGTACAGATGAAACGATGACTTTTTCCATCAGTAAATGCAAAATATTAACATAGCAGATGAACAAAGACTGGGAAAAGTGTGTGCTAAAATGGGATTAAAACAGACCCATAACAAAAATACCCAAATGTGTGTGTGTGTGTGTGTGTGTGTGTGGGTGCGTGCGTGAGAGTACAATCACACACCATGTTGTTGCTGGTCCAAAACAGCATGCATACATTACGAGTACATGCACGATACTGTCTCTAATCAGCACTGCAAACACATTCACACAGCTTATAATCGGGAGCAGGTTGTGAATGGCGTGTTACCTAGTCATCTCTAGGAAATTGAGGCGGGTGGAGAGGTCCTCGAGACGACTTATTTGTTTGTGACACTGGCTACAGAAAAAGTCCAGCGCCTCCTCCCTGAGGAAGCTCTGAAAGCAGTCAGGGAGAGGAGCAGGTGCACTGGAAAGAGGAGACAGGGAGGAAGAGGAGGAGGAAGTGGTGAGTGACGGACAAGAAGGGGTGCACTGAGGTAGGACAGGACACCTCTGGGGGTTTGGAGGTGGGTGGGGTGGGGGGTGTTAGTGAAATCCACAAGAGAGATTGAAAGAGTTAAGTGTGAGGGCTACATTGGGAGGGAGACGTGAGACAGACTGCAGTGTGGCTGTGGTTTGTTTGTTTGTTTTGTGGATACTTTTAGGAAGAACACGTTGATGTTGCTCCTTTATTGTCTATTCAACCTCAACACCTCTGCTGCGAGCCCAGAGAACCAGCGAATGGGAGTAATTAAGTTAAATAAACCAAAATAGCATCGGTTCTCAAACAGACAAATGACACGCGCAGTGGATTATTTCATTGTTTGGAGCCTGTAACCTCTCCTCACATCACCTCTACCAGCTGGCTGTTCATTCGGGGAGCGAGTCAGGTCTGAATTATGCAACACACTGGCACAGGTTCTTGTTTATGTAGGCAGAAAAAAAAAAAAGGCACAGCAGACATTAAGTGAGTGTCACTGGATGGTCATACGCACATTGTACCAAAGGCGTTTTCTCCTGGCAGCGGGACGGACGACTTCATTAAATAATGCCTACAGTGATGTATGTGTGTTTTTGTAGAACAGAGGCAACCCAACAGCGTGGACGTGTTGCCAGAGAGCTGTAATATGTAGATGGATACGTGTGGGGGTGTGCGTAGGAGGCACTGCTACATGCGCCAACAGTGAGCATGATTGGCTCAAAACGCAGTGACGCATTCACACTGAGTGGGTGAAGTTTGTGGGATGCAGGGTTTTTTTTTTTATGTATGATTTTTTTTTAATAGCCTAAACCAACATGCAGATATTTGCACAACTTGTTCGCCATGGCTCACATTTTAATATCTGATCTGAACTGAATTTATTTATGGTTCTCGATTAACCCTCGTGTGTTTTTATTTTCAGCGTTTTTACTTTGACGTATCCTTTGCCACTTTCTGTTTCAATGAAAGCATCATGTTATAATCAAGTAGCAACTTTAAATGATTAAAAAAATAAACTAACTAAACAGCAAAGTTGAACTTTTATTATTACCACTGGCAGTGATCCAGTTGGACCAGCTTATTTCTTTATTCTCAATGAGCTACAAAAACTAGGCAGTTAATTGTTAAGAGCTTCCTGGCGAGGCAAATCACAAAAATATCACCCAAGTGGGAATTACGCATTATCCAGCTTTGGGTCTTTGACGAGAACAGAGGAGGGGGAGGAAAAATATGACTGGGAAATGGCTACAACACGACACAGTGAAGTGTGTGTGTGTGTGTGTGTGTGTGTGTGTGTGTGTGTGTGTGTGTGTGTGTGTAAATTAGGCTGTATTATTGGTGTTTGGCAGTCACCTTGCACTGCTGAAGTCAACCTGTATCCATTCTACTGCAGCCCAGAGGCAAAGCTTGTTAGATACTTCTTAAGATGTCTGAACTCAATGCAACAGAAACATCCACCTTCTGTCCGTCCCAGAAGGACTGGCAACAGGTGCCACCCTTAAGACCTTGAACAGAGTGAGTGGTAAAACCTTTCCTTAGACTACTCGCGAAATGAAGCATAGTTTTGGAGCTGAAACTGGCCCAATGTCCACATTTTTCCTATCTTAGCAATAGTGAGAGTGAGACCACTCCAGTGAACTTTGTGTCCACTTCATTTATCTTGCCCTTAGCCAGAAAAAGGGAGGCAGATATGGAGAAGGACGTCTCCAGAAAGCTCTTATCAATGTGTGACCTCAGACTCTTTGAAAAGAGAAACATTTTCTCTGAAGAGCATAAACAGAGGCATTTAAACCTCAGAATGTGACTGTGTCACACCTCTTATCAGGAGGTGTTGATAAGAATGACATTGACAGCCCAGTGAAAATGATATTAATACTCACATCAGTGACATAACTGTCAGGCTGTCTACATTTGTCATTGTGTTAGATTAGAGTTCATGTAGAAAGTATAAACACGTCTTTGTCAAGGGTAATGTGGTTTTAGTTGCAGAGGGGAGACGAGCTCTTACCTGGGAGAGAGCAGGGAGGAGCCATTGACCTCCTCAGGTGGCTGCGAGAGAGGGGAGTCGCTCTGCTCTTCTGTCCCCTCCACGCTGCTCTCCAGCAACAACTCTGAGGTATTACTTTCCCCAAAGTCCTCAAAATGCTCCTCCTCTCCGCCGATGACTGTCACCAAGGAGTGGTTGTGGTGCTCAGAGTTCAGGGAAAACCTGAGGGACAGATAACAATGGATTGCTGTGTTAGTGTGTTTGGTCATTTGTGTACACAAGCAACAGCGTAGTTAAACTTCGTTCGTAGCCAGAAATAAAGGAAAGCACACTGTGTTTAGGTGGGATAAGACTGGACGACTGACTGGGTATAAAAAGCCACATAACCATCCATTTCAGAAACCACCACCTCAGCCAAACCAAACATAGCCAATCTTCTGTTTCCAGTCAAAGAAAATTGATGTGCTTCAGCAATAGTATCTGGGTAACACGTTCTAAAAAGGCGGGCTGAGGGTTGGTGTGTTGGAACAGGAAGCCTGGAAATGACTGGAGCCCGCTGTAAATCCCAAACAAGCACAATTAATCTTCCCCCAGCAAGAGCGGCAATCTGGGCAAGTTCGACAATCACTTGTCTTCAAAGGTAATCTGTTAATTCACATTAATCCCAAAGGCTGCTTTGGCTGCAACAAAATGTCTTGTGCCTTGCTTGGGATGCACAACCATGAAGGGAACACTTGAGACATGTGAGAGGAACCATCATGTAGCTGGATTCAGGTCAGGTTTAAGGGATGCCCGTATCTACACTGACAGAAAGGGCCGTGGCTTCGGCTCGCAGGATTGGCTGGCACAACTGACTGAAAACCTGCAAGAGTTTGAGTTGACACAACTTTTCATCTCAACTTAACAGGAAAGCTGGCCTTTCCTGTTGTCCAACATGGTTATGTTAGATGTCTTAAGCACACACACAGGACGAGGATGTCCAAATCAGCAGAAAAGCTCGCTTTCTCAGCACAAGATGGCACAGTGACAGAGCCCATTCTGCATGTTTGCAAGAGGCTAAAATTTGTCCAATTCAAAGTGTAAATATCACGTTAACATACAGAAAAAGATACTGTTGCACAGAGAGAGGAGACAGACACTGAAAATGATCATGTGAACACTGTTAAGTCTCTTTGAACTGCACAAAACTGCAGTTTTACCTGCAGCGATGCCATGTGCAAATGTCAAACGCCACTGGTTAAACAGTAACACAACCACTTTTCACTTACCCTTTACTCAGGTTCTTATTACTTGGCCCCATACTCAGGTCCCTCACACAGAGGGACGGCGAAGAGAGAGAACGCATCTTTAAACGCCCTCCACTGCCCTGGCGTGAAAGCCGTGGAGCAACTGGAGTTAAAACACCGGACAACCAGAGTGGAATCCTGAAGTTTCACAGGTTACACCGATTTAAAACAGAAAACAATGTCTCTCCAGTTCGGAGGAAACCGAAGGGTCTGCCTTTGTACAGGGCCAAGTCTGTGGTCCTAACAAGCTGTCAATCTACGGCTCCGCATGACTGACGTTGCAGTCATCTGTGCCACCCGACAAACTAGAGGCCGTACCATAAAGGGTTGACTGTGAGTGGGTTAATCAGATTTGAGGCTAAGCAACAGCCAACAGACAGTCCTGCTGACCATCCAAGGGCCAAATGTGTGTGGGGACACGGGTAGGACAGAGGAGGGTGGGGGGAGGCTAATCCTGTTAGATTCTTAATCCCCAGCCCAGTGCATACACTCCTACCCTGAATATGGCTCGAGGTAGCTGGGCTGCATGGCAAAACCTCAGTTTGCTTACTGACCTTCTTGTTGCATTTGCTCACTGTTGATGTTGAAACAATGTAAGCAGCTAATTGTTTATGACCTGGAAAACCTCTTAAAGGTTTGATTATGAGAAAAAGGTCCCATTGACAAATCAAGGGTGTTAGCATTGAATTAGCTCATTTTTGATAAACAGCTGGCTGAAACGAGAGCATATAAAAAGGTCATAGAGTTGAACAGTATGACTGTTAGGTTCCCGTAAGCAGCAAGCTTAACAGGGTGATGGTATGAATAAGTTGAAGGGTTCAGATTAGTCCATGCCAAGGCAAGGAAAAAAAGGGAAAACAACAAGAAAGAGCAAACTCAACACTTCCTGGAATTCAAGGCTCAATCATGGAATGGGAAGTCCAAAGACATCCACGTCAGGCAGACCACTCCAATCAGTCATCAAGCCGGACAGACGGGTCACAGAGTCAGCAGACGAGGCCTCAGCTCTCTGCACTTCCTCCTCTGTGTTTGCCCCCAATACTAAATCAACAAAAACATTCATGTACAGAAATATAGACCTCATCTGCAGCAGCTCCCTGCCTATAACAAACTCATATAAGATAACCTTTAACCAATCAAGAGAAGTGAGATTAATGATCAGAGTTTTACTATATGGTGGAATTAAAATGCAGTCTTTTACCAAAACATTTTGTCATAACTAAAGACACAACAATGGATACTTAGTTTCTGCTATACAGTAAACAAATGCACCTTCCAAAGACCTGGTTGTCGATCTTTACTTTAGCTTTTACACAGTTTGTGATGGCAAAACTGCCCGTTTACTAAATTCATAATTATGTCATGTGAAGGTAATTCAAATGTTTGGAGTCAAGAAAAACTGAAATCCTCTCACTGAATTCAGTAAATTACTGAAAAGAGTTAATTGTCACAACAGCCCATAAACAGTGGTCATTCTTATAAACGTTACAAGAATAAAAGAGTCCAACTCCAGTTCAAAGCAACCACGAGCCAAAGAAAGAAGACAACTGTGACAAAACTATGAATAGAACTCATCTGGGTCCTACAAAACACATCAGGCTGCAGGATAACATTAAAAATAGTTCACCTACTGGGATCATGGACAGTTTACACCTTAAACTGAGGATTCAGACAAGACGAGCAGACCCGAGTCTCCTTTCAGCTGACACAGATGATGATTCACTCAAACGCGACAACTTAGGTGAAGAATTTCTGCGCTCAAGGTCTCTGTGGCGCTCACGCTTTGCACATTTCAAGTTATCTCTGAATGAGCTTTCCGGTTCAGCCGCACAGTAAACATCAACAGTCAGTGCCTAATGGTGTTCCAGTACATGAGGAAACCAAAACACAAAGCACACTCAGATACAATATGTTGGACTGGATATCGTCCCCCCGTGTATCTGGGGGAATTGAAGGCATTATGTCAATGAAGTGGTAGCTGTCTGCTGCCTGTCTGGTGACCCAAATAGAGCCCAAGTGATCAAGCGCTGGGGATGTAAGGCTTCGTAAGCCACGTGATCTGTGTGAAAGGTCAGTGCAGGGCAGCTCGAAGGCGAACCTTCAGCTGGAGATCTGAGATTCTTATACAGTGCATTCTTTATAGAGCAGTGAGTACAAACAGCATTACAACACTGCGGTTCTTATGACAAGCCAATTCCAACTCATGTATGACAGCCCTGACAGCCTCAAACACTGATGACGTATATAAATTCAGGAAATATGAGATAATCTGAGCAAGTTTTACCAACCTATTTCCGCCATCTTCAGGGTCGTGCAGCGTGGCCTCGATGCCGCTGTCCGTCTCCACATCTTCATGCATCTCGGGGGGTACGAGTGCCCCGGTGTCCTCATCGGTGAAGGTCTCACACTCGCTGTAAGTGCTCTCGGAGCCCAGGTAGGCGCTGTCCGTGACCTCATTTTGCTGCAGTGATGGAAGCAGAATGAGAGTGAAACACCAGGCAGGTTGCTCATCAAGCAGCAAACAGCGATGTGAACATTCAAGGACACAGCAGGGAACAAACATATAGGGGAATGTAATTTATACAAACTGGAGTAGATCAGAATCAGAATCAGCTTTATGGTATACCTACGTAGATGTGCACATACAAGAAACTGAGTCACAGAACTTACACAGGAACAGACATTGCAAACAATCAAAAAACAGGTGTTTATTTATAAAACATATATAAAAGCACCAATGAACAACAACAGGATGTGCTCAACAAGCCCCTTCCATCACTATGAAGACAAACAACACAGCTTTGTGTTTACATTATGTGGGATTTCCAACAATGTCTGACATAGGGTGTATTTCAAAATCAGGATTATTTGCGAAGGAAATATATATGTGGGAAAAGGCAAAGAACACACCTCTAGGTTGAGCAAACAGTCAAACAACCATTTCAAAGACGCAAGTCTGTTTTGATTCTTCAAGTCCAGCCAGTATGAATCGACGCCAATTACGCCGGCGACCAAACAAATCATAGAGCATAAACAGACTTCAGAGACAGTCTGCTGCGACTCAGATGGCTGTTCCAAGCAAAACCTGGTGCATTAACACCTCTAAGCAACAGGTTCATACATAATGAGTAAGCTTTTGGCTTTCCAGGCAACAAATACCAAATGCTCAATACAAAACCCAAAGACACGTCCTTGCCAAAAAAAACGACATCTGAAGCTATTAGCAACTAGACACACAATATCAGGTATCAGAGTGGTGAAGCAATAAAGGCAAAACAGGTGAGTCATGTTGGACAGCATTACATACCATTATAAAAGAAGCATCAGGAGGAGCAGGACCCAGAGGGCTATCCACCATGCCCAGAACCATCCTCTCTGCCCAGGCTCACTGACAAGAAAGCTGGCTGCCCATTAGAGCCTTCTAATAACTCCTACTAATGCTACCTCACTCTCACTCCCAGAGAGTGCGAGACCGTGTTTGAGGGGGAAAAAAAAGATACTGCAACACCTCGTTCAGCTCCACTGGGTGGTCAAAGGGGAGGAGACACAGACAAAGTCCAAAGAGCAGGAGAAGTCAGCTGTAACTCCCAATCAACAAGCGTCCTGTCTCATAGGCCCGAGTTATTACACCGCAAGATCAGCTGAAAAGCTGTTTGATCTTTTGTGGCTCTTGAGAGCTCTGCCTCCTGGCCCATGGTGACAGTATAAATCATTAAGCCGTGTTCAACTGTATGTTACGGAGTGTGCAGTGAATGAGGGCAATACATCACAACAACCTGTCAGAAGTGCCTGACTGTGTGCCAGTAGAAAACTAACATGCAGAGGAAGAGCGGGGGCTTAATTTGTAAAGTTTGGGCAGGATAATAACAGAAACACTGTCTCTATTTGAGAATTCAAAGGCGAGGTGGAAATGTGAAGGTTAGCGACGGCAGAAAATATTTATTAAAAAGGAAAAAACGGGTTGGACGGGGCGTTGCTCTTCTCTTATGCCAGGCCTCAGCTGAACAGCCTCACCTTGCCTGTTTTGAAAGCAAACAGGACCAGAACAGCCGAGCCATTGAGAGAGAGGAACCCTTTTCTGCCAGAAACCCGAGGGGAAAAACAAGGCCACGGACACAGGTGTGGCGCCTACTTCAAACATCAACACAAACCTCCCCCAAACTCTGCGTACGGGTTCCAGTAAACAGCAACTGTGCTTTATAGATTACTGGATTTTACACATTGTTAATTTAAACTCACATCTCCACTTTTGTGAGCGGCCATTTCAAGTTCCATTTGCAATATTCGAAAAGAGGATCCCACGAGCAAACTCTACTAAAAAAATCTGTAGCTAAATCACTTATGATTTTACGTAACTAAACACGTTGTAAACAAGTAAACAACCTCAACTGGAAAAACTATAGTTAACATACGCACAAATAACACCTAAACACCAACTCAACCCTGATGGGTCAGACTGGGTCCAGATAGAAATACAGAAGTGTTGATTGGTTTCAAGTCGGTTAGGGTCACGTTGGCTGGGCTGAGTTGACAATGGCTATAGTTTCATTGAAGAGTCAGTCAGGATGAAGACATCATATCTGTCAATGATAAGACTTTTTTTATTTATTAATAATTGCTCATTACATTGCCAAATATGTGTCTGTGTTGAAAACAAATAGCTTTCATATAGTAAAGCATTTGATGGTTGTTTTCAAGATGCCCACACGTGTAATCAGGGTAAACGCTGTTACCGTGGTAACTACAGTTTCATGAGAGGCCAACACAAATACAGTGCTTCAGCTTACATTAACTGCACTGGACTCGGGTCTTATTCAGACAGAAAACAAGGAAAGCCTGTCGGGTTCAGTTTCCTCTATCTCAGACTAGCGTTTGGTTCAGACAGACAAAAGCAACTGGAGCTGTGCTCTTTAAAACACTGTTTATAAACTATTAGAAGCAAAGGAAGATGTATTTCTTAATTAACTTATTGGACACAAGCTATTTATTAAATGGATCATTTAACATCTACTTTAACTCCAGATATCTTAATTTCACCCTTAATTTGGTGGTTCTCTTTCAATTATTAGATATGAAACGTCCCTATTTTCTATGTCAAACAGCTTTTAACAAGGCCTTCACTGTGTTCTGGTGCCTTGGAGCAGTCAATAAATCAAATGAGACTTTATAATAAATAAAGCATTGGGTCTCTTGCATCTACTCCTCTAAACAAAGCCACGCTACAGACATGCAATGAGTGTAAGTTTTTAAGACAAACGTTTGGTTTTATCACACAGTAATGAACTTATGAGCTCTGTGAAATGGGTTTACATGAAGGGAATCCATTTGCACTCTTGACTGCGGTGCATGGGCCTGTACTTCAAAACCATACCAAGAGAGGGTGCTGATACTGTGCAATGTACAGCCGCTAAAACAACAGTAAAAGTCCTGCATTGCCCAAAGTGCACACAATAGCAGAAAGACTGGAGTTTTGCGGAGGCCAGCAACAATGATGGTTAAATATACAAGTTCTGTGCTCAAGAGGAGACAAGAATTCCAGAAATGCTAACCACAACTGTAAAAACACAAGTCCACACAGATGTAAAAACTCAATGCACATTCCAGCTAATTCAACATTTGTTAGAGAATACTCAAAGGCCCAGCCTGCCAGATGCTATTTAGTGTCAGCCAAACCAGGGTGTTCAGTCTGTGGAACATTCACAGAGTGGTAATGATAGCTCTGCAAGCCACTCAGTGAATTACAGTGGGAAGAGTGAGAGTGCACAGGGAGTTCAGCCTGTGACCTCCACACACTATGCTGCTGTGTGCTCCAATGGGAACTGCAGGCACAACAACTGGACCACATACACAACTAGAGAGAGCTTAAGCCTCTTGTGTGGCGCCTCACCTCATCGTACTCCTCTGGACAGCCCACAGCTCCATCCCCTGGACTGTAAGTTACACTGTAGAGCTGAGGCTCTGGACCTGTGTGTATGAGAGAGGAAGAGGAGAGAGGACAGGTTTAATGTGTGCAGAATAAACACGTAAAGTCAAACATCAACAGAGGCTCAGCAAACACAAGACTGCTGTGTATAGTACCAACGTTGGTGTGCAAACAAGATGTTGTTGTCAAGAAAGACAGTGTCACAGCCGAGTCTGGGTAAAAGCAAATGTTTTACAAATTGCATCATGGTCGTACCAATAGATTCAATTTCTATTCTTACAGTGATTAATAATATTTTCATGCTTGACATTGACTGAAGCTGTTTTAATTATTAAGTATGCATTTGCACTGCGTACAAGTGCACAACATGCAACTAAAGCTATAAGCATTTTTTCTGAAAAATGATAATGAGACAGCAATCTTTGCTATGACTTTATTTATGCCCAACTTTCTGGCCAACAGTATAAAAATGATCATTTAAAAGTCTGCCAAGCTCGTAAAGAAGATCTACGATGTGACCAGTTTCTTCATCCTACTGAAGGACCAGTGAATAGAAGACTTACTTGCTAAAGCTGATCCAGCGTAGCACTAATATACTTTATAATGTGCTGATTTCAGAATCACTTACTGTTTTATATATTCATCTATCAATAGATTGTATGTTTTTGTCCAACAGTGAACATCAGCTTGTCCTTAGGGATGAAACTGCAATTTTATATACAGTAGCAAAAAAACTAAAATAAATGTAAATTGGACAGATTCATCTTCAATTGAAAGATAATGTAGATATGTAGCTAAGGGAACTGTATTTTCTGCAAAGGAACAAATGTGACTTTACTTTAAACAGACTGATGGTAAATATCTGGGTATATCAGTCTGATATTTCTTCTCACAGTGAGTTTGCTCAGGTGTGTTATGAGCACGTTTAAGAGTTTGTGTCCTAGCTGCTCCACTTTGGCATATTTACAGTCAGCAATAAAGCGTGATGTGACAGCAAACATTATGTAACTTTTACACTCACACTGCAGGGGCTATAGATGTCACGTAATGAAGGTATGGGCAAAATAAAACCATAAAGAAGAACAAGAAGCAGCCCGCATCCAATTCAAATTTGTCAATACAGGCCCTCTGTCGACCTGCAGACAAGCGATGTAACCTGAGAGCAGACCAACAAGATGGAGTCCCATCAGCCACTGCGGCTCCTGTATCTAGTAAACAGAGCTGTGAATAGCACCCTACTGAGAGAATAGAACACAAACTGTGTTCTCCAAAGCTGCCAGTAGACCCAAAGGGTTTTTGTCCCCCCTTGGTCTTATGTAACCCGTTGCTCTTGATCACTTGGACACATGGCAGGCCATTTAAGTGAAATGCGTCGCTAACTGAATCCAACTGTGCAGGAGAGGCTGGCTTCTGTTGGAGCAACACACCTGCAGTCTCTTGGCGTGTTGTCAAAATATCAGAGGGCACGGATATTTTCTAGTCCAACTTCTGCCGTCTCAGACATGCCACGGCCACTACAGGGGACGAGGCATTTCCACAGCCTGCAGACCTGTCTTTATTAAAAAGGTACTGCCAGTAGCAAGTGGTGCAGGCATGGAATAAAAAAAAGAAGATGGAGTGCCACGAAGCTGACGTTGAAACTAATGGAAGAGCAAGTTTTACTTACTATGGAGGTGGTGGCAACAGTGTTAGAAAACATGACATGAATCTAGCAGTACTGAAAATCAATAGTTTAGCTGTAAAGTGCCTCAAAAACTAGACTCCACCTTTAAAAGCCCAGTGGAATTTTGTCAGCAGTGTGTGAGCAGCCTGGGAAGTTATAGTAGAGGTCTGATCTTCACACAGTAATGGGAAACTGACAGCTGAGAATAACTGAATCATCCTCCACATTACTGATTACCAAGAAAGTACTGAAGAGAGGCAGACAAGGCAAGATAGTGTGTAACAGGAACATGGGACATTGATGGCTGATTGGCTGGTTGGATTCAGACCCATCATTGTTACATCATGAGTGCATTAGCCAATCAAGCAACGACATGCAATACTTTGTATTGCTTGATAATACATGATATTGACATTGATCTGCTATATTTGGCCAATTATTTCAGATTGACTATGCTGTGAAAATGCTGCCACGGTAAAGGTTTTTGTTTATATAAACTGTATATACAGTAGTTTGTTTGGACAAATGTGTCAATATATGCAAATACTTATAATCTATCTACAACACAGCTTTGCAACTAGTGACAAGCAGGGGAACAAGGGAGAACCAGAGAGGACAGGGCAAAGAGAGAGGACGGTAAATAATTTAAGTGAATAGGACTCTCTGCCCAAACCCCATCTCTCTAGCACTCCAGCTCTGAAACCTTGCCAGTAAGCCCATGTGTCCATGCGTCTCATGCTTTCCAGCGCATGACTTATTAATGGTCTGAGTAACCAGAGCTGTTCAACCCAGAAATCCTCGGGAAAGGGTACCAATCAATGCGATGACGTCACCGCAACCTGTACAGCAAGTCGACATAACCAGCCTGAGCTGAAAGTCTTTGTGATGATGTCACTTTGGGATCCATCAGGTGCTCTTAACTAACTGTTATGAAACGGTTTAAATGTAAAGTCAATTCAAGATTTAGATTAGATTTACAGCAGAGGTGCAGCCTGGGAAACTTTGTGACACAGCTGTCAGACAGGGTTATACATTGATCCCATTTTAGCAGGCAAATACAGTGTGTGAGTCCTGACAGGAGGTTTTTTTTAAGAGTATAAACTGGAACAGGAGGGCAGCAAAATGGTTAAAGAAAGAATAGCAGTATTTCAAGTCCAGTAAGAAAGAATTTGGGTCAGTCTCCTGCATCTCCTTTTAAAATCCCTCACCTCAGCTGAGCGATGGATGTGAACATACTGGGCTGACAATATCTGGAGTCATGGGGGAACGTAGGGAGATGGAGCCAGATGCTGGAGACTAAATGTGGGTGCAAGAATTTGCTGCTGAGGCGTTATTTTTTATATTTTGGGGGGGGGTGTTTGTTTAAAGTGCAACTAAGTAGGTTAGCCAGACTTATGTTCTTTCTCATGGAATACTACAAGAAGAAAAAATACATAAAACATAGACTATACCATGCATCACAGTTCACTGATGCAAATATTAATGTCCCGAAAAAACATTAATTACACATAAGCAAGATGTTTCAATAGCTATGAGTCCACAAGAGTCATGATGTAAGGTAAGAGCTTAAAGGGAAAACATTACACACAGGAACAGGTTTTGATGCACAAACACACATACTTACAGCTGCATCTATCTGCCAACTCACCTCCATTGCTAATTGCAGAGATTCCACGGTGGAAGTCTTCAAAGCTGATCACTCCCAGGCCGCTGGGATCCAAAAACTTGGTCAGATCCTTCACCTAAAAGATAAAAGCAGTACAACAACATTCAGGACTAATTTTATCATGACACAAGTAGCAAATCACCAGCATAACCCTGTCATTAGGTGTGCTTATGTCATAAACTATCCAGGTGAGGTTTTCTGCACAGTGGGGCAAATAACCCGACTGCATACTGATCAACAACGGAAAAGAACATTCAGAAGAGCATTCCAGTTCATGATCTGTACATGCTACATAAAACTACAGAGCCCTCATTCCTAAAAAGGTCATTTCACTAACATGACGGCTTTACTGCAGAGCTGTTTGAACTCCACTTCTGACCTCCAGGAGAAAATCTGTTTCTCGCAAACGGGGCAATACTGCGTTTACAAGGATTTTAATGTGTGCAAAGGGTAAGCTTTTTACTCTCATTGCATATGACAAGGAACAAAAACAAGATGAAATAAGAATATTACAGGGAGCACTTGCAGACTTGTGCTTTTGCCACACAGACACTTTTTAAAGTAATAAATAAAACATGGTTTGTAGTGTTGGGGTCTTTACATTAGATGTTACAGTAATCTTCCATCAAAAGAAAAATCTTAAGATATGAAGACTGTTTACCCACTGACAGAAAAACGCATCTTGTAAATGCATATATGTGAAGGGATATGCCCGTGTGCACAGGAACATTGCTGCACTCAGCTGTTAAATAGGTTACGTAAGCGCACCTACATACTGTATATTCCTACAGTCTGTAACCTGGCAACAGAAGGATGTGCGCCTCAGTAACTGCAGGACCTCAGAGCATTAAAAACAACAGTGCACCCTGGATCAACAACGTTTTTTCAAATGGACAATTGACTCCTAGTGCATGTAAAATTAAATATAATCTGATCTGTACTGAGAGTGCCTTTAACTGTGCAAATTCCTTGGCACATTGCCCCATTTATTGTTTAATGTCTCGTTATCTGGCTCCCAATGACCTGAGAACTGGATGTGCAACTGTATCTGAAGCATTATTGATGGCGCCGAGCAATCAAAATCTATTTACATAAATAATAGACCAGGTCAAATGTGCTCCATCACAAAATTGCACTAACCCATTATTACAGTATAATTTCAGGCGTGTATCACTGACAAAATTAGCTGGGAGGGAGCCTGAGAGTATGTCGGGTGAGGTTTCTGTGGTTACAGCTTGCTTATTCCTTGAGAAACGAGTACATGATGTGAACATGGTCATTTTAGCAAGACTTTCTTTGTGTGTGGCTTTTCTCGTCCGTACTTTCTGTATCAGTTACACATGAAAACGAGCTGATCTGCTTAGCGACGCTGAGCTCCGACTCGGGAGGCTGAGAAGGCTGAAATGCCTGATAAAGTGACTCCAACAATGCTCATGGCTTATGATCTGGGTTTGGTGAATTAAAACCAGCTGTACTTGGTGAGAGGAGGGGAGTGGCTGATCTCACCGAATGGTGGTTAACACTGCAATGTTGAGTTTAGCAAGTAGAATCAAGGCCAATCCAACCTCCATCTCTGCTGTGCTAAGCCTTTCCATTCAGTACATGCATGCTATATACTGTAGGCTGCTGGTGTTGGTGAAGAATTGGTGGTCTTTTAAGGACTGAACTTTTGAAAATAAACTTGTGGCTAAGGGCAGGTGTTGGTGTTTGATTGCAGGTTTTGCTCTTCCGTTTCACAATGGAGCATGACAGTTCACATGTTCCATGCAGCTATTCAGAAACACCTCTGCTGTGAGAGGTGAGAAAACTGAGGTGTGACTGGGGAATTAACTAAGTGTCTGTGGTCATGATGACATTTTTGCACAACATAAGCAGTAAATTAAACTTGGTGATTGCGTGCGCAGTGAGAGACTGGAGCAGTACACAACAGGCCAATTAGCCAGTGAACAGGCTGGATGAACTGCTGTGACTGCCAAAGCAACCAGAGCAATATAGACCTCCTATACTGTGGAAGCTATCCATGGCCTACATTAGAGTTGTTAAGCCTGTACAGCAGTGCCAGGCCCCTCAGGTCTTATGAGCAGAGCCTGTTCCTATAAAAGGTCTAACCTAAAAACTAAAAGGTGAATGTGCTCTCAGTTAAGTTTTATTTCACCCCCAAGATCCCAGAAGTCTCTACACAGCTGATAAACTGGCAAAGTGTTTGCTTTAACTTAATTACTTCACTTAATTTATTGGTGGTGCAAGCATTGGTCATGAATTATCAGTTTATGCATGCATTCTTGTTTTAATTGCACAGTACTCTTTGTACTCTGCATTTGGATTGTTGACTGTCTCTGTTGCTATCTTGCATGGTTCTTGTGATGTGCTAAAAAATTACACTTAAAATGCTTGAAATATTCTTCAAACCACTTTTTTAAAATGTATTTTTACTGGATCATTTATCATATTTAATCACTTGTGTATTATTTGCTTGTCTCTTTGTCTTTTGTTGTTAACCTTTTGTTAACTTTTATTCATTTTCTTTACATTTAATGCTCATAAAAGGCAAGGCACTCTTTTTAAGTATAATTCACAGTATTATGATTAAAATGGACTCAAATGCTGCATAATGTATTAATTTGCATTGTTACCCCTAACGAGCGATGGCCTGACAGACAGTGGTGAGGAAGATAATAACTAAACTCAAAGCCAACTCTCTCAGCTCTGCTGCTTAGGGGAGCAGCAAAGCACTGTGGTTTTTCTGTTTCCTCTATTTGTGTCTAATCAGTGCTGGGGCACGCCTGACCGCCTCCACACAGACCACTGTTGTGCATAACCCCATGGAGAAGAATACCCGTTGGTGAGAGTCTTTCCTGAGGGAATTTCACAATAGTTCTGAACAAAGCACCGATAACCACGATCATAAGTCTAGTGGGTTGGCAAAAGATGATTTTAAAAAAGGGAAGGATGATGTTTGGACATAAAACATTAACACATGTACACACAAAAGTGAACTCAAGAGAGCAGACGTTTCAGGGCATGGGACATTCCATTGTGGATTAGAGGGGCAGCACATAAAAGCAGCGGGTGAGGGGAGGGAGGCTGGCTAAAGTCGGGTTGGGAGTGTCGACTGACAGGAGAGACATGACCACAATGCAGTTCAGTGTGGCTTTTGTGCAGGATCGGGGTCAAAACCAGTGAGTGCTGGTTAGAAAGATCTTTTGAACTGAATTCCCAGATTTGCAGATGCCTGCAGGACAGCAGTAGTACCCACTGGGTAATAACAGCAGGTCAGAATGAATTGCTTATCATGTTCCCGCCGCAGTCAAGTAATACCACTTGACTGCAGTAAATTAGTTTCGTGACACTCAACATCTGTAGGCTTCAAATCAACGGTCTAATAATAAGCCTATCTCAAAACATTTCTCCTGAAGAAGATGTACCACCCAGAGAAGTGGTCGAGGCAACGCTTTATACTAGCATAATGTGAGAGCGAGTGATGGGTTGTCAAATGGGAGCATCTACTGTATGATTAAGCTCCAGTGGCTGAGCACATGTTGGAAAGTTGAAATACAACAGACTGCATTTTGTCTTCTGCTTCTACATTATGTGTCACATAATGCAGAATGTGCACGTGGTCACAATCGCATCCGGGAATAACTCTGGAAGAAAGATTTGCATGTCTGGCATGGAAACACCAGCTGAACATCCATGCAAATACCTCATGAATACCTTCCTGCTGGCTCTTGAAAGGTTGCTTGGATGTTTGCAAATTGGTACAAGATAATATGCATAAAAGGCCTGCTGTGAGCTCTAAACCTACCTATGACCATATACACAAAAGTACAAAGTCTTACTGAAGATGCCTGTTTTGTATAGGCTTTGCAGAGAACAAGGAAAGAGGTACGATCTGTAAGGCATATAGACAATAACAACAACTTATAACCACTAAACCAGACACTGCTTAAAAACCTCCCTGTGACATCCTGAGAGTAGCCCTTAACTTCACTTCCACTTGGCTTAAATCCCTCTTGGCAATTCAACACTCATATTTGTTTTTAAGTGTTATTCATGAATGCCCTTATGAATTAGCATGACTTAGTGTTCTGTGGTGTTCTCAACCACAATACTAAAATATTTGCGTTACATGATCCTGTTACATTTCACTGATCTGAGCCGCTCAGTCATGGAGGTTATTCAAACCACTTTTATCTCCAGACGACTGAAATACAAGGACATTTCTGTGCAAATATGAAAAGCACACATGTATTCTGAACTGATACGAGAGAAGTGAATGATGTGCTACCTTCGCTAAGATATAAACAACACTCTGGCCTCAGACTGCTTGCATGAAGGCCTTTTTCGATGAAACCTGACTTTCCAGCTGATCCTTGAGTTCAGCTGATGAATGCCACAGCCACTGAAAGGTTACATGCATTATATAACATTCCTCAAATTCTGAAGTCTGCCTGATGCCTGATTTACTTATTGTGAATGTTGAAGGCAAACAGGCCAAAGCCTCAGTCTCTCCCTCTCTCACTGATCACAAAAGGACAGAAACCTGAGAGGAGTTTCCTGTAAGGGCACAAATTAGCTCCTGCAGCCATTGGAAACCAGATAGCCAATAGCTAAACACAAAGAAAGACGCAGAAGAAATCAATCTGCGCAATCTGGTTAGCCATCCAGGGTAAACCTTTCAGAAACAAAGATCCAAAGGAAACTGCTGGAATCTACATATTTGGAGAGGTGCAGCAGGAGAACTCCACCAGAAACCAAACAGTAAGGAATAACAGTGACGGGATACCACACCTATAAAGTAAAATCAACTCCCAGTGTCATGTAAATGTATCAAGCTTTAGCACTGCCTAGCAAAACAGGTGGAATTGATTTACATTATACTAACGCGAAAAAAGCTCCGCTCCTCTCTCCCTCAAAACAAGGTCATGGGCAGTCAGTGGACAGCACCCAAACCACGGAGTCCCTCTGACTCAGGAAAATACATTTTACTCTTAATCCTTCCCAATTCCCTGCCTGGGGAGCCACAGATACCTACGGCTAGACACGGGACAGATCGGGGGCAATAGAGGCGCTTTGAACTGGGAGAGAGTGGATTAAAAAGCATTAGTGAGCCAGCATCACACACTGTGAGCGGAGTAACAGCAAGTACCCATTCTCGCCCAAAGGCCTTATTCTAAGTTCTCCGAAAAGAGTTTAAATTAGGATGGTTAATATCTCCAAAATTAATTATGTTGCCAGAATCAACCCTGTATCTAGAGGGGACACATTTTAAAATGGATTATACATACTGTAACTAACACATGATTATACTTACTGCTCTGTGATGAATGGATACTAATAAATGAGTTTAAAGAGATACCAATACATGCTCATCAGGTGCTCACTCACAGTTAAACTTATATTTCCATTACCTGTTAGGTTACATCATCATCCTTTATTAACATTATTTGCAAAAAGCTGATTCAAAGTCTGATTCATTCAAATAGGCATACACAGAGGCATGTCTGGCAGGAAGAGAAACTGACGTCATCTTTACTCCAGAGTGTGTGACACCTGCGTCAAACTCTGAATTTAACTTTCACTTGAAAATGAGAGCAACACCTAAACTTACAAAGCTCAAAGGATGTATGTAACAGAATCTGAACAATAACCTTACCCTGAGAAAAGTCACTGGCAAAAAATAGGCTCTCCTTCCTTTTACTGATCTTATAGAGAATCTGTGATTCATTAAAGTGAAACTATCAAGAATTTAGTTTAAGTCACTATTTGTCACCCCCTAATTCAAGTTCTTCTTTTAGGAATTGTTGCCTGTCCCTTCACTTACAAGTAACAGTGAAACTATTTCACAAAATGTGGAAAGGCCTGGAGCAATGGGCTGTTTGGGTGAGGGTCACGGGTGGAGTGAGGTGCATCAGCCATTTCACAAGAGATTATCCCCAAACCACTGGATATGCAAATGGGAGGATGGGTGTTTGTCATTTGACATATGGAGGAGTGCCAGGCATGACAGAATCCATTACATCCAATATGCTTGACAGACTTATCTGGATGATAACCTAAAATCCTGGCTCTTGAAAGCTCCCCAAATATAGATGACAAACTAATCCAGGCATGGTTTTAATAATATGCAGTATTAGACAAATCTATTACACCGAATCTTGAGAGCTGCTTTGTAGGATTAACACCAGCATCCAAGCAGGGGTCATGTTACCTCTGCTTCATTACATGTCAGGGCAACATAAACCTTCAGTTTGTTAAAACATTTAAACTCACAATCAGGGCACAGTTTTAGAAATAATAAAAGGCTGTATAGATGAACTGTACCAATACCAGGATACTAATCTGTATATGAGCATTTTTCTGACATTTATTAGTCAAAACGTAATAATATTGACTTTCAAATAGATTTAAATCCTAAATGAGTTGAAATACAGCTAGCAAAGTAACATCAGCCAGATGGATTTCATCTGATTGAGTTAAGCATGCGTTTTGCCGGAAGCTCTCTGAGGTTCAGCAGAAAATCAATAATAAATCATTTACCAATATGGAGCTTTATATGGTTTTACACAGACCTTCACTTAGCATGCATTACCCAGTAGCTGCAAGCTCAAAAACAAGAAAATCACGAGAAATATAAGGCATCTCACCTGATCGGCACCGTAGGCAGCAGCAAACTCCATAAACTCCTCAATACGAACAAAGCCATCTCCATCTTGGTCTAAAGCATCGAACACAGCTTTTAATGGGGAGACATCTTCCTCCCTCGTATTCACAGCTGAGACCATTGGCAGTGAGTCATCTACCACCATCTTAGAGAGGGAAACTGTCTCCACAGTTTGCTCAGTAGTCCATCCAGCCTCAGGAGAAGAAGTATTTATGTCCTGAACTGAAAACTCAAAAGAAGCCACTTGGTGACAATCAGATCCTTCGAGCTGGTTACTGTCTGTCAGTCTGTCCTCTTTCCTCCGTTCAGCTGTTGGATCAGGAGCGCTTCCCTCTTGTACCTCCTCCTGTGGTTTCAAGTCCCAAGGTTCCTCATCATGGACCTCATCAGCAGTCAAGCACAGATCCAAAGCCATTGCCTCATTCCCCTGAGTGTTGGCTTCAGCACAAATCTTGTCTTCCATCAAATCCTTAGACTCATTCTCCACAGAGCAACTCTCACTGGTGAAATCACCCTGGATGATGGCATCTTCAGCTAGAGGCACCGTCAGTGATGAAGGCTCGACTGACAAACACAGAGCAAATGAGTCATTCTCACCTTGTTGCTCTGAATTCAGATTTGTAATAACAGTAGCGCCTGTATGTTCCACCTCCGACTCCTTTGCTGATAAATCTAATGGCGCACCTGTGCAGATAAGAGACTGAGGACTGGCAGGGCATAGGCTGAGACTGCTGCCACAATCTGGAACCTCTAAATCCAACAAAGGCACAGATCCTTCAAAACACTCCAGTGGCGTGCTGATGTGGTCAGGCAGGAGGTTGTTCTCTGGTAAACCTTGCAGGGTAGCACTACAGGTTGCAGCCAGATCAGTCACTTGATCAGGGAATAAACCTTTGTCACTGGTTTCAGGTGACAACGTGTCCCTGTTCTGTGAGGGAGGGAGACCTGCCTGCTCCTCTTGTGACAGGTCTACCAGCTCCTCACTGACACCCTGTGGGTTCAACTCACCTGAGGACTCTGGGGAGAGACAAGAGTTTTCATTTGAAAGGAGATCAACCAACAAAAATGGATCCGCTGTGTTGGTCTCGGAAATCTTCGAAGGAGAGACCGGTACACTGAGGCTTATTAGCTCACCCTGACTATGCAGGGCATCTGAGCTCTCACGAGGGTCCTCCTGTGTCAGATTGAGTTCCTCACAGGCAGAGTTTTTCCCAACCACATCAGCGAGATTAGGAGAAAATAACCATGATAACATGTGGTCACTTATTTCATCAGGTCCCTCAGCTGTTTCAGTGAGGGACAGTTCCTCTATGTGAATAGCATGAAGAGAAGCTTGGGAAAGAGGAGACTGATCTCCCTTTAACTGCAAATCTCCACAAGAAAAGTCAGAGATATTTATTAGGTTGTCCAACTCTACTGGCTTTTCCTGGAAAATATCTTCATTTTCATTTGGTTGGGATGCCTGATCCCGGTCAATGTTTCGGAAATCCAAACCTGTTGGGCCACTCTTGTTTGGACAGAGCACACCTCCATTGTCTGAATCCAGTGTGTGAAATCCAACAGGAAATGGCTGTTCTGACTCCCACTGTGTGTGCCCCAAAGGGCCAGACAGGACTGTCGATTCCATTTATATTGCCTGTTCCACTTTGCAAACTTGAGAAAGCTGGTGGGAATGCCTTATCTCACTGCTGTCGTTAAGATCCAGTTCTCCAACTTTATTGCCATGTTTTTAGGTGGCACTATACATCTGCAATGAAATCCTGAAATTAATGGGAGAAATTCCCAATGGCATTGTCAGCCTCTGACATTTAGAAATACTGCCAAATATGTTGATTTAATAAATTAACGTGGACTAGTGAAGGCGATTTTATGAAGATAGATCAATTTAGAAACAATGACAGTCCATGAACAGATTAACAACCTGTATATCTATATCTGCCATCTACATCTCGAAAACGGTGTTACCGTAAGTTCATAACATTCACATAGCCTGACTGAATCTTGCTGATGTAAACGTGTTTCGACTCACTACGTCCTTGTCTGTCATGGCTGGTCCACTCCTGCTTGTTGCCAAACGCTTCAGCTTCAGTACATCCCACGTCAACATGCCTCACATCGGCCTGAAAGCTGGTAAATCAGCGAAATCAAGTCTCCGGACCGAACTGACAGTAACGTCCGATGGCATCTCCGCTGGCGAGCCGATTTGAAACAATATAAGTTAAAGTGTTGAGTCCCCAGTGTTTGTCAACATTAGCTTTCTTAGCCGATTACCTAACCTTATCCATCGCGAGCTAATTAGCCAGAGAGCCCACGGTGCAGCGGAGAAACGATGTCGCCAGTTGTGACTCAAACCCCAATGAACATCGAGCTATAAAGTTAAACCACTCATCACAAGACGCTTACTAAATATAACACTAACAGTCAGAGGTTCCAATGATTTTATGCTAGCAACCAACGCTAACTCCTCCTTCGAGCATCCCACTTCCCCCGTGCCATTGGCCAGGAAAGATGCTAACTGACTAGCTAACGAAATTAGCCTATTAGCTAGCTAACACGCCAAACACCCCAGCTTTCTATTTTCTCAATTGAATGAAACCAAACAGTGGCGTCAATATCCCTCGGTTTAAGGGGTAACTACAGAAATGCTCGTCTCTCTGATAGTCCAATTTTATGTCTTCACTTCGATGCCGTTTTCCAGCGACAATCCACCTGTGTCAGTAACAAGACAGGCCAGACGAGTGACGAGACGGAGCCGTTCTTCTCTCCTCAGATTCCTCTATCGGTTTCGTCTTAAAAAGCGCATCAGTCACAGTGTCCCTCGTCGGAACCTATAACGAGACCCATTACCAATAACGAAACGAAATGAGCAGTAAAAAAGGCAAAAAAGCTCCATCGTTTGACAGTCAATCCGCCGATGTTGATGACAGACACCAAATGCTCTCGCATCAGCATCAGCAGTGTCCCATCCTCCTCCTCCTCCTCCTCCTCCTCCTCCACTTCCACCTCCTCCTCCAGCCGCATACACACACCACTGACGTTTCACGCAAGCGTACAAAATACCCCGCAGTATCATTGGCTTTATGGCAGCTATCAATTGATACCGTTTGATGTGTGTTTGTGCAGACGAAAAATATTCAAACCACTGTCCTTGAATTTATATGACAGAGAATATGAGTACATGTGAGCATTTAAAGCATCCTTCAGACAAAGGTCAAAGACCAGGGGCAGCAAGAGCTTTAAACTGAGGAATTCAAGCGGTTTGCTTAATGAGACTTCTGCAGGACAGGTCTGAGAAACCACCATGTTCACCAGTTACAAGATTCCAGTTTCTGTAATGATTAATTACTCAGTCAGTGATATAAAACAAATCATATAAACTAATATGAAATAGTTAGAGAACTCAAGTAGACAGTGGAGATGTATTATTTGGAGAATTGTCAAATAGTTGTAATTGCAATGTTTTGGCGCCCCCGTCTGACTCCTAGTGGTATGGAGTTTCTACAGGTTTCCATGTGATCTATCTAATTTTGGTCATCAGATCCGGTGGCTCCCTGTCTTTGTTGATTATGATCCTATCAGCAAATTAAACGTTTTTCGCCCAAGGCAGTTTTAATTATTAGATTACAAGGGATTGAAATATTTTGGGATTCAATAATTCAAATAATAAAAAAAGAAGAAAAGTCACATTTTTGTAACAGTGACATGCTTTATTTTGGTTCCTTACCCTACAGGTATGGAGTAGTACTATCTCCTAGGAAGGGACCTACTCATTTAATCAGATTTACATAAAAACAAGCTGCTCCTATAGGACACATATGAGAAATGTAGGGCACTAATGAAACTGCAATAGAAAACAGTACTGCTAACTGTAAGTGTACAGGTTTTACCAATAAATGAGGTACTGAAAAATCACATTAAATGTCATGTGGTAAACAAAATCATTACATAATTTGATTCACTGCTAAGACTGTGAACACAAACAATCCATTAATGATGTATTAAGTATGTTAGTGGTTAAGTTAGTGGTGGCTTCAGGCAACAGTAGGTGAGATAAACCAAAGATACTGTGCATATAGCATAGCAGTACTACAGATGGCCCCTAAATTACTTGACTGTTTGTGGCATTTACTTGTCTCTTTTCTTTTCAGCTGACCAGTAACCTGAAAGAGAGTGAGACAGACAAGTGGATTAATATTGGTTACATTGTATTTAAGTTATTGAAACAGTCTATTTTACTTTTAATAATACAAATCAGATAAACACAAAGCACAGAGCACATACAGTCTCTCCACTTGGACCTCAAGCTGCACCTCCTCCTACACACCTGGGTCAGGAGGAGGACAGGAGAGCCCTTGTTCAGAGTCTAGCTGATTTAGAGGAGGCTATACCCAACAGCATGGAGACATCGTTGGGTGAGGTCAGCCACGCCCCGCCGTCCGCCACCAGGATGGTTCCAGTCACATAGGAGGAGGCTCGGCTGGCCAAGAAGAGAGCACAGTGGGCCATCTCCGTCTTGTTGCCTGCTCGCTGCAAAGGAATGGACTGGAATGCGCCAGCAGCTTCTCCTCTGGGACCACCTAAAAGATTAAAAGAAGCAGGAGGTCCATGCTCAGATCCTCGTGCTTACACTGTTATAATATACATAAGAGGTTCCCCACAGTTTTTGTCAGATGTGTCCCAAAGCCCTGTCAGATGAATTCTTACATGTTCCAGTGTCCTTATAAATGGATCATAACTGTATGTTCTTTAAAACTCTTATTTATATAAAAGTGGTTACGGTTATAATTATAATATGATACACACTGTTGATGTGTGGGTTGGTTTGGTCAAGTTTGCATTTGTACTAACTAATCTACCATTCTGAGTGGCAGCTGGGCGTCGTTTTAACATTCATTCAGCTATTTCATGTACTTATTAACTTGTGTTTATGAACGACTTTTGGCTAAAATTTATTTTATTAATTATTTATTAACAGAAAAATTATAAATCACATAATATGTGACTGTGGTATTATTAACCAGTAACAATAGCCCTAAAAGGTCAGTTTCTGGACAATCTCCCATCTGTTGTTTGGTATGTCAGATCAAATATCTGCTTATCATATGTTGCTTATAATAAAGGATTATTTGTTAAATGTGTTATTCATAAATAAGCCACTTTATCAATATTGTGCTTGATCTTTACCCAGTCTGCGGAAGCCCTCTGTGCCAGAGACAGGACCTGGAGCCACAGTATTGACTCTCACCCCACTGGGCCCCCACTCCACAGCCAGATGCTTGGTCATTGCATCTGGGGACAGCAGAGACAACAGTGAGTCAATAAATGAACAATTACCAGTTATCAATAAATAAACTGCTTAAAAAATATACCATTTGCAGCTTTAGCAGAGCCAGCATGCACCTGGAGGGCCTGTCCTCTGTATCCAAGCGTGGCAGATATGTTGACTATGTTGCCTCCGTGATTCTGCAGACAAAAATGACGCTAGACTCAAAACTGATGTAATGCGTGAACAATCAAATCAGCCTCAGAGCACAGAGACAGTAGTTTAAATCTCATTTAGAGATGAGAAGGCCCTCTGTATTCTGTTATCTTTACTGTCCTCTTTTGGTGACCAGAGTGAATTGCAGAGGGTCAGTCTTAGTGAAGGTTATTGATACCCCAATAATGTCCCTGCAGATACAGAGTATTATCATCATTTCTGTGCTATGGGGTTATGAACGACTCAGAAAGAAACAGAAAATGCACTTTACCTGAAACCATTTCTCATAAACCACCTTGCTAGTGTTAAATGTACCCATAGTGTCTATCTCCATGACTGTCTTGAAGGCATTGAAGGAGAGCGAGACAGCCGGGCAGAGGAAGTTTCCTGCAGCATCTGTCAACAGCACAGTCATTTTAACTAAAGCCAGAAATCACAAAACACAGCTATAAGAAAATCCCAGGCAAGGCAGGCAAAAGAGATGAATGTTCCAGTGATGAGTTATAAATGCTTCATTAAACCAATTATTTCCCTGTCACAGTAATGAAACAGAGATCATCTTGAATAGATTCAATTTGATAACCAGTTATAATCTTGTAGTGATGTAACACTTTGTGCAAAGATAGGAGATAAATATAGATATAGCATCAGAAAAGTTGATGATTAAACCAAAACCCTTCACATTTGACCTTTGTTTAAAGTACATTTGCACATGTTCAACCAACAGACATCTTAAAGAGTTTTTGCACCTTTGCAGGCAGGATGCACTGCAGCGCAGCTCGCACCACAAACTCAGTTCTCATCAGCAAAAACATATTTTTAGGCGAGCTCACATACTGTTAACGAGGATGTCAATGCGGCCCAACTCTTTCAGGGTCTCATCCACGGCAGCTGTGATGCTGTCAGGCTGCCTGACGTCTATGCACAAAGGGAGACAGCGGCGTCCTGTCACAGCAGACAGCTTTTTAGCCGCCTAAGGAAATCACATGACACGAGGCTGGCTGATTAACATTCAGTTGTGGTGTAAGATATATAGTTTAGGATTGTGGAAGTTACACAAGAAGAATAACCTCTTTGAGCTTGTCCAAGTTCCTACTGGCAATCACTGTGTCACAGCCGTGCCTGAAAGAAAAGAAATATAAGAAGGCGGAGAGAAGAAAAGAGGCAACACTTAAGAGCACTGTCCTGCACTGTGTTGATTCGAGCATGAATATGTTATACTCAGATAAACAAGCCTGGCAGGGAGTAACCTGTGAGGGAACAGGAGGGACAGAGGGTGATGCACAGTGAATGCTCACTCTATTCATTCTGACAAAACATAAACTATTTCTGAGATTTGAGTAAATTATTGAACTATTTCAACTTTGTAACACAAGCAAGATGATGAAAGTCTGACTGTCAGATAACACAAGCAGAGGGTTTAAAGTGCACCTCTGTACTATCTAGCTCACACATTTTACTGTTTTACAGTAATAGTAATGACATAATGTTGATAAAGCACAGATTCTACATCTTGCACATTAAGTCATATACTATACATGCACAGATAATGTCTCTGAATGTATGAGAAGGGACATTTGACATTTAAGAATTGATATTTCTGAAAAATCTGGGCATGATATGGAGAAACAGGCTTCTCACCTCATGAAGATTTCAGCTATCCTGAGTCCAATGCCGGAGCCGCCACCTGTGATAAAAGCAACCTGATCTCTGCGAAATAACGTGCAAAGCCAAAGATCACTCTGTGGAGTTAATACTAATAGCCGAAGGCATGTCAACACTTGTTTACAGACACATGTGTGAAGGGACAAGCCATAAAATCACACCAGGCAACAAGGACGTTCGCAATCCTTACTTAAGTAAATCGGGACTGTAGATGTGTGTGTATGAAGTCAGGCAATCATCGGTGCTAACGTCTTCAGGAAGCGGCTCTCCTTTTCTCTTTGGCTCTGCCATGCTGATGAACAATGCATGTCAAATAGATGCAATCACAACAACGTTACCACAGTCTCAATGCAATAAGTTACTGGCCTGTAAATGTAGGACACCTTACAGTTGAACAGCATCCTGAAACAGTCAAGTGCTCATATTTAAATTTAACTACAATGCATTTCTTTACGTCTTTCGGTCATTGTTGGCAAGACCCTACTAGATTCAATGTTTACTGTTATTTTGAAGTATCTGCGTGCATACGCTGTCATGATTTTTGCAACTTTTAATCATGTCACCTGACAGATCCGAAGTTAAATCACAGTCACGGTGGCAGAGGCTCTCCACAAGTCATGCAACAGAACACCTTTCAGTCTGTGGCAAGCTTTAAAGTTACCAGAGAGATCCTGAACAGTGGAAACCTGCATGGGTAACGGTGAAGTAGACCCTGACTCAAAGATACTGAGAGTTCATTAAGTTAATAGGTGAATTAAACTCGGCACTCCAAGGCGTTACGAGCGACCTTCAATCAACTGGTACTGCATCGGCACAGAGGTCTACAATACTGTGGGCTGTTTCTGTTGTTTGTTTACTCCTGCAAACATATTCTAAGTTCGTTTACTATTGTCTACAGCATGCACTATACCTATATCCCTGTCAGGGCTGTACAGCTGGCTGCTGTCGTACTACCTGCTGGAAAAACTAGTCTTTTTGGGCGCCGAAAGAAGAAAAGTCCAACTGTCCTCTGAAGTGAAACACGACCTGAAGCACTTAGCTCAGTCTGACCGGGCTCATTTACATTTATCCCTCAGCTATTAGGTGGTTTTCCTCAGTAGAAACTGATTGTACCTTGGACGCTTACTTTTCGCAGTCCTTTGGCAAAGCATTATGGGCATTGAAGTCCCATCGGGGTGTGTTCAAGAGCAGAAGTGTCTCCCTGTTCTAACCTCTTCTTTAAGATCTGAAATGTCAAAATAGGAAGAACAGACATACAAAGTAGGGTTGGGATGTAGAAAATGGAGTGAGCACTAGACTTTAGAGGTCAGGACTGATTTGGTTCATGCCAGAAAGGCAAACTGCATCAGACAGCATCATGCTCTAGGGATTGTAACGTCTGCACAGCAAAACAAAAGCCAGTGATTCTGTTGCTCATCTACAATAACCATCATCTTCTAGGATGGCACCAGAGAGGGTCTCCTCTTGTAAACCAACACTGAAATAAACGATCCCGGGTTTACAGTTTCAGGGCCAATGCCGATCAGTGTGCATTAGTGCAGAAAGCGGCCCTTATTGATCTGTACTTTGGGATTTGCTGTTGGAAAAAGCCTTGTGCAATGGATCGCTCAAATACTTTTGGGGATGGATATTCGTTTTCTGAGAGGATTAGAAATGTAAGATGAGCCCTTTTGTAACTTGATTTGTTTTTTCAAGAGGCAAGTAAACAAGAGCAGAGGCAGAGGCAGAAGCGCACATAAAAGTGTTTAAACTTTGAATACATGAAAATGGACAATTAGGCAGGAGTAGTGTTACATGGGTGTGTTTACCTCAAACGACCCTCCAGATTTTTTGCATTGTTTCACCCTACTGCTGCAAATTAGAGGCCATATCTTTGAGGCCGCTAAGTTTAGAGGGGAAATATTCGCCAACTACTGGTCTGGTGGCCAATTATGTGATTTTTTTTCCTCTTTATTTTGTAGTTTTTGCACATTTAAGACTACGCAAAGGTACTCAGCACACTGCTTTCTTGAATAATAACTGCTTTTTAAAAAAATGTAACACACTGATATGAATATCTGCAGAATGTACGTCAGTGCTGATATGATACAAATATGTCTAGCCTCAGTGCACTGAAGTTACAGATAAATGGTCAGCATTAAATTAAAGGCATCAAAGGCATTAAAAGAAGTCAAAAAACATAAAACTAGTATTCTGTACTTTGATGCTGGCAGCCAGATGGCGCTGTCTGTCAGCGGTTTTCTGCATGTACCCATAACAGTAAACCCATTTGCTGCAAATGTGAACCTACAATAAACCTGTAAACATTAGCAGCAACTGAACTGTAATAGGTTGGTGAGATTTTGATTTTCATATAGAAAACAGAAATCAAATATTTATGTATTCCCTTCCTTCTGTTTTGTTTATTTTCAGATCAGATATTTCTCTAAGCCACTCCAGTTTTAACATCAACTCATCTTCACAGTGCATCTCAAGAATGGATTTTAGCATTTCATATAATTTACTGACAATTACAATTAGAAGGGGAAAAGACAAAAAGCAGTACCTATTGAAAATCCACTAACAGTAGCCATTGCAAACTACTGGTCATACCACACTAAGTAAGGCTGTATTAGCAAAACCCCTGAGTATACTGAAGTGAGTCAGACAGTGTACACCTCAACTTCTCATTTATGAGTGAACTTGAGTGGTATTGTTTATTTCAAAAGTTTCAGAGTCGTGTTTTATAAAAAAAGAGCTGAGTCCATTGTCAAAGGCAGCTTGTTATACATGTTTTAAAGAAACTCTCCTGGTGCAGGAACATAAAGGCATGTACAAAAGACTCCCAGAATACAGACAAGCAGAATCACAGACTAAGACAGTCAATTGTTCCAATGAGCCTAGCAAAGCTCAAGCCATAAAGGTCCATTATCCTCTGCTGGCCCAGGGGCCAGAGTAGGCCTACAGCCCCACAGCACTGACAGCTGGCCCTGGGCTCTGTGACTGTGTCTGTGCTGGGTCTGTCTGTGCGACTGTGCTCTGGCCTTCTGCTGCTGGGTTTGACTTGGCGGACTTTTCCTCCTCCAGACCCACCAGCCTGCTGCTGACCTCCCACAGCCTGCGAGCTGTCTCCTCATCCAGGGCCTGAGGTGCTGGTTCCTTTTCTATCATCACATCATAGTACCTCCCCGTCACCCCTTCCATCTCCTCGGACACAGCCAGGTAGACGCTGGGCTGGGCCCCCAGCTCTGGGCCCTTCACCAATATGGAGAAAAGGGGACCTGCAGGGGGGTTTGGTAGAGATCACAGGTTTTCTAGTTTACATTTTACTCTAACACCACAGTTTTATATTTCTTTCAGATCCTATTATAACACAAGTAATTCACTTAAATTAATTAGTCAAGTACCAATGCAAGTGCTGACTGGATTCATGCTGCTGTCTGTGGGCTTTAATGAAAGGAAACACTTACATGAATGTGTATCAATTACATTAGCTCACATGCGGATGTGGTACATGGTGCACATGTTTTAATATCTTCTTCAGTGACTGTAAATGATCTCAAGAACGAACTCTGTTCTCCCCGATGTGTTGGATTTTTATTAATCCAGGTAATAAAAAATGCAGGTAATTAAAAAAATACTTATTGTGGGATAGAAACAAAAAACACGAACATTCAATGAATCACAGAATGAAAACTGAGAAGCTGTATCAGCACCAACCCTGGTTGGACTGGTGTACTCAACATACGTATATGAAAAACATATATACAGAAAAAACAGTGCTGAAAATAGAAAAGCACTCAAACTGAAGTAATTACGTTACAATTTCAGAGGGATGTATTGAACTTTTTAGACTTGACATATAAAACATATTGATAAATTAAAATGCAGTTATACCAACTTTATATAAAATGGTTTAAAATGATCTCCAGGTAAAGCAGCTACAGCAGTAAAAAGCTTCTTACTCACTGTGCATCATTAATAATAACAATCCAGGGCAACTTCTCTTCCTTTAGTACTTTTACTTTTGTTACTTTAAATACACTTTGGTTAATGATACTTATGCTATTTGTGTGTTTTTTAAGGGTTTGTTTAAGAGTTTTCATAGTGTTGTTACTACAATATAAAATAATATAAATTAAATGAATTAGCATGGTCAGAAAACTTAAATTACTTAATTTTTTGTTTTTCAGTTGTAGGTCTATAGTAGAAATTTTGGGGAATGGGAGTAACAAAGAAGAAATACAGCTAGTTGCCAGTTATGCTTATTTATACAGAATGAAACAGATCAATGTAAAATTCACTAGCAGACGAGTAGGCCTACGGCATATGAGAGCTTGTTCAGCCTAAGCTAATTGTTGCAAACACATTAAGTAAGCATTTATTGATTTCTCTAAATTCAGAATCCAATAAGGGGGCGGGATACTCACTGAGCACTGAGCTCGAGAACTGTGATTGGTGAAGACCCGTGTGCCTCCCGAGCTCCGTGGCAACAACGCCTGGGTGCACAGCATTTACTGTGACTCCTGTGCCTGTTACACACACATGCACACATACACAGACGCAGCATTGTTTAAAAATATATATCCAGTGGCCAATTACAAACAAGAACATAGGCCGTACTCCCTCCCACACATGCCCACATATGCAGCAGCCAGTAGACTTGCCTTGTAATCGCTTGGCGAGCTCTCTGGTGAACAGAACATTGGCAAGCTTGCTCTGACAGTACGCCTGCTTGGTATCAAACTTCTTCTTCTCCCAGTTCAAGTCCTCGAAGTCGATCTTTCCAACGATGTGGGCGAGCGAGGCCATGTTGATCACTCTGCTGGGGGCGGACTCTTTCAACTTATCCAGCAGAAGATTTGTCAACAAGAAGTGACCTGGAGGAAGACAGCAACTATGGGCGTGAGGTACGTTAAGGCAGAGCTTATTTGAATATAAAGATAATTTAAGCTCTTTTCTTATAGAGAGTTTAGAAAAACACACACTTAGGTTGCCTTTTTTTTTTCATTTAAAGTACCTAGGTGGTTGACTCCAAACTGCATGTCGAAGCCATCCTCTGTCTTCCATGCTGGACATCTCATGACACCAGCATTGTTTATCAGTACATCAACACGCTGCTCTTCTACAACACAATAAAGATAATACTTCAGGAACAGTCGCTGTGTGTGCTTTATTTCTATAACCGAGCACCGCACATGATTCATTTTGTGTCCTCACCTCGTTCTATTTTCTCTGCAAACTCTCGGATGGACTTCATGGAGGCCAGGTCGAGCTGACAGGCGTAAACGTGAGGATTCAGAGTCTTCCCTCGTATTTCCTTCGCAGCTGCCTCGCACTTCTCCATATCCCGACATCCCATAATGATCCGACCCCCTGATGATGTGGGAATGGATAAAGGAATGAGTCACTGAGAGCAAAATAACTGTGGATGATTTCATATACCATCTTTTTGCACTGCAATCAGAGTGCCATCGTATTTTCCCCACACCTCTCTGGGCCAGTTCTCGGGCCGTCTCTTTTCCGATGCCTGTGTTGGCTCCTGTTATAACCACAGTCTTTCCATGAATTGTAGCTTTACTGGGACACCGGCCTCCAGTCACATGGTTCCTGAGAGAAGAATTAAAACAAAGTTTGAGCACAACTTATTTTACTATTGCCACATCAAACCAGGAAGCACAGATTTCTCTCTAATGCAAACAGTTTCTATCTATCTTGTCTCTTTACAGAGGCTAAACAGCTCAGTACTGCCAACAAGAGGGCCCTACCATTTACAGTCACTCACTCAACCGAATATCCAGTTCAATGACAAGAGCAAAATATGGAAGTTTTATGTTGATCTTAAACTTTTGTACCTAAGCTGTACTGAAATGCACTTTGATTTGATTTGAAGTCAGCTGTTGTTTAGGTCACTGTCATGCAGTTCTCTCACTAATACCATGTGGGAAAAACTATTAAGTCTGTATTAATTCTTCTAGTTTCCCTTTTAAGTAAACAGAATGTCACTGACACCTTTACAGTATACCCAGTTCAGTATTATTACTCTGTCATAAATGCTGCTTACAAAAGTAACAGTTAAGCTACTGGGTGGAAAAAAATACTTCCTTCTCAATAACTTCACAGAAGGCTCCATGACAATAAATAGTCTTTAGCTTTAACTCTAAATTGTACCAGCTGTGACACATAGTGTAACAGCACAGTTACATCATGATACAGTGGCCTTAAGTCATATTAAGAGTTACTCACTTCAGTAGAACAGCGCATCCAAACACTGTCCCGAACACAGAAACTGGTAAAATATATTTGCTCATGGCTTCCGAACGACGCTGGCGACCAAATAAAGCATCAAAATGTGTTTTAACAGTGCTTAATGCAGCAGCCGGGTTGACAACACTCCTGCGGCACAAGGTTACGCGCGCACGATTTTGGCGTCATCAACTCCTAGTAACCAACCGCAAGGAGCAGCTGCCTAGCGGAATTATGGGAAATGTCGTCCTAACCTGAATTAAGAGCCAAAAACAGCAGATAACAGTAAAAGAGCTGTTCTTCTTTTTTGGGCAAAGTCGTGGCGTGGATTTATTCAGTTATAGAAATACGATATAGAAAATAAGATATAGAAATATTTTTATTTACGTGCTGGTTGAAATGATCTGTGTGTTTTCTTTTAGTCTTTACAATCAGCATCTCACAGTCAACCTTTCAAGATCTGTAAAAATGTTGTTACAACAGGGAATACACCAATGAATCTCTGTGCATATGTTGTATATGTTATTTTAATCATTAAAAAAATCTAATATGCTACATTATAGTCTGGGAAAATCCAAAACCAATATAAATAACAAATTGTTTTTCAGATGTATTTACATGTGTTGATTTGGCTTCATGAGAAAGTCCTTGTAATGACAAATTTGAAATCAAAATGCAATGAGAACAAAATGAAACAAGAGCCAGGGCTGAGACATCACAGGGTTTTAGAGGCAGAGTCAGCAGAGAAGGAGAGGACTTCATGATGATTCAGTGGGGGAGGGTGGTGTGGCTGTGAGCTGCTTTTCCTGTTTTTAAATTGTAGGTGAAAAAAGATGTGAATTGACTCGGCTGTTGTGACTGCAGTCGGAAAATCATTCCCCTTGTGTGGAGCCAGGTGAGGCTGAAAAAGCCTGAGAGCGGCAGAGGGAGGAGAGAGCTGAAGCAGGAGACAGACGAGCTGCTGTAGACGTTCAGACCAGTGCCTGGAGGTGTGAGGGTGGAGTAGAGCTGTGTACACCAGCAGCATGCTTTTAAATTTAATACTTTTTTTTCCTTTCTGCCTAAATGTTGCCCCACATGTTCTCTAAAGTACCTGCTGTTCAAAGCAAATGTTCAATCTGGAGACTAAATTCTCAGGAGGTTTAGTCAGATTGTTTTTTTTCTCTGCACAAAGCAGAGGGTTTGAAATGAGGCTAAGATTTCAAAGAACACTGACAGAGGAAACGTTTTTTAAGTCAATACTGCTGGATAGCTTTTTCTAATGGCAAGACAATTAATGACTAATATAATGCAAATACCCTCGCATGATTAATTTATTAATCAATTTACAGATCCATTTGCTGAAGTTCCTGATTTTATATGCAAAACATCTTAACTTGTTTGTTGTTTCTTCCTGTTTTAAACCTTTGCATCCTTTTGAACAGCTTTTATATTATAGTTCTGTCTAAGTACCCTAAGTAACCCTGCTTTAAAACAGAGCTAATTTCATCAATTGTGCTCTGCAAAAGGGAATATTGTGGCACAAACTTTCAGAGATGCCTCCCTGTGTAAATATCCCTCCACCATGACACTGCGGTTTATAGAGCCGCTAGGACACAAAGTACACAGAGTAAACTCTGCATGAAGATAAATTTGAGGACAGTGGAAAAAACAAGGCCACCCCTTGCAACAAGATTTGGAAAACTTGAGGTGACACATAAAAAGTAAAAACTAGGACGTGAATGTGGTGTCTGAAGACAGAGCGAGGAGACGAGGGAGGAGCAGCCCTGCTCTATTTGTTCACAGCTCAGAGGTGTGTGTCCCCCTGGTGTGTTTGACCCTCGGTGCTCTCCGCTGTCAGCCCACGGTGCTTGACCTTCGCTATGATTTATGACAGCTCTCTTCCCAAGATAACCCCCGAGGAAACACTTCGCCTGGCTGCCTGTTTGACCCAGCTTTTCTGTGTGAGACACCTGAATGTCTCAAAGAGGTGCTGAAGATGCAGCTATTCAATACCCACCCGGATCTTCAACAAGAATGAAAAACACCCCAAGTGAAATGGTTTAGTTTCAGGAAATAAGAAGATCATATTCCCCTGGACTGACTTTTTTGAGCTTTCATCCTGATCCTGGACTGCTTGAAAACAGCTTATCTTTCACTCTTCATGTAGTCTCAGCCTGACATGCACCTTTTCATTTCAGACAGAGAGCAGACAGACAAATGCAGAGATAGAAAGAAGCGCTTGTGTGACTGATATTTGGTCCGAGGGGGAAAATTGAGATGGGAGAAAGTAAGTAACTACAAAAAGAGTCACAAATGAACCTCATGAGCACAGTCTGTATTTATGCAAAACGGCTTCCAATCACGTCACCTCTCAACCCATCTGATCAGTACTGGTTGATGATGATGCATTAAGGTTATCCCTGTTATGTCGATGCTGTTTTCTCAGTCCAATCTGTTCTGGTTGGCACACGCGCTTGGCAGGAGGCCTGTTGTTAAACATGTACAGTAAGAAGGGGAGCTGCCAGGGCAGTGAATTAATTGAAAGTCTTGCCTCGCTGTTACCTAATAAGGACAGTTGGCAAAGTCACCGCGTGAAGTACTTGAGGCCATAAGCTGTTGAATTATGCAAGAGTGGAGCAGCTTGTTCCTTCAACACATGAATCAAAAGTAAAGAAGCTCATGGACGCATTGAGGTTGGGTAGCTGGGATCGGGAGAGTCCAGGCGCTAGGACCCGGGACACGTGAGCGTATTAGTTTGCCAGAGGGTGGAGACGGTGAACAATGAAGGAGCTGACTGGTAGGACCAGCACAGGAGCAACATCTAAGACCCCCCCCCACATACACACCCCCACACCCCATAGCCCCAGAGTCCCGCTGGACCGACGGACAACACAGACTGACGGGCCGACAGTGAGAGCGAGGCGCTGAGTTTGGAGAGAGTGGGATCATGCAGATTTGTCCATGCATGCTGCAGAGCGCAGAGCTCTTTCCGAGCCCCCCTGTGTGGATGTGAATGAATGGGTTCGTCTCAGTGTGTGCGCACGAGTGTGTGTGTGTGTGGTGCTGAACTGGGTCATGCGGACCACTGGAGGAGCGAAAGATAAACACGCACCCTCCTCCCGCTGCTTGGCAGGTTGAGATGGTGGGCGCTCAGAGGAGGGATCCCAGCCTGTGTTCTCAGCTCGGCATCCAGCATCAGATGATGCTTTGATTCTAATCCGCCTCCAAAGAAAGTCACAAACTGAAGAGCATCACCAGAAACAGGACGGAAATCATCTCAGGCGGCCAGAACGCAAAGCGCAACGACAGACCTCATCCAAGCAGTGTCAACTGCGAAACTGCGAGGTCTTGAGCGTTTTAAGGGACATGTGCGGTTTTCCTAGCGCCTGTAACTGATCGATAACTTCCTTCAGTCGAGGAGAGCCATCCGCCAGTTTCCCAGCACACCTCAGCGGATCAGAGCGTAGCAGCTCTGCTCGCATTAGACGGATGCAGGACCATGGAGGAGAGAGACAGGTCGCCAGCAGGTGAGTGAGTAACACCTTGATGCACCCTGAAGTGCCTGAAACCGGGTCAGTCTACACTACAGGATACTGCTTTCTGCAGAAAGGAAGGCAGGGAGGAAAAATCAAGGGATGGATAACATCTATTAATATTAACATGGATCGGTTCTGATTTCTTTTAACATTATACAGCTGTTTTTTATTTGAACAGGTTGTATTTTTTTGTATCGTTGGGCTCTGAGTAACTTCATGTCGTGTGAACTTTTAACAGTATTCATATATCCTGTATAATAAAGCATCGATGTTGCCAGTTATTATACAGCACAAGAGCTTTATTTTCCATTAGCCTATGATTAACTGTAACTGGTGTTAATGGTCGAGCTGCGACTTAATTTGTATTTTCACCCACATTACTCGTGATACCCGCGCCTATTTGTTTCCCACTCTGCTTTTGTGATTCAGTCTGTGCTAGATGGATACGAGGGCATCCGGGGCACTCCACTTTTAATGGCCCTTTTATACTTTGTCCGGGGCAGACAGGTGATATCTCATCGTTAATGCCGTCTAATGCATTTAAATGAGCAGCTGACTTGATAGAGCAAACCCTGTAAAAGCAGAGCCTGGAGGCTGGTAATGGACTCTAACTGAAACACAACAGCAGCCGATACACATTCTGGATTTGCTTTTGTCACAAACATTGTATTGGTGGAGAAAGGCAGCAGTAATGGCTGGGACATTCAAATTCCATCCTAAAATCAAATAAAATTCACAGCACCCGGAGCGCCTATGCCCCCAAACACTATTAAAACTAGAGTCATCAGATTTAATATACATGACAATGGTAGAAAATGCTGCACTTTTGTGCAGAAAAGAGACACATCTTACATCAAAAACATTCATATGGGAATAGGACATTTAATGAGAGAGGTGCCCAATTGCAAACTATGTAGCCAAACATCCTGGATGGCCATAAATGCCCCAAACATGGCCTGCAGAGCTAGGAAGGTATGAGATTATCAGCAGATAAAAGGAGGAAATATGGAGCTTAATATGGAAACAGCAGAAAATGGACACACAGCTCAAAGAAATGCACACTGCTTATACACAGCTTCACAATGAGTACTGGCAAAAAAAAAAAAAAAAAAAAAGCCCAACCTAATTGGAAAACAGTGCTGCTCAGGGAACAGAAAGGATGTAAACATTGTCAATTAGGACACGTAGAGGACAAGGAGAGTCTTTTTACTCTCTTGTTTGACAGCCTGCGTCCCGCTGAGTGGAAGTAAAAAACAACACTTTAATGTGTGCATTACATACCAACCTGCCATCACAGGAGCAGCTGCCTAATGATACCCCTGTCAGTCAGTGTACACACTGTGAACATTATGTCTGTGTGTGTCTGTGTGCGTGGTGGTGGTGGGGGGGTCATAGTATGAATATTTGTGTTTAATACCCATAATTTGCGGACTTGTATGTGTTTACATTGTTTTATGTTTTTCATTTGCCCTCTTATTTTCCCGTTTGATTCATGTTCTTATTTCTAGTTGCCTTGTTTTTTACATCGCACCGTGCACTTGCTTTTGGAGCTATTGCTAATATCCACGCATGCAATTAAAGCTGAATTTAAGATGCAGAGCGCAAGAGAGAGAGGGAGAGAGAGAGAAGTTGAATGTAGCCAATCAACATTAGTGCATTGATTGTGGCCAAAGGCTATTGTGTATGAGCAGGATCGCAAATCACCATATATTGTTAGTTTGCAATGTCCTCTGTGGTGCTGTGCTGTTACATCATTTAGTCACTCCCCCTTTTTAGACCCCATTTTCTGAGCTCATATTAGAGTCCCATCTCCCCATGTATTTGACATCAAAGAGAGGCAGTCTATATAACGTGGTACAAAGGGAGGGATGCTTCAATTCAGCCTCATTGGATTTCGCCAATCCTGCTCTCTCTCTTACTCTCTCTCTCTCTGGTCATAAGAAGCCTCTCTACTGGAACTTGAGGCTACTGGATTGTGATAGAGTGGGGGGTTAGGTACACTATGTTCCCTGGGTGGCTTAATTCAGTGATATTTTGCTGCTTAAGGTTTTTTTGCTTGTTTTTTGCAGGACATGATTACAATGACGGTGGTGATGACATGGCATTTATATTCAGATGCACTGCAGTTTCTAATCCCAAAGCCTTAATCCTAAACTACGGTATTGGTTGAATCTGCAGGATATAGTTGTTGGTATTTTTTTAAATGCTTGTTTGTGGTGTTTGATTGTATCTATGTTTTCTTTGATGGTTAATTTATGGGCATCATACGGTTCATTATACCCACACACTCTCAGTCATTGTTTGGATCCCTTTAACCTTGGATTATCCATTCATGGGGTCTTAGGCCATCCCAGCAGGAGGCTGTTGGTCACCAGTGCTTCCGACTGGATCATTCAGCAGGCGGTAGCTCCATGGGATGTGTGACATACAGTAGAAAGCGAGACAGAAGGTGAGCAGAGGCGAGGCAAGTCAGGGACGGGTTACACAGCACTCGGTCCCAGCAGGGATCCTCCATATGGGCAGCCAGGCAAAGCTGAGAGCAGGTGATTTGTCAAAGTGAGTGTCCGTGGCCTGGGCCGCTGGTTCACCTATCACAGCACAGCGGGAGGTTTCTTCAGCCGTGTGTTGCAGGAGGCACTAAACCCAACAACTCACTGGCGATGATGTTCTGCGCTCTGCTAAGGAAGGTGATTCAGTTTTTTATGCCTAAGTAGGGAACAGAGTGTCCTGACTGCAAGCGGCTGTCACAAAGAAAGACCATTTGGCTTTTGATCAAGAGATGGATTGTTTAAGATAGCAGTGATTTGTTTTTATTCTGCGTGTCCACAGTGAGACAACAAGGAAAAGGACCGAGACAAAAATACATGCCATCGATATATGTGTGCCTCTGCATGCAGTTCTTTGATTTCCAGACAGACAGTGAGAGAAACCACATAGACACACTGTATTTCACTCACTGATTTCCCTTTGACCCAGAGGCAAGGCACTTTGGGCATTTTGACAGTAAATTGGACACAGGAGATCAGTCTTCACCCATAATGACTCTTCTGCCGAGAGCAAAGCAACTAGTCCATTAGTAATGGAGAGACGTAGAGACGTGAGGCAGACTCTGCAATCCATTTATTTCTTTCATTAGTCCCTTGTTTACATTTTCTGGAACAGACAGGAGAGAAAGAGGAGAGAAGGAGGGATGGCTGGACCAAAAAAAAGGGCAAACACTTAGTATGAAGCTGCTGATCCCTCCTTCAAACTTTAAGACATATCCTTTGTGTGCATTTAAATACATCTGCCACTGTATGTGTATAATTTGTATTCATGCTTGAAATTCATCTCTACGAAGTCCTTATGTGCTAATAAATGACATCACAGTTCATTGCAACTATATCTCTCCCATGGTTTACAGTGGGAGAACCAACTGCTTGATTACTGTACAATTATTGTCCCTGAAGAGAGTCACATGATAACATCTCTGATAAAACGTGTCCATGTGTGAGCTGTGCTCCCTTATGTTAATGAGCTGTTAATGATACTACAGTGTTTGAAGAACAAAAAGCCCAGTTATTGAAGATGAACTTGGACATACTTAAATATGGGAACAAGAACTCTGGCAAACAAGTTTGCTGCAGGTATCCATGTTTTCCTGAATATCATTTTCACAGCAAGATTAGAAGCTGAGAACCATCAACTTCAGACGTGCTTTGTGTAACTGCTAACATCAGCATGCTAACATAAAAAAGCTAACAAAGCTAACATGTTGGTGTAAGCTATAATACTTACGATGTTGATCATGTTTGTTTACCCTGTCAGCATGCTACACTTGCTAATTAGTACTTATCACAGGGTGCAGCTGAGGTTGATGGGGATGTCGTTAGTTTGTGGAAAGCAAAGTATTGGACTAGTTTAACTTTTGACCTGATGGTGGCACTAGATGAAAGGTCAAGTAATCACCACAGTTACTACAGTTCATCCTGAGCACATGAGAACATGATGCGTTTGGCATATTTTATGGCAGACCATTCACAAATGTAAACATTTACAACTTAATGTAAACACATGGAAAAGCCAGGGGATCACCAGATCGATGGGATTCATGCTGTGGAGATCATTAATGTCTGTGCAAAACTTCCTATTGTTTCCTCTCATGTCAAGTTTCCATCAAATAGATATATTAGTCTTGATCAAAGTGGTGGACAGATGGACCAAGCAGCATATCACCATCCCGAGAACATTTGAAACCTTCTTTATTAAAAAGTGCAACTTGACCTAGGCTCAGCGTAACCCTTGGGCTCCAGGGTACATGTCAAAAACACTCCCTGAGGCTCTTCAGAGACAGTCTGTGACAAGAAAGACGGTTGCTGGTGGCATCACAGTGTTCATCTCTGTGCTGATCTCCAGCTAACTGTTTATAGAAGAAAAGGTCAACTGCTTTTGCAGTTTAGTCTCATGTGTGAAACGTGGAGTCAAACACAACAGGGTTCCAGACTGTCACTGTGCTTAGTAGGATGAAAAACTGGATGTTTTGCCTTTTTCTGGGAACAACTGGGGTAAGAGGGTTATACTGCGAATGCACCCAGCTTGGTCTGATTAATTGCTAAATGGAGTGAGATTGTCAATCTGTATTTGAGGGGAAATTAGTGGCTGGAAAACAGATTGTTGTTGCTGAAGAAAAACCTTGTGTCTCCACTTTTTAGGAACTAGAAAAAAAGGTTTGATTTCAGACTGTGAGATGTTTCAGACACGCAAATGTCAAAGGCTTTTCCATTAAAATTAAAACATGGAGATCACAATTATTGAAGTTACAAGGTCTTACCTCCACAACCCAGGAGTGAGTGAGCAGCCCAGGGATCTGTTTTAAAAAAAGGCTTACAGATGATTAACAATAAGTGAGACTGACTCAAAAACCCATTAAAATGTGTCTAAAGCCAAATCCTCATCTGTATGTGGAGCATGCAGCAGTTACCTTGTCTTTAGCTGCCTGAGAGGACAGGAGAGGAGCAGAGGGCAGAATGAGAGATCAGTGGGCATGTGGCCGTGGCCGTGCACGAACGCTCAGTCGTGCAGAGGCCCACAGCTGCTCCCTCTCAGAGGTAGGAACACAAAAGGCCTTTGATAGTGTCACTGTGCGATTGATACGCCAGAACTCCCTGTCTCCCCCCTCCCAAACGCTAACACACAATCATCTCCCACAGACCACATAACTTCATCCCCACACCTCCGGGGCACTACACTGCAGTTTCTGGTTCGCATTTACAACGTCATCACAGCTGCGGAGAGCACCGTCTCCCAACCACTCATTGCATTTCAGGACTCTTAATCCAGTTCTGCAAAAGGAAATGAGTGGCAAAGCATCCTGCGCTGTTGGGTGGGGTGTGCTTTTGTCTTGGTGGGAGCTGAGTAATGTGATTAAGATCCAAGCTGGAGTGCTGCACATTGAGCCCGTGGAGCTGGAGAAGAAGTGCCAGTAAACAAGCGCTCCCTTCCCTTCTCTTGCTGACAGAGGCTATGGGGCCATGCAGGGTGGGCGGTCAGAGGAAATGTGCTTCCAGTCTGTCTGTCTGTTCTGTTTCAATGTTTAATCACCGAAGCTGGACCACAGACCGATCTGGACAACTATCAACTTTTGTGTTGACTTGCTGAAGGCTGTACAGTGGGCACGCTCAGCATGAGTAGGCTACAATATTCATAGTGTCTTATATAACCATCTCCAAGCTTATGATAAAATCAAGAAGCAAGTGTTATCTGCAGAGATACATACAGGGCTTTCTTTCTATTTGCAGCATTTCAGTTTTTTTCTTCTTCGACAAAGAGTGATGAGCCAAGAACACAAGGCTGCAAATGGTCGCATCCTATTTTAGTTTTCGCTGTCTAATAGCTATATTTATCACGGTCTTCCCACAAGATAGCTGAGGAACGTTCAACACCTTTAGAGTGTCTGAACAAAACTTCAAGTGCTGTGTTTTCATCAACTGTACATTACATACTGTGCATTAATTCAGCTCCCCCTGAAATGCAACTGACAAACGACACTAACACTTTTACAATGGTCTTGTTTTAAACTGGTGGTGCTGAGAAACTGACTGCATGGGGAGGAGAACAAAGACCAAAACAAGTTGCCTTTGAATGATGGATGAAAAAGGCCATCAGCAGAATTGTTTGTGCTGATATGGTGCCTATTAGTGTGCGTTTGTGTGTGCGTGCTGTGCATGATTGGATGATTAAATTTGATTGTGCGTGTAGGGAGGGGGGTTGGGGAGAGACAATGGGTAAGATCATTAGTGTGATCCACTTCATTTCCTCAAAAGGTCCACTTTGTGCTGTTTGCTCAATAGGTTTTTTTTTTTTAGTTTACTCACCGTTTGCTCAAATGTTGTAACAGACGCTAACACACACAGTCACTCAACTCTGATTTTTAATTTGTTGTCAGTTGGTACATTTAGTGTGTCTGACTACATCTGAGCTAGCAATTAATGCAGCTATATTTTTTTCCCTCCTAGGATCAGTTTGACCTATTTCAAACTTGGCACTTCTGAAAATCAGCAATAACGTCTCTGTTGCAGTATTTATTTAGTTTGGGTTTTTTTTTTTTCAGCTTCAGCAATTTGACCGAAACACTTAGAACAACTGCTGTGCAAACCAAATTTGTTTTCCAGGCAAAACTAAGCAGCCCACTTTTTCCAACTGCATGGAAAATGCATTTGTATAAACACTTAAGAGTGGTCACAGATGATCGGTGGCATGCCCTAACAGCATGTATACGCTTCGAAGCTGTCTGCTCTCTCCATTTGTTTCTATTTGTTAGTCCTTCTACCTGGTCATATTGATTTTCCCCATAGCTGTCTGCCAGTAAGTGCTGTCTGAAACCAGCCATATCTGAAAGCTGGCCAGAGTGATCTATAGGGACAGCAGGAAGTCCAATACATTTACTGAAAGCACTTCCCCTGTTGATGCCTTCCCTGAATTGATTGTATGGAAATGAAGGTCTGTTAAAGCCTTCCTGATTTAACCACCCTTCGGGACACGATGTACAGACAAGAATATATGGATGTCTGCCAATAGAGATAAAGATACTGAGGAGCATTCTGTCATAAACACATTCCTACATTAAATTTATACTGCCTGCCATCATCATAGCAGAAGAAAACATGGCTTTGAGCTTTTTTCTCTCTTCATTTAGTCTGCCTCACAGCGTCAAGGCGAGCCTGTCTCTTTCACCATCTGGGCCGGGTCGAGTGGGCAGCGGTGGGGGCTCCCCTACATCCAAGATGGGCTACTGTGGAGGGGTACCTGTGGAGGACATGCAGGCCCTGGCTATCACCTCTCTGTCGGCAGCAGATGTAGCCAAACAATATGAGCACATCCGTGAGCTGGGGAAAGGCACGTACGGAAAGGTGGACCTGGTGGCACACCGGACACAGGGTAAGTTGACTCAGGTCTTGGGGGTTAATGTGGCTGATGGTCTTTATCCTCTAACCTTGTTTTATTTGTATATCTTGACTGTCAACTGAAAGCCTAAGCACAGAAGGGAATTACAGATCTCCAAACTCACATTGTGCCAGCATGCCTCACAGTTCTGGGTAACCAGTTAAGGCAGATCAGCGTTTTATAAAGTCTCAAGGCACAGCGCCCACAAATTAATTTCAGCGCTGTTAAAGGGGTTTGTTAGGGATTTTTTTGTAGGTCTTCTGTTTAATCCTTAGTTGTAAGAAAATCAAGGTTAGAGAGCTGGCTCAGTCTGAAAGCAGTATAGCTAAGCATTGCAAAGTACTGCAGCGAGAGGCTGAGAGGGCAGTGGAGATTAGAAGTGCTGTGTATGCACTAGAGCCTCTGTACATTTTTCAGCTGCGATCACCAGCAGCTGGTTGTATGTGTGTAATGGAAGTGAGATTCATTCACAGTACATGTTTATGTGAATGAATGTAGCAGCTGTTACCAAAACAGGGTTGGGTAGCTGGAAAGTTCTCCACTCCTTTTAGTATCAGGTAACAAAAGTCACTTTAAGTGCTTTAAGTGGACTGATTCCTGTATTTTGGATGGTGACATGTTATGTCTGGGCTTAATACACCAAAGTGTAATTGTCTCTGTGTGTGTTATGTCTGATTTTTGCAGGCACCAAAATGGCGCTCAAGTTTGTTACCAAGAACAAGACGAAGCTCAAGAGTTTCCTGCGGGAATACAGTCTAACAGGCTCACTTAGCTGCAGCCCGTTCATTATCAAAGTCTTGGATGTGCTTTTTGAGACGGAAGACAGCTATGTGTTCGGACAAGAATATGCCCCCGCTGGGGACCTTTTCGACATCATCCCCCCACAGGTAAAGCTATCATCCGTCCCTTCACCAATCACCATCCTCGCTTAAGCCAGAGCTGCTCCAATCAGTTGCCGTGTTCAGACACAGCAGTTTTAACAAGCTCTCCTGGGATTGGAGCCTTGTCTTCGTCCTGGTTTTCTCTCTAGCACTGAGCTCTCACTTTGCTTTAGTGCTATTCCCGTTGAAGTGCTGGGATTGCTTGACTTCAAGGTTCTTCTAAAGACTCATTAAAAATGGTTGCAGCGGAACTCCAAATGAAGACTTTCTTGGTTCAGTTTTCATTTTTGGAGCATGTCAGTGTTCACCTCATACTTTCATTCTTCTGTTCAATATAACCATCACCCATTCTTTTTAGCAGCACTGTAACCTACTCACCACAAAGCTCTTTACTTGTATCACCTCCCATAGTCTCACTTCCCACACAATGTACTGCTTCTATTAGACCAGATTAATCAAAGTTTTCTTTATTTTTCTCTCCTTGTGCCTCTTTCTCCTTCTTCGTCTCTCCACTCTCTCTTCCTCTCAGGTGGGTCTGCCCGAGGAAATGGTCAAACGCTGCATGCAACAACTGGGCCTGGCCCTGGACTTTATGCACAGTAAAAACCTCGTGCATCGGGATGTGAAGCCTGAGAACGTGCTCCTATTTGACCGTGAGTGCCGCCGCATCAAGCTGGCCGACTTTGGCATGACCCGACGGGTGGGCTGCCGTGTGAAACGGGTGAGTGGCACCATTCCCTATACGGCGCCAGAGGTGTGCCGTGCTAGCCGCGCTGAGGGTTTCCTTGTGACCACCAGTCTGGACGTGTGGGCGTTTGGCGTGCTGGTCTTCTGTATGCTTACAGGCAATTTCCCCTGGGAGGCAGCACTGCCGGCCGATGCCTTCTACGAGGAGTTTCGGCGCTGGCAGAAAGCTGGGTGTCCTGTGGGAACCTACCCATCTCAATGGCGACGCTTCACTGATGACGCCTTGCGCATGTTTCAGAGGCTTTTGGCTGCTGAGCCAGAAAAACGCTGTGGAGTCAAGGACGTCTTCTGCTTTGTCAAGTACGAGCTGGTCAGTGAGCTCAGGCGCAGAGCATCTTGCCGAGCCAAGAGAGGCGAGAGGTCAAGCTCAGGAGTGTGTACTGGCAGTTGCACTTCCTCCTCGTCCTCCACTTCATCACGATCCTCCCACAGACACCCTGAACCCTCCACCCCTCCAGGAACATCCTGCCTGCGTCCAGCACCACTTAAACGTAGTGTTCTCTCTGACCCATTGTCTCCCAGAGAGGAGTCTGGACAGCACCAGTCTCCAGGCCGAGACAAGAACAAAAGCCAGATGGTGATGGCAACTGCCATCGAGATCTGTGTGTGACCACACTAATGTTAGCAGTGGAGACTAGATGGCTTTTCACAGTAATAACAAGCTGTGAAGAGGTGTTAATGACTACCACAGAGACTCCAGTGAAATAGGAGAGGTACTTTAACCATGAAAGAAAAGCTCAGGATCACATCCCCGGCTGTGGAAATGGACATCATCAATCAGCGGTACACACTTGGACAGCTTATCACTGGCACATGCCGTTTAGGTTTTGATTTGTGACCAAAGACTGCTTTCTAAGCTGAGAAGCCATGCAGGCAGTGTTTAAGAGTCCGCTGATGTTGCCCCTCAGCAGCTCATTCTGCCATCCAGACATATGTGTTTTCTGCCCCAAACACTGTGGTGGTGCTAACGATTGTATAATTAGATACTTCTTGAAAAAAACGTCTTTTCTCACTCATCACTCCGCGTCTCTTTACTTGTCTTTATGTTTTGTCTCTTTGCAAATGTTTATTTATCTCAGAACTTAAAGCCCCAGGGAGGCCAAAATTTCATCTGATCAGGTGACGCTGTTCAGTTGGTGGCCTGTGATCTGAGGGCAATCTACGCACTCAACCGTCAGACTTCCTGCCAACTTCCAATGCATAAAATTTGTCCTAGACTTTTTAACGTGTCACAAAGAGAAAAACAAAAAAAAGTAAAAATCTTAATGTAGCAGTTTGTATGAAATGTCTTTTCATGTGGGTGTCTAGACATAGAGACAGATTCACCTCAGGACACTACAGTGGGTCACTTCCTGTTTTAATATGAATGGAAATCTATTGAGAGGCTGGATGATACATATGCTACTTTTGAGCTGCTCTCAGTGGGATTTCATTTCCAACGTAACACAAAAGAATACAGGGATTGTACATTTTCTGAGTGAAAACGGTGATGAACAAAGAAGAAGAGAAGAAATGTCTTTTTATTGTTTCTTTTGTACCTGCTGTGTATGTTTGGGTGTGTATGTGCGTGTGTTTCAAATGCTAAAGCACAAGATTTTTGTAAAGAAGGAGTACTCTTAGTGAAACTCAAGTCTATATTGTAAATAATTTGATATTTCTAGGAGCGCACCATAATATCAGGTAGTTCAACTATGTAGCGGTACAAATTTTCTATGACAGGGAGAGGGGTTTTAGGGTTTTACAGTTACTGTTTGGGCAATGCACTGTATGTAGCAACAATACGTGACAGAATGTACAGTATATCACAACAGATTAGATATATATAGATATAATCTAGAGCCTTTCACAATGTACAACATGGTAGCAGCTGCTCTTCTCTTTCTTTCCTAAATTTTTGGGGGTTTTATCGTTTTTTTGGCCCATGTATTACACACAAATTGGTGAATCCACATCATTTCTGCATTTTCCTGTCACCGTAACCTTCATCGCCCGTCTCCTGCATAAAATTGTCCTTCTTCCTGGTTGTCGGTGGGTACAACCCATTCTGTCTTCATTGAGTCGGTTGAAGAACACATTTATTTCCCAGCAACACAAAAGGTGGTCCAATATTTGAATAACATGATGCAACAACACACAATCCTGACTGCTCAGAATGTGTTGTCGCAGCCCTCATGGTCACCTTTAATTTCATTTTGCCTCTGTCTGGGAATTCATCCAAACGTATCAATGGAATAGCAGAGCCCAGGTGTTTATTGTCTGGAGAGATGACCTCTGTGTTTTGCGGGCTGATGATTGATCCTGACCGGCGCACAGCTTCAGCTTCCAAAGATATACTGCTAATGATGAAAGCATCTAAAAAGCTCATGTTTTGCTCATTTCCATTATTTTTCTTGCTTAAACTGCATTGCTGTTATGTCAGTCAGGTGTATGTGTGTCTGTGTCCGTGCATGACTGTGTGCTTCTCTTCTCTTTCCTTATTTCTCTGCTCCTCCCATGACAGCCCATCAGCTCTGTCGCTATAGTGACAGCGCCGCTGCTCCTCTGGTTTGGCTTCTGTCCTCTTCTTGAAAATCAAGTCTAATTGAACCCAAATGAAACAACTGGTCACCAACCCCCCACTCCCAGTCACCCACAGCTCCTCTTGACAGCTGCTTAGCTTATTATACACGATGACACATTTCTGCAGATACACATTTCCCTGTATTTTATGAGCCAGTTCCCAAACAAAAGCCTTTATCCGGTCTCATGAGGAATAATCGAAGCAGCTGATGGTCCATGTCATTTTCTCTGTCGCTTTCCATCCTTACGGCTGATCCTGGTGACCTGATTAAGGCTGAACACTCAAGGGATGTATTGCATTCTGCCTGTGTGATAATGCAGGCTCTACATTGTAGAAACAGACAGGGATTAGATGAATTCCAGACATAAGGTAAAACAAAGTAATGCCACTTTAATATAAGGTAGCTCAAGATAATGCTACTTGACATAATACAGCTCAATGTAACACGAGTGACCATGACAGCTAATTCTAACACAACTCTGCTGATGCTAACGCTTTTCAGTGTAGCTCAATTCAACATATTATGTTATACATTAACGTCATGTTAACATCATATTAACATGGCAGAACATACTGCAACATGTTATGTAACTTAACATCGTGTAATGCATCATAACATGGCACAGCACAGCTCATTATTACATGACGCAACAATACTTTATTATAGTATATTATTATACTGTATAACATCATACTTGCATAGAGGTAGCCCCCAACCTGACAAGTGAAACATGTTCTGATGTGAGCAGCTGTGGTTTAGTTAAACCTCATAGCCATTAGCATCATTAGACCACTGTCAGTCATTCCAACGTGCACTGTTGTTTCTCATGGACTGTTATGACAGGAATTTCTCAAGTTTAATGATGATGTGTCAGAGTATATCAAGTTTATATTGAAGGACTAGAGAGTAGCCTTCCATTAACCCAGTTTATCCCGATCCAGTGATCAAACTGTTTTCTGCCAGCAATGTTGTTGTAGAATCTCATGTAAATACTGTATGTACTGTGTCTTTAACACAATGAGAAATGAATACGGAAAATGTTAATATATGTTGAAATAAATTTATGCACCACATCTTGTGACTCCAGGGTATTTCTGTGGGCAGTTAGAAATATTGTGGAGGTATTTTTTTTTTCTGCCAGTGTAGGCAAAACTAATTCAGCCCAGCTTTGTACAGTCCCCAGACTGCACATTAGATGAAGGTCAGCTTGAATCACATGTGATTTCCTGAGGCTTTGGTCTGGTTTGCCAGCGAGCCCCCAAGACTATTTTAATATGCTGACTTCCTTCTGAAAGCCCAATTAACACATCTGTAGATAGGAGTTATCTGCTGCCCTCAAAGAGCAAATGAGTTCAAGGGCAGTTAGAATATGGGACTGAAGATGAGAACAGTTATCAGCCCACCAACCCCCTTCATACTCAGCTGTTGTGTCAGAGTGGGGGAGTTTGCTCAAGTTGTTATCAGACTGAGTTTAGACAGTGGCGGTAAGCTGTGGTGTATCTGCCACTGAGGAAAGCTAATCAGTTCAGACAGTGCAAGAGAAAGGAAAGGTCAGCCATGACACGCAGGGTTTGTGTAGTGAGTGGAAGCTTGTCCTTTGTGATAGCCTGTTCTCTGCCCCTAAAGGGCTTCAGCAGCCTAGTAACAGTGTAAGAGTCCTAATTGTGTTAGCCCCCAACGCTCAGCTAAGAGGACAGACAGAGCTGAACTCAGGCTGAGCCAAAAGGTAGAAGCATTTAATGCAGGTTACACTTGAACGTGTCAGGTCAGCCAAATCACAAAATACACACACATTTCTCCACTTTTATCCCTTGTGGTGTGGCAGTAGAAGCATGAAAATGACATTTTGCTCGACAGCGATTTGTCTTTCTGCAAAAAATTAGTTTTTCAGCATATTTCACAGATATATTGCAGACATCTCTGTAACTATCTGCACGGCTGGTAGGAAAATATTGTATTTTTCCAATCAGGCTGATCTGATGCTATAAAGGTTAAGCAATGCTGGATTTTTCTTTAGATGCAGCTTTTAAGAAGACTATCCACTAAACCAAATTGATTCCCAGGACTGGAGGAATCTGGACGTTAAGCCTTCAGTAGGTGGTCCAGCAAGGAAAGTGAGCTCCCTGGATGCAGCTGTCTCTGTGAGATCAAGTGTTAAATCCTCTTCAGTTATGCTCTCTCAGCAAGGGCTAACGTCGATAACACGAGGTGACTGTGTGACTGACGGGGTGGCCATTCACTGTCTCAATCCCTGTCAGCATATCTTAGCTGTCAATTCCCAGGTTTCACCGCTATCTCAGTGATGTGTCGTTGGGACAAATATGACAAAATCTTACCTCACTCCGCCCCAAAAAAACCCACTCATGCTCTCAACTTGATGTTATCACAGCATGAAAAGTGTTGCAGAAAGAAAGAGGCTGTCAAATCCTTGTAGCTTCGCCAGGGTGTATGAATCAAAGTGAAATTGAAGAAAAATAAATAATTCAGCACTATACAGCACATACTCCAAGTGTAGCTGAATTGTCTAACATTTTAAAGGTCATTTTAATGACATGAGTTGATTATAAAATTTGCATTGGACAGAGCGTGTTGAGCTCAAAACATCTGGCTGTGCATGTAACTCACAACCTTCAGCTCCTGCCTACTTGAAATAATGTGTTTTCCAGAGCTTGTTCGTAGACAAAACGGAGGACACTTTAAGCAAACAGAGGTCACAAGCATGTAATTACTGAACATTTCTGCCTTGCTGGTGAACAATAAAAAGATGCAGCTGCTACATCTTTACATAAACCACCAAATAGGGGTTTCTTTAGAGGCAAATGCAGCTTTTAAAGTGGGCAAATAAGTGTGTACAAAGCATTCTTCTGGAGGTTGAATACATAGTAAACAAAGTACAGGGGTATTTTTAAGTGTTCCAAGTTGCAGACTGCAGAGTAATATTATTTTCTGCTCATTTTAACACCATGGGGAACATACTGTACAGTATTAAACCTTCTGCGTCACCTCAGCTTCCTGCCTCTGCACCTAGAGATGAATCACTCTGAAGCCGTCAGATGCACCATGAACGGTTCCTCTGTCCCTGATGCATTTTGAAAAACAGCTGCAGGCGTGATGCTGGCGATGCACCCAAAGATTCAAAAGTCGGCAACTCAGATAGTGATAGTGATCTCAGCGGGAGTTGACTGTGGAGGGATGTTCCACTGCAACCCTCAGATCTAGACTCAGGCATCATGTGAAATAGTGTCTGATCGCAGCTGGAGAGCTGGGAAGAGAAAGGAAAAGAGAGGAAAAGAATGTCAGAGCAGAGAGGAGAGGAGAGGGGTATGAGCATGAAGGGATGTGTGAAGTGGGACAAATGTGTTTGCGTGTATGTGTGCAGGAGAAGGAGTCACACAAGGACAAAATGTGTGTATGCCAAACAATGTATATTGAGAACAGTGGAGTCATCAGAAAATAACCTAGTGTATCCTAAATCTGTCCTGTTTTTAGGTCGCAGCAAACCTGTGTTCCATCTGAGACCTGTTTATTTGTACCGTTTGTGCGTTGCCTGAGGTATGCCACTAAAAATTGCCAGCGCCAGACATAAACTCTCAGACAGTATGTGGTCGTCTTCCACCATTGCTATAGCAACTGAGATGATCCCAGTTTAGAAAAAGCTCTGAAATCTTTTTCTTGTTTTAGAAACCAGCGGCACATTCCCCACTGTGGAGCTACTGTACGGTGTGAGCACTCACTGAGTATATGATTGTGGGGGGGGGGGTTTTGTTTTGTTTTCGTTTATAATACTGAAACATTTTCTTCTTTATGTTGGAGTGGGAGTTCTGTCTCCGGCATGGATGGCTCATTAAGCTGGAGGATGCCCGTTTGTGCTGGATTTTACCATATCTCAGAAAACAACTGGCTTCCCCTGCACAAACATCCAGTACAGTCTGTGCAGGCTTCAGTGCACATGCAAGCTGTACTGTATGTGCATATTAAGAAAGGGGAATCCTGGGTCTTTTAATGACCAGAGGACTGCATCAATTTCCTTTATAATGTTTTGATTTTTAGGACATCAAGATAACTACTGAGCAGATTGCAGCATTTAATTTGCTCTGATCCCCAGTGCATGATACATAAAGAATCTGATGACGCTTTGACCTTCCCTCTGGCACCACTTTGACGGACAGATTTTGATCAAATTTGCCGTGGGTACTCATGGTCCACACAGTATGAGTCATAGCTTTTTTGGTGACCTCCTGATCTTTCCTCTTGTGCCAAAGTATGAATAATAGAAAAACACAAATATAATGGAAGGATTGCTGTTAAATTAGCTAACATTCATTGCTTCCCCCAAAGCTAAGTGTTTTGCATCTTCTGTCATTATGTATGAACTTTTCCCTCACACTGCCCTCGGGCCAATCTGTCAGTTCAACATACGAGATATAATAATGTATCAAGATCTAACAGACAGATTGCAGATTGGGTGGGTTTAATAGCAATTTAGATACAGTATGAAAGCATATAATTAAATAAATCCTGATGTAAGAACAGCTTAATATTAAAATTAAAAAAAGTTTTTTTAATAGCAGGTGTTCATTTGAGCCAAGAGACTAAACACTGTCAGATGTAAACACTCTTTTAAGAGATTGGTCATCTTAATTAAAATGCTACATGTTACACGCTCAGATGACCAGGAACAATGTCTTAATCCCGTTTTACTGATTGAACTCAGAAGTCACATTTGTATTATGTCAGTCATAATGTCCCACCGTGGCTCCAGATGAATCGTGACCTCAGGAAGCTTCACATTTTCATTCATATTCATACTATCAGTATCACCACTCAGGGCAGAAATTAGCCCTGCATTTTTGAAGCCTGCATGTGTACTGCCGACTGCCACGAGACCTCCGTGTGCCACCCACCAACATCTGTCATCTCCCACATGCTTCCATTCTTCCAGCTCTTCACCTCCAGCATAAAGGACAAATCCAACAACCTTGTTGTCTGTCACCAATCTGTGATGTTCTACTTTCCACCAGGGAAACTTAATGATGTCTCTTTTCACCAGAAGATCTTTAAACGCATAGGTGAAGTTGAATCGCAATGAGCAACTAACAGAAATATGAAAGCAAACAACAAACAACTACAGCAACAAAACAACAACAACAGCTGGGGCTTGTTAGACTTGAGATTCTTTTTTCTTTGCTGAGAAAACATTAGAGAAAAAGAAAGGCGGATGAAGGGGGAGACGAGGGGAGAGGTTTTTTAAATACATTTAATTATAATAAGTTAATATGGCATTTTGTCAATAATAATACCACAACCTTTAATAAATATTTGTGAAGTGTTATTTGACATACTCTATGGATACTTACAGACTTACAGTTGGGGGCAAAGTTTAGTAATGTTGACCCAATGATTAATATCTAATAAGGTCTAAAATAATCCATGTGTTGAAGGTTTCAGTTTTAGATACAGCCATGGAAATGATAATGTTCCAGTAAAGATGAAGGAAATGTCACTGACTGTGTGACTCTACAGAAAATCTCCTGATGTTTAATTGTGAGACACCAAACCACTCACGGTACACTAGTTTCCCAGCTGCACATCTGTTAACACAGACACAAATGCAATCAGTGGATATCAATACTTAAATGTAGTTTAACAGTCCCACAAGTAGAGAGGAGTCACAATGTTAATGAACTGACAGATGTATGTCAATTACATAGAAATGTATGTAAAGTTTGTTAGAATATTCTTCTGTAAGAACTGTATTGTACAATTTCTGCTTTGACATTTAAGTACATATTTTTTTAAAGATGAAAATGGGTAAAGAAAGTAAGAAGACTGATTCTTCATTCTTATATTTCTCCCATATAACGCTGCACCTAGCACCCTTAAGCTTAGTTTAGCTTAGCTTAGCATCAAGACTATAAACAAGGGAAATCAGTTAGCTTGGCTGGGTCCAAAGGGTAACAAATCAGCCCACCAGCACCTTCACTGCTCACCAAATTGTATTTTTTTTTTTAGTTTGGGAAATAATTTAAGTGTAAAAATGTTGATGACGATTGTTTGTCGTGTGTTCCTGAAGTCATCAGACTGGACAGAGCCAGGCTACCTGTTTCCCTTGGTTCTAGCAGGTTGCTCAGCTAAAGCTAACTGCTGACTGCTGGCTTCAAATGAGAGTTGCATTAATTGTCTTGCCACACTCTTGCTGGAAATGAGGCCTTAACAATCCCATAGACTTGTCTTTTGAATAAAATAATTTCAGGGATAATTTTTCCTGTAGATACATTTTTAAAATAGGCTAGTTCCGTGTCAACAAGGGAGGAGGCAAAGTCCATTGCTCATCTCAGAGGTCAGTGCTGGTGATATTGAGACAGACATGCTAAAACACAACATAATAAATAATCATATCCCAAAACTATCTTTTGTTCTTGCCTGTAAACAGCACAACTCCCTTTTGGATTGTGGTAAACAATAGCATCGTCTGCATGTCATTGCCAGCTTGTAAATTGTAAAGACCCCGGGGATGCTGCACAAGCGCTTCTCATAATCAGTGTCGTTACTTTCAATTATCTACTAATGAGTTTCGGTAACAAGTGGGAAAACAAGAAGTGCAGCTGTGACAGAAGAATTACAGCTAGCGGCTCTGCAGAGATGATACATGTCCACCACAATTCCCTAATAGCATGAAGGCAAACTGTCATCTCCGACTGGACATGGGAGATGATTTCCTGCATTGTCTTGACTTGGATCATTTAAATGGATTATTATTTAACTAAAGCTAGCAGAGATTAATCATTTCCCTTGATGACACAGAGAACCGAGCAAGATTTGCTCTCTGTAAGGAGGCCAATATTTGCGCTGCCCACCTCAATAACTGTGACATTTCACAACAAGCTATAAGGAAGCACCTCCGTCAGTGCTTTCATCTGTAGCCCTGTTCACAGACTCCCCTCAGTATTTATGACATGTAAGTCAGTAATGCATTGATTTCATGTTATAGATTTTTTTTTCATTTTAACACAATTATAACATTGTTCATGTTGTAATCAAATGTATATCATCTGTAGAAATGTTGTGCACCTTGGGTTCATGTGGAGTATGACAGCAGTTTAACTTTGTATCTTCATACAGGGTGGAGCAGACGTTTTACAAAACTGATCCAAAGTAAGTCAACTGGCTGAACTATTTAAAAAAAAAAAAAAAAATTCACTGTTTTTAGCTTTTGAAAAGTGGGGATTTCACCGTTTGAGAGAAAACTTTATTTTACATGGATTTTAGACTGTTGACAAAAGAAGCAGCTTGTAGATGTCACATTGGGCTACACTACAATTAAACCAGTAATCAAAAAATAATTGCCAGGATAATTTATACCATTAATCATTATCAGCTGATGCCCTACCTCTCATAATGCATCTCTTTCTTTAGACCCTCTTTGACTATCAAATGCCAAGTGATGTTACTTGAGTAATTATCTAGCCTCCTACAGAGCCACAGAAGGCATCACAAGTGTTTATAAATCTGTGTAGTGCTTCCAATGATAATGTGTAAAACTGTTGGGCTGACACCTAACCAAGGATGCTTAGTATTTAACAAACCATAAATGAATGAAAACACAGTTTGGTGGGTTTCTGCTCACCGGCTGGATTTGTACATAAGTAAAATGATGAAACTCAAACACAGCTCTCATTAAATGTACTCACCTCTGGTATAGATGAGTGTGTGAAAAATGCTGGGACTGTTGGACAACACTGAAACAGAGCGATATGCAACACACACCATGTTAAATCCCCTTTTTTCTCTCAACTGAAGGACATTACTATTCTCCCAGTATGATCGCTTCACAATATGATTGAAGGTGCTCACAATTAGCCACGTGTGATGATTCCTGAGTGCCTTCATGTTTGGGCCTTGGGCGAGTTTTAAATGTGTTTTTTTCCTGAGTCCTGTGAAACATTTTTCACCCAAAGGGAAAAAAACTGACTTGATTTTAAAACATTTTTCCCATTATTTTACATTGAACCTGGTATCAACTGTAAAACAGGCAGTCTCATTAACTGCAGACATCTTGTGGATCTCGGTGTTTATGTTGCCTGAAGCTGCAGTGAATCAAAGTATGAAGCTACAGCGATCTGGATGGAAAAAGGAAGTCAGCCTTCTCTGTGTGAACACATTTATCTGACTGGCCTCCTTTTCCTCACCCTGTATCCAATAGCTGTCTTGGTATATCCTATCCCTGCAGTTTCTGAACATTGGCGGTTGGTTGATGAAGCTCACTGACAGCTAATGAAGAAACCTTGACGTCACACACCAGACTTACTCACCTCTACACCCATGTCACCACCATCAGCTGTGGACACTCTGGGAATACACTCTGCTGTCTGTAACACGTAATTCAGCCAGTGGTGGCCCAGCACAGCATGCGGCGCCTGGCGGAGAAAGAATGAATCTATTTCTGTGTGTGACTATGTGACATACTTATGGAAAAAATCACAGCCCGGAGACGTGATATTGGAATTTATCACGCTTATATTGAGAGGATAAATTTTAAAAAGTGAAATGGTTGAGGTGAATTTAAACAGGGTTTTATGGGACACAGCCTGAAATTAAAATGCAACGGCTTAGAGGCAACATTCAGCTGCAATTTCAGATTCAATAAATAATATAAAAAATATAAAAAATAAATTAAAGCGTAACCCGCAATATCATTTATTCTACTTTTTCTGTCATTCCATAACAGAGGGAATTAATGTGCTTTTTACTTCATAAACTATATTTATTTAAAAGTTACTTTCCAGAGTAACATTTTACATACAAAATAAGTTAAATAAAATATAGTGCATTATGAATTTACTTAGCATCCAAGTGTATAATAAAATAAATAAAATGAACTCCTCTGACCTTAGGCATCAGTAATAGCACATTAATAAAACATATATATATTTTGTTCCACCTCTGAATACAATGCTGTAGATCTGCTTCACTAATAGAGTGGGTACGTGTTCAGATGCTCAACTTGCTGAAAATAGAAATGAGCTGAAGAAAAAGAAAGTTAAACATATGTTTATGTGCTACAGGTCGAGACCTGGGTGAGTCATCCCGCACACCTCTGTGAATGAAGTGAAGAAGTGAATCACGCTCGCCGGGCTCACTACAGAGAGGCTCACACGTTCTGGATCTCTTGTCACACAGCCGCGATCTCATGCGTTGTTTCTGGGAGGTGGAGACAAAGTTTGACTGGGGTGATAACACACACTGCTGGTTTCCAAGAGGTGATTAAAACGAGTCCCATGCAGTCTGAAGTGGTTGCTTTGCATCTGGTGTAAACACACCCGCCCATGTTGCCAGAGTAATCTCAATTCATCGCCATGGTTGGTAACAGGATATGACAGGATGCTTGTTGTTTGTCATTAAAACGTCGGAGGAGAGAAACGGCTTTTATGAAGCAAACAGGGATCCTGCTGAGAGAGCCCATCCACTCCCTGTAAAAGATAATACGTCATGAAAAAAGATGAGCTGCTTTGGAAAAGCAGCAGCTTGGTCGATGCTTTTATTTGACTATGTTTTTGTGTTAATAAAGGAAAAATGACTTGGCAACTCACGCTTCTCGATGCAGGAGAAGAAAAGAAACAATAGCTCTGTATCTCATTAAGTGCATAACTCTAAAAATGCAAGGAACAATAGACTTCCTCATTAATTACCTCATTGTATATAATACAATTAAAACAGCTCTGCTTGCTCTTCAGTTTCAACACATTGTTAAAATGAGTCGAGGCTCTGCTCCAGCACTGTAGGCTGCTGCTCAGCTGATGAGGTCGGCCAAACACTTGAAGGTCAAAATGATTTCAGAGCAGAAACTCTAAGAGCAGTGCTTGTCAGAAGCTGAAGTTTTGTGGCAAACAGAAAAACTGTACAGCGAGAGACAGATTGATTGTGCGAACTTGAAGAAATGCTCCTCTACCCTGTCATATCTGTGGCATTCAGACCGAGGAAGGAAGGCAATTTCTCTTCCTCCTTTTGAACATGTTTGTCATCAAGTCTGCGCTAGGGCTCGCGCTTGATTCAGACACACATAAATAATTTTTTTTCAGGGTGAAATGAGGTCTTTATTCCAAAGAACCTTGGTTATCAACGCTGAGAGAATTAATATTTATCAAAGTAGGAGAGCGTCTGCTGAGCGTCTCTCAGACTGACAGGTCCTATAGCAGCATATACCTTTGACTGTTTTTAATATAAAGGGAACCGGAATGTGGGTAAATTAAAACTTGAGAGCCCTGAATACAGAATATCTGATAATTATGGTACAACTTTACAGTAAGAAGCACTATAAAAGTGCTTTTGTAATGATAATAAATATTGTATCAACAAAACCTTAAAAAAACAGAATATTTGAGTTCCTGGTTGAGAGCCACAAATAAGTGACTGATCCTCTTGGCTGCAGAATATCTAGCTTAGTCATAAAACTTAATTCTTCACAAATAAAATATGTGTTGTGCAATGAAAATATGTAATTCTATGTTGTTTGTTGAATCTGTATTTTTCAGATAAACTGAAGGATTAAGTATTTGCTCAGGATTGAGGAATTCTTCTGCTTTTTATGTTGGGAAAAAAACTATACTTGAAAAATACATTGTCATAAGTACACACTGTGCTGTGTCTAAACGTGTGCCAATGTGTGGTCTTGAAAACCCAGAAAAGCCAGATATGAAGTTTTCTTTCTAACAACGACCAGTGTAGCTGTGACAGTGTTCTCCCTGAGATGCATCAGCATCGAGCACATGAGAAGCCCAAGAAGAGGAGGAGATATTAATAGTCTTCTTCTCTTTTAACCATTTAAAGTCTGGAACCATCTCTGGACTATGGCAGAATTATAAAATAATGTAATAAAGTCATAGTGTGTGCAAAACCCTACTTTGTGAGTTATATATGCTTAATGATCAGTGATCAGATATACAGTCATACATCTGAATACTTATTTACCATGGTCAGGTATATGGGTAGCTGTGGAATTAATACATCTCATCACTGTACTGCACTGTAACTGTAATTTTTATGCTCATGTACTTGATTTATTTCCATGTTTTGCTACTTTTTACTTCGACTTAAGTTCAACAAAATATTTAATATTCAACATTCTCTATATTTTAACATAACATCAAGATAGTCAGAAAGATTGAGGAGTCAGAAACATTTAAAGACACAAGCACTTATGATATGGCAAATGAGGAAATATTTCAGATTCTGCACTGTTTCTAGATCAGCACGTCAAAGCAAATTTGTGGCCTTGACCAACTTCAGTTCTTTGTACAAAATAAAAAGCAGTTGTTTAATTTCCAGTGAAGCCGTGTTTAGGTGACACTTGGGTTGGTTTGATTGACTGACTTAGATTAGTTTGGGGCTGTTTTGCCTACGTTGGAGACCTACACTGAATTGACTCCACCCTGACCAAGTACTAATCAAGTCTTCAGAAACATGCTCCACCCTCTGGTTTTCATTGTGGTGCAGAATGATTCATTCAACAGCAGGAGAAAGAGTCCAAACATGAGCCTTGAACCTTGAGCTGTGTTAGAACTACTTAAACACCAAAGAAGAACAAAGGAGTCTGTCATGGATGTTACACCACAGTCATATGCCCTAAACCCTAATGAACATTTATAGGGGATTTATACATATACATATAATATATGAGATTATGCTGGGATAACATGGGACATTGTGACTTATGCAAGCTTGTTCATGCCAGCATGTATGTGGCCATTAAAGCAAAAAGGATGACATACCAAAGATTCAACTTTGAAAACAATGGAAATATAGTATTTCATTCAAAACAATTGTAAAATCATGTGCACTGAGTTAGATATCCTGTTGAGTGGTCTCAGTCTCATGGATAACATTGTACATATGCATTATGTAATCTGCTATACCATTCCACCAGTAAAGAATAATAAGAAGTACGGCCTTCACCTATTGATTACATAAGTTTCACGAGGCTGAGAATTCGCATGAGAATTTCTCTGTGTAAACTCCTGCCAGTTACATCAGAAATGAGTCTGGAAAAAGACACAGTTCCACCTACAGCAATCAGACCCAAGCTGTAATCAGAGCTCATGAAGCCCAGCCTGAACCTGAGAATAAACCCAGTCAACACAATAAAAATAAAAAGCATTAACAGCACCTGATTAAATATCAAATGACCCATTATGTCCTCTATATCGGGATCAGGTCGCCCAGATATAATTACAATATGTTCTGAGGTCCCGGTTTAAGCTTGTTATGCAACACACTCAGTGGTTGATTAAATTTTGTCACATTACGTAAGCATTTCTTGAAAGCTGAGTTGCCGATGCTGTACAATGGAAGGCAACAGGAAAAGAGTTTAAAAATTAATCGTTCTTAAAGTACTTTGGCCTGTCTGACTGAACTGGCTGAATCCCGGCCCAAATCAAAACAGATGGAGCAATGCAGGGGAGCAATTTGGAAGGGACGAGCAGCTTCAGCTGTAAACATTTATGCCATTCCTCATGTGAAAGCAGTTTGGATGGACAGAGTGTTTCAGGCAACCATCAAGCAACTGTTTGCCATTATGAAATTCTAAGACAGGAAGTGTAGCTTTGGAGGAGAAGGGATAAACAGGCTGGCAACTAACACACACGTGCGTGCACACACACACACACAGTACTGCCAATCAGCAGCTTTAAAGTTGGGGTTGCCTAGCAGCAAACAAAAGGTAGCCAACAAGCTTCCTCTCTGCTCTACTCAGCACACCCTCTGTGCTGCTGCGGACATCGCTGTTTCGGATAAATTACTGTGATGAATGGAATCAGAAGTATTGTCTGCAGTGAGCATATTCCTTTCTTGCCCTGAACAAATCTATTGATTTCATTGTGGAGATAATAATCCACAGAACATTTTCTAGTGTGACTAAGGTGCTTTGGTAATACTGACAGTAAAAGGAACATAACTTTAATAATCAAAGAAAAAACACCCAGACATTACCCATATCTGATAGTTCACAAAGTTGTCTTTATTAAAACTTTCTTTTCCAGATTTAAAGGGAAAGAGGCAACTTTGCTAACTAGTTGGTGTTAGCTGAGAATCTATTTATTAACATATTTTCAGCTCTTTTAAGAGATTCATTTCTGGTTTTTTTTGCCACACTTGGCCAAAGAAACCGGAATCACGATTGCAAATCAGCACTGTTCTTACCAAGTGAATTCAAATAGCATTTAGCATTAGTCATTGTAAAGCACTGTATTGTTTCACTCAGGCATTAATCCGCCATACTTGTAAAAGAATAATTGCAGGTCTTTTCTCTTCCACCTTGTTCAGGTGAGCTCTGTTTTTCCAGCTCATATTCATTTTGCTCTTTTGTTCTGTTCTCACATAAATCTCTCAAGGACTTTGCACTGCATCGAAAGAACACAGGAAATATGCCAAAGCAGTAAGAACATGTTATCCTCTTTGTCCCCGTCTTCATAAATTTTTCCTCAACCCCTTCTTTTGGATGCATGAAGGTTTTATACCAAGCTGTCGCTCTGAAATGCTGTAATACAAAGTAAAGTATCTAGTGATGTGAGTAATGTGTGGCCTGCAGTGTGCATCCAATTTAAAACCCTTTGGTACTTTGTACTTGACTGATTAGCCCAGGACAGTTGGAACACTTCAGAAATATGATAATTGTGTTTTTATGTCGTCCTGATGAGTCTGCTACACTCACGTTGAGAGGGGATTGGGGCACTGCTGCGCTTTGTACCGAGTTGCAATCATCGTCCTCATCATCAGCTAAATTTTTAAATAAGTTAGTTACACATGTTGGAGTTCCCATCAACAAGAGGAAACAACAGCGCAGCACTGAAAATGGTTGTTTACACATATGAGGTACTGCAGTCAGAGGCTCATTTCCTGGTTCAGGTTGATTTCTGGATGTGATGTTAAGAAATTATCAAACAGTGTGATGTTGAAACAAATAGAGGTTTGTTGTGTTCAGTATGAAGGTTATTAAAGAGAAAGTGAGCTGTGTCTCAGCTGTTTGTGTTGAGTGACGGGAGGATGTTATGTGCTGTATGTGGCTATAAGGTGACGACAGAAGTAGTCTTTTAGTGGCTCCCTTCTGTAATGTTTCTCTTAGAATAATAATATTCTGTACATTGGCGTGTGTTGGTTGGTGATGTGGGGGCAGGGGGTAGCTCTCATGAGGCCATCCTTCCATTTGAAATGAACAAATCACAGACTGATTAGAGGCTACAATTTCATGTAGATTAGAGGTTTTTTAAATTGAATCACTTCAAGGCCAATAAAATACAAAGGATTTTTATTAACAAGTTTATATTTGGGCGCACATTTGAAGTCACATCAGCTACTTCAGCATTAAAACTAACCTAAAATAGAGTTTACATATGTCAGCTTTTATGATACAATAATATAGCAGGAGTAGTCGTTGATAAAAGCATGAATGCATTAAGCTCTTAGAATAAATAAATACGCAAAATCTCAAGCAGATGATAATCTAATGACTTGTGGTTTAAATCAATGTGTTTTCAAGTTTTATGGCAGTCTTCATTAGGTATCCTGCCGACAGGCTAACTGAGAACATAACAAGTTTCCAAATATAGCATGTATAATATGGAAAAACAGTGTATAGCATGTGCTCACACGCACACCAACACGGTATGCCCTCAGACACTACTCTCCACAGTCCTGGATATTCATCCTATTATGTCCACAACCTTGCTCTCTTGAGTGTTGAGGCTTTCAGTGTGCTGTGGTCATTAGCTGTTCAAAGAGGCTTGTTTTATGTTAACTCTGGTTGAGCTTTAAGTAACGCAGATAAAAACAATAAAGAAGTTTAATAAGAAGAACCAACAGATTGCAGCAATAGGGAAATCGATTGAGTCTTTCATAAGCACACCACGATCTCTGAAAAAAATTCAGCAGGATGCTCCACATGTAACTGACAAGCCCTTTCAGTGCTTTGCATCCAACATACAGGACATTTAAAGTGGCCGTAGGTGAACAGTGCATTAAAACAATGGGAGAAGGGTTGTTATTCGTGACGAACCTTCAAAGAAGAATTATTATCCAACTCAGATTCTCTCTGCTTTACTGTGCTTAATGTTAAACACAGCTCGTTGTGTAGCTGTCTAGCCTACAAACTTCACTGTTCTTGGTCAAACTCTCCACTCTTATAAAGTAATTTTCAGCAACACCAGGCAGCTATTTTCAGTGAAAACGCTCTAAAAACCTGCCGTTGTGACACCAAAAGGCAGACAGGCGCAGTTAGCAGCTAGCTGGAGAACTTCGTGGCGCGTTTAGCAGCTAAAGCGTTTGATATTTTCTCAGAAGTTGGCAGAAAACAAACAAAAACAGAGGTAAAAAAGAATGAATACTGGACTTGTGTGAATAAGCAGCAATTGCTTCTAAACATTTCAAAGCACACCTCAGATGTTTATATGTTAGTTTTATGTTACAGCTTGTTTCTTCTGCCACCAAGTGGCCAAAAATGTTTTTGCAGGTTAAAAAAGGGGGGAAGAATTTGAAAATGAGAGCAAAAACGTGTCCACATGCAACATAAAACATACTGTAGTTCTTTAAAGGGCTTGTCAGATCAATCATCTCTGCAGAAAGTTTGCACTACGTAAGCCATTACTATTCGTCTCGCGCAGACCACTTGTAGCCAAGTGTAACCCTGCTGATGCGTGCGCTTGTGCCTGTTATTCTGATACAGTGCAATGCACAGGGCTCTGGCAATGTGTAAATAATCAGTCTCAGGCAACGGTTAAATAATTTGTTGAGTTTATTTTGGTCTTTCTGAAACTCCACTCGGGAGGGATTTGAAGATGAAAAACAAGGGGGAGCTTTGAATCTGAGTGGATCCCCCTCCAGCCTCTTTCTAAACATCACTTCAATTTGAAACACTTGCTTGGTGCAGTAAATTGGCATTTGCCTCGCCGTGGCATGCACAAACATTCATTCATCAATCTGTCCCCTCTCACATTCCCCCTCTTCATCTGTCTCCCTCAGTCACCTCCCTTTTCCACTCCCATTTCCTTGTCTCCTCTTCTCCCTGCCTTCTTGCTCAGTCCCATTTCCCTTTTGCCACTTTCCCCTCACCCCTCTGTCTGTTTCTCTCGGCGGGACTACACCACCTACTCTCATGAATACATCTGCGTCATTCTTCCCATGCAACTACGTCAGACCTACTTAAGGTTCCTTGGGGGGGAAGAGTGGTTTTTGTAATGCACCCTCATCCATAAAGAGGAGCATGTGAAGTGTGGAGGGAAGAAGGGGGAATTGATTAGGCTAAAGAAAAAGGGGAAATAGAGTGAGAGGAAGTTATAGAGGGCGAAGGATGAATGGCTTTGAGAAAATGGGTACGCAGGAAATGTAAAGGAGAGGGGGAACAGCATAGGCGAAGAGAAAAATGGGGTGCAGAGATGAGTGTCAGGAGGATGGCTCAGCTTGAACATGGTGCATTATGTGTGTGCACTGCAGTATATCTAGCATATAATGTACATGCATCTGTTTCCTGACTGTGACATCTGTATTTCTGGGCAAAAGTACAGAACTAAAAAGCAAGGTTGTCCCAGTCACATTTTAGTTTTGCTCCCATTCCCAATCCAATTAACAGTATGCATCTGCCAATAACAACACACGCACAACAACAAGTCCAACCTAATATTTCTCATCCAATACTTTGTGCTTCCAGTTTGCTTTTTGCAGAGCATGGCAGGAAGTTTTTGACAGCTGGTGTTCTCAAAGCAAACAAAAAAAGTAGAGGAAATGGACCAGGCTCTCCTTTATTTAACTGATAGTGATCCACAACAAAGTCCCTGTACCAGGCAGGTGTTGGTGGTTATGGAGGAATTTTACCACGTCATGCCCCTCTCACACTCCCCATTCCCCCGTTTCCTGGTTGTCTGTATACTGTCAGCTGTCATATACAGTAGATACATTCAGACATTTATCCTGCATCAGCCCGATTCTGAGGTTCGATTTTTGTTATCCCTACTAAGTAGTCATCTATTTATTTGATTTTTACCGCTGCTTTGTTCAAATGAGGTTAAATATTTGACAGAAGTCTTCAAAAAAGAGAGAGTTTTTTTTAAAATAAACAATTAAAAGCACATAATTATATTAAGATAAAATAGTAAGAATAGAAATTGGTGCAGTTTAAAAACAGTTGTGAACATTTTTTAATATGAGTTATGCCCATAATAATTAAATCAGACTATAACAACTATCACTTCTGATAAAGCATTGGTTTTATCATGCTTTAGGACAGACTTGGACCATATGGAAGTAAGTTATAACAACATTTGGTGTTTTCCCCCATGCCTTCATTTTCCATGCATAACCATGTGTTCGGATATTTTCAATTAGTTTACTTTTCAGGTGCGATGCTGCATGCATGTGTTTGTTGTGTGCATGTTGTTGTTGTTTATGGCAGAATGTACAAATTATACAAATACAAGGTCCTCAACACTCTGTTCATGCGACAGCTTGTGAGAATAGTATTTCATTTTATATAAAAATGGTCCTTATTGCATTCTGTATGACTTAATACTAGCCCTCCTAAATCCTCTTGGAAGGCGTTTCAATAGGCGACAGAAACAGTGCAGAAAAATGCAGAAATGTAGGAAGCTGATAAGACTAAAAATACATTAAACAAGCAGCATTTTGGGTATTCGTCAAAGTAGAAGCTCAACTCTGACACTGAAGGCCAGACTGTTATTATTGCTCTGGGACTTATCTCTCATTAATCGCCTCTCTCTTATCTCCAAAAGACAATGAGGTTTCAGAAACTGTGGCTGAGAAAGCAGGAAAGTGGTAGCCTGAAGAAACGACTAATAAGATCATTTGAATGGGCTCTAACAGTGTTTTTATGACAGTGTATGATAAACATGTAGCAAGAACATGAACACAGAGTTGTTCTCGTCTCTGCAGAAGTGTCAAAATGCTTGGCCCCTCGCAGCCGTATCCCACTGAAGCTCTTACATCATCATCAGCGTCAGAGATGCCCCAGTCTGGATCGCTAAAGATGGATCACATCTAAACTGGCAGTTATTAAAAGAAGACCAAAAATACTCAGCCCTGCACACTTGCCAGGAAATCTAAACAGGGAATCGGAAATTCAGTTAGGCTAACCGTGGTTAAAAAAAGGATTCAGTGAGGTGAATTTGTCTGTTCAATATGATCCTCTGAGCTAAAGATCTGTGACTCAAACCGCTGCAGAAACATTATTCTGTCTTCTGCTTTACACTGTTCTGATTTATTTGGTTGCATACATCAAATATATTTTCTTTATCTTACCATTTTTCCCAGTCTTGTTCATTTCTCTCTCACTTTGTACTCTTTAAACCATGTTCTTTATTAAAAAGCTGTGGCTTACAGGGGAAGTGCCATCTGTCCTTGGCAGACTTGACATCTTGGCACTGATTCTGACACGCTACTATAAATACGATCAGGACATATGTGATGGAAACACGTACGTCTGTAGAGATTAAATAGGCTGACGTGATTGTGACACGTCTCACTTGAAACGTGGTAATGTCAATATTGACTGCACATTTTAGAGTCCGTATGCAAATGTGGCCTGTGTGCATTCTGAAAAATCGAAGAAAGCATTTGAATTGATTTTGTCAGCAAGTGGCGATGGAGGAGGATAATTAAGAGATAATCCAAAAGCTGAGAGAGAAATAACAGACACTACTTCTCCTAAAGCCGTGCACTTATTAAACTGTACACTTCTCTCCCATACATAGACACACAAAGAGACCCTAACACAATGCTCCTCCCTTGGGATCATCAGATCTTCGTCTGCAGCTCAGTGTTATTCTTCTGGGCGATTGATTTCCCTGATGTTTCGAGCAGCCTCCTCCCTCAACGAAGGAGTGTGTGTGTGCCTCTGTATCTGCATGTTGGAGCAGCAAGCTGAGGCCAGCTGTGTGTTTCTCTGGGTCTCTGTCCCTCTTCGCTGTGCCTGTCTGACCCATTTTCCTCAGCACACTGAAGCCGTTGGGACAGCTGACAGACCACATGTGAAGAGATGATCCACGGTGAAAATGATTCAGTGGGTTACTTCTAATCAAGCATTTGTCAATCAAATAAACACTTCTATGGGAGTTGAAGATTACAGATATTTGCTACACCTTTATATTAGGCTCAAGGCTTAGATGATTTTAGATTGTCTGGGATGTTTCCCATTGGAAATTTTGGTGAAAACTTCCATTATATGGAGTGGGTGCTTTCTACTCTTCAGTGTCTGGGGGCAACTGATGAGCCCATCACAGTTTGGTGTGCCAGAATGAAGTGAAGAAGACACTGCACTTGAAAACTTACTTGGATGTGTGACCAGAAATGGAGTTTCACAGCAATTTTTAGTTTCTGAAAAAAAACATTACAAGGATCAAGATTCAGCGTTAAAGCATAGTGCCTGATGGATTCAATGAGCTCTTCAAGAAGTAGCAAAGGGTTTGGCTGGGATATGCTTTTCTGGGCTGAATACAGGTGAACTTGTGGAGGCACACAGGCTTGTATGGCTTGATTAATACTAGTTTAACACATGTGTTTTTTTTCCTTTTATATTGCCAACCTGTCTCTGGATTGGAGTTGGCAATCAGCTCTTCCAACATATCTGTAGTACCTGTTGCATTTGTAACTTTTGTATTGCACTTTTGCATTTATTCTTCCGCAAGCTTCTGTGAGCAGGCTAATGCAGGACATTGTCTAGTCAAAGGTCCAGAATTCCTTCTGTCTTCTGGCTGTTGAGCTGGTCTGAAAGGAATCTGCGACATTAGGGTGAGATCTTGTTTAATTTGATGAAATGATATGTTACAGCGGTGGCAAATTCTTCATTTCCCAATTAGTCTTCATTCTACATTTTTTCTAGGTGCAAGCAGGTGAGTCCATCTGGTGAGGACAAACCACAGTGTCTTCCTTTGAAAGCCAGGGTGTCAACAGAGGGGAGGACTCCTTGGACATGCTGGGAGGGAGGCAACATGTCCCAGGTGGCCTTGGAGCCTTTGGGATCTCCCAGGAGGAGCAGAACAGCGCTGCTGTGGAAAAGGATGCCCTGGTGGCTCTGATCACCCAGTTGCCACGGCAACCCAGTACTGGATAGGATATGGATGGATGGATGAATGGATGGATGGATGGATGTTAGTAGAGTTGGAATAAGACTCAGGTACAAAACTAACATGGCACAATGTGACGCCACAAGAAACTGACTTTTGATGAATTCAGCATGAAAGCATCCACATCAGCGTTGTCGTGGCATTCATAGGTACATATTCTTCAGACCATATAACAAACGTCCTTTCTCAGGACACCACCAGTCATGCACATAAGCACTTATGCAAACAAGCAGACAAACACACAGCAAGCAGGCTGTGTTCCCTGAGGAACTTTGCCTTTTTAGCAAACCCTTGAATAAATAAACAGCAGTGCTGTGCAGCAAGACGTGTTAAAACCGGCTTGGAGATGACGGGTTTGTTTAACAAAACATGAACTGCCTGAAAGCAATTCAGCAAACTAATGTCAACCACTTTGCTGAATATATTTTCAGAAATGCATGTTGCAAGTTACATATGCAGAGATAACGTTTTACTGCAGGCAGTAATATAAACACATGAAGTCATGATGTCAGTTCATTTCTTGAGATAAACATCCACTTCTAAAACAACATCAAAATGGTGGTCACACCACAAAATAAAAAGAACAACAAATATGGTAAAATGATTACTGTGACTAATACTCAATTATCCAAAGCTTGTGTGTGCTCATGAGATTAACGTCACACGCACCCACTGAGACCATGGAGAATGCACATGATAATCACTTTTTGAAGCCTGGTTATAGTTTTCTGCCTTCATGGATAAATCTCGTGTGACTGACAATGAAGAAACAAGAATCCATCCTTCTCGCACTCTAATGAGGACCTGGTGGTGAACTAAACAACCTTCTACATGATTAAATTTGTACAACTCATTAGGCAGCAGTGATTGAATATGCAGACGTGTAAACGGTGAGGCTCGCATGCCTGTGACCTTGCAAACGGGGAACAGACCGGCACTCTGTGCACAGAAAAGCACCCTTTAACGTTCCTAAATCTGCTGTGATCATTTGCTGCACAGCCCGGCGGCAGCCAATCCGAGCTGCAGCTGTGAACAGTATTCCCAAGATGGTGACCAATCAGGACTCCTGTCATCAGAGTGGCATAGTTAGACTTAACAATCAGTTCATTTCTGCTGACAGCCTGAAGCCTGGGGCCAGAATCGCTTTGAAGGAACGGTGGTCTAACCTTCAGGTTTCCATGTACAAAAGATACTTGGTGGTCGTGGATGATTTAAGATGCTGAAATAGGCTTTGCACCTTTGCAGTCTCAGTTCGTTATGTCATACTTTCATCATATGCAGCCTTTCAGGGAATATCCATACAGCGTTGGACTCTTTTCCAACAGCAAATCAATGAATAATTACCTTAAAATACTTGATATTCTCCTCATCGCTGAAGACTTTGACATTTATGTGCACAATAACCTACACAGGAAAAGAGAGGATGCACGTTGTATGGATGCCTTGTTTTTAATTATGTCCACGCAAGTGTGGAACTGTGTGAGTGAGAGGATTGCACGTGTTGTTGCTGTGAAACAAAAGCTTCCTCTTCATGTTGCAATTATGGCACGAGGTGAGGAGGGTCCAGCAGGATTTTTCCATAACAAACAGTGACGCACTTGAAAAGGACAAAAAAACCACATTTTTTTTGCAGCAGCCGTATGTCCATATGTCTAACTGTCTATTTATGTATTTATGTGTTTCTATTCATGAGGATTCTGACAATTCCTTCAAAATAGAAATTTATTTATGCATGCAGAAAGCTACTGCGGGCCAATGATATCTATTGATCACATTGTACTTTCAAGTGAGGTGTCCCATCTCCGACTGTCAAGCTGTCTGTGGATGAAAAACGACGACAACTGTGGGAAAAACAATGTGACGAGGCATGGAGGAAAAGCGGCTAAATGAAAGGAGACATTCCGATGCGATTAATCTGGGTGCCAAGTCAACCAGTTCGCCTTCAGCTCAGGGTAACAACACAAAGGGCTCCCGACAAAGAGGGTTGTCTTCATTTGTTTTTTTGGTTTTTGTTTCCTGAGGTATTCATCACTAGTGAGGCAGTCGAAAATAGCTCACTCATGTTGCAAATGGAGGGATGAAAGAGTGAAAAAAGGGCACTTCAGGGAGAGAGAGAAGGCTTTCCAGGCTAATTGTGTGAGCTTCTGATACACAGCGTATCAGCACGCATGGTGCTGGGTCTGTAGACAGTGTGCCAGCAGAAACTGTCTCCTGTGGGCAGCTGTGAGGAAATGAACTGTGTCTAAAATGAAAACAAGGGAGAATTTGAACCCAGTATTTCTTTTAAAAGTAACGTGGCAGAAACATCAGTACTTTTGAATGCACCTGTGTTAGAAAGTGCTCTTCAACTGTGTCTGTTGGGCAGAGGGCAGAGTTCACATTGTGTACAAACTAGTTTTACCTGAAAACAACTGTGAGTAGTCCTTATATGAATATTTGGAGCAAGATCTCAAAGTGGGCTCATTGACAAAGTGACACTTAATATTGTTTGCACTGCATGACTCCTAAAGTGTGATGTATTATATTACATAACTTCCACCCCATTCCCATTCTGGAAAACCATTAAAAAGTAATGAACCCTCAGAAATGGTTGCTCTGCAGACTATAAATTCCATTTTTAATTATTATGATGCATTCAGGCATGAAGATTCCCAGGGCTGCATGCAGCGGAACTGCACAAGATACGAAACCATTTCCTGGAAGAAGAGATAGCAAAGGTGAAGATGTGCAGTCATAGTCAAAGGGCACAGCGATACCAGTTTATGGTTGTTCATGCTGCTGGGAGGGGGGGGTATTCCATCACTCATTTTACAGGATGAACATCTCAATTTCAGGGGCAGGGGGTAAAAGGTCAGGTGCTTTCTCGCACAATTTAAAACATCGTCCTCCTCTAATATGTAAATATGTTGTCCATGTTTGGATTTATAGCAATATCCAAAGCACTGCAGCCAATATTTGATTTGTGGACTGAACACAGAACAAATGACATCGTCATTTACTTGCAGCTGTTTTGCCAGTGGTGGAATGTAACAAAGTACAAATACTCAAGTATTATAAGTATGTAGAATATTCAGGTACTCGTGCTTTTTGCTGCGTCACTCTTCTCTGCTACATTTCAGCGGAAATATTGAATGTTTTAGCTGCATCTATCTGACAGCTTTAGTTTTGATTCAGAGTATTGACAAATTAACTAATTTCTGATCAATTCTGATACTGGTTGTTACAGTTGTTACTGGTTTAATTACCCTGCAGTATATAAATTAATTCCACCTTCTCCAGCTTTAGTATGTCAAGTCAGGTTAGTTTCATTCATGTAGACCAGAATCCCCCATAATACTCATACACATTTGATGACAGGTCAAGTTATATATGTTGATTAATCCATCACTAACTAGATCCCTGTATGATGATGTGTATGATCTTTTAATAACCTGTATGATCTTTTAATACTGATACATTAAGTACTTCTTCATGCTAATACTGTATTTTTGCTTAAACTACTACACACTATAAGAAGTTTTAAACTGTTTATGAAACTATTTGATTTAACTCTGATGCCTCTATATGACCTACAGTACTCTCTCCACATCATTCTGTACAGAGATAATTGTGAGTGACCTGCTGGGGGAAAAGGATGCATGTTTCTCCTGTTTTGGACAGTTGGTGCTCCACTTATACATAACTGAATCTGACAAGGCCATCTCACTTTGCTGTCCCAAAGTGCACTTTCATCTCCACTCTGACTTTCCAATCAGTGCAACACAGCTTGTACTGAACCAGACGGTAGTTTGCTGCATGTGATCATGTAAGTGCTGCACAAATAGTCCTGTTTGCGACTAGACATGTTCATCACATGTCTTTATTCTCCAAGCCTACTTTTCAGCACCACAGCTGCTAATAGATGTGGATCTCAGTCTTGTCTGTTCATGTATTTTGTCCTGGGAGATGTGCACTGGGCTTTTCTGGGCTCTTTCACACATCTTAATGAATGAAGAGGGTAAAGATGTCTGAGAAAACTGGGAAGATTATCAAGGAAGTGAGTCATGCATTGCATATTTTGGTCCTGATACGGCCTTTAGCCTTAAACTGTGATGACCAGACTTTCTTTTATAATACCTGACATTACTGAAGCCCTTCATTATTCATAAAGTTATATATCTTATAAGATATGAATAACTTTAGTAGTCTAGAAGAAATATAGCCTAACTGTAAGATATAAAAAAGCATGCTACCAGTGACAGCTGATATGATATAAATATATTATTAGTAAATCCTTGGTTATGCTTTAAGCTTGTGAATGAATGCGCAATTAAAAATTCTAACATTGATTTCACAGGAAAACAAGTTTTCAAACAAGTAAAGTTATTGTTTTAATTCAATTTGCTCCCAGTCAGGGCAACTTGTAGCCCAAAGGGTACCTCTACTGCTGCTCCTAGGGTGTCCATTGAAAACAGATGACTATCTAAACTTATTTGACAAAAGTGAAACTGGGATTTCGCTACTAACTGACATTCTTGTGCACAACAGTGAAGAACTACTCTCATGGTGAATAGAAAAACAAGTACTCAGTCTTACAGTGAGAATCAATACATGAAACGTTACTGTCATTTCTGTGAAAACACTGACTCAATGTCACTGCTATAATTGGCCTTAAAGAACAAACTGGCTTTTAGCAAACAGTCCTATTCAGGTGGACCTCCATGCTACTTTTTGGCCCACTTTCCTCCATTTTGTGGATATATTTGTCTGGGTGAAAAGTGGGCCAGAACCTTCCCATGAGCCTCCACATGTAGACAGGAATAAGATTTATTACCCAGAATGCCCCACAGGGGAGCACTGTCCCCTGCCCTGTCTAGGCAGAATCGATGAAACAGGAGGAGAGGATTGGAAAAGAGCAAGAAGAAGAGAAGAAGAAACAGCTATTTTGGATTACAACGCACCCAGGAGAAAGAGAGAGCATTTCAAAAAGAAAAGAAAATGCAGAAGATGCACCGAAAGGGCAGAAGGTCCCCAAGTTGTGTTAGACATATAGTTACCTGAAGTACTGATATGTTCGACATCTGTTCTCAACCTTTGTGACTTCAGCCATGAACATGAATTCCCGCCTACTCATCTCCCAGCTCACGAGTTTCTCATGCAGAGGTGAGCAGCTCAATCCAAGAAAGACTATTTAAAGCATCTATAACAAATACTTTTAAAATAAAAAACACATTGCCATCATCATGTCTGTGGGATCTTTTGTTTTGATTACTCTACAGGTAATTATAGTGGGACTCACTGCTCACTCTTTGGAGCTTTACAGTATCATAATGCTCATTGCACACAACTTTGCTGTCTTGGTTCACTCTCAAGGCTCTCATAGCAATGTTTCAGACAACACTGGGCAGCTGTTGTCAGTGAAGAAACAAAGTCCTTTGTAGACTAGCTGCTCAGCATCAAGCGTTAGGACTGACAAAGCAGTCAACTGGATGTCAAACATTGGGCAGTGTTAGCATTGGCACTGTCACCTACAGAGCCAGATGTTTCCCTCAGGAGTGGGTAGAGACCAAAGACAGAGCTACAAGGTGAGTAAATATTGAACTTAAATTCATAAGATGACCAGAAACATGATTCCAAATGAATGTTAATGTGGCTCTGTTACTGCCTGATGTGCAAATGACTGAAATACTGATTTGCACAGCTTAAATGGTGATGATATGTCGTGTTATTTTCACAATCTGTTTCCATGTACACACACAATCTCTGTGAGTAGACAACAACGGCTGAAAGCTATGATTTAATTGTCGGTGTGTAACATTAAGAAATGGCTTTTTAACAACCAACTATAACAACACTGATGTTATTTTTCCTGTTCGTTTAACGTGACTGTGTGCGCTCTGTACCTGTATGGACCTTTGGATTTTGTCCACTCTTGTTCCATCCATCCATTTTCTGTAACCGCTTTATCCCTGTTGGGTTGGTGGGGGTGCTGGAGCCTATCCCAGCAGTCACTGGTCAGAAGGCAGGGTACACCCAGGACAGGCCAGTCTGACACATAAAGACAGACAACCTCATGCACACTCACCCCTAAGGTCAATTTAGAGCTCCCGCTTAATCCATCATGCATGTTTTTGGGTGGTGGGAGGAAATCAGGAAAGTGTCTGGAGGAAATCAATGCGGACATGGAGAAAACATGCAAACTCAACAGAGAAAGGACCCTGTCAGGAATCAAACCTGGGACCATCTTGCTGTGATTTGAGGTGCTAACCATTAAGCCAGCGTGCCACCCTCCACTTATGTTGTTTTAGTGTATTGTAGATCCTTAACATCATGATGTAATATGTTTTAACTGCTGTATTATTTTATTTCTCAGATGTCAAACAACATCATGTAAAGGGACTGCAAACTACCCTTTAGCTTAATCTCGCACATTTACATTTGTTTGTATCAATGTACAGCACATTGTCTCCTTTTAATTAAATACATACCAACATTTTTTGTTAGGCACGTAAACAGCTTCTTCATATTGAAATTTGGGAATCACTTTGTTACACAGAAACCTTGTTGTTAATCTTTCTTTTTAAAGTCGTATGCTAAGTGTCACAACAAAGTCTGGATCCTCACTACCCCACACCATAAATCCTGATACTTGATCTGCCTCAGTTTAACGTCGATCCTCTCATCCATCAGGTATTGATAACCTAACAGCAAACTCCCCATTGTAATTCACTGAAATGGACTTTGTGATAGTGGTGGGTGGTGCCACAAAAGCAATTTACAGACATCAGACGTTCTCTATATGTGTCCATAAATGCATCAAAATAGATATTAAATGATATGTGGTTTTTAATTCTTTTTATTGGTATAATACAGTACAACAGTACAGTGGTGGAGGCTGTACTGAAAATATTTACTCAAGAACTTTTTTTTGTACTTTTAATCTAAGGCATATTTTCATAGTAACCATTTGTGGCACTTAAAATTGCAAGTATTGCCATCATTTCACAAATTATACGTCAACATACTTATAATAATACCCTGATAAGTTTACAAAATCTATTGTAAACATGGAATGACAACTTGTCTCATTGTGACTTCCAGCCATTGTTGACACAACTCATTGACAGCTTCTCAGAAATGATGAAAGCAGCTCCCGGCTCCTCTGTTTGTTCCTGTCATCTCTCATAGACTCATTCAACAGCCACTCAAAGTCCTCACGAGCCACTGTACAAAGCAACAGTAACAGATGGTTAGCGCGTGTTTGTGTACATACAGCACATATGTAGGTCAGGTACACCACAGTCACTAGTTGCCATGGGAACTGGGTATCAAACATGACTGCAATCTCTCAGAGAAATCGACTTGTGGCCAAGCTCCTGCTCTCACACCTCTCATCCCCTCTCAGCAGTTAACCCTTTCGGATTATCCCACAGATTATGTGGGGATATTCACCAGTCAAAGTTAACATGGTCAAAACGAGCTCGGGCTCAGCCTGCAAGGGGACCTCTGCCGCTGACGAGAAGGGAGATGAAGCATCACTTTAGATCAATAATCCAACACACATCTGGTCGGCCAAAAGCACATTGGTGATGCTCCACAGCCATTAACCTTAATGTACTGTAGAAAATCCAACTCCTTCACTTTGACCTGGAATATCATCTCCACCTTGCCTCACACTTCAGCGCCTGTCTCGGATCTGTTTGCAAGTGCCTGTACACGACCTTGGGGATTCGCAGTGAACACAAAGGGATTCTCCCTGCCTGTCTCACTCCATCACATGCACACATTGTCCCCCACCACACACACACACACACACACATACTCTGTATGGTAAGCGCACGTGATTGGATGCAGTGAGCTCGTGATGCATGCTGAATGCTGATGAGGTTCTTTGGGTGCTTTCTTGAAAAAAAATAGGAGAAGCGGTAGAAAGCTTCTTCTGTGCCTGCAAGACAGAGAGGAAGGGAAGAAGAGAAAAAGAGAGGGTGAGGGAGAGAAGGGTGGGAGGGGGTGAGGGGAAGGGAAGAAAACAGACCTTGCCACATTATTCATCAAAGTCAGACCCTGCCCTCACCTCCTGGTTAGACTGTACACGTGCACCCAATCACATATCAACACACGTAGGTGGAAATACATCTACACAATCACATCTGGCTTTCTGTGATACATTGTTGCCCTTTCTTATCACATAATTCGTTGTCATTACACCTTAGAGAACTGTAGCGTACAAACAGTCCAGTCAACATGGCCCCTCTCGCTGTCTCTCCACCTCATTGTCCCATGCCTTCCTGCGGTGTATATACACAAACCTGCTTTGTCCTCACAGCGTCCCAGTTTTTATGTCTGTCCAGGCTAATGAGGTGAAAAATTAGCTTGAGGCACACCAGGGAAGCTTTTAGGGTCAGCAGCATGCAAAGCAATTTTTGGTGTGAGATAGCTGCAGATAGGGCATTGCATATTTATACACAGGATGAACAAGAGATCACACAAAAGGCCATTGATGACGTCAGTTATGTCTAGCCAGGTTGCTGAGGCTCTGATCAATCAAAGCAGCAGAACAACAGCAAAATATATATATTTTTTCTCATTGTCAATAAATCCCATTAAAGACAAACAACAAGAACATCAATTACACTGGGTGACAGCTTCCTTTATTACAATCAACATGGTTTGTTTTGAGTCAGTTCCACATGTCTGCTGCTGCAGCAATTCCTCATGAATCCACCAAACGTGATTTAGCCTGCCGCTGAATCCAGTCCCATCATATCCACCGTTTCTTCCTGTTTGAACTACATTTGCTAAAAACTACAGTGCCCAGCAGTTTCAGGAAATGTACATTTTTTTAATAAAAAATGTATTTGTATTTGTTTTAAAACTTGTTATTTGTTCAGTAGGAATGAATTAATTTTGTGCTCAGTGCCACAGAAATATTACAAAAGAGACATTGTTAGTTTGTATTTTTCACTGGATTTGTTGACAATATAAACAAGTAAAAAGAGTGTATATCATCCCTGGGCTGAAATGTGCAAAACTGTAATATATCTATCTGAAAAACCTTGCCTCCCCTAAAGATTAACTATTCACTAACTGGCTTTGCATCTAAAAGGACAAAGATTTAGAAAAAAAAACACAGAGAAACTGCAAAATGAAATGTCTTATTGTTCAAATAAATTCAAACGTAAAAGCCACCAAAGAGTGATTCACAAGCTCTCAGTATGGTCACATTAATGTGCATTCTGTAAATGTAGACAATAGAAAAGTCCAAATTTTCCCTGAGGACAATCTACCTGCATACAAGCAGAACGTCATGCTACAGTGAGAGCTGAAATATTTCAATATTGCAATACTGCAGTGCAATATGCCTAGACTTTAAACTGTAGGTGGTCCTCCATGTGGAGTCTGGGGCAGGATGTGGTTTTATTCAACCGTGCCTCCAGAATTTGATATACCTCCAGTGTTTGATCTGTCGAAAGGTTGGTCCCATATTCCCAGTGGGTGAAAATACCCTCCCAGGCCTGCTACTGCTGCTCTTGAAATTCATCTGATCACTGAGTCAGGGATGATGCCGGCCGTCTTCACTTCCAACAAAATGACTCAACACTCACATCCAATCGCTGTCACACTCTGGACCGCAATCAAACAAGTGACATGACAGCACATCTGATATAAAACGTGCACTTTGCCGTATTTTGCACCACTGGCAGTGCAGTTCTGGATTACTTTGAGCGGTTTTGTATTTCCTGGATAAATCATTTGCCAAACCATAAGAGACAGCGGGCCCAGGGTACATTAAGGAAGCCAGAAAAAGCTTGGAAATTGTCATGAACTGCTAACACTTCATTTGATGTATTACACTGAATTGGCATAATAAAGCTATGCCACTGTTGATTAATAGCCTGTCAGCGGAGATTCAATTCACCCTCTCCTCAGTTACGTATAAGTATTAAATGAAACTCCAACAGACTTACCAATGATTCTGGTGGACAGATATTAAATCTTCAAATGAAATAAGTTAATCTCCTACACCATCTTTCCACATTATCTGCTGGGAGGAGTATTTTCCACCATGAGCAGGGACCAGTGATGAATCAGACAGAACAACCTCTAAGATGTGAGTCATCAAAACAAACCAGCCAAATGAATTAGATGTACCTTGTCAATGGGTTGTTGACTCTTGAGAAGAGAAGCAGCGCTTTGACAGAAATCCAATTCAAATGTTCAGACAGACACACACACACACACACACACACACACACACACACACACACACAACGTAGACTAAATGTGTATGTCATTAACATTTCAACTGACCTTTTTCCTGTGTCAAAGTCTACACCGTCACGTCAAATAGCACCACACAAACATGAGCGAATGGCACACATTCACTAGGAGCTCAGAATACCTACTCCTACAGGCAGAATTACTTATGAACAGTTTCACCTCTGGGAATCTCAGTTATTGTAGTTTTTTTTTAAATTATTATTATTTTCCCCAGCTGACAGTTAAATTCTTTCCACAGGCCTCAGATAAAACAAACCAACATGCTTATGGGGCCATCTTGTGGTGCAAAGAGGCACGGTTTCAGTAGAGGTTGTATTGTTGAAAAAGTAATTAGATTATATTAGAACTTGTTCGTTAGTGAGTAAGTGACAAAATAACACAGATGACTATTTTCAAAATCTGCTCAAGCTGAAATCTCCATTTTATAAACAATAGCGTGCATACTAAATCTATCACATTTGTAATTTGCGATGCACCACAACTTCCGTAGTCTTCACTTCCTCTAGGGGGCTATATAATCTATGTTGTTCCTTCATTTACACTAAAAACAGCTTCTTTCTTCTCACTTCCTTAACACTGTGTAGTACATAGTGGCTGATCACATGCTACAGAGATATCAATGGAGGCCCTAGTGTGAAAATTTGGGTTGTTTTTGTGATTTCCTGCTTCTAAGACATCCATCTACATTGTAAATGGTATATAACATCAGAAACATTCAAGAGCGCAAACATTAAATTCAAGAATTTTACGTGTAAGTCTAAAAGCACTTACTAAATACATTGTGTGCAACATAAGGAGTAAATGACTACCATAAGAAAAATGATCAGAAACAATAAAAAGCCATGCAAAAATACTTAAACATCAAAAGGGTCATTCATTTATTTAGATTATTCAGATTGAATTGTGGACGTGATAAAATAATATTGGACATCAGGTTATTTGGGTTTAAAATATCACAGAGAGATGCCACTAACTGACAAATCTTGAATTTCAAAGTGATCAGCAAAACCTTCAAATCCACTCAAAATAATAGGCAATACTAAGAAAAATGGACAGAGAACAGAGACCATGTAATCTTTTCTTTGACAGTAGCAGTCTGTTCTGTAAATAACCTCTGACACAGACTAGAAAGCTCATTCATTCATATAAAGGTCTGAGTGCAATATTTTCAGTTTCCTTTTGTGACAAGCCACATCGTCTTTTTCAGTGACAGAGCAACTTTGTCTGTGATGCTGTTTGAATATTGTTCCTAGTTCATCTTAATGAATGATATAAGCTGCTGAAAATATACTCAAATAACCACTTGAAAGCCTCGCCTCAGCAGACTTAATATATCAGCCTAAACCCTTCCACTCTGAGCTCAGGCTAAACACGATCTCTACCATAAGAACAAGGTAGTGTGGCTGATACTGACAAAATCAACTATTTAAGCTCAGTAATTTGACAATATTGTGAAAATATATCTCGCAGAAAACACTGAAACAAAATAAAGACAGTCACTTATACACAAAAATAGCAGAACGTAATCGTAGCACAGTTGTTGAGAACAGAAAAACACGACATCGCAGCTGTAACACAATTTTACTGTAACCCAAATCCAAGATGATGTCAAATTGAACACAACAATATTTATATTTCATCAATTTGTCTCCCAGCTGAAGATCAACACGATATTTGTCATTCAGACAATACTATAAACAATGCATTAAACATTTGCAACTAGACTACCTAAGTTAAAAGTAATCTGTGCGTTAATTATTCTTAATTCAAATAAATAAAAACAAACATACTATAAATTAATATATAAATAATAATACTATAAATTAATGAATCTTCCTCAAGAACTTGCATAAAACTAAATGTAGTTGCTTCATTTAAAAAAGGGGAAATCTGAGAAAAACTTTTGCTCTTTCAACATGTTGTAAACTCCCTGCAGTACTATCCACAGATAGCAGAAATGAAATTTTGTATTGACCACGCAACAATGACGGTGAAGCGTGATTTGTGGTAGTCAGTGACCAATTCTTACACAGAGCGATTCCACTGGAACCTCGGGGGCAACACATGAATGTGACCAGAGGTCTGCAGGGGGAGTGAGGCTGAAATTGTTTCACAGCAGCCTTGTGCTGTCTCTGCTCTGCCCGAGTGTGGAGTAACACCCTGAAACATTCGTTGCACATTCTTCGAATCCTCAAGAGAGCCATAAATCACCACACTCAAGATATCAAGTAGCCCTAAAAAGTAAATAAGCATTTATGAGTCTGTGTACAAAAATATATTATCAAGCACTGATGACCCTGTAGGATCTAGAGTGAGTTTACACTGACATGACTGCACTTGTACCTTTATTTTAATGACATTTATAACATCACTAATATAGTATAATATTCTTATGGAAACATACATTGGGTGGGTATTCTGGTGAATGTATGCTCTGTAAAACACTCCAGAACTTGTTTTTAAGTGTTACGCAAGTATAGTTGTTTCTTCATACTATTAACTTTATAATCTGTGCACCTTACTATTATCAAAGATTAACACAGTGTACCTGAATGGGACTTTGGTGTTTACCAGTCTCTTATATGAAACCTATACATACTTTTACTCTACTACGATTCAGAGAGAAATACTGTGCTATCCCCTCTGTTATCTGATAACTTTAGACAGTTTATTTTGCATATTCAGGTGAATTATATGAAATATTTTCAACAAATACATTATGATGCAACATTAAGACTAAAGATAAGACTTTTATTGACCCCTAGGTGAGGTTCACCAGCAGCCTGGCAGTATATATGTTCAAAATAAACCCCATCTTTACTGACAGCAACATCACAGTGTCCAAACGCTTTCGCTTAAGTAAAATGATTAATGCAAATCTTATAATCATAAAGAGTTTCTTGCAGTTCTTTGTTGTAACAGTTGTTACAATGACTTCCTATGCTGCACACACATACTTTAGCTGAACTCACGGCTGGCTGTTTTAACTTATAACTTATAACCAGACAAAGCAAACACTAGACAGGTCTGTTGACGCAGGAGAGGCACCTAGTTACTGTATATCTGAATACTGAGAGAAGAAACCCAAGCTGTAGATGACTGTGGAGCTGTGGGAGGAAGTTATACAAGTATACCTTGCACCACTATTAGATCATGCTACATCAAACCAAGATAAGTACATTCAAAAAACACTTTATGTTTCTGTATTGAATTTCTGTATTGAATCTTTTTAAACATATTCCATGTGCTGCATATCTTTTCTGATGCAGTATAGGCCAATGTTATTTGTCACATGTCACATATTTGATGCATGTTAATGTATATCTGACTGTAAATTGCTGAGCTCTACCTCTTCTACTCCCAGTGAATACAGAATACAAGCTGAAAAGAAAAAGTGAAGGGAAACTTTTTTTCTTAATGTTTTTTTTAATTATTTTATCTGTGTTAGTGGAGATGGTGTGGTCAAGGCTAACCTGGTGGTGGGCGGGATTTGGGCTGACACTGAATTGCTCCAACTGTGGCCGCTCTGTTGTATATAGCACAGTGGGGTCAGGGGCCCCTTCACGTCTTTTAGTGGGCTTCTCAGGATGAACTCAAGGCCGTGGTGTTATTTATCTCCAGCAGTATAAATCACCACAGTTTTACAGCATCAACGCGTTTAGTATTGTGTACATTTGGGCGCTTTCCACCCTGCCTTTTTTTTTCCACGAGCCCCACGTTTCGCTGGTTTTACTGGTGTTTAATCTTCAGCTGTGGATGTCTGAATGGTGTGCTGAAAAAGAAAGGAAAGAGAGAGAGCTTCCCTGGCAGGCATCATCCCCCTCAGTCAGTCTGACCGCCCACAGTCCGGGGGGAGAAAGTGCTGCTTTGTGAATGAAGGGAGCGGCGGAGGGCAGAAAACAAAACTTCAGCAACGTTATTTCCGACGGCTGACGATCAAACATCCGATCGAGAGCTTTCGACGGCACAGCAAGCGACACCTGGACCAAACCAAAAACAGTAAGTGACCAAGAATGTTTAAAGACCTTGTGTGGCACTGATAGAAAGCACGGAAAGATGCATGCATAGCAGCCCAACCGTGACCGGAATAGCTGTCGTGAGATGGGAGATAATTTCAACTCCACAGACTCTTTCTCCATCTCCAGAAAAGCGTCTTTCTGTGTGTGTCCCGGCGTGCTTTTCCCAAAGAGACTGTCGTGCAAACTAACACAGCCTCTTTGAGACTTGATTTTTGTAGCTTGCGTTATAATCTGCGACCATTTGAAGTGATTGGGTAAAATGGGATCGCAAAATTACATCGTGTGTTCACGCTGATCCTGAAAACAAAATAAAAGAAGACCCGGCTGCCGTTTATTTAAGATGATCCGTCCATTCAGGCTACTTAATCCTGTTTATTCACCGTTTCATGCAAAGTTTCCATCTGCTTGCCAGTGTGTTTCGCAACATTTCATGAGTCATGCAGAAGACGTGCATTCCCAGTGTCACCATGAAGAGAAAAAAATAGACTCATAGAAGACTCATTCATGATATTATGAGGTTTCCCCTCTAGGGAGTCTGGTCTGCAAGTGGTAAACATAAGATTTGATCACAGTGCTGTGAGCACACTTTCATACAGTGGCAGGTCCTTTTCTGTGGCTCAGATTTTGTTGTGTTCTCACATAAATAAAGAAGACTGCACCATTAAATCTAATTCAGTTTATTTTACTGACAAAAACATCTGGTGGTCTTTTTTTCTTTTTTGCAGGAGCATTTCAGAGAAGCTGTAAATCATGGTGGTCAGTTTGGCCTGTGTGGCCTGTCTTTGCCTGGTGGCGGTGGTCAGTGGCGACCCCTGCCTCATCATCAGTGAGATCAACGCAGACAACCCGAGACTGGACACCACAGAGTTTGTGGAGCTGTATCACACCAGTGGGCAAAGGGCTTCGCTGGATGGCTACACTCTTGTGTTCTATAATGGGAATGGAAATATAGCCTACAAGGTGCTGGACCTCAAAGGCCAGAGCACAGATGACAGGGGGTTCTTCCTGGTTGGCTCGGTGGACATGCTGCCCAAACCCGCCATCCTCCTCCCTCCTAACACGGTGCAGAACGGCCCAGATGCCATCGTCCTCTACCACACATCTGCTGCTCGCTACAGTGAGAGGATGAACGTGTCAGCCCACGGGCTGGTGGACGCTGTGGTGTACATGACCCGCCGTACTGGGGGCGCAGAGTTCCTAGCTGAGATGCTGACACCTGGGGAACCAGCCTTTGTTGAGGACGAAACGGCACTCGAGGGGGATGAGTCCATTGAAAGGTGCCTGCTGTCTGAAGATCGCTGGGGCTTTCAGGTGTCCTCTCCCTCCCCAGGCCAGAGGAATAACTGCACCCCACCTGCTGCACCAGCAACCATTCCTGTCATCACCGAGCTGAAGCTGGGTGGAGGGCAGGTGGACGGTTTTGTGGAGCTAACAGAAGCTCCAGCTGCAGGTCCTCTGGTGCTGGTTGTGCTGGATGGGAGAACGGACAGGGTCAGTGTGAGTGTGGATGTGGGCGTAACCACCTCCAGGAATGGTTTAATCTCCATTACCATAGAGAAGAACTACATGAAAGGTCAGTGAGCCAAGCAACAGGTTTTTGTTTCACCAGGCTCGACACACATGGGAGCTTCAGTGTCTTTTAGTCATTTTTCATTCATTCACTTTCATTTCATTGTAAATTCTTGGTTGCTGTTCTAATTTTTTTCTCAGGAGACGAGTCTGGGGCAGTGGCTATTTACAGTGGCAGAGCCTCAGACTTCCCCGTGGGCAGTCAGCTGAGCCAGATACAGCCTCTAGATGCATTTGTCTTTGCCGGACCCGGAAACAAGCCTAGTGCCAACCTCACAGAGACTCTCATCCCAGGCAGACAGCCCTACCAGCTCAGCAACAGGCAAGACATTTAGAAGACTTTAATAAAGTAACCCCCCCCCAAGTTTGACTACAGTTAGAAGAGTTGGAAAGAATCAGAACCAGTTTGGTGAAGCTGTGGATGTGTTTTTGGTGTGATGTGTTAGAAATGTTCACTGGTTATTTTTGTAGCCACAGTTTCAGGGTTGTGCAACACGTTCCATTAAACACTTGGTAGGAGAGAAAGGATCAGCTTGTGACTGTTGTTCCTCTTTGCTGATACATTTTTTCCTGTGTGTGTTGTCTCTGTCGACACTCAAGCTGACGCAGAACACTTCAACAATTTGTATCACAACATACTAATGTGACTAACAAGTTAAAATAGTTTAAAGCCACACCACAGCAGCTCTGTGGCATTGCATTTAAAAGCAGCTGCTTTAAGCAAAATGCTAATGTGACCAGGCTAATATGCTCACAATAGCAGTGCTAATATGCAGAAAACTTGCAAATATAATGTTTGGTCACAAGCTTTTTTAACATGTTAGCATGCTCACATTTTGCTAATAAACAGCACACACAAAGCTACACCTGAAGTTGAAATCTAATTATTACTGTGTTGGAGGAAAACACAGATGATCACCAAAGTTGTTGCAGTTCATCCTGAGAGGGTTGTGAAAGAGTACTTCAAATTCTTTGGCTCTGTACGTTATAGCTGTGAACACATTTATGAAAAGCCGAAAATGTCGACCTGTCGGTGGCGCTAGAACTGCTGGAAGAGCTAAACTATTATAATAAAGCATTACAATCAGTTTCTTTGTATTTGATGGTAACACTGCTGGAAAGCATTATGGCATGATTTTGTTTGCTGATTGCAAAATATAGATATGGCATGCACTCACTAAACCAACTGTGATCATTGATAATGATTTCATTATGTTGTCAGTTTGAGAGAAGGAGGCTTCTATCTGAGTCGCTGTGGTGTTGCCACCTGGACCAGAGATCCTGGTGTATTCTGGGAGGCCCCGCAAACTCCTGGACAGCCCAACCAATGCCCCTGGCCAAAGATCTGCCCTCACAGTATCGGTGAGTGTTTGAATGACACGTCTCTTTATATTAGGGGCTCAGGATTATTACAATTTGTATGTGTTAGTCAGTTGTTTTTAGTCAGGCGCGTGTTTTGCTCAGGTTAGCTGTTGACAGCGTTGGTTCATTTCTGCAGTTTATAGATAGTAAAGAAGGACATGTGACTGACAGGTGGTTATAAGTCTCACTTGAGCAGCAGATTAGGCAATTGATTGGATGCTTAAACTCCTTTTATTTTATGAGCTAATAATCAATAAGAGGCACCTTATATGTGTGGGATTCTGACATTTCGTCTCAGTCTTTGATAATCCAGGTATATAATAATACTTAAACATGTCAGTTAAAAAACCTGTTAAATAAACCTGTTATTGCTTTAATTTTACACCAACTGCCCAGTTTGCCTCAACGCTAAAAACATTGATTTACATTACTTTACCAACGTGCCCTGTATTTAAAGAAAATAGTAATCTGCCATGTAGTCCACAGATTGTGTTCTGAAACATGGATTAAATCAGTGTTTGTTTTGTTATAACTTACTTCTGCTATGCGTTACATTATGTTCTGTATGGCTGTTAAAAGATGTGATTTGAAACAGCATGCATGACATTTGAGAAAGAAAATATAATGTGAGCTCAGGACTTAATGATCATTAAGTCGTGACTGTGGTTTGATAACATGTGAGAGCGAGATAATGCATCTCTGGGAAAAATCAGCAGGAGTCACGCTCAGAGAGATACGTAATTCAGGTGCTCAGAATGAACATCTTTATACGCTGATGGCATGCTGACTTCTGGAAAGATGCAGATTTTAGCTTATTAACCAGCTGAGGAACTGACACTGCAACATCACTGCATCAGCTATTGCAAATTAAGGAACAGTTAGTTCCTCTGCCGGTTTAACAGAGAGATCAGTTTCTGCGTCTCCAAATATTAAGATGAGGAAAGCCTGTTTACCATGGACATAGACTGCTCTTTCATCCAACTGATGATCATTAAATGATAAAATGTTGTAGGATGCAGCTAGATTTGTCAACATGTCAAAGTGAAAAACAAGGTTGTTAAGGTTCCAAATTGTATTTTCCATTATCAAAATAAGATTTTAAAGATAAAGTAACATCCTCATGAAGGTCACATTATATGACTGAAAGCTCCAGAGCTGCTATTAAATGGACCTCATGGTGAGATCTGGTCTTTAAATGAGCAAGTCAACAATACTAGCCGTTCAGTCACATGAGCAGGAGTTTGGGGAGGTGGAGGGAGCTGCAGCAGGAGGTGGTGCTGGCATCAAGAGAGTCATGGTGAGAACTGACAGTTCATAAAGGCCCCTTAGTGCAAATGTATGAACGTGATTGGATGCTGCCGGTCAGCCGGTGGCCCAAAACAGGTGATGTCTCAGTGAGCCATTAATTAAGAGCTTGCCTTTTTACACCTGAAGCTGGTCAGCTGATGTGAGCGCCACTTTGTTTCTAACACAAAGGTGCATTTCACACAATTATCCCAAGCACTGAGAGATAGTTGCTAACATTTGTGCTCTCACTTTAGGTGTTACCTCCAAGCAAAGTGGTTTTGTTCCTCTGGCTAAACTCCTTGATGTGGTCATGTGACTGCTTATTTCTTTACCTTGTGGACTTTATAACACCAACATGATTTTGTTTCTTACCGGTAGTATTAGTAGGTACAATGTTATCATGTCTGAGAAAACATGGGAATAGCGCCTAAAGGGAATTATTCTTAAAGTTGCAGCACCCTCGGGGACAGCACCATACAGAGCTTCCACATAAACGTCAGTGAACAAATATACAGGTACATCCATTATTATATCTGTTTGATAAATAAAACAATAACATATATAAACCAGTCGAATAAATAAAATAACTAAAAGTGGTAACAATTGACTAATTTTAGATCCCAGGTTTAATCATCCAGTCAGGAAGAGATATGCAGTTTGATGATTAAGAAGACAAACATCAGAGGTCACTGGTCTGGTGTCAGAGTTTACAAGGTCCACTTTTCTGTTATAGTCATTACAAGGTTCTGACAAAAACCTGATGAAAACATGTTTTTCTGTGAGACTCAGCAGCACTACACTTATGTCATCATCTAACACTCATTTCAAGAGAAAGTAGGTGAGATCAAGGCAGAATGAAACACCCACTTCATCAGGGCAACAGGGAGCTGCAACCTACCTAATGGTCTCTGTGATGAACAGCGGATCTAAGAAGTCTCTGCACTTTATGAAATTGCAGGGTTTTTAATGAAAAGACAAAAATAACATCAATTTAAATTTCAGCCTTGTTCCATCTTTAATGTGATCTTGCATAAGAAACATCATCCCTGTACAGTAACAAGGTACAAGGCATCCACCTACTATCAATGAAAGTGATTTTATCCAAACAAGATTAAAGTCAGTTGTTGCTGTAGGATTTGGTTGAATGTTTGGGGCTGATGAGGCATGAAGTGCTGTCCAAACCATCAGCAATAAGTGGAGAAACTGTACCACCAGATCAGGACGACCCTCCAAAGTTGATGAGAAGGTGAAGAGAAAACTGACTAGGGACGCCACCAATACATTGTTATTTCTGTCTTTACATTTCAAAACCCTCCAATCTTATGAGTGTGTGTAGACGTTTATTTGTTTGAATTTTCAACAAGAAATTGACCAGTATTGACCAGTATTTGCTTTACAGCGCCTGATGGGGAAAACGTCCATCTGGTGCCTTTAACTAAATGAAATGAAGTGCAATTTAAAAAACAACAACAACTAAAGCTTTATTCTTTATTAAATAATAAAATAAAGTGTTTTACACTTCATAAAAAATATGTGTACCTCAGTGTTGTCATGTTGTTGTAATTATGAACAAATAAATATAAGCAAGCGCTGACGTTTGTCAGAAGTCAGTTGTATGAAACAGTGCCATTATGTGAATGTAATAAGCATATAATCAAATACTGCTGTATCTCTCCTCATGTGTCTCGCCGCGGTGCTCTGAAGTGCACTCATCACTTGTGGGAATTTCAAAAGTTGTTCACCAGGCTTTAGTGATTGCATGCAGTCCTCCATTATGTCAACAAATCCCTGTGGATTTGGCTCGGGGCCGGTTTTTCCGGTCTCAGCTCAACAACATGCCGCAGAAAATATCTCCAGACACTTGTCACATTTGATTCATAGAACATTCACTAAATGTTGTCTCTCTGCTCCAACAGCCAAACTAAACAGGAAACGTATGATTCAGTAGACACGATAAAGAATACTAATTGGTGTTCAGCCACACATATGTTTGTGCTTCAGTAAATGTAAAGCATTAATGGCTTTGATCATAATATTATGGCCCATTATTCCTGTAATAATTGTCAAACAGCAGTGCATGAATGCATAAAATTGTACACTACACAACTACAGAAATACAGATTATATTTATATGTGATTTGGAATAAGATTTCCTTATGTTTTTGCCGTTCAAATCTACTGACAGATAAAAATCACATGTCTCTCTCACTTTGACACTTAGTTCCACTGTATTCTCTAATGGATTATGGATATTGTGGATATTAAATACTGAGAAAAAGATCTTTTTTCTTTTCCCTTTTCCTTTAAGCAAAATGAGCTTGATGAATGAGCTGCTTTACATGTTCATTTAAACAATAAATACTGTTGAGGTCAAAGAAAAAGCTGGTCCTTGTGGGAAATATGCGTACTTGCCGTCGCACTCTTTGACACACAAAATTAAAAAGTACTTCACACAGGCAGGAGAATGTAAATGAGTATACAGACAACAGATAGTAAAAATAGACTGATTAAATCAATTATGACAGAAAAGACAGAACAACCAGAACCAGAACCAAACCAGAAGATCCAAAGCATGAGACCAGGACAGAGATTTCTATGAAGTGCTCGCCTATAGAGGTGAGTTGTTAGAAGCTGCTAAAATCAGTCCATAACAGGTCTGATGGATTGGGGACAATGATTCTAGACAGGTGAGGCTAAAACTGCAAAGGCACATTAATCTTTTGTTTGGTTGTTTAGGATAAAAGGGTTTGGGGATTAATGATGTCAAGAAGTGGAATGCCAAAGGAAAATGAAGACTCAGAAATATAACTGTGAGCAAGGTCATGCAATACCTTTTTTTTATTCTGAATTTGGAAGGGTGGAAGTGGAAGGGTGCAAAACAAGGCTAACTTGTGACCATTCCCTAGTTATTGCTAATATCCAGGCACTTCTATTGTGTCCCAGCTATCAACGATTTAGAACAGCTTGAGTGAGGCATACGTTGTGGGAATAATAATGATCTATAACATGATGGTAATATGATGGTCCAATGTCATATCTGTGTGTTTAATACAGAGCTATAACCAGCAGCTACTTAGCTTAGCTTAGCATGGGAAGCTGCCCTGGTAACAAAATCTGCCTACCAACACCTGTAGAGCTCTTATTTAACATTTTTTATGTTGTTTGTTTGTTTGTTTATTTGTTGTAATACCTTCCTTTTATACGTAAGTAATTCCAGGTGGAACAGACTCACCGCCTCATCTACCACCCTGGGGGAACAGTGACTTCCTGATCAATGAGCTGAACACTGATACACCTGGAGCAGCTGAGGACGGCGAGTACATTGAGCTTTGGCACCCATCAGGGCGCCGTGTCTCTCTGCAGGGCATCTGGATACTTCTGTTCAGTGCACACAACAACAAGCCCTACAGGGAGATCAGCCTGAGTGGACACTTCACCACATCCAAGGGCTACTTTCTGCTTGGCAGTGACAGGTTGGTGCCTGCACCATCTCTCCGCCTGCCCCCCAATACCATCCAGAATGGACCAGATGCAGTGGCACTTTATCGCAGCCCTTTTGGACCACCATCAGCCACACAAAGGGGGATCCCCACCAAAGGGCTGCTGGATGCAGTCGTGTATCGGCAGCGAGGATCTGATAAAGAAGCACAGGAGCTGAGTAAGGCTCTGACACCGGGACAGCTGCCTCTGCTGGAGGATCCAGAGGTTCTGCCTGGTGACGAGGCCCTCAGCCGCTGTCGAGGCCTTTATCCCTACGACCTGTCTGCTTTTTCAGTGAGTACAAAGGGCGAAGTATTCACAGGACAATAATTGCTTTATTAACCCAATGCTTATTAAAACTGTAAGGATCATAGTAACAGTAATAGTTTTCTATTTTGGGAAATTTGCTCATTGGCTTTTTTTGCCAGGCTTAGATAAGAATATAAATGTCACTTTAATGTCTATAAACATGTCTAAACAATAAGCCTTACCCAGCAGGCAGTTGGCTCAGCTTAGCGCAAAGACCAGTGTAGACTTGCCTGGTTCTGTTCCACAGTAACAAAATCCACTTTTAATACACTAACACATTATTTTATTTGTTTGATCTGTACACAAACCAAGGTGTAAATATGACATCTTTTGAATATTTGCCAGGGGACTCATTCTTCTTAAAATGTTAAACTATTCATTTAAATATTTTTGCAAATTTTTGTTGTTTTTTGAGTGAAAAGAAAAAAGAAAAGAAACATATGAAATGTATCAACAGGTGGCTCCACCCACACCTCTAAGGGAGAATAGCTGCCCACGCCCCCCTCCAGCCCCTGAGGGTGTGGTCATCAGTGAGGTGGCTAGTGGCCACTGGACCAATCACAGCCAGCAGAGGGCCTTTGTGGAGCTGCACGGGCCCTCCATGACAGACCTGCAGGGCCTGGTGCTCACTGTGTTTGACCAGGAGCGCAGCGGGACCGTCATTGCCCTCCCTCTGACCGGATCCATTGACCAGGATGGATTTTACATTGTGGGGAATGTCACTGGAGCAGGTGAGAGCAGTAGGGCACTAGTTGTTTAGAGATAATAGTTTCCTTCACAGTCTCTTCCTGTTCTTTTTCTTGTTTTGCACCTGCTCTCACACCTCTCACTGTACTCCTTCACCTCCTCTCTCTCCTGCATAGATCAGACTTTTCCGGAGGGCTCCACGGTGCCGGTACGAGGAGCAGTCGTCCTATGCTATGACCTGTTCAGTGTTTGTAGAGCTGGCACCGCTCTGACCAACTCCAGTCTCAGGGATGTACTCGTGTTCAGTGAAAACCAGCAGCTGCTCTCCTCACTCTCCACCAGCAGGGGGAGACAAGTGCTTCCAGCTCTCAGGTAAATACTCAATGAACCCACCAGCATGAATCACTGAGAACCACAGGAATCTGGTGAGAAAGGATCATATTAGGGTGCCCTGGGGACTCTGACAAAGTTTGGGGTGCTCAGTTTAAGCATGCAACTGTAATTCAAACAATACAATTCACCTGACTATGTTTGAGAGCAAGAATGACATGGGAGTGCATGCATGAGTGAGCGGCCGAGTGCATTCATATACAGAAGAGCAGAGAAGAGTAACCCCTCCGTCAATGCTTGAGCTTCGTCAGGATGATGAACGGGGCTTCCTTATCATTAAAGACCTTCAACTTGGCAGGAGACAGAGGGGAGCTCTGCGCTCCCTGTCTTTATGGTTCTGTCGTGATGAAAGCAAAAGCCATTCTGCACCTTGAGGTAACAAGGTGTAGCTCAGGACTCCCTTTAGCCGGGAGATGAGCCAGTGGCAGATGAGCCAGCGGCAGCCTGTACAGCCTTCCTGTCGGTGTAATGGAGTCATCAGGATATAATCCGTCTTGGATTGTTTTCAATGGCAAACTCAGCCTAAACTCACTCCATCTCCATAACCCCTGTCGCTGACAGCCTAGGGAGCCATGTAGGAAGTTGGCACTGGTTGAACCCCAGTTCAATAATCCTCCTGTTCAGCAACCTATTCCCAAATGTTCTGGAGCTTTTCTTTGTTTAGTTGAGTTATCCCATGCTGTATATGTGCAGGTCAGACTGGATGATACTGGTGCAATCTGAGAGCCACATGGACAGATATTTAAACAGCCTTTGAACTGTCTGTTTGGATTGCGGTTACAGCAACAACAGCGTGGCACTTACATCCTGCAGGATTTTAATCAGAGAATCTTTTAAGTCAGCAATTGCTCGGGAGATACAGATCAGATGAGAGGTTACAGAGATATCTTAAGAAGCGACAAGGGCTCTGCATACCAGCGTTGTGTGTGTGTGCTTGTGTGTTAGCTGGGGGGGGATGTACAATTTTGGGGTGGTCTGATTCTGATAGAGAGCCCTATGATTTTCTTATAATCTTGGATTGGCAATGGAGAAGGCAATTTGGGCTTCAAGTCACGGGTTGTTATCCATTGATCCCAAAGTGAGTTTAAAGTTTTCAGTGATAGCAATGACACCATTAATCCTAAAAGTTTGCAATGCCAGTTTGGTTTTTTTTAGTTTTTTAATCATCACAACGTGCTGCATATGCTGCCAGGCTAACTAGGGGAGATTAAAGTAAGAAGAAAGGAGCCAAACAAATGAAACGGCCGTGTGACAATAATAAAATATATTCACAGTAAAGTTACAATACTAAGGAGCACCAAACTATGGATTATTATTTCTTTTGAAACAGATTAAAGAAAATATTAACCAGAGTTAGCATCATGCTGGGCTCTTGGGCCCTTGCACAGTACAGGAGAAAGCTTGTATGACTTCAGTTATTGGCAGTGCACCCCCATTAACATCTTAAGAATTCAGAGAAAATAGCTAAAAATGTGCCATTCATGCTGTTTTGTTGTTGTTGTTTTTTTTAATTTAATGAGTCAGGAGCTGTCAGCCGAAGAAAGGGATTGATCAGGCTTACTCGTTGCACGTGTGCTTCACGTTAATTAATCAAAGCAGCATGGAGCATGTTCCAGGGGGAGTGTTTTTTGTTTTGTTTTGCTTTTTTCAGGTGAAAAATGCTGGACGCAAACATTTCAATCAGTCACAATCAGCTCCACCATCCAATTTCCTGGGGGACAACCCTGAATTTCTGACAGTGATTGGCTCACTGTAGCCTAACAACAGCAGCACTTATATTCCACTGCTGCAGCGCAGGAGGAATATGAGGCATCTTTGTCAGTACAGCCCTTTTATAGAGATAATAAAAGAAAAGACACATTGAGGCTCAAACATTTTAAAATTGTTGTCTGCACAAAACAGCTGAAGAAGCTTATTCAGAGATCAGCTATACAGAAAACATTTGATTAATAATATAAAAACACAAATGGCTCATGGCCACTTTCATTTTAGCAGATTCTCAGGGGTAAATAGTTGCAGGCCGCTGCTCTAGGCGGTCTTTAACTTTACCGTCTTTACTGTATGTAGATTCATGTATTCATACATGCATGCTTGTGTGCATGTGCAGGTCAGTGGAGGATGGACCTGTTTCACTCAGCCGATGTTCATGCTGTGAAGTGAGGAGCCCCTCCTCCTGGACAAGCTCCTCGCCCACACCTCACAGCACCAACCTCTGTCCGAGCTCTGCCTTCTCAAGTCACATTGACCTTTGCCTTGGACCCCTGTCCAGTGACTGGCAGGAGCAGCCAGGAGGTGAGACGTTGTAACTCAACGCAACTAAAATGTATAAAAACTCATCAAAATATGGTCAAAACAAATGCATTCTTGATTTTGGCTGATTGATTTTGACCTAAATCAATCAGCCAGATTGACCTGATATTGGTGTGCTATTAAAAACAAGTGTTGCATTAGAAGAATACTTCCCAGGACTCAAGCCATGGATCTGACTTTGGAACAAGGAAATAAATGGAATACATTTGTCACATAATGTATATCCATAATTACACACATTCTGCTCATATTATGAATATTGTGGATGTAAAAATTCAAGTAAACAAAATTTTTTTTTGTCAGAATTGTTTAGTCACAGCACAGTAAACATACCCTCACAGGAGCTGATGTCCTTATCTCTGTGTGTCCCAGACTGCAGCGGTTTAATCCAGGGGAAGCGAGTGGCTGAGGTGGCCGACTACCTGGAGCAGAAATGTCACTGTGGCATCTCTGCCTTGTATCTCCAAGGTGAGGCACCTTGCTCAGTAGAAATTGAAGCAGCCACAGTCGGCTGGTTCTAAATGTAAGAAATGACTGTCTAATCTGTTAGTTTTTTAAAAAAATGGCTGTTTGTTCAAAAGTTTTCAGTGAAAAAGAACGAGAAAGATTACAGACCGGTGACTTGACTGGCCCCAGGGAGAGAACTTGACCCCTAACAATCAACACAGCAGTGCGGGCTGCTGTTACCATGGAGTTGTAGTAAAGTAGGAATAAAGAACTGCTAGTTAGGATGCAGGAACACACCACTACAGCTGAGTCCTGGTTTATTTTATTTATTTATTTATTTTTTTTAATAAAGCAGTTCTTCACGATTGTAATAACAAGGTTAATTACAGGAGATGACCGGTGCTCAGGAGCACAGCTCTAGCAGCCCCCTCATCCACGTTGTGCTCCAAAGTTTATTCTTCCAGAAGGAAATCATTTACAGACAGACAGCCTCAGGTGCAGCTGTTTCCATGCCATTATCACACCCTGCATCCCTCATATACATTAAGTAATTGCCATGAATTCTTCTCTTTACATGTAAAAGATCATTTCCTCTTTATCTACCAAACTGCAGCACATCCTAAACTCTATCATATAGAGATAATGAAGCAGTTGTGTGTCTGCTGGTGCTTCAGGAGCCAACTTCTCTTGTGTGTCCGGGTGGCTGCGAGTATGGGGGAGCATCCAGGCGCTGTCGGACCATCAGAAGGCCCTCATCATTCAGACATCACACACGAACCCTTCATCTGCTCAGGGAGACTTCTGCTCTGCACCGACCACGGACCGGTATACGAGCACAGGTTAGCACCTTCATGGCTACACAACACTAGCAGCAAAACAAGTTCACAGCTAGATCATCTTTACCTTACAATCAATGAATGAAGAGTCTGTAGTGAGGAACAGAGAATTTAAAGAATTTACTGAATTTTTTTTTTTTTTTTTTTTTTTTTCATTTTTAAGCTTTTGAGAAGCTTCATCCGTCTTGGACCTTGGTGGTTGTTTTGAACACAAACCTGACATTAATCTAAGTCACATACCTGTTAATAATACTGATATCCCAAACTCATAGATATTCTTTTCTCTCAGTTGCAACACCTTTAGCCATCTACCAAATATGATGAATCAAATGAATGAATCAAAAAGGGTCAAATATATAATTGTAGCACCGTCACCCCTTATAAAGGACCAAGAGATGGTGTTTGGGAACTAGAAAGCTCTTAAAGGGATGTTGCAAAAGGAAACAAAAGGAAAGTGATTTCCATTAACAGAAATATTAATGGAATGGGAAAAGATTATCAAAAATAGCTTAAGGCATAACAACCAACATATAAAATCTGCAGCCTCATAGCAAGCTGCCACCTCCTGTGTTGCTGTATTGACCACTGAATGGGTCATACCCCCTCACACCTGCTCACATAACACCTTCACAGATAAGTATGGGGGCGTGCTAGCAAGATTCTAGAGATTGACAGCTGACCTAATGCCTCATAATTATCAAAACTGCTACGATTGACAATCACAATCCACTAAACGTAGACACATCCACATTAAGTGCACCTAGTACCCCAAACTCATTTATTAGAGAACATTTACCTATCTCTCCGGATTGGACAGACAGCGAGTCACTCACTGCAAAGAGGACATTATGATCCAAACCTGCTTCCACTCTCCCTGATTGATCCACCACCCACATACACATCCAGAGTAGGCTAACCCCTCTAACAGGATATGAACTTGTATAAAAAAATCAACCACACACAGAATCAATGGAAACATTTATTGAAAATTATGATATCATACACAAAACAATGACAACGTTGCGAAATGGGCCACAGTGCTACATTGGCCAATAGTCTGATTTCGCCTTTAATGTGCTTGCAGAACTAAATCTGTTGCTGGTGCTAAAGTGTCAGCAGGATGTTTGAGTTGCCATGTTGTGTTTAAACACTGATTTCTTGATAAATTTGACTTGAATTTTTATTTGACTCTCTCCTAGCAACTGCCCTGGGGTTACAGATAGGGCTGATAGTAGCTGTGCTCCTGCTGCTGGGACTGGGAGCTGCTTTGTTCACGTATTTCTACAGGAGGAGGTGAGGAGACTTATTCTGTGCATTATCCTCCTTATCTCGCTCTTCTCTCTGCTGGATGTGCTTGCTGATGCCGTTTTGCTGGCAATTTTTACAAAGCCAGATTATTAACATTTGGTTAACCCCTCGACTCGAACTGCTTCTTTCGATTACACAGCGATTGAGTGTTATGAATGGGATATTTAAAAACAAATGTGCGCGTAATCGAGAGTGAATAATGCTCATTTGGCTCTATTGTCTAGAGCCTCGCACTTAAGACGTTTCTTTTTGTTTCTTGTTCACGTAGGTCATTGCCTTTATTCCTTTTTTTTTTTTTTTTTTTTAGAAAAGGCTTTGGTTATATAAAGAGAAGTCACACACCTTTTTCTTTTGGGGTTGCACATGTCTAAATTCAGAGAGGAGGAACTGAAAAAGTAAGGGTGTTGAACTATTAGGAAAAGGGCCTGAAATATAAATGATGGATGACATCAGAGTTGTCACTGATGATACTTAAAGCTGTTATGAGGAGCCAAAATGACCTAGACATGTGTACTGTGCACTGTGTACTGTGAATAAGTGCGAAAATCTGATATAAAGAAGCATCTCAGTATGAATACAGCATAAATAAATGGTACTGTTTATAAATGAATATACTGTGTAATGAGAAATGTGCAATATAGAAGTGCCGGCTGTTTGTTCTCGTGTGTGGAACACAGTAAACAGCCAAAAGATCATTAGTCATAATAATCATAATAATAGATTATTTAAATTGAAGCCCAGTCACAACAGACATGCTGTCCTTACCCATCTCCCTGTGGTTTGTGCACACCTTAAAGCCTGACGGTGTGATGAGAGGTGCAGTAGTCATGATGAACAAGTCGATCCACTCTAGAATGACTTTAATCATGCAGATGTACAGTTTTATTGATTGCTTAGCTTAGCATAAAGAGCTAAAATGAGGAATTGACTTACCTGGCTTTGTCCAAAGATCAACACCGACTTAAGTATTAATTACTGAGCTATAGAAGAGTTGCTAGGCACATTTTACATTTTGGAAAACACACATTTATACTTCTTTTCAGGAATTAGATGGAAGATGGATTTCACTGTCATTACTGTTGTTTAAGTAAATGGAGTTGCAGCAGATAGAGTTGCAGCCAACGGCTACCTAAAGTCACTTAGCACAGAGACTGGAAACAGGGTGAAGCAGTCTGGTTCTATAAGTGTTGTGTAAGTGTTGTTTGTTGAACCTACTCAAAAACAACAGATGTTTTGTACTGTATTGCATTGAGTAGTTGCCCAGCAACCAGCAGTGACTCTAGAAAGTTACAAGTCCCAAACACAAAACAGTCTTAAACACAACCCTCTTGCTGTCCTTACCAATTTAACTGGAACTGTTATTTTAACAGAATCTACCAATGACCTTGCTATGAATATTTAAATAAAAAACATTTAAAATATGTTTTCTTTATAAAATACTCTGGGATATACAGACTTGAAACAGTACAAAATAACCTGTAGGTACCTTACTTGTCATGTGGGATACTGCTCAGGATCAGTAGCTGTCTATTGTAGCTGTTAAGTTAAAATAAAAAAATAACCCCTGATGATGTCACCAAGATGCTGGCATTTATTTGACAAGGTGGGTCTAATGAAAGGTGCTCTGTTGCATCATGTTAAATGTAGAATGTAAATGTAAATGTTTGTTAGCGTTTTGAAAATGAAAAGTTTGGAAATGTCACATTGTACTGCTTTAGTTTTGATCATGATCCTGATCTTTGACAGTGCAATGCTAAATCACTGGAGCAACCTTTTAAAAGCTTTCAAAACTTAGACCCTTCAACAAAATTTCAGGTCCTTACATTTCACTTTGCACATGCTTTTTTTGGCAGAGTTGCTTAATAATCCTGTTTGGCCACGCGGCATTCAGCTCTGTGGCATTGATACATGCATGAATAGAGACATTTGAAGTGACTGACGTATGGATGTTCACTGAATAAAAATGTATTTTTATGTGCATTTGCTCTTTCTGTATATATTCGACTTAGATTACTGGTACACTTTCAGTCTTGTAGATTTGCACATTTTCCAAAGATGTGAACTGTCAGCAACGCAATATCAGCATTTGGTGTCATATTATAGCTCTGAATTAAAGAGCAAGACCTTAACTCTGGTCTTAAACACACTTATATTTATATCTGTAGCATTTATGTGCATGTATTAAACACTTCAGTATTGGTGTTAACAAAAAAGTGTTGATTTGATTTTCTCACACTTTGGTGCTAGACAGAAGTTACCCACTATTCATTAGCATTTGTCCACACTGACAGCTGCCACGCCACCGTTTTTAATTTTCTATATATGCTGGGAGTGTAAAATAAAAACTGTGGTTTCTACATTGAGTCTGTAAAGACAGAATATGATCAAAATGTATTTTTATGACGTGCATTTATTAATAAAGTTAAAACAACAACATCAAAAAATTGTTGGGCAGTGGGCCGTGCTGCGAGCGGGGCTGTGTGGGACTGTCTAGCTGTGACATCGCAACGTCACCAAATTGTTGACAGCTCATTTAAAGGTGCAGTTTCTGAATCTGGATTGAGTGTTTTGACACATTAGTGAACAGGACTTGTATCGCACCCATACCTGCTTTATAAGAAAATAAACAAGACATGGAGGTCTCTCTTTCTGCAGTCTGGGACCTTTAACATTTGATAATAACGTCCACTGTTTATAGGGGGAGGAAGTCCATGAAGATTTGCTGTAGAATGCTAATCCCCATCATTACCATCACCTGTTTCCGTAACTCAGACATAAATTCACAGAGGTTCACAACCACGCTCTGAAAGTTGTTTAAAGTCATTCAGGGAAATGCAGCAAATCACAGGTTGAAGCAGTTTTAATAGATTAGGCTGGTTGAGGGCAGAGTGCGGACAATCCACAGGTAAATTATAAAACGTTATCAATAAATTACTTCCATAACACTTGAACGTGAGTGAGTTAGCGAGCGAGCGAGTGGAAGCTGCCCTGTAATTGCAGTGTGTGTGTGTGCGTGTGTGTGCAGATTCTGAAGGCTCGATTCTGAACCCCTGTCTCTGTTCTCAGGCGCCCTCTGGACTATTATACCATGGAGCTGAGCGAACACGCAGAGGGACTGTCAGATCTATAATCCAGGCTTTGAATCGCTGTGTTTGCGACCAGGAGTGCTCGTGTGAGTCGGAAGACTTCAGCAGAGAGAGCGAGTGACGGGGGTAATCAGAGGTTAATTTGACCTGAACGTAGCTGATTGTGCGCTTGTTTTGAAACCACGAGTGTCCTCTTCTGTGTCTATGGGAGATCACTGATGAAATGACTCCAAGTTGTCTGTTAAGAGTGCGCTCGCAGCTGGTGTGTGACGTGATATTTCATTGCAGCGATGACACTTAAGACATCAAATCAGGCAACCCATGAGTTGAAGTTAAAAAAAACAAAACAAAACATAATGATAACATATTTTTGTAAAGGTCATTGTACAACCCCCCTTCCTGTGAACAGTGCTGGTTACTACTTTTTAAGGAAAAGGAGGATAAAAGGGAGGATTTGTTTTAAATACTTGAGTCCTAAGTGGTCTTTTGACTTGTTCATGTTTCTGTGGAAGTGGCCCTTTTTAAATTTAGAAATTTCAACAACCATGCTTTTGATTTTTGCAGGAAGCTCTTATCAGTTCATTGACTTTTCCTTCATCACATTCTCAACGGCACTATGGTGTTTTAACTTTATAACAATGTAGTATTTGCTTAGCTCACAATTTATTCTTCAAAACAGTCAACTTCCTGCTTTTTCCTGCTGCATGCTGTCACAGTCCATTCTTAGACTCTAGTCGCTCAAGGGCCTGATTGTCTTTTTAAATGTGAATGTCTTTAGCTAACTTGTGATGAGTGTCTGTAACCACTTTTGGATGCTTACTTCAAAGCAAAATGTTTACATTTTGATTTTAAAATTTCGAAGAGGGGATGGGAGAGACTGGTCTTGAAGTAATTTCTTGAGTGTTTGTTTTGGTAAACGCAAGATTGCTCAGTGTTATGCTATTTTATGTTTCACTTGGTTTTTTTTTTATTATTTTTAGTGGCTCAGAAACCTCTACTGTTATATTTTGTTTCCTCTCTCTTTATTCAAGGGTGCGGCCTTTGAATTTGAGGGCATGACTCATTGATTTCACTTTGAGATCTTGTTTGATGCAATCTAGTGAAATGCAGAACTGGGTTCTTCTGCTCTCATCTTCCAAGGGTTTATTATATGAAAACACGTCCGCATTAACTGGTCATCGCTGCAAGTGCTTTTCTATTGGCTGACACTAAAGTCTGAGTGCACAGAAGCAGCCTGAGTGCGAGCGGAGCTGTATCTGGAGCACAGGAAATCTGTGCAAACATCGTGTCTTGAGTGCAAGCACACAGTCTGAGCAGACGTAGAGCAAATCTGAACCGCTTGAGCGGCGGCTATTTGAGGGTTTGGAGGGTTTAGAGGGACAGCATTAGAAAAGGCTGCACATGAAATCAATTAGTCATGCACTTGCATTGAAAGGCCACTCTTTGAAGGGAAAAAGACCCATGTACTGTGCCTTTTTACTTGTCTGTTCCTCATTAATTAGAGGGAAAGTACAGCCATCTCTGCTGCAGCCATAAATGTAAATACAGTGGGTATTTTAGTATTCTCAGGGGGGGACAAGTCACTGCCAATCAGAAATATAACTTATTGTAGAGATATAGAAACTTGCCAGGGTCAGAGCAAAAATTTACCTTTTTTGATTGGTCGAGTCAGTTTGATTTCGCTTTCAGTCAAACTTATTTTAAAAAGAAACTGCCAATACGAAAAAGAAAATGCCAATACGAAGTGCCATGAAATGTTATAAATAAGCTTGGATATGCACCACTGATGTGCCACTTGCCTTTTAATATTGCCATTCTCATCTGCGTTGCACTGAAATTCAGTGTGTTTGCTTTAACTGCCTTGGTCAGGTGTTTTTAGGCTGTGGCACCATTTTCTTTAGCACTAATCTTCTATTGACACCATTAATACACATCTGTCAAGCAAAATTAACCACATAAATCAGATTCTTTTTCCAGCTTGGTCAACTATTTGAAATCTAGAAAAACTAGATGGGAAAACCTGCCAAATCGTGCAAATTATGACCTTTTTTAATCTTTCATAGTGATCAATCATGATGCCCTCTACAGATGATGTACTGTTTGTCAAAATGTCAAAATGTTTAGGTTTTATTTGAAATGGTACATGTAGAGGGTTTTCAACAAAAAGGGGAACAAGATATTTGCAGATCACAGCCCAAAAGCCATACTGGTATGCAAAAGTGTTTACTCTTGCATAAAATGTGAGAAAATCTTCCACCTAAAGAAACTGCGCAATGCAGAAAACAGCTGAACACAATTTGATGTAGCACTTTTGCTCAGCGCATTAGTTTAACATGAGAATCAATATACTATATATAATGCACACTGACAACAATCATAAGAAGTGGACAAAAATTAGGTTTGAAAGAATAATCGCAGTTGCGTATTGACAGATCAGGAGCAGCTGCATTCAGAGCTAAAACAATTATAAGAGACAAAAATCTTCATGGTCTACAGCAGAAGAGGTCACAGAACACATTGGAAAGAAAACTTTGAAATCATTTACAAATCATTTGCATCTCAAGGTCATGATTTAAAAGTGTATTTTTCCCTATTTTCCCTCCGATGTCATGCACATGTAACAGGTTTGAAATAAAGTACTTCCACAAATGTGCGATTAAGTTTCACAGTTGTTTTTCAACCTGTTGTTTCCTCGCTCTGCCACCACTCTCTGTTTGATATTCATCCCCGCAGTTAATTCTCAAATATCTAATTATTATAATTTCCAGCCAGTCACTCCCCACTGTTCCCTGAGAGCAGATGTTCCTATGTTCCTGGATCTGTTTGGTCGGGTACGAACAGAGCTGAGTGCAACACTCCGATATGTCATCTTTGTGCTGAGCAGTACCTACCTATTACGTGTAATACTATATGTTTGAGATGAGTAGCAAACTTGTGTGCTTATGGCTTCCTGCCAGTGGTGATTTAGAGAATCCCATGTTCAGTTTTGATGGTAAAAAAACACTTGATTAGTTTATCATCGACGTGCAGGAGCACTTGCACTTGCTGATGCACGTGGGACCTGAAATTCTTTGTGCATGCGTCTGACAAGCTTTAACAGCAGTAATCATGTGGTATCTCTCATTGCAGCTCTCCTCTGTGGTTCACCATCAACTGCATAGTTGAGCAGTAGTCGATGCATGGTTAAACTTTCAGGCCTTGGGCGATGTCACATTGAGAGAACAACTACAAACAAATGGGTTTTTTTTTCTTTCTGTCTTCTTGTCACTGTTCAACCTGCTAACCGCAGCACAGGAAGACAGATTAGACAGACAGGAAGGAGCTGCAGCATGAAACTGTGTCTCCCGCACGTCAAGATGAAGCTGCTGCGCGTTTGTTTCACTTAATCCGCTCGATGGTCTTCAAATAGGTTTTGCTCCGTAGAAAGTCCTTCACTTTACACTCAAACATGCCCTCCGACTGCTTTCGAGAGAATTATGGCGACTCTATATAAAACATCTTTGTGGGCAGCGTTTTACATCCTTTGACACCTTCCGGGAACTTCCACCAAGCCCACAGTGAGTAACCTACATGTGTACTGCACACTATACTGCGATACCCAAACTTCACAGCTATGGAAGGTTTTAACCTTTACTCCAGCTTTATGGCTTTAAGCCTGTATCTGTTCCAGGCTGTTAAATGTGTTGTAAAATAAGGATTTTTAACAGATTTTTAACTTTCACCCATTTTGCAAAAAAGCTACAATACATTTCTGACCTCAGAATTAACATGTTTAATTTAATGTGCAACTGCTATGTTTGTGTTTTTCTTTGTACAGTTTATTACTGGTGTGTTTGCATCATGCAAATGATACTGCTAAGCATGTTTTTGCTTGTTACTGATGATGATAATTATTGTGCAATTTTGTTGACTTGTCCTTCTGCAATTACTGGGTATTTTCCAGTGTAACGCGGTAGCGGCAGTTTGACATTCTTCCAAAAACATTGCTTTGATATCATTAGTATGTTATTAAAAGGTCTGGCCATTAAGATAATCTGTCATCAACTTCAGACCGGATGCTGGCAAGCTGTGTCAGTCTGAGGTGTGGGTTTTTGAATCGGCTTCCCTTTAAGAGAACTTACGTTATCAGTAATAAACCACACAGGAAGGCATTTTCCATTTCACATTTGTCTCACAGAAACCTCAAACACAATTTAAAGTAATGTTCGCTGTACTTTCATTGCATTTTCTGTTAATATTGGTGATGCTAAACCAAACTAATGTATGAAAAAGTGGTTCGTGAAAGATAAAAATTATATGTGGAGAAAGATGCAAGAAATTCTAGTAAAATCAAGCTGCATGTGTGTTTGTTAATAGCTAAAGAAAGTGCACAACGTTTTCAAGAGTCTGTTTGCATGAACTAAATACAGCATCACTGTCAGCCTGAAGAAAGTGAAACAAACTTTATGACAGAGAAAGTCTGTGGAGGTCATTTATGGTATTTTAATTAAAGCTGGGAATAAACTGAAAACAAGTAGAAGCTCCTCAAAGTTGAGATGTAATGAAAAATTCTTTATTTATAACCTGTCTAGATCACATCGTCATACTGTGCAACTATTTGACAATTTATGCAAAAAAAAAATACAAAACAAAGATATTTCTGTCAAAATTCTGTTTCTTCCTGTAAAACAAAATACAACTTGTGCCTCTGTAAGGCTGAACAAAACAGTAATGAGAGAGAGTGTTTTTAGCTTAAGTAATGTGAAATATATATAAGCTGAACTAAATATGTATTTGTGAATTCAATTGTGAACAGTGATTTAAATTAAATTGTTCATGTGTGATTGGATTGCTCCAAAGTTGGTGTAGCTCAGAGAGTTCAGTGTGATGCAGGGTTAGGGGGAATTCAAGAGATGTAGATGATTGCTCGCGTTCTTTCACTCGAGGAAGATCAGATCCAACCTCAATAACACTCTTCAGACATGTAAACAAAGTGAGGAGGAAAGGCAGGGGCTTGTTTTTAACATACATTTTCCACACATATTTACCTTAAAGTAATACATTAAACTCGAAAAATGTCAGTTTCTTTTCATTGTGTCTTTAAAATTTTATAGGTAAAACCTGGATGAGGGACAAAGTTGCATTAATTACAACATGAAAACAATGTTGCTCCTCCTTTTGGTCTGTTTCCTGATAATCATTTTTTTTCTTTAATTTGTCTGTAAAAGTCTTTGTCTGGAATGTAAAGCTGTGTGTCATCTACGTAACAACATAAAACAGATGCCATGTCTAATAAAGGAGCCTAATTGCAATGCAGTGTATTGCAGTGTATGCATGGTAATGCGTGCAAATTAATATAGATTCTCACTGCAGAAAGATAAAAAGCCATCTGGTTATCAAATCTGCCTCACAGAAATTCACATCATAGCTTAAATAATCAGTGGCAGCCATAGAACAAATTGCTGTTTTGATCATTAAGCTTATTTCAGAACTACTAAATTAGTAATGCATTACTATTTTAGTATTTCTGAAATATAACATAATACATTTTATAGTAAACACAAATTCGGAGAATCAATTAGACAATTGAAGACATTTTTTTGAAGACTTTGAACCTTTCATGCTCACCTCTGCACATTTTAAGTAAGTAATGGTATTCTCTATTGTGTAGTCAAAAACGGGAACGTCTGAGGGTGGAAAATTCTCAAACTTTCTCATGGAGAGGAAAACACATTATGATTCTATCCTGGACAGAAGCAAACGCATCATGTGGCAGGACGACTGCTATGTGGATCTTCAGTCTACGTCCTGCTCTGTCTCTTCACAGGCAGAAACAGAAGGTAAGGGTTTCTTTAATACATTCATCTTGTCACTCATGCACTGCTTGCTATGGAGCAGTTAATGTCAGAAGCTGCTTTCCTCAATCTACCTTTTAATCCCTTTTAATTAATTTTGAGCAAGCAAAGATGTAGGGCTACACTCCTGCATATAACGTGGTAATAGTAAATGGTAAAGACCTCTAGGTTTGGTCCTGACAGTGAGATGAGGACAAATAATGGTAACCCCCCCCAAAACTAGTTAGTAAATGGAAATTTATCAGGGATGTTAACATTTAGAATAGCACCATCAAAGGGAATTAGCATAAAGTCATAAAGATACTTACTGTACTTTCATTTACAACAGAACCAGAGTGATACTGAACATGACATTTATCAGTAAACTGTTCTCCAGCTGTTAATAATCAAAATGGGATGAACTACTGATCCTTGTTGGTTGATGTTTGTGATTCAAGTCTTTGAAATGTGATGTGGGAAAAAATTGCTTTCAATTGTACTAGAGTAGAACCCTTTCAGACGAAAAAGAAAGAGACTATCAAATCAAAATAGAGCTTGTTATCAATTTTTTCAAAGACAGCTGATATTTAAATGTGTGATTGGATGGCCTTTCAATGTGGTTGCCTAGTTTTATTTATTTTTATTTTTTTTATGTTTCATGCTTCAAAGAGTTAAATTACAGCTGTGTTCATGTACTGAACCTCTTGTGATGGTCCGCTTGCACTGAATGAAATGTACTTCATACACTTAGATATCATTTTTAGAGTAAGAATGGCAGTAGTTACACAAAGTGTATGTCTTTCAATTATATAGTCAAGTCAATTGTTTGTGACCGTTGCCTGGTTACTGAGATCACAAACTAGGACATACCAGTTACCACGTCTGCTCGCCAGTTTCCGGGGGGAAACCCTGATAGCATAATATTCAGCTATAGCTTACAGGTGATGGAAATTACTTTCATCTTTCTCAAGAATTAAGAACCAGAAAATGCCAGAGCTGCTTGTAAGACTCTTATGTAAACACTTAGCTAGGCATCTGCTAGGCTGAATGCTAAGGAGATTTTAGGGCCAGTGAAATCAGCATAGACAAAATAAGTGTGAGCAGATGCTCCCTTTTACAGGTTTGTACAGCTTTAGATTTAAGAATCTGTATCTGTGTCTGATTTCAGTTGGGTTAGAAGTAAAGCGTGTAGATGACCATCCAGTGAATCATTTATTACCAGAAAGTTTTCTAATCTTTCCTAATTTTTGCTCCTGATATGTTTGCATGTGCATGTTCTAACATTGTTATGACTAAAATTGTACTGTTAAATGAATAAGACAAGTCTGGGACGTTTGGGGTAAGGCTGTCACCATATGTTTCACAAGAACTGATGGTAATTGCTGCAGAAAGCTTAAAGCAAGCTGGAACTGATGATCTATCCTTTAAATTAAATTTAGATTTCTAACAGTGATGAAACTGGCTTTCGGGGATTGGAAAAAGACTGTAGCAAAACCCTGAGTTCTCCTTCTTTAAGTTAATGTATTTAATTGGTTGTTGCACAGTATGTTACTTCATTCTCAGTTACTCCTGAGTAAAATGTGGATTAAAGCACACAATTGTAGTTTACTATATACAACAAAAAATTCTCACAATAGTAATTATTCACAAAACACAATTATTGACAATAATATTTGACATGTACTGCACGGATTGTAGATTAGTGTTTGCTGTTGTCTGAATGTTTGCAGAGATGAGAATCTGTGTGCTCTTCTTGACAAGATTATGAGCATGGCAAGCATTATGGATTGTTGTTATCCATTACAAACACAGCAGCATTAGGAATCATTTTCTCCATGAGGCTCCTTACATCCTTTCTGAAGATAAATGGGGAATTAATGCTATTGTTGTGGCTGCTGCAAGGATATTGGATATGAATTTAGCAGGTTAAACTAAGAGCTAGTGGTTCTGTGAGGCTGTGTGAAGGGGCTTTGAGCTAACACATAGCACACACATCACAACAAATGCTGACACACTGATTTTCCTTTAGCTAATTATAAGGCTAACATTTGCTAGGTAGCACTAATCAAAAAGTACAGCTGAGGATGATATTTTAGTTCTACATATTTTAGTTCTATATTTTATTTATATTTTCTATATTTTATCTTGTTATTATTTTTTGTTTCCTTCTTTACATTACTCAGTGTTATGTCATCTGTTGTTATTTGCTGCCGTAACAACACAATTTCCTTCAGGGGATTAATTAAGTACTTCTATTCTATTCTGTTCTATTCTGTTCTATTCTATTCTATTCTATCATCACAGTGGTAACCGCCATCTAAAGTTTAATAAACTCCTTAATAAACTTAATTTCAGTGTGTAACCCACAGCTGTTGTGACTTCAGTGTTAAAATCTCCCCTGAAGCAATCTAGTCTAGCTTGCTCACAGCTAAACAATTACAGACCCATTTCTGACCTTTCCTTGATAAACTCCCAGAGAAAATTATTTTTAATCATCTACTTGTTCCTCTAATCACCAATGGCATTTTAGAAATGCGCCAATTTGGTTATCAGCAAAACCAGAGCACAGAGACAGTCCTCCTGCAAGATGTGAACAACCTGAGAAAACACTATGGATGAAAACAATGTGGCTGTCCTCCTTTTCTTAGCCATCAGCACAGCTTTCAGAAGAATTACCTGTGAAATTCTAATTGAAAGCCTTAAGAAATACATCTTTCTGACCATGTATTAGTTTTCAGTCGTCTTTAACTGACAGTTTTTTACCAGACTTGTACTGAACATGGTACTCATAAGGAAGTATACTCAGCCCAATTTTGTTCTCATTTTATGAGTGTTTCTATGCTACCACTCAAACATATTAACCATTAACTTGTCAAATACCATTTCTATGCTGATGATACAATATTGTACATCTCTGTCTCACCAAATGACCCCAATGCACTGCATGCTCCCATTGCCTGTAATCCTGACATCAATGCGTGGATAATTAAACACAGATTAAAGCTAAATGAGGAAAAACATTACATTCAAAGCAGCAGAAACCAAACTACACTGGATGCTTACTGGACTATAAAACAGAATAAAAATAGTATCATAAACCTGGGAGTGATTTTCAAGTGAGTTTTAAATTTGAATTTTCATTATAATGTTATTGAAGCCTTATAGCTAAAGGAATATCACCAAAGTAAGAGGTTGTTTTTTTTAAAACTCAGAGCTAGTGCTGCTGGTAGCTATATTTACTTTTTATCAGATTACCTTGAAAGTCTGTAAAAAAAAAAAAAAAAGAAGTTTAGATAGCAGACAGAGTCCTGCCTGAAACAAGGGAAATGTTCAAATTACCGCACTACTGAAAACATTATATGGCTACCTGAATTTTTTGCCAATGTCTTTTACTTGTGCGTTAATCTTCTAAAGTTTTAACTTAATTTACTATGTTCTTTCCTTCAGCAGAGATCTTCAGCTATCACTAACGTCCTCCACTGGTTTTCTTCTTAATATTTAATATGTAACTCATAAAAGTGTGAGTGAAGCTGTTATTCCCCCAAACTGTGGAACTTAAAAGTCTCTCTGTATTTTCAAAGAGAAATTTAAGACCCATGTTTTATAATGTAGCTTTCAGTTTGGAGTAATGATATAGCCTTAGATTTTTTCTAAGGTTGTTAAAGGTTGCAATGTTTTTAGTCTTGAAAATTAAAAATAAATTAAAGTGGGAGTGGAGTTGAGCTTTATGGTGGCACTACAATAAAAGTCAGAGGATCAACAAAGTCAGTCTGATTCTTCATAGACCATGAATAACTCTTATCACATTTTGTGCTGATACATAGAGTAGTGGAAAGATTTGCACAGATAATGTCCGTGTGTTCTGTATGCTCTTCTTGAGGCTTTTCCTTGTGTTTCTTAGGGAGTTTTGCTTTATCCAAATGAAAGGTCAAAGGGCAGATTGTGTCATAGGCTGTGTAGAAACGAATTTGCCAATCATAATTTGTAAAAACTATTTTAAGATATTTGTATATTGTGTTGTACCTATTTTATATTTACATTGCTTTGGATAAAAGCATCAGCAAAATGACATTGTAGAATTGTAGAATTTCAGTCTGGACAAAGTTGCGGTCTCACCGACCAATCACACAGACAGACATTATCATCACAGGGAGGAATAGGATTTCTGTGTGTGTGTGTGCGTGTGTGGTTGTGGCACTGTTAGTGTCACAGGGCATTTTATGGAAGGAAAACAGAAATAAAAAAACAAGAACAGACTGTTATTCATAACTACAGGTATTGTGAAACATAAAGAAAAAGTACAAATTAGAAAAACAGACAATATATGTATATGAACTTAATTTCATATTTATTGTACTATGGACAACCCTGCCCCCATGAACTGTGTCCTTAGTAGAGTCTGAATGAATGAATGGATTGATGAATGAGACAACTGACTTTGAATAAATATGGTTCTGTGAAACAACAGGAGGTAATATGAAGCCTCAGGCTATAACATGTTCTATTGCAAAAATTATTTTTGTCTGGTACACATAATACGAGTGACTGGTGTCTATACTATACATTCTGTTCATTAAAAAAGATTGTTCTAGTTGATGAAATTGTCACTTTATAGTCTCATTAATGACCTATATTTCTTCCTTTCTTTTCCTTTTAATGTTGATTTAGATCTTGGCTGGATCCAAAAGCATCAAGACCAGATGCTCCGCTTCATTACAGCCCCCTTCCTGGAGGAGATATTATCTTACCTGAGAAAGGTGGATGTGCTGAGCTCAGCTGAGGAGACCAAGATCAAGGAAGTGGGACGGCTGCAGGACCAAATTACCATGCTCACAAGTATTGTCAGTGGCAAAGACACTCAAGGGTCAGATGTCCTGCGGGGCTTCATAGAGAGTTCAGATTCTCAAGTGGCCCAGTTCATCAGAAACCATGGTAAGGAGCTTGAAATAGGGTTTGATATCTGTGTCGCTCAAGAGAAAGGAAAGTAAGGAAAAAACTAATAGTAGCTCAGGTGGTCCAGCAGATCAGTAATAGCCGATATAGTTGTTTGATTCCTGAAATCTCTTAAAAGCATGTCAAAGTGCCATTGACCCAAGAGCCCCAAATTGCCCCTCATGGGTTTTTCAGTTGAGATGTAATGCACTGGAAAGCACTTTGCACCACTCAGGATAAAAAGCACCACATAAACGCAATCAATTTCCTGTTTCGACTTTTTGATAATAAAAATTTACTTTCACTAACAGTAATCTGAGCCAATTTCTTTTTCTGCAGATTCCATGGTGAAGGAGCACAAAGAGGTGCTGTTACGTCAGTATGAGCAGTACAGAGACAGAGATTCAGTCAGCTGCCCCAAACTGAACATCTCCTCAAGAACTTTACTTCTGGTTGATGGACTTTCAGACCTCCAACAAAAGGAACATGACTTAATGCAGGTGGGGGTAACTCGAGGGAGGAAGAGAAATCATCTCAGACAGCTTGTGCTGCCTAAACTCTTGGAGCCCCTGACTCGGGTCAGTTTACCTCCCAGGGTCTCCCTCACAGTTGGCGTGGCTGGTATTGGCAAGACAACCTGGGTCCGACACTTCATTAGACAGTGGAGCCAAGGGGCCATCTGTACAGATGTAAGCTTTGTCTTGCCCTTTACTTTTTGCGAGCTGAACTCATTGGAGAAGCTTTCTGCTGAAAAGCTTGTGAAAATGGCTTATCCTCATTTAACTGACCCCAGTCTGGTCCTGAGCAGCCAGTGTCGCACACTGCTTATCCTTGACGGGTTGGATGAATTCCGCTGCACCTTAAATTTCTCAGATGCAGCTCCTTGCAATGACCCAAAGAAAGAAGTGTCCATTGATGACCTAGTTACAAACATCATCCAGGGAAATCTGCTTCCTGACGTAGCAGTATGGGTGACTTCCAGGCCAGGAGTGGCCTCACTCATCCCTGGAGGACTGGTTGACAGGGTGACTGAGATCCCAGGATTCAGCCCAAATGATATCCAGATCTTCCTAAACCACCACTTCACTGAGAAGAATTTTGGCAGTAAAATATGGGCCCACTTGGAGTCCCATAAGATACTAATGGTAATGTGCTACATACCATGTATTTGCTGGATAGTGGCTGATACTTTGGTGTACATCATGCAGAGTGGAACACAAGAGAGCCTTCCAAGGACCTGCACTGAGCTGTACGCTTACTATTGTTCCATGAAGGCAGAAGCAGGTGAACCGAGAGGCAGGGAACCGGTAAAAATGGAGCAGCTACATGGCAGCAATCGTAAACTGCTTGGGAATCTTGGACGACTGGCATTTTATGGGCTCCTCAAACACAAGTACACCTTCAGTGAGCAGGATCTCAGGGCCTATGGAATTGATCAGTTGTTAACTCAGTCCAGTCTTGGTGCTGGAGTTCTTGTTCGCAAGGAGTCAGCCATATACACAACATACCAGTTCACTCATTTGACTCTTCAGGAGTTTCTTGCAGCTACTTTCTACCATGTCTCCTCCAAGAGGGCAATCTTTGACTTGTTCTCAGAGAGCACCATGTCTTGGCCAAAGATTGGTTTCCAGAACCACTTTAGAAGCGCCTTTCAACACTCACAACAAGCTGAAGATGGTCACTTGGATGTGTTTGTACGCTTCCTGACAGGTCTGCTGTCCTCAGTAGCACTGAAACCTCTCGCTGGGCTTTTGGCGCTTGGGAAAGATGATGGCAATCAGAAGGCATGGGCAGCAGGATTTTTACAAGGTCTCTTGGTCAGCGGGGGTAGTGTAGTGTCCCTGCGTTCAGTCAACCTGGCTTATTGTTTACAGGAACTGCAACACACAGAGCTGTTGCGGAGTGTAGAGGAAGATTTGCAGTTTGGAAGCCTGGCAGGGAAGTTAACACGGGCCCACTGTGTTGTGCTGGGCTACCTACTGCATGTGTCTCCAGAGTGCAGTGAACAGACCAACCTAACAGGATCTCTGAACAACACAACAGTGAAATGTTTGCTCCCACAGCTACTGTACTGCAGTCATCTCAGGTCAGCTACCCAGAGCAAAGTCTCCCACTACACTGAAACTCTGGAGAAAGCCTGAAAGGTGCAACTTGTAACTTATCTGCTCCACAGGTTAGAGAACAATCACTTCAAAGATGATGTCATGGAATTGCTGGGAAGCCTCTTGAGTGCCAAAGACTGCCATATCCAGAAGATGAGGTAGGATCACACCTACCTTTCATCTTTTTATTGAAACAAAATATATGAGGAACATTTAACAGTCTTATTCTGTAGTTCTGAACCATTATATCCAATAAACTTGCCTGATTGCTGACACAAAATGGCAAAACATTTTAATTACCAGTTAGTGTCAGTCTTGTTGATTACAGGGGTGTAAGAGACACTTAGTGATTATCGTGTGGTTGTAGGATTGGTGCAGTAATGATGATGAATGTGATTAGGGCTCATATTTTGAACCATCTGATTGTAACCTCTTTTATTCACACCTTTAGTTTGGCAGAGAATGCTATCAGCAACAAAGGCGCCAAAGCCCTGAGTCGAGCCCTCTTGGTGAACCGGACGCTAACTTCTCTCAAGTGAGATCTGTTTGTCGCCAGTGACTGATTGCAAGTGATTTGAGTGAAATGACATAATTTTTTGAATTCATAAGATATTTTCTACATATTACATATTTTCTATTGCTTTTATTTGGAATGAGATGAGAAATATGCAATGGTTTTGACACATTACAACAAATTCTATGCTGGCATTGGTTGATCACAATCTCTGTGAATTATATTACCATATGTTTGCATGTATGATGTTTGATACACATTTGTTAAACATTCAGCTGGTGAATGGGTTGAAGCTTCTTTGGAAAATATGAATAGTTTTCATTCTGTTTAGATTTATTCAGAGTGTGCTTATCTCCAACTCCCTGGATTGCTGAAATTCTAACAATCTGTCTTTTTCACAGTGTTGTTTCTCCTGTGATTCTACAACGCTGTATATCATCTAACCAATCATTTATAATTTAGTCTCAGAAACAACAATATTGGCTCCAAAGGTGCAAAGTTTCTGGCTGAAGCTCTGAAAATGAATCAAGTCCTGGTATCAATCAAGTGCGTATAACTGCCATAGATTTTGGTTTATATCCAGAATGATCTTGCACAATGCCAGTGTAAGTTTTGAGTTGGTATAATTGCACTATTTCTCTAACCACTCATCAGCCTCCAGAACAATGCCATTGAGGAGGAAGGTGCTCAGGCTCTTGCAGAAGTCCTGCAGTGCAACCGCAAACTGGTGTCCCTGAAGTGAGCTTTGTCTGCCATCTACGTGTGTTTGTTGCATGTCTTATGCATAGTATATGCTTGTGATGCCTGTGATGTGGCCAAATATGTGATTTTCATATATGTACTGACTCAGTATACAGAAGAACACAATTGGAGCAGGAGGAGCGAAAAGGATCGCAGGCGCACTGAAGACAAACCGGACTCTCACAAAATTGATGTAATCTTAAATAAATTTGTATTAATTTGATCAGCTTTGATCATATGATACTGCATGTTTTTACATATCAATGAGCTTGCACAATTATGAAAACATAAAACATTGCATCCAGTAGACTACAAGCTGTTCTTCTTTTTCTGTATTCTCTAGTCTCTCTCTTGTTTGCAAATTTATCAAGGATCTATGAACAGAGTAGCTCACTAATTATTTACACAGGCCTCATGTTAAACTAACTATCCTTACTTACCAATGGGCCTTTCATTAGGTCACATGCTGATCATCAAGATTTATAATTTTACTGTTTCTTAATGGGTTCATTTATTTTTTGTTCTTGTCTGCAGTCTTTGTAGCAACCAGCTTGGGGACAAAGGAACAGTTGCTCTGGCAGAGGCTTTGACGGTCAACCACACTCTGCTGTCACTTCAGTCAGTACCCTCTGCAACCTCTGCAGCTTCTTCCTTATCCATCGCCCCTTTTGTAGTTCAATACACTTTTGCTCACATGCTGTGCAGCAACAATGCAGTTTGTCTTGCAAGTAATCCATAACAGTTGTGGTGAATTTTTCCTTCGACAGACTGCAGAGTAACTCAATCAGCAACAAGGGGATGACAGCTTTAACCAAAGCACTTAGGCTGAACCATGGACTCGTCTCCTTGAAGTGAGTACTAAATAAGGCAGCTTTCCTGTAACAACACGAGACTGACATCATTCACGACTTGATGTTGCAGTATATTATCTATTTCTCCAGCACCAGCTCCTTCTGCTCTGCAAGTTCCCATCCCATCTTTTGTCATGTGTCTCTTTGCAAAACAAAAAAACAAAGTGTGTTGAAAAGAGTTATTTTTCAAAGCCTGGGATAAATAGTAAACCAAAGCAGTGTCTTCTATTATATGTTGTAAAATGAAAACAGAATACTGGATTTCTTTTTTAAATTATCATCCTTATGTTAAAATTATTTCTGTTAATTTAGAAGTCAGTGAGCTTTTTTAAGCTTTAGAAGTGCAAGTAGGGGGATTTTTTTTCTGGCTTTGCTACTAAGTCAGGATAGCTGCTTTCAGATATTTCCAGTTTTTATGCTAAGCTTAGCTAAAATAATCAGCTGCTGGTTGTAACTTCATATTTTACAACTATGTACTATGACAGAACAGTGGTTTCCATCTTTTAATCTTATGCCATTAAAAAACTCATGGCATGCTGTGTGTAAATGAATACTTATTAATATGATATGCTATGTAGACATGAGACTTGGCATTGACACTGTTTTATGTATTTTTTAATCTGGTTAGTTTAAGGGAGAATTCAATTGGCGTGGAGGGAGCAAAGAACATGGCCCATGCCCTCCATGAGAACAACACTCTACAAGACCTCGAGTGAGTCACATCATTGATAACTGTGCATAGTGTAATGCCCTAAAGAGGTATAGAAATATCCAGCTGTTCAGAAGATGTCTTTCACTCCGTCAGTGGTATGTCACTCAGGGCTATTGTATGATGGAAAACTGCAAACCTGGTTTGTATGAACTCTGTGGCTGTTTATACAAATGTGACTTTCACAACTTAATATTCATGGCATTAATCGACTCCAGTTTTCCTGGACATTTCCTCTTATATCACCTTTACCACATTAAATTAAATGTATTTTCAAACTTCAAAGCCACATGTTTTATCAGCTTGAAAGCAGACACATTAAAAAAAAGTAGTGACAGACTTAAAATCATAGATAATATAATCTTAAATATTCTTTCTTTTTAAAAAAAACAAACTGTGGTCTTGTTTGTAATACATATGCTGTGTTTATTTGTATGTCTTTGTATGCGTATGCGTGTGTGCTGCATATCTCAGTCTCACAGCCAACCTGTTGCATGATGATGGGGTTCAAGCTATAGCTGGCGCAATCAAGTTTAATCAAGGCCTCACCTCTTTGCAGTAAGTGGAAAATGCAAAAACAAACACACAAAAGACACACATTTGAAAAAACAACTTAAAACATGTTCTGGAGCACCAATAGTCAATAAATAAAGCAAATCCCCTCTACTAGTTTGATGCATACAAGTTATTCAGTTGCACCATATTATAAGATTTTGAACTATTTCAGAAACACTTGAAAGATGATATCAAAAATATAACATAGATAGTTAGCTTAGATTGATTACTTGATTGATTTCCACAATCATGACATTATTTGAAAGATGACGCAATTCTGCAATTTCCCACAACTCTACTTAGCTTTCTAGCATTTTTCTCCAGGCTCTCATGGACACAAGATAGCAGAAATCAGCAAGTAGCTGGTGGCATAGTAGCATTCAGAAAGAGCATCCAAATGTCGAAAAGCCAATAAAAGTGAATTTGTTAGATAATGATTTCTTTTTTTACATTTGTTGTGACATATAAAAATGATATATACAGTATTTACAGGATAGTTTATGTGCCTCTGTCTCTCGTCTTTACAGTCTGCAGTGGAATTTCATCAAGTCCTCTGCCACTAAAGCTCTGGCCCATGCACTCTGCTCCAATACCACAATGCAGCTCCTGGAGTAAGTTCACTAGTTCAGACATGTGTCAGCCTCATTTACCACCCCTTCCACACACTCTTTTCTCTCTGTAATTAAATTGATCTCCTCAAAAATAAATTAAAGCTGTGTGATTTCTAAGAAGTCTGGGCTGTGAGCAGATTACAAGCTACAGGATTTTATTGACTGATTGTGATAGCTGCTAAACAGTTCTGAGAAATTTCAGTCACAGGGTTGTATTGTTATTTCTAATCATCACTCTGTGTCTGTGTCTCCATCTTTTGCTGCAGTCTACAGGAGAATGCTATTGGGAATGAAGGTGTTGTTTTTTTGGCTGAAGCCCTGAAAACCAATGCGTCTCTGCAAACATTATGGTTGGCCTTACAGTTGTTGATCAACATATAAGACAGCCTTTATTTAAACAATGATGGAACTTCATTTTTAAACACATAGATATGAATATGTGTTCACATAAAAGTTCTGATTCACCCTAATTTTTGTGCATGTGTTGACTGTTTTGTGTCTTTTCTCTGTAGTCTTCAGGGCGTGTCTGCAGGGACTAGTGGCGCCATTGCAATGGCAAAGGCTCTAACGGCCAACCAAACCCTGCAAACATTAGAGTGAGTCTGAACTCTGTCTTGTGTCAAACTGTTTTCTTGTCAATTGACATCTAATTGTGCTTGAGTGTAACAGGCATTTGGCTCAAATGAGACTAAGCAGGACAGTTGGGTTGATGAGAGGTACTATTGCTCATTTCCTTCAATTACTCCTGCCTGGGGAAAAAAACAAAAACATTAAGCTTATCATTTTATACATTTGATAGCTTTTGATTGGTCTCTGTGATAGTTTTTGAATTTGTTTTTCTGTTCAAGCCTGATAATGACTACGCCCAATTTCACAGGTCTGATTGTGATCTGGCAAAACTCACAGATGTTCACTTGAGGCAGACATCATTTTGTCCAAGATTTTGTCCATTTGTCTATTTATGTCTGGGTGTAATGGACCACTGTGGGCAGTGTGTACAAGTCGATTTGCAGCACTGATTTGTAAATTTAGATAAATGCTGGATTTCTTTTAGTGCCCAAACTAGACATTCTTGTATGGTTGTTTTATTCATGAACACTTTGACTGTACAGAAAGTGTTTGCAACACTTTTAATCATAATTCAGAGATGACTTCAGTCCGACAAGGTATTTTCTCACAGAGAGTTGCTTTCAATCTCAATGCAATGTTAAATATAATCGAAATTGTAATTTATTTCAGTTTGCTGGAAATCTTACAGTCAGTCAGTCAGTCAGTCAGGCAGTCAGTCAGGCAAAAAAGACAACAAATTATGCAATTACTTCTAGCAGAGCAACTCATCAGAAAAGAAAATTTTGTATTATATTTCTGGTTTTCAAAAACAAAGCAACAAAGAACAAAAGACATTTTGGACTGAGGCTGGTAGAACAGAGCCTAATCCAGAGGAAGGTTCAGACCTCAGCACTTTGTGAACCTCTCCAATTTTTTCCATCATGTAACACGCACAAGGCAGCTCATTGTGAAGCTGCAAATTTTCCAGTCCTTACCGGAGAACCCATTTGAAGACTGCAAACTAAAAAGAAATGGCCTAGAGGGAGAGAAATATCCGATTCAGTGAGAATCCTCACCAGTGTTCAGTTATGTTTCTATTACCTGTGGACCTCAATGCCTGTCATTTAATATCATAATAATCTAATTCAGCCTCTTGTCGTTTTTTTCTCATTCATTGTGCTGCCTATTCTACACCTATTCTCTTTTTCACGCTTAATGTTTGAATATTTTACACTGTTTCAGTCTGCGTGGGAACACTGTAGGCATGGAGGGAGCCAAGGCTCTGGCTAACGCTCTGAAAACCAACAGAAGCCTCAAGTCACTGAAGTGAGTCCTGACTAGAAACCATCATAGACAATGTGAAATAAAACTTAAGCTCTTATCCAGTGTGGCATAGCATTAGAGCTGTCATTGCTGTTGATAACAGGGACAGCCTAATTACTGCTTTAATTATTTTCATACCGTCTATTTTACGGAAAAAAAGGATCATTTTCTCAAATTAAATCTGATTTAATGCACTGGATTTGTAACAGACAATTGATATAGAATGCAATTTGGTTAAGATTAAAATCTCATATTTGAATGTACGCTTTTGTTAACTTAGCTGTTAGAAAGCACGCAGAGATTCATATGTAATGGCCTTTCTGTTTTTTACTGGAAACATATTCAACTGAATCCAGCATTTTGCATTTAATAACAAAAGCTTAAAACTTAAATTACTGGACACTTAACTGTGTGCACCATCAGTCTACAGGAGAACTCTCTGGGTATGGACGGAGCCATATTCATTGCAACTGCCTTGAAGGGAAACCACCAGTTAACATATATCAAGTGAGTTTTGTGTGATACATAATTCGTTTTCAGTGTATGTGAATCTGTGTCACAGCATTTCAAGGACCCCAAACATGCTGTCATTCTGCACATGTTTAACACTGCTGTGTCTTTCTGCAGTTTGCAGGGAAATGGCATTGGAGAATCTGGAGCAAAGGTCATATCTGATGCTATACAAGCCAGTGCTCCAGGCTGTGTGGTTGACATCTGAAGAAAAAAACTACAGAGGAAGCCATTATGTACATGTAGCACAGAAATAACATAAATTAAACTAGCTATAGCTTTTTACTTGAATTTCACTTACTATAACTCTTATACTAATTTCAGTGTATTTTTAAACAGATATATATTTATAATATCTTTATTGTTAAAGCACCTGTTGCTATCCAATGGATAAAAAAACAGACTAGGATGAAGGTGTTAAGAAAGGCACCAGGTTGTTATGTAAAATACAATTAGCATCCATATTTACAGAGTAGAGGTGCATCCCAATTAATATGTCAGTCTGTACATTTGCTCTATTTGCACAAATTAACATGATGTATATAAATAAAATGTTTTTACAATTGCCTATGAAAGGATCTTGCTCTTTTTGTTTTTGGGTGTATAAATACAAACATACTGTATATTTTATCAGAATTTTGAGTCACTGTAGAAAAAGCTGATAAGGAAGCTTTTTTCTACTGATAGGAAGGCCGTCTTTATTACTCTCAGGGAATCAGCATCATTTATTTGTCATCTCACAACGCAGGGATGTACAATAAAATGTAAGTTGGAGCCCCTTCATGCTACACAAACAGTCACACAGAACACATATGCCAGTGTTTAAATTTACTAATTTTGTTTTAAAGCTTTAAATTTATTTTAAATTTCCTCACCAAAATATCTTAGCATCACCAATCTCCAAAATATCTTATCATCACCAATCTCTGATATTATTTCTTGACACAGTTTTTAGATAGTATACATAAGAACAGCACTCATATAGGAAAATGAAGCCACTGAAGGTATGACACACGTGTACACCTCTAGCTACCCGCTCATTATTTTTTCCATTCACCTCCATGGGGTTGAGGTAATGGAATTAAGTGGCCTAGGAGGCAGTTAAAGCTTCGACTTGTATCCATGGCAACAAGAATAATCGTTCCAGCAAAGGAGATGGCTTGAGCACACTCTTATGGCATTTTATACCTTTACTTTGTTTGGGCGTTGAGCTGGTCACTGCCGAGCAAAGTGAAGACAAACAGAGCCTCATGGGAGTAAACATCAAATATTTAGCTGGATAGTTAGTTTCCTAAATGGAGTGAGGTCTTATTCAATAACCTTCACTGCATATGATTTTGTTTTGTTCCAAACATAAACCCCTTTGGCTCACCATTAAAACACTGTTGTTTTTCAGTTTTATATATGTTAATATATGAAATAATACATATCTGCACATGTATGAAAGTGATCTATACATGTGCATGACAGTAAAAGACAGAACACACATTTGCACTAAGCATGCCTTCGTTCAAAAAATGTTTCAGTAGAATTAATTATGCCTTTACAATTACATCTGCATCTTAAAGCACAATAATCACACACAGGCTCACAAACAATAGCATATACAATAAAACTGAAAAATGGCACAATTAGTAAACCTATGTGGACATTGTTTGTATGAGAGAGAGAAACACATTCTGTAACTGACTAATAACCACGCTAAAAACAAAGCAGGGGCACAATCTGAAAATATCGGGAACCACAATTGTCACCTGGGGAGAACGTACCAGAGTTCTTTGTCCCTTCTTGTGAATTCATCACAGTAACAGATTAAGTTATTTCTTTGTGCAAAAGATACCATTGTCTGCTACCATGCTGCTGTAATGAAGTGTTTTTCCTTCCAAGACATGCCACAAGTACATGTGAACATATCGTTCTTAATGCTGTTTACACAACTTTCTGGGGAAAATTAATTTTTTAATTTTTTATCCTTTAGAAAAACAGAAACTGCAATGTTGTATTTTGCCAGAAAGCCTGCAGATTCTTTAAAAGAGTTGATGTAAAACTTTCTGTATGTTGTGAAATGCTGTAGACAAATTCTTAATTATCTGTCTCCTTTGGTACAGCCCAGAAATACCTGAATCAGAGTTTCTTCTCTCTGTCTTAATTTTCCTCATTTCTCTTTTGTCAGTGCTGTAGAAACTTTGGAACTGATGTCCATTTACTAACATGACTGACATGGGGACTTGACATGATCTTTCTGTTGAGGATAAGGGCACCTATACTGGGTCTGAGCCAATGATTGACCTGAATCCTCCTAATATAATTGTATATTCATTATATGTACAAACAAACATTTTTCATAAAAGTTAAAAAAAATAGTTAACCTGCGACTGTGTACACATCTATGGTAGCTCTGACGTCCTCACTCAAACAATTAGGTGACCGTGCCAATTGGTGCTGTCAATCCAGCAAAATAATCATATAAGCCAAATATTGTAACCACCCCTCTCACACAGTTTCCACACCCTAATTTGTTGGAAACAGTGCATCTTGGCAGTGAACTGATGCTTTAACCACCTTCTAATTTGCAGAGAAATTTAGATGAGAGCTGCTACTAATTTGCTCTGGAACTCTGGACCAAACAATGCAAACCATCTGTCATCCACCACCAGAAACAATTGCTGTTGATTTCCTCTCAGTGAATTAACTGTTGTATGGATTAAATGCCCAGTTATCTTCTCTTACTTGTACTTGTAAGCTCAGCTGATTTATATGCTTATCAACATTTACACTGTAAAATTTTAGTAACAGCTTCATTACTATTTATCATACTATTTTTACCTGTGGACTAAAAACCTATGTAAATTGCTAAATTTCAACTGCATTGTGTGTTTTAAATGGTCTACAGCCAGACTAGCTGTGAGGCAGTAGAGCCAATCTATAGGGGGTGGCCAGATGGGGGTGGCACAGACTCCTCCCCCCTGGCCATTTAGGCACAGCAGTGGTAAAGCAGCAGGCAGCAGTGCTTTGAGCTAAATGCTGACAACAATGACAATCTTAAAATGCAGCTATTTAGCAGTTTTAATGTTTGCAATATTAACAGTTTTAGTGTGTGACATGCTAACACTTACCAACTAGCACTGAACACAGAGTATTGGCATGGGGAGACAAAAGTTTAGGAGTGATGCTTATGCTATGTGTATTTTTATTGGGCAAATTCAAATTTTAACCAGATTACACATGAAAAGTTAAAAAATCAACAAAGTCATTGCATTGAACGTCAAATTGGATTGTATCATTTCACTGAAAATCAAAATGTCAACCCTGTGATATAACTACAGGAACCAAAAGCACATCACAGTGACAGTACAGAAGCTCATGACATTCAATGGCTGTGCACGTGAATGGTGTTTTTTTTTTCACCTGTGCAGTTTCTTTCTTTCTTTTACAAACAATATTTTTACAATTGGTGTGTAAGAGATGTGGCAGTAACACAACATTCAATTAGCTAAACAGCACCCTACATGAACTTATGTGGTGCACCTAACCTTGAGAGGAGGATATAAGTTAAATCTTAGGTACACAGAAGGAGACAGTGACAAAAAAAACCTGATTTGATTGATTGAACTGATTGGGCCATTATCTGGACCTTCTAATTGAACCAGGGCTTTAGACAGTCTGCGCCTTGAGAATGGTTTAGTGGGTTTGGAGTTCTTTTGTAGCTGACTGCTTAAAAGCGCCCACCATGAAACTGCCTTGTTGGTTTGATTCTATTCAGGGGCCCTTGTTGCTTGTGTTGACTCTTTTTTGGCAAACAATTTTTCAAATACCAGGAAACAAGGAACATAGCATGAATAATAAGATAATGTAAATAAGTAGGTGGTAAATTGGTGTGTCCATTACTAGTCTCTTCTACTCAGCTCTTATTCTTGCTCTTTTTTAATTTCTAACAACAACATAGATCCGTATCTTTTCTGTTGATATTGAATAGTTGTGTCCACAATTTTTAGAAAAAAGTGAGTAAACACAAATATTACACTGATTTAACCAAGAAGTCAACATTTTTTAACCAGCTTACTACGTTAAATACCTAATATTGTTGAACTGGCACACATTTAACAGTGGATTCTTGATCATGATGCACATACAGTAAAACTGTTTGGAAAACCAAACAAAAAAGGCTGATTAAGTAAGACTTGTCACCTGTAGTCTGTAACGGTATCCTCATCATTTGTGAATTCTTAAATATGTGATGACACTGTTGACAAATCAGCAAAAGGAAAGGAAGACTTAGTTATCTGTGCTTTTTCCCCTGAAGCTTTCAGCCAAATCCCATGGCCTTTATCAGCGAAGAGACTTTGCTTAGTTGTCATGGAAATGGTTTAGTTGTTACTGCCAACTCAACCCTACAGGAACCACCAAATGCATCCTAATGGGACTATCTTACACGGCTGGGCTTTCAGATAATGTAGCCATTAATAGTTTTTAAGTCAAGTCAAATCCAATTTCTTTATATAAAATCTTAAATTCCCTCATCCCACATTACCATCTGTACTATGTGTGACATCTTCTTTACTTAGACCAAAACTCCCCTCGATTTACCTTTTACACAGGAAAAAAAAAAAAAGGGGGGGGGGGGGCGACTCTCTTCCAGGATGGGCAGGTATTGAATAGATGTTGAACGATTAAATCAGAAAAAGGCAAGATTTCTATACATATAGGTAGATTGTAAAGCTTAAGTTAGGGGCATGGATCCAGGAGGACAATAAGAATAAGAATAAGAATAAGAAAACCTTTATTTGTCCCACAATGGGGAAATTGCATTGTTGCAGCAGCAAGTGAGAACAGTAAGCAGGTAAGAGCAGTACAGTAAGGTAAGAGCGGTAAGTAAAGTAATAAGCGACATATTGTAATAGAAAATTTAAAAAAAAAAGAATAAAAAGTAATAAAAAATAATAATAAATAAAGATATTGCACAATGGAATGGAATGAGATTGCACATGTCAGGAGTGGTTATTGTAGAGTCTGACAGCAGCAGGAAGGAAAGATCTTTGGAATCTTTCCTTCACACATCGGGGATGGAGTAGTCTGTCACTGAAGCTGCTCCCCAGAGCTGACAGGGCGTCCTGCAGGGAGTGGGACTCATTGTCCAGCAGAGATGACAGTTTTGCTAGGACCCTCCTGTCACCCACCTCCTGCACTGAGTCCAGAGGGCAGCCCAGGACAGAGCTGGACTTCCTGATGACTTTGTCCAACTTCCTCCTCTTTCTTTCAGTGATGCTGCTGCTCCAGCAGACCACACCATACAGGATGGCAGATGCCACCACTGAGTCATAGAAGGTCTTCAGGAGTGCCCCTTTCACTCCAAAAGACGGCAGTCTCCTCAGAAGGAAGAGCCTGCTCTGACCCTTCCTGTACAGTGCGTCTGTGTTCACCGGTGAGGGGAGGGCAGACCGTCGCCTGCGAAAGTCCACCACCATCTCCTTGGTTTTCAATGACCATCTTTGGGTTACCAAATAGGTCAAACCTGAGCAACATGACCTCCTCTTAACAGTGCTGAACTGTTGGGAGAACAGGACACACAAGAAGCAGGACAGCATTCACACAGATGGGCGAGACAGACAAACAAATAGAGGGATTATAAGAGAGGAGAGGAAATGGGGCTCAATTTCCTGTTGGACAATGATTCACATTCAAACTCCTGTCACGGCTGGTAGTAGGAAAGGACTCAAACACAAACAGTCAAGGCCAGACAAGATTATGTCATGATTTCATGTTTCAATAGAAATACAGTTTCTAGAGCAGGTAAACAGGTAGGCAGACCTCAACAAGGTAAACGCAAGAAAGCAACTACGATGAACTGCTAAGAATCTGCAGGTTAAGAATCTGAAGTACTGATGACGGAGGTTGGAAACAGTTGAATAGGTTAATGGAGAAGTTTGGGTGACTGGAACAGGAGAAGACAGGGTTACTGCAAGGCAGGCCGGGTTGTCTGGATGTGGGAGTGAGATAGCTGGGACGAAAGAAAAAGTCAGGGGGCATCTGGTGGACGGGATGAGAATGGCAATGAAAGTGCCCCAGGAACTGGGAATGTGGCTGGAGGGAGGGACAGAGAGGCAGATTGTGACGTCTGAATGAGGCACTGACAGCCGGGGGGGGGGAGAAAAGAGGACAGAGAACAAAACTATATATAGAGAGATGTAAGAAGAGAGATGCACAGAGTTTGCAGCTTGTAATACACAGACAGCAAACTATAGAAGTTAGAGAAATGCAGTGTTTATCAGATGTTTACAGTTTGTTTGTTGATTTCTCTTCATCAACATAAACACAGATGATAAGCACCAGGGTTAAGAGATTTATTGATATCGTGAAATTTGAATGTAACAGGTGCAAGGTCTGAATTAATAAAAGAATCAGTACAGATTTTAAGTTAAGGTAGATTAGTCTCAGTTTTAAATTTGGATTTAATTTTTTTTACTTTTTCTGCCTCCATTTCCAGTTGCCATTAGTACACAGGTACGTACACAACCCTGTGCCTCCGAAACAATGTCTAAAATAATACTGCAGGAAACTGTCATAAGAGACTGAATGAACATGGACACAGGTGGGAGTCTAATGCATGATGCTTTTCTGTCAAGTGAAATAAAAAAACGCTTTTCATGTGCTTTGCTTAGCACTCTAAACCTACCTTAGTACCATGCACTGCATTTATTTTATTCCCTTGGCCTCATTGCTTGTGTCCAGATCATATAAATGGGTATGACCTGGGATCATTCATACAAATTAGACTTCAAAATCAAAGACGCACACAAACACACACACACACACACACACACACACACACACACACACACACACACACACACACACACACACTTGCACCCAAGTGCTCTTAAATGATTTCTGGGGTCTTGGATTCAGAGGCTAAATGTATAAATGAAGCTAATGTACAATAGTCATGCATGCACCATTCGCGACACATTAACTTCTTCACTGACAGATGGAGCAGACAGGGGTCTTCATATACTGACGGATAAGGGGCACCTGTACATCAATTCATGGATGCAGAAGTGGAAATCAGGCTTGTGCACTTGCACACAATTTCATATTGATTGAGATTTTTATAAACCATGCTTACGCTCTGCTTGATAGATCTGTCACAGACCTTTCTCATGCATATTTCAACTTTTGTTCATCGGTCCCAGGAGTACCACCTGGCTCCTGGCAATAATGAGCTGAAATCCCATCTTGCCACAATTCAAAACAAAGTGCTAGTCTGTGTTTTGTTTTATACATTTTGCATTCTCTGTCATTTCTTTTGCATATCCATCATCATTGGATGCATACAATAGCCTCAGATTTTCTTCATGCTCATTGACTTTTCGTAATTGGAGCAGCAGCCTGAATTCTCATTGCAGCTACCTAATGCCATGCTATGCTATGTTATGCTGTATTGTATTTTATCTTTATTTTATCAGTAATATTATTGACATTATTAACATTATCATTATCAAACTAAGCTATGCAATAAGTGATATTATTCTTGCTTCTCTTTGACACTCAGTGACAGTTTCTTCCCTTACTCTCAGCATGTTGAGAGATTTAACGAGTAGAGATTTGAAGGAAAACTGATGGTCATCCAAAATCTGTCCCTGAATAGTTATGTCACACAAAAGACTTGCCATATAAAAGAAAAGAAACCTTCCTCAGCTGCGGGATAATTCAAACCACACATCCTCTATTATTGAGCTGTGTGCTGCTGTCAAACAGAAACTGAAAACTTTGTAGAAAACATGGTGGAAAACATTGGCAAAACCAAATTCAAGTAGGCTGCATAGAAACAGACAGCCTACAGCCCAGATAGACATTTGCACACACAGACTCAGAGGAAGTGCAGTTCCATTTTCTTGAATTATGTCTGAAGCACACGAGGTAAACACAGTCTTATAGAAAACTGCTCTGTATATATTTATGGATTATGGCAAATCTGATATGGCAGAAAAGAGCTGAGACAGCAGGGACACTGTATTACACAGTTTGCACATTCTCCATGTGGGTGGAGTTGCTTAAATGACCTAATCACAACAACAACAACAACAACAAAAAAAACTGAGTGACAGCTGTGATAGCATGGATGATTGAGTGGGTGTGATAATTGCTTTTAAATGGGTGTAAAACATCAGCGGCCGTAGAAACATATATGAAGGAAATAACTGCAAGGGCCGCGGCCTAATTACATTATATTTGTCAGTGTGGGTTTGCCTGGGCATACTGTGAACATGGCATGAGCAAAATACAGTACTCAATCATATACACCCATCCAACGACAATCTGTCACCCATCTGTCTAATTTCTACTGTCTAAAAATGATTAAAAAAAAAACAATCATGGTATTTTTCCTGCTGAGCATCGAGGAGGTAGATATCCCTAAACCTGTGACACCTTCTTAAATATAGACTATGATGATGTAATTATAGCTTCTTTCCTTGTGGTTTTATTGACAGTTATATATTATAGTTATATTGACAGAAATAATGTGTGACTTCATACAGCTGAAACTCCCTTTACAGGAGTTACTCCAGATTTAGAATCTAAAGCTGTGCTGCCAGCACCTGCACCATCACATCCATCACATTTGAATCATAGTTTCTGTTCAAATACATGTATATCGCCAGGAAAAATACATTCGAGTGGCTTAAACCTTTACGATATACTGAAGGTACTTAAATAAACATCATGATGTTGGACATTAACAATCACGGATACACTAATGCATCAGTCATTCAAGCAAATTCTATGGCCATCTTTATTCAAAGCTCTGCCAATGATCATGTGGGTAATTCTAACTCATTACATTGATGGTGTTGCACTTGCAAGGCTCAAAGTTCTGTAACAATGTTCAAAGGAGGTGATTAAAGGAGATGTCAGGAACCTCTATTTCTGGCCACACATAAACATCCACAAATAACCTTTATTTAGATATGTGTTTATTTTAAAAGATTACACAAGCTGCCAGATCACAGCTCACACACTAAAATGCAGCTTGGTTTCTGTGATTACACTGGATTCTAACAATAGTTTCACAGCAAACAGCAAAAGAAACTTATCAAACGGATTTCCCAGTATAATCATTTCTCCTCTTTTTAGTTTATTTTTCCCAAAATGTAGCTGAGACCCTGCGCGTGATCATCTCATGCTGACAAATGAGCATATGCTCTTGGTTTGAGTTAGACTACTGATCGCAACTCTACCCTTCCTTATTTATTAGCAATAAAAAAATGCACATGTAGCCTCCCAGGGGGAACACTTAATACTATAATACTCTTGACACACATGCACACTGTTTTATAAGAAATGTGAGTGTTGTTATGTTATCTTCATGGCTACACTTGAAGCCAGTGAAGCTGTTAACACTGACATAATATCGCCTTTGAAATAAGCATGGTGTGCAGTTGCCTAGCATTCATTTAGTGTCATATTATGTGGTCCAATGTTAACTCACAGAAAGTGAGAAATGAAAACTAAAAGAAGGACCTGAAATTTGGTAAAACACTAGCTGAGGAGGAGAATTGGGTGCTAAATCTGTGTGGGTTCATCACTATGAGCAATACTATTTATATTGTTTTATCAGATGTTATCACGAATGAATTATTACAGCTTTGAGCATAAACTGTGTTGTCAAAGACACAAAACAGAAAGCTAAAAGCCAAATTCCAAACCACACAGATTTAGACTGAGATTAGATTATCTATCCATCTATCTATCTGAAAATGACAAAGTCAACTGTTTAAAAAAAAGCTCCAAAATATGAGAATTTATGTCTACAGCAGAATAATCCAAACCATTTTTCTCAAATAAACGGGAGTACTTTGATGTGATTTTCTCAGTTCAAAGCTCCACTTACTCAGAGTTTAAAGAAAATGTGGCCCTCCAGTTCTCAGATATGTTGTCTGTAGTCCATCTCAAAATTCCACTTTGTTTAAAAATTGATGGCCTGGAGGCAATGATCCGCTAATAGCTGCACATACAGCATCTGCTGAAAGCTTTGATCTGAGGCACTTAATACTAAATCAAAGCCAATGATGATGTTGAAGTTTCCAGTCTTTAATACTAAGACTTATTTATTTGTTCACTTTTAAATTAAAATTATCTTGTTTTTTCTTCCCTTATAGTCTGACACTCTGCTCATTTATGCTTTATAATTTCCATTGTTCTGAAGCTCTTTGACTTGCCCTCTGTGTGAGGTTCTCTACACAAGTACAGTTGTCTCATCCTAAAACTATATCAGGATTTGTAATATCATTGAAATGAAATTGGGACGCAGGTTTCAAAACAGAATATATTGCCCTTTCATTCAGTCTGAGCTTTGCTTTCAGGACCTGACACTGAGGTCCTGCCACATGTCATGTTTCCCTGGCAATGAAATGGCATTTCCACTCCCAAAAAATGTGTATTCTGCTGCTGTCAAGCATCAGTTCTGACCCTTATCAGATCTGCCACTTTGTTCTCAGGTCCCCTCTCATTCATCCAGCACTTGTTTTCCCCACTCTTAGCCTCCAGACTAGCCCCCATCAGACACAACATTATCCCCATGTCACCTGGATTCCTTTGTACTTTGGCAATGAAATCACTTATTATTGATATGCAGAGTGGACAGTCAGGCCTTTTTTCAGCTTTCCAATTCACAGAGAAAATAAACACAAGTTCAACTGAGGTCCATCTTGGAGGAATTACATCAAAGAAATAGACTGGTGAAAGAATCAAATCAAAACTCGAATGAAGACATAAATGCCAAAACATCCTCATATAGGTTGTGCTCAGGGCCTCCTCGGCCTTATCAATCTCCAGAGAAGCTGGCGATGGAATAATTTCTCAAGGAGAACAGTAAACAAAGCAAGAGAGAAAACTATCCTTGGTTTCATTATCGCTGCACACTGCATTCTGTTGTGGTATAAATGGTTTCATCTGAGGAGCGATTCTTAAATTTACTTCACAAAAAACAAACCTGACAATGTTAAGGACATCATATATGAAGCTAATAGCTAAAGAAATGGTTTATATATACATAATATATATATATATATATATATATATATAGAGAGAGAGAGAGAGAGAGAGATAGTAGTTGTAGAGTTTTTCTTTTCAAAACAAGCTATTTTTTAAACTATTACTTTGCTGGGTGCTAAAGAAAGCAATCATATAGTAATATGCACCATAAATAACACTGGCTTCTCAACAGGATTGAAAAACAATAATACACCATATTTTGGGCATTTTGAATTAAGTACTTTGCATAAAACAGAAACATAGTTTTGCTTCAGTTATAAAACCTGCTTGGCCAACACTTGGAGCCAATAAATCTGATCTGCTGCATGTGGGAACAAGTAAATTGTAAGAAGAGACTTTGGTGGAGTAAGCTCGGCGCGTGGAGGTGAGAAACTCACACTGGTTGTTGATGAGGCAGTGGGCGGCGAGCAGTTTNTGGCTTTGTCCAAAGGCAAAATCTGTACAAAAAAACCCCCATAATGTAAGAACAACATGAACAACATGTTCAGCAAATACAATATAATGTGTATTGGAGGTACTGGGAAACAGATTTTGTTGCTGTCAGATAGAACGTAGCTAACTGTTTGGGTGAATATCATATCTTAAGTCTTCAGGATATGGTAATCCCCTTCACATTCAGCATACAGAATTTCTTGTCCAAGCCTCAAATTCTCATGAAAGTCAATGTATGCTTATATCCTAAAATGTCAAATTATTCACTTAAGACTTAAAACCCTCAGGGAAAGCAAACATGAAGAGGTTTCTACACCATTTATTTAATTAGCTGTAAGAAAAAGACAGATATTTCAATATGCCAGAAATATCAACATCTGCCAGCATTCAGTTCCTCTTTACCGTTCTGTGGGCTGTTTATAATTTTCCATGCCACTAATTTCATTTCTTCTAAAAATATACCCTTTGCTTGGCAGTGTTTCAATCAAGAGTCTGAGATGAATGACACCAGTTCTGCTGAGCGAATTAGTTTGTGACTTACATGTTGATGAAAACACTGGGAGAGGCCAGACATCACAGATGAAATGCACCTCTGTTCTGTGCTGCAAACCTGCTAAACTAATAGGATCGTTGATTTGGATAATATTTCAAATTTCATATTTATCTGCTGGGCGCTATTCAGAGAATCAGCGCTGTTGAATGAACTTCGATTCAGCTCATGCTTTCATGAAATCAAAATTTTACCAAACCACTAAAATACTATCAATATAATTAGTAGGCTATTCAGAACTCAGCAGTATGACTATTAATTCTGTTCTGCAGCTGATACTATTCACCAAATATAGAAAGGCAATTGTGAAACACAAAACATCCAACCACTGTATTCTAAACTGAATGTAGTTTAAAATCATTCACTTTCATTTACTTTCAGTAAACTGAAAATATGTATAAATAATTAAATAAAAATAACCATGATTATTCTCATTGTTAATTCAATTCAATTCAATTTTATTTATATAGCGCCAATTCACAACAAAAAGTCATCTCAGGGCATTTTACAAACAGAGCAGGTCTAGACCACACTCATTACTATTAATTACACCCAACAGTTCCACCATGAGCAAGCACTTGGCAACAGTGGCAAGGAAAAACTTCCTTTTAACAGGCAGAAACCTTGGGCAGATCCTGGCTCTAGGTGGACGGCCATCTACCTTGACCGGTTGGGGGGAAAGAGAGAGAGAGAAGTACAATATAGAATAATGACAGCAGTGTTACCAACTTAAAAAACAAAACATATTCATAAGTTGTTTTCAAAGTGTTGTTAGAAAAAACACCACCAGGGATTTTCAATTTGGACAGTATGAGCAGGACAGCCCCTCTTTTTAACAACAGTATGTAGTCATGATCCATCTTCTCATTCGACTCTAAGGTAACAAAATTTAATTTCACAGTGGTCATTTTTATTTTTCCAAACTTGAATTCAGTCTACTTCTGTAAGTGTCACCGTTAGATAGTTTGAGATACTGGAAATTGGGGGCTGTTCCATTTTAATCAGTGCAGCCGGGGACTCCAATGCCAAAAATGATTAGAAAATGTTTTTTATTTTGAGGTGTGTGTTTGTGTGGTTCTGTGATTGTTTGTGGGTGGCTGGTTTGTTGTGGTCTGGATCTGGGCCTGCTGGTACAAATACTCTATTTAAAAAAGGTGAATACAAACCAAGACCCTTTCAGAAGATCCTTTCAGAAGACCCTGACACCTTTATTGGAGCCTCCTTCCTGTGGCCACAGTCAACCTTCAACCAACACCTACCCTCATCTAAATGACTCCCCAACACCACCTCCTGTGTCACACCACGCTAATCTCCAAACAACCAAAATTAGATGATGCCATGGAATACATTTAGAGTCGAGATAATCGGGCTATCCCAGCATGTTTTGAGTGCCAGTCTACCACACGCAGGGATGACACACAACTGTAGTCATGTTTCAATCATGTTTTACTTAAAAAAGCATCACATCCAGCTCTGACCCATAGGTTATGTTTTTGTTTCATGCTAGTTGTTCTTGATTCACTTTGAAATCTTCCCCACTCCTCTGGTTTCTTTTGCTTTTCTCCACACCCTGTGTGTTTCCCTCCTGTGTGATTGTTTGCCACACCTTGATTAGTTTCACCTGCCCCGCATTAGTTTTCCCTCCCAGGTGTATTTAGTCTTTGTGCTCCCTTTTTAATTTGCCAGTTTTGTCTTTGTACCTCATGTCAAGAGTTTCTTTCAGTCTCCTCGAGTTTCGCAGAGTTTTGGGGGGTTTTTGTTTTTGGGATTGAGAGATTTTGATTCTGGCCTGCCCCTCAATGGATTTATTTGTGTGTTTGGACTGGATTAGACCTTTATCTTTCTCCCTATTGTTTAAGCTTCTTGTAGCTTTTGATTTTTGTATTAAAACTATTGAACTGCACCAGCCCTGACTCTGTGGACTGCATTTGGGTCATACCTTTGTTTTCCTGCTCTCTGTGTGTGACACAGTCATCCTGTCAATCATGTGCAGGCCCAATAATGAGATCTTGGCTCAATTTAGTTTGTGAATAAAATCTGAGAACAACCATGCTGATCATTGTTGCAGTTTAACCCATGATGACTATGGAGTCCACATTAATAGTATTTATGAATTTTGCAAAAAGATATCAAGCTGCACAAAGCTATTATCTTACTGAGAGTTTTGACACATAACAAGAATAAACTGCTTTGTACATGCTACTAGTGGATTATGGCTGCTCAATTCCAGCATGTATGGACAAGGAGCAGAGTACATCCTGGACAGGTTGTCAGTCCAAGCAAACGCTAACAAATATCAAATGCATTCTAGCTGAGAAATATTACATTCACTTAAAATGTTAAAATTCTTCAAAAATGTTTCCAAAGTGTCTATCCCTTACAGAGTCATTGACTCACTGTTTTGGTTGTGCAGCCTGCAGCTTTACTGCATGGCACCAAAGGGGAGAGAACAATAGCAAATAGTGATGAAGTGCAACATTTAGCATTTAAACAGCCAAATGTGTTTCTTGGAAGTTGGTGGAGACCCAAAAGAGAGCAAAAAGAACAAATATTGGTTTTCTTTAGGCAACAACCAAATGTATTATGTATAAGGTTTTTGTGTTAAACAGTTGGAAGCTAATCTGATATGCTTCATTGGGACTGCCTGGTTGTAACGGTTGAACACACAACCTAACAGCTGATGGTTCTGATTCAAGTGTTGCTCAACTGTTTACTTTCACTATGGTCAATTATTCTGTCTTGTCAGGGTAGAAACAACCCATGACAAAGACCATGTACTTGCAACATACCCACATTCACCCCATGTTTCCTCCCTGCCCCACTGTCTCCACTGTCAACTGATGCTCAAACAAAAACTGTTGAAAATCTGTCAAAAAGGACGAGAAGAGTGAAAGAATCTACAGTCATCCTTGGCCACAACCAGGTCAGACAGGTCCTCTCTTATGAATATCCAGCCCAGAGCCTCAATGGAGGCACAGCCTTGATGGTATATCCACTTGAGCCCTACACCTGAATGTTAGGGTAAAACAGAAAAATGTGTTAGAGGAGATGAGCCAGAAAGAGAGATTAGACTTTGCTGCACTGTTATAGGAGCTCAGAGGAGGATGTGAGTACATCCGAGTGAGTTCATCTCATCTCAACAGCATATGAAATTTTGACTTAAAATTCCAGGTTTTGTGAGATTCTTGAGCTCAGGAATCAAACAAGCCAATGAAGAGCCACTTGTTCCTTTGTGGTGGTAATTAAGTGCACCTTTAGTAAATATGTGGTGAGCTGATTGTGGGAGACTCTTACACATACTACAAGTACTGTATAAGATATGGTCTCAGTTAAATACTGATACTTCTATATGAGCCAGTTTAATAAACAAGAACATAAGAGCATGTTGCCAGGTGATTTATACAAGAATTTGTGCATTGCCAGGAAAAATTTCTCAGTGAGCGGTTGTTATCCAGTTATGATGAAGCTTGTTTTCTTTTTATATGTTATACCTTACGTTATATTTTGTGTTTATGGCTGCTACTGTGGCATGATCAGCAAAGAGAAAATTTACCAATAGATATGGAAGGGGACAGATAAAGACTCAACAAAATTACTATTACAGAGCAATTAAATCTGTTAGTTGCAGGATTCTGAGCAACTAAGGTGTATAAATGGCACTAAAGCTGACTTTGTTTCACCATCTTCATGTCGCAGTTATTAATCTCTCACAGGGATAAATAGAGTACCCCATCGCTATTCATCCCACTAGCAGCTGTTAAAAAATAAAATTTTTTAAATTGTATTAAAACAAATACAGATGCTAGGCAGATCAAGCTCTGTATGAGGCAATGGGAACATGAGTGCTTTTGTCCAAAGGGGAGCCAAAATCACAGCAAACAAACCTAACTCGTACATGATTACTGGTAAACCTGCCATTTAATCATCTTTACTTGTTGACTGTTTTTTTAATTAGTCCATGAAATATCCTAAAATTTAGGAAGAAATGCCCATCATGACTTCCCAAAGCTCAATGTAACCTTCAATTTGCTCATCTTGTCCAACCAGTGCAACAGAGAAAAGCAGGATATTGTGAATTTTGAGAGTTTTACCTGCTTCAACATGCAAAATGTATCATGAAGGTGCTTGATTACAGCAGGGGGTTTGAACAGTGATGAGAAAGGAGACTTGGCTGATTGATGTGATTTTTTGCCTTGAAAATTAAAGGTCAGGCCAATTATTGATTCTATATTGATTTTGATCCAGTCACCTGAGTTCTTTAGCTACCTCACATTAGAGTCAAAGCCTGTGAAGAAAACAAATAAAGGCAGTGGTTGATGGAGCTATGAATGGCCATACTCATTCATAAACTATGTAAAGGCGTTGCTTACTTCTTTTACTCATTTTTAGCAGCTCCTGCATTTAGAAGCAGTCTCTTTTCCCGCCTGTGCTGGAGCGCAGAGAGGAAGATGAGCACAAATTGATGGCGTGAAAATCAGTGTCCCCTCATCAATCGATAAATAGGAGCGAAATCACGTCGGTGTTAGGGGACTAATCGCTACGACAGGCTTTCTGTAATGTGGACATGTTTGTTTAAAGATTTACTCAACATCGGACAATAATAATGAATACCAATGGAGAAGTCGGTGAATTCAGAGGGACTCTGTGCTGGGCAGAGCATCACGGTCAGACACACTCCTGCTCTGTGCAGGTTCAGGTGCAGTCACGCTCAGGACGGAGCATCTCTACACCGCATCTCTGAGAGCTGCTTTCTCCTTTCCAGCGGACCCTTTATCTGTAAGTGGCATGCTCTTATTCTTTTTCTGTTGTTGTTTTCTTTTGTTTTGTATATGCTTTTATCTGTTGGGACGTTTTAAAGGATATTTAACGACTGCAATAATTAAATAGAGCTTTTTTCTGTTGAGTCTCTGCACATACATAAAAAGGATATTTTTTCCTTACATGGGCTGACCATGAAAAACCTTTTTCAAATTCATTTATCAATCAACTGCTAATTTTTATAATTACAAAACCGACGACTGTCGCGGTCGACGGGGGGGGGGGTGCAATGCTGACAATATTTCCAATGCAACTCTTTTGAAGTGCTTAAAGAAGCCCATAACTGCAAAACTGCATTAGCCCCAAATCATCGTAAGTTGTTTATGACCTTTCCTTCACACGTATCCCGTAAGCTTGCTATAGGGACTTAGAGCCGGTTATGAAAGCTACTGTAGATGCTCTGCCATGACTTTTTTCATCCATTCCATTTGCTTCTTGACGAGTCAACTCGTTGTACTACTTGCTGAAAACTTTTAACCACAAGAATAGAGTAGAATGAAAACAGGTTCACGGGCTTTGTAAGTGCTTTACAGTAAGTACGCATTGCTGGCAGGTCTAAGTGGTCAGCTCTTGGAGCGACTGTGTAACGTGTTCCTGCACCATTTTATCTGGGCTCTCAAGGAGTCCTAATGAGTCCAAAAATACTTACGTGGTCTGCGGTGGAGAAGCAAATAGACCTGTAACAGCTGTGGATCAGATTACAGTTACTGTTTTTGTAAGCCGAGGTGTAAGGGCTCACACTTGAAAATCAGAGCCCCTGGTTTAAATGTTTCACAGCTCATTGAGTCCTTCCTACACTGGTTCACACTTGTAAGCTTCACTTTGGATTTCTTGGGGATGAGTGAGTAGTTGAGTGGATTTTAGGAGTGATATGCCTCTTGAAATTTAAGGTGTCAGTTTCCTGTTTGCCAAGGAGTATGTAAAAGGAAGTTGCGTGTCTTTTTTGTCAGACTGTGGCACAAACACACTACTGGCTTTAAATGATCACGGTTTTAAATTAACAACCACACATTCAACATTTATTTAGTCAGAGTAAGAGGACTTATTCCTCCTGCCATCATGTCACAGAGAGTGTGGGAGAGGTCCACATGGGGCAACTCCCGGACCTATAAGAAACCAAACCCGATGTGGTCTCGTTCCTTGAGCTTCCACAGGCAATGACTGTCAAATGCCATGTACCAAGAGAGAGAAATCAAATCTGCTTTTTGGCAATCTGTTGATGTACAGAAGCATGCTGCACTGAGCCTGAGGTGGAACCCCCACAGAGACATGGGGTCCATGGTGCTTGCTTTGCTAATAAATGTAGTTCCAGCAGGGCCTTATCTGGGGACGCAGCACCACTATAGAATAGTGGCTCTATCCTGCCAACCTAAAATATTTGTCAGCACAATATCACATTTTTTGACAAGTGAGACAAATGAAAAAAAAGTCCTGGGAATTTACACTGCCTTATGGACAGACAGAAAATGGAAAGAAAAACTAATAATAATACTCACTGCTACCTTCAGTGAAAGATAATTTCCATGTTTTTGGTTGATTTTAATTGAGTTTAAGAGCAGCTGGTCTCATGCAGCCTTAGACTCTGTATCTGCTTCTGTCAGGCAAGCTGCTGCAGGATAGTTTAGGTCACACGGAGACATACCATATCAAAATAAGAACCCACTGAAGCAGCAATCATTTAGTATAACACATATGTTTCATCTCTCCAACTGGCCAATGCAGAGCAGGGATGGCTATCTTTTCTTAATTACTGAATTCAGAATAACATATTAGTCATAACCTAAGGGGGTAGCCAGGTTAAAAAGACCTGCCACAACCCTGAGCAGACCACTGATGATTCAGAGCTGATGAATTTGGCTGACACCATCCTGTGCTGTGGGTGACAAATGTCAATCAGCCATGATAATTATGATGGTAATATAGATAGTTCACAGTTTACATTGGGTTTCAGAGTGTATTTGTAGGCTTCTCACAATCATTCTGCTAGCATAGGGTTGTGTTTGTTAGGCAGTCCCTATCTGTCTATACTGAGCAGGGTTTGAATACGTAAATTGACAAAATTAAGTATATTCAAACTGGTTAGGAGGCATAGCCCTGTAATACCTCTGTAGCCCTGTTATAGCTCATAGCGCATAACTGTATTTGGAATAAAGCTTGACTGATATGTCTGTCAGTCGATATTATCCACTAATTTTAGCCCAACCTGGACATGTTTGTTTAATCAGTATCAGCATATCTGTAAATGTAAACTCTTTTTTCAGGTATGCATTGCAGAAAAAAATATAAGTGGTATTAAATTAATGTCACTACAAAAGTAATCATATGAAGAGTATTTAACTAAAATATATTCTTTTAAAGAATATAAACTGAATTTTGATAACCTTTGCATAGTCATATCTGTGTGCAGTCCACAAAAAAGGTCTGTTTCCATTCCAGCTCAAAACCTCACTATTTAGACCACTTTATGAATAATCTCTATCATGTTTACCCTCTAAATCAGTAGCAGTCTTGAAAATTCCAGTTTGGTTAGCCTCTAATTTTAAGAAAATAAACTCTAATTGACTGTTTCCATTGTTTTCATAAAAAATATTTATCCCAAACTATGCATGCTTCAGAGCTTGTCTTGAATCTACAGTCTGTTATATGCATTGTAAAAAGTTTTCGAATGAAATGAAATGCAAAATTGAAGTGGAGGAACTGCTTACTGCTGCAAAATATGAAATAAACCTGATGGCTGACAACATCTGGCTTTTTGTTTAATTTTAAGTGAAGTGAAGCAGCACTTCAGCGTTTGAATCTGTCAAGCACTTCATCATTTCCTGTTATCACAAAACATAGAAGCTCACTGAATTCAAGTATACTAATTGTAAAAGAATGTAGTGTACACTGTTTACATCCTGTCCAATATGTTGAATTGGACAACGCATAAGCCCATTTACTACCAGCAGTACTTCTGCCCACCCTTATCAGTTATCTGTCACACTGATCCCAGTGTGTATGAGTGGTCATGAGTGAGTGAGCAAATGAGGAAAATGGGAAATACTCAATAAGAAACCAACGGGCTTTTCAAGCTGCTGAGAATTTTCATGAAAGCCAGCAATGTGTCTGCAGTGACTCAATTCAACAAATTCCGACACATTTAGAAAGTGATTCCACATAACAGCTGGGTTTGGCTCAGTGCTTGTGCTAAGAAACCTATTAAGAGGCTGTTGAAAATGGACAGTAATTCAAATATTTCCAAACATGATTGTTCACAGGGCAACATGCAACAATTTTTCTTGAAGTGTCTTTCTTCATGATGAATGTTCAGGAAGTAGTATTCACAATCTACAACAATTCAAGCTTTAATGGGTCCTAAAAGGTTCACATCCATTTCCACAGATCCTTGTGACAACCCATGCTTTTATGGACAAAGCAGATCAATTGACTGATGAATGCAGACTCCCTAAAATGTCTTTGTTTACAGCATAAGCCACCATAGCACTTCCTGAACTCAACACATACAACTGGTTCTTTAAGCGGTTGAAATCGTTCTGTTCTTCCTCCTTTCAGTCAGAAAGATCAGAAAGAACCAGTCTGCAGGGATGAACAGAACACAGGACATAATGGCTTTGATCTGCCTGCTGTTTCTCAAACTGCCAAAGGTTAGTGTTGGTGAAGTACAGTATTCATTTTTTTTTCTTTTGAGTGAAAAGTTTGACAGACAAGAATGACTGAAGTGAAGGGTTTTTATCTTTGGGAATCCCTGAACAAAAAACTAAATAAAATGTTTTTTTATAAATGCACTTTAAGATTGAGATGGCCAGTGGGAAAGTCTTGGAGGAAACTTATCGGAAGTGGGTGCAGTATAAAGAAGACTGTGTCAAAATGATAGAAAATGACCCACCCCTTCAAGGTATGGATAAATATCATCCACTCAGTATTCATCATTCATGCAAAAGGGTATTTAGCATGAGGTGTAAAAAGAGAAGAAAGTGAAGGAGGAAATTTTTTGACATTAAAATCGGCACCAGAAAATCAACATCTACTGCTTTTTGGTTAAGGAATAGATATCATTTCCAGTTTTGAAATTGAATTGAATTGAAAGCCTTTATTGTCATTGCACAAGTTAGAAAGAAAAAAAGGTACAACGAGATTGCAGAGAGCCTTCCTTTAAGGTGCGTGTAATAGGATAGATAATATAAAATATAAAAATAGAGGTATAAAATACAGAATATGAGAAGGAGACGTTTGCATGGCAAACATAATGATAAATAAAACATATAGAGATTTTATATTATATTTTATATTGTTTGCCCTTCTTGCAGGCTTGTACTGTAACAGGACATTTGACAGATACGCCTGCTGGCCAGATACTCTTGCAGGCTCTATGGTGAACATCTCATGCCCTTTCTACCTGCCATGGTATGACAAAGGTAAATCACACAAAGCAAACTGAAACACAGATATTTTCCTGTCGGCTTCCTTTTGACATTGTTGACATGTAGTGTTGTTGGTTGGGCATTAGGGAAGTAGCCCCACACGTTAAGTATATAAAAATAGTTCAACATATTGCAAAATACTCTAGTTGTAGTAGCAGTAGTCAGTAAGATTCTCCAGCTAAGGGGCAACTAACTAGGGGAACTTTACATCTCACTGCCTATTTGTAACGATATCCAAGCACCAGCACCTCCAAAGCTTACAACTGAATATTTTACACATATTGCTGAAGTGTTTCGGAAAGTTATGTACCTCTGCTATAAGCAAAGTAGCTGCTGACTCCTATGAAGTGTCTACATTGTTTAATTCATACAAAATAATGAAGTGTAGAGTGACATGCTAGCTAATTGTTTGCCCATTTTTGCCAAAAGCTAAGCTAAGTTAACCAGCTACTGGCTCTATCCTCATATTTACCATACAGATGTGACAGTGATATTAATTTTCTCATCTAACTTCCAGAGCTTGAGAGAAGAATACAAAGAAGCATATTTCCCAAAATGTGAAAACTACTAATTTAAAGCCCTTTTGAATATTACATTTTTAAAACCTGGTTTGATTTTTTTGCATCTACATATGTATGTGGTCATTGTTGTAATTACACTGGAATGGTAACCTACTTACCTGCAGTCTGTCCAGTGTATGTTGCCATTGGTTTCAACCCACTGTGACCCTAATTAGGAATGAGCAGGTAATGACTGTAGGACTGGCTGTTTCTCCTCCAGTGTCCCAGGGTGTTGTGCGTCGGCGGTGTGGCTCTGACGGCGTCTGGGAGAGAGAGGACAGCGGACAGGTGTGGAGAGACATGACCCAGTGTGAGGAGGAAAAAGAGGTCACATCTCAGGAGGTAGGGCAACCAAAATGTCTCAAATGCAGAGGGGTATATTTGTGTCTGCCAGGAGCGATTCTCCTTGCTCATTCAGTTGTATTACACATTTTCTCTAGTGAGAAAGAGGGAGAAAGTTTGTTTACTGTTCACTACACTGCTGAGGCTGTTTCTTGTCACACCAAGGTCAGCATATAAACATCTATAGAAAAGGACAAGCTATGAAGTAATTTTACTGTTCTTTGAATATGAATATCAATTAGTGGTGGTCAACTGTAGAGTAAGTGGAAAATGAATACTTTGATATGCTGATTTTTAAAGATTCATGAGCTAAATATCAGAGTCTAAGATGTAAAAATAGTTGAAATTATCCATTAAGGATGTGATGGAGGTGTATAGTGTATACCAGAGAGCTGATAGCAAATGCCTTCATGCCATCTGCCTCTAGCCTAACCCAAGGACAGTCAACATCAACTGGTCAGCAGACCTCTATAAATTGGCTATAAACAGTGGTGCATAAAAAATCGATTATGTAGGATGCCCAGGTTTAAATTATTGACTAACATCCTTCTGACCTTACTATCAGTTTTTACCGGTTGGAAGTGTTACAGTGTTACCCCTCTAATCGGCTTGTGAAATTTGGTTGCTTCATATATTTCCAGCATCAAACCAACATCTCCATGCAAAGGGGCCGATGTTTTAAATATGACCACAGGTGACCAAGGCAGAATGGACAGAGTGGGGGCAATGTTATCATATTTTGTAGTTTCATGTAGATTTTAACACAGGGGAGGGTTTCAGTTAAATTCTGCGGCAATTCTGTTGTCAAAGTCAGAGTTTACCACTCTGATAAAGAAATAAATGAATTTTGGCAATGTTCTCAAGTGACTGCGCAACATCTCTCTGACTATGCAACATCTCTCAAAGGTTCAGAGAAAATTAAGTCAGAAGCTACACCCAGATTTCCAACCTCCTACACACAGTTCAAGCATATGACTTTCTTATTTATTCCTTTGGCAAGACTGTGAGGGTTTTAACAGAGAGTACTCACTAATGTAATGTGACAAAAACAAAATGCCTCCATTACTTGTAGTTAATTATTTTAAGGCAATGTTAATAAAGTAATTTATGATGTATGGCCTCCAAAAAGTGACTGGTGTGACTTGTGACTGGTGTCTTTACAGCTGTGGTTCAAACAACTGATGGTGAGCTTCAGGATGTTGTACACTGTCGGATATTCCTTGTCCCTCTTCACGCTGATTACTGCTCTTATCATTCTTCTGAGCTTTAGGTAAGCTGTCTGTCTGAACATTTACTCTAAATACAAATCAGATACTCCACAATCTACTAATGCAGGTACAAAAAATTGCATTGTGTACGCAAGTGTTGAACAGAATCAGCAGATCTCAGTTTTCAGGATTTATTCTACTTCTTTTAGTCTGTATGGTGATTAAACAGAGTTAAGTGATTACTGGATGATCAAACAATTGTGATATATCTTTTGCAACTGTGATAAAAACAGCCCATTGTAAGAAAATAAGAAAACCAAAATCAAAAACAAAGACACAACAAAACAAACAGCAAAAAATAGACACACTAAAAGCCCTGATACAGAAGGTTCTAACTCTTGGTCCTTTAATGTTCCCTAAAGGAAACTGCGTTGCACCAGGAACTACATTCACGCTAACCTCTTCCTGTCACTCATTCTGCGAGCTGTATCTGTCATTGTTAAGGACACCATGCTGGAACGCCACTGGGGACGAGAGATCATGAAACAAACCGACGTGAAAGAGATGCTAAGTCACCAGGTAGCCCGCGTTATCTACCGATGATGGTTAACTGTTGTATAATTTCTCTCAAAAGTTAAAAATGCTGAAAAAAACGTATTCAGATGTTTAATGAGACGTGTTTAAACTTTAGACTAACAGAATGTGATATATTTTATAACTATTTCCTCTAGGCTGCTATCGGCTGCAGGGTAGCACAGGTGATGATGCAGTACTGTGTGCTGGCCAATCACTATTGGTTCTTTGGAGAGGCGATCTATTTGTACTCTGTGCTTATTGCCTCAGTGTTCATCGACAACAACAAATATTTTCCTTACATCTGTCTTGGCTGGGGTAAGTTCCATCTCTTTTTCTTGGATTTTAAAGGATGGCCAAGGGGGATCATCTCCTACATTTCTGGGTGCCGATTCCACTTTACACCAGCATGCACCTAACTGCAGAGTTTCACCACAGCTCACATTTGAAAGCAGGCACATTGCAATACTATAGACCTCCCTGTGTCACGTCTGTGCCCCTCTCCCCTGTGCCTATTTCTAACATACGAACACTTGCAACAGCAACATAGTTATTATATAGGGATGCCATGGAAACATTTACATCAATCTCTCTTTGTTTTAGGAACTCCACTTCTGTTTGTGGTTCCCTGGGTCTTGATGAAACTATTTAAAGAAAACAAGGAGTAAGTGTGTGTGCATGTGTATGTTGTGTGCCCACATGCCTGATCACTTAAAGTGGGTAGCGCCTGCCTTCACTGATCCAAACTGGACAGAGAAGAAATAGTAACACATGACTTGTCTTTTCAGGTGTTGGGCTGTCAATGAGAACATGAACTACTGGTGGATCATTCGTTTCCCAATTCTTTTAACTTCACTTGTAAGGAAGTCAATAGTGAACACAGTGTTTAGTTGAATACCTTTCACGCTTCACTTCATCTAGAATTTTAGACTTATCTATATGATATATAGCAAAATGTATATTTTTTTCCCACAGGATACAGGAATGAATATTTTCATTTCTCTGATTAACAGATCAACTTTCTGATTTTCATGAAGATCCTGAAGGTCATTCTTTCCAAATTACGAGCCAACAACCAGAGTGGATACCCTGATTTTAAACTTCGGTAAGTTGTCTCAATCTGCTGATAAATTATTAATTTTTTCAACTCTTCTGTATATTTTTCAAGCCAAGGCCAAGTCATCAACAAGCACTGATGGATTTTTGGCAACTAAAGTGCAGCCAGAAAAATGAAAGCTGACAAAAAAATGTATTATGTATGATGTGTGAATGTATGATGTAGTGATGACTTGTTCTGTTTGTTTTGTCCACTCAGGCTTGCCAAGGCAACCCTTACCCTCATCCCTCTGTTTGGCATTCATGAGATCATATTCATCTTTGCTACAGACGAGCAGACAACAGGTGTTCTGCGCTACATTAAAGTATTCTTTACCCTTTCTCTCAATTCATTTCAGGTAGGTTCTGTTGGACCAGAGAGTGGCTCCTTGCTTTTGTTGATATGCTTGATATTGCAAAATATTGTAGCTGTCCAAACATGATCTAAAATTCTCCTGTATAGCAAATTTAGCGGTAAACATTTCTGAAACTAAAATGTGGTCTCTCTGCAGGGCTTTCTAGTGGCTGTGCTCTACTGCTATGCCAATAAGGAGGTTTGTTGTTTTTGTTCTTTTATCTCATATTTTAATTTTTTTACATAGAGATTACTGAGTAGCCATATGAACCAGTAATGGTATCTTAGAGAAAACATACATGAATCTTTTAGCTTTAATGAATTTCAAAATTGCTAATAATTCTAGGTTCTAGGCCTCAAGGTTAGGTGATGACTTGCAGCTGGACAGCTCAAGGTTGGATTAGAATAAAAATACATATTATTATTATTATTATTATTATTATAAACCATTTTTGTCAGGGTTTGATTTTTCAAATTCAAATATGCTGTATTTTCCTTTGCTGGGATTTTAGAGTAGCAAATGCAATCAATCAATACCATAGTAAATTACTTTTCAGTGTCCTTTCAATTTTAAAGCAGCAGACTGGAAAATGTGACAAATTGGGTACAAAAAAATGGCACTTTAACCATGAAATGTCTCACCTCCACTCTGGGTGCAGGTAAGAACAGAGCTGAAGAGGAAGTTACGCAGCTGGAGGATAGAGGCTGAGATTGTATGCTGTGGACAGTGACTAGCCGTGCTGGACTCTCGAGTAGACACTTTCTCTATTGCCACAGTGCCAGAGCGCAGCAGATCCTCAGCCGCAATGACAAGGGCAATGCCTGATGGTTCACCCACTCCTGAGAGTTCACTGATTTTCAGACGTCAGGCTCAGCCAACTTCACCCCACGCTGATGAGTCTTTGCTGCACTGTCCATCAGTGGTAAACAGAGACAACACCCTGCAGCGTGGGGATCAGGATGACACTGGACAATCGTCTGTGGCAATGCAGGTGTCCTTCCTCATTCACCTTCAAGATCCTGTGGAGTTACTACCACATGTTGTAAACATAGATTCAGACTGAATACATTCTTGCATTCACTGTACATTTTAAGATTACATATTATTTGTTGTGAATATGTAAATTGAATAAATACTTGATATTATCTAAGTTGTAAAATTGCAAAAATGTGAATAAGTGACTGTGATGGCTTTAAGACTTGATACATCTTCGTGTAAACAATAATAATCGATTAGATGCACATTTATTTTTATTGACTCATAAGGAGTCATGGAAGCAGTGCATTTATCCTGTGGGACTGGTAATTAATTGTCTAAGAAGGTAGTGTGTGGGGTGATCATGTGATGTGACAGATGGTTAAAATGAGGTGTAGGCAAGCGAAGAAAAGGTGGTTTGGCAAACAGGAAGCCCGATCTTGCAAACGATTCTAAATTTCAAATTGTAAAGTAAAACTACAACAGGCGTAAATGCAGTGCTTTCTTTACGACATATCCAGCGTGGTAATCAATATAGTTTGTACTCGGGTCATTCCGCCAAAAGAGTGCAATTTGCTCGTTGTAACTCAAATTAAACTTCATTTTTCATTCCATTTCAATATAGAATTTAGTAATATACACATTTACTCATTCAAAATGAGTACTGGTCAATCTCAGGCTACTTTATTTAATTTATTGCAACTTTCGAAAGTTTATTATCATTGCATTTTTTTTCTCTGCTGTTACCAAAACTCAAATGCCATTTTAAAACCATGTTTAAAAGAATATCAACCACATACATTGTTTTCCCTTAGAAAAAGAGTTAATGTAGAAGAAATGGTTGGTTACATGATGAAAATACTAATATTTATGACAAAAAAATGACTATACTTTGACCAGAGTTGTATTTCTCTAAGAATGCAAATCAAACCTTTTCCTTTATAGGACATAAAAAAAAACCAAATTTAATCCAAAGATTGAGCATGTATTTCATTAAGCAATCAGACAACTGTTGGAACCAATATAAATGTAAAAATACAGTTTACTTTCTTTATTTTTGAAGAGACAATTGAATAATCAGAAAAAAACATTTGGTAACAGGAATGAAAATCGGTAACAGGAATGAGTATGTGAGTGCATTATGTGAGTGTGTGTGATCTGTTTATTGTGTCAAACCCATTGCACTACTGAGCTACATGAAGAATCATATTAAAATACATTGTTGCTAGTATTGGTAAGATTAAAAGACAGAACATATACAGAATTATTAAAATACATCAACATTTCAAAAAACTGTTAAAGGTAGTATAGTGGGAGTCAAAAAGGAAAGCCCCACTAACTAACTGTGTGTGTGTGTGTGTGTGTATGTGTGTGTGTGTGTGTGTGTGTGTGTGTGTGAGTGAGTGTGTGTGAGTGAGTGTGAGTGAGTGAGTGAAAGAGAGAGTGAGAGTATGTGAGTGTGTGTGACCTGCATGTAGCTCAGTCTGAACATCATATTAAAATACATTGTTGCTATTGGTAAGATTGAAAGACGGAACATGGACATAGCCTATACAAAATTATTAAAATACATCAACATTTCAAAAAACTGTTAGAGGTAGTATAGTGGGAGTAAAAAAAGGAAAGGCCCACTAACTGCAAACTATGTGAGACATCAGGTTTGAATGAGAGATCTGAATTCTGTGTGTGTGTGTGTAAACGTACTGGCCTTGTGCCTTTGTGTATGACACAGTGAAAGACGAGAAAGAGCGATGTACTGTAGTGGTTTGTCGATTTGTCTTGCTTCTCTTCCTTTAGCATGTCACAGATGCACAGTATTGGTCCTTTACATCTGAAAAAGATAAAATGGACACAGATGTATGCAATCATGTAAACTAATTAATATTCATCCATTCATTATATTATTTACATTCATTGTATTCTTTTAATTAATATAAAAGGGCATCAGAGGGCACTAGCCTACTCATTGCTGTTACCGCCAACTCAGTGCTGTTACTCAAATAAAGAGTAATGAGTTTTTAGCATAAAATTAGCAATTGTGTGAAATCTAGCCACTTAGCATCTATGTGAGTAGCTTGAGCACATGGAGCACATTCTTAAGATTTAACTGAATATTTTACTTTTGATATCAACAAATATTGTCTTAGAGATAATTTAGGTAACAGGACTGAGTTTTTAGATTGACCGTCTCTGACACAGCTAATATATCATTAAATTTAAGGAAAAATAAATGAGATAACTTACTTTTGGTCTTCCCATGACTTGCAGAAGACCCAAATGATGTCACTTCCTGCAGAACATGTCACTGGTGCAATGTTCCAAAATTTTCAGAGGGGGGAATGTGTTTGGGTAACAACAATGAGTGAAAACCTGGGGACAGCACTAAAATGTGAATTTCAACCAAAACATATTGACGTTTTTGTAAAACTTTTGTTTTACAAGTGTAGATAGAATATGGAGTCGCACTTGCAAATGCAAAAAAAAAAAGATTTTGGAAGGATTTTGTTCATGATGCATTGTGGTAAAGTGTAGCGTTTGGCTGTGGGGACAGGCAAGAAATGCTATGTATCAGTGTTTTAGATGCCTTTTTAAAACATTTAAAAAATATATATCTGTAATTTCTACAATGATTCATGTGTACGGTGTTTTGTATAATAATAAAATATAATTTGTATTATATTATTACTTGTGTTTATACATTTAATATACAATAATATGCTGGGGACGGAAATGTCACTCTTTTGGCGGAATCGCCCACTCATGTTTCAAAACGCCACAGTTTCTCTTTGGAATGCCTTTTGCTTTATGAACTTCATTACCCAGTAGCGCCGGGGAATCAACGCATAGACGTCATGAGCGTCGTGCTGTCGTTGACAACGGCGGACGCTGGAGCGGGAAGGATATAACTGCTACAGCGAGCACTTGACGTAAAATCAAAACTATTGTTTACCTGGTACCCGGGACAACTGGAAAAGTCGTCGTATCTCATAATGACGTGGAACACAATGTATATTCGTTTTTAACTTCTAGGAAACATAGCTTTCCGGGTCATGTAGTTGTCTGTTTGCTAGCTAACCTCTCTAAATTTATACAAACAAGTTAGCTACTCGAATTTAAACAAGCTGCAACAACACTGAGGCGTCAGCAGGTGGATGTAACGTTGGCTGTCAATGGCTTCTAAAGGTAAAATGAACTTCATCGTTTTTAATCAAAGTCGATGGGTATATCAGACTATACAACGACGGAGCTGAGCTACAAACTGTTCCAAACAATTCACCATGAAGTCTAACACACTGTTACTGAACACTGTCTTGACCTCGCAGGTTGGCAGCATCCTTATGTCAACATATTCAAACATGTCCGAATTGAAGACTGGAAGAGGTCGGTGAAAGAGGGGGATGTGTCAACACACACGGTAACTTTGCAACACGTTATAATTGTAATATTTAAAGTCACTGATGCTCAAACTCTGTCTTGATTATTGATCACAGTTGTAAGCTTGAAAGATGGCTGCTAGGAGTTTGTCGGTTTGTCCAACAGCAACCGTACTTGTATGTCATGCCAGCTGCAAAGGAGTCAAGTAGTGACGGCTTTTCACCAAGGATCTAAAACACCTTCCCCTTTATAAGCTCCAGTAAATACATTTCAAAACAATCTTTCAATTTTAATCCTTTTAATCCTCCCACCATCTGTAAGTTTAACAGTTGGTTAAATTGCCAGCTTTTGTCCCTGTCCTTGCTAATTTCAAAGTCTACTGGGTCTATCATTTTTGATAACTGTTGTGCAGTGCAAAGTCAGTTTACTTCATGTCTGCTTTCCCTGATACCCCCACCTTTCCAGAACAAGACACTGAAGTGTTCAGTGTTCCAGATCAGGGGTCCTGTCCCTGCCAACAGCTACATCCTGATACCCAAAAACAGCAAGCAGTCTCTGGGGCTGACAGGACGTTACTTCTACCTTCTCTTCAGGCCCACCCCTGGCAAATACTTTGTGGTCCACCTGGACGTTTCCTCTGAGGTATCGGACCTGAATTTGTTGAGGGATCCTGAGGATGTGCATGTGTGCTAAAATCAAGAGTACTGATATGTCTGAAGTTGTGAGTCCTTTTTGTATTGACGTTCATGTGATGTGAGTTCATTTTGAAATCTGTCAGGAGATGAATGAATGAATGAATGAAACAGATCTGCTGCTTTAGCTTTCTCCATAAATCCCTGACATTTCAAAGCATGCATTTTTTTTGTGTGTTGACATTTCAAGTCTAATTGAAATTTCAAAGTGTGAGCAAGTGCTTAAGACATACTCACATTAAATACCATGCATTTGTTTGAGAAAAACAATTCAGCTTCCTCTCTTCATGGAATTTTTTTGTTCTAACCTTTGCAGAATGGCGTAATTAAGCCAATTCATTTTGCTCATAGACATTTTATTTCTGTCTTTCTCCCTGTGTGCTGTGGTGTGAAGGAGGGCCAAGTGGTCCGTATCTCCTTTTCCAACATGTTTAAAGAGTTCAAGTCAACATCTACTTGGCTTCAGTTTCCTTTCCTGTGCGGAGCTGCAAAGGATTCAGTCTATGAAAGCACGGCAAAATCCACAAGACATGGTAAATTACACGCACACATTATCCATCTATAAAGCTATCTATAAAGACATGAGTCATTGATCATAAGCATTTGTTTTGATAGTTCATAGTGCATGTGTATACAATGTAAATAATTATGCATGTCTTGTTGCAGTAAATAAGTGTTTTCTTTGTCCAGGTTTGGTGGGTCCGGCTCCTACTTCAGTGCGTTGGACCTGTCTGATGCTGGACCTGCAGTACACACTTTCTGTTTACCTCAACCGTTGCTACAGTCACCTGAAGAGTGTCAAGCTTTGTGCCAACATGGCGGTGAAAAATATGTTTACCAGTGACCTGCTGCTTGATCCAGGTGAGTTTAATTTTCCCTCAAAACTATTTCAAAATGTTCTTTCTTTTGTTTTGCGAATTCTCCTCTGAGGGGTCTTGTGGGTAATAAAAGAAATGCAAAATGTACCGGTGCTCTTCTTTAAAAGGCAAGAATAAATGATGTACATGTTTTTCAGAGTCACAGACAAGAAATAAATACAGCTTCTTTATTGGAACATCAAGAGCCCTATCAATATAAAACCCATGCTAATTCAAACCACTCATTTCAAGAACCAAACACATGCCTTGGTTAAATGCATGGAAATACTGTGAGAGCACTTAAAGTACTCTACTTGGAAAAATAGGTTCTTCACATATCATTATTCCATGTCAGGTACAATCAGCTTTCTAAATTAACTGGTATTACCTCCTAATACATGTATGACAGCTACTAAGTGCAATTTTCTCTTCCACAGGAGTTTCTTTCAGTGAAGCCAAGCTCATGGGTCTGGCGTCTTCTCAAGGAACAGGTCCTATGCCAAGAGAGATGTCATTTCCTGTGCCCAAGGGAGGCTCCTGGCATGACCTTTATGATTACATCAGGTTCAGTAACCTCAACCGGAAACAGCATGTACACGAGTGGAATTGTGCTAAAAACAGAATCCGCTCTAAACTACTCATTTCTGGGGCCGTAATGTTTGGCAGTGCTCTGTTGTTTTTGCCCCCATTTGGGTAACAAGTGAAACACTAATGATTTGATGTCACAGTATGATTGATGATTGCTTGAGGACTGTATCGGTGGAGTTTTCATGCTGTGGAGATTCAGCAGACTAAAATGTTTGGAAATCTGACAGTTATCAGGTGGTCAGGTCGGCCTCTTATCCAAGCTGAGTATTTTGCACCTGCTCCGGCATCATTATCATCATCTCCATGTGGATAATCACTGTGTGTGAAAAATCGAATAAATCATTGCGCAGCTGGATAAGGATGGATTTAATTTTGTTAATACAGAGGCAATAGTGGAAGTTATATATGGCTGTCAATTTAATTTGCTCAAAACACCACTTGTATAGAATAAGATTAGCTGTTAATATTAACTTTAAGAAAACCACAGTTCCCTGCTTTATTATATTACATTGCTGTGTAAACCTTCATTATGTTCTACCCAAACAGGTTTCCCTCCGAGGGAACAAAATTACCCTATGACTCCATTCAAAAAGGCAATAACAAGCCCGAGGCCAGTAAGTCCTAAAGCATCTCTGTCCTTCAGCCTGTTACTGTCCTTGCATGCTATACTGCCTGGGTCTGACTCATTTGTTTGGTCAGAAAATATATAAAAAGTCAGTTTTTCTTGCTGTGACAAAAAATTTAATTAAATTTTCATTTATTGTGCATCAGAGGTAAATTATCTTGTATCATTTCTTCCATTCTGACCCTGTTGAAATATTTTTTATTATTTATTCAGCAATTAGAGAGTGAATTAGAGCCATTGGACGTTTAAAAAAATCACTGTTACATCACAAATAGGGATGGGATCAGAGCAGCTCTGACAAAACACGTTTTCTTTTAACCTACACACTTTTAATCCTATCAGGGATGTATTGTAGATGACTGAGTTTCCTATCCCTTTACTTCCCAGGATGTGTCTCCAACAAAAGGAATCCTATTAGAGAGGAGCCTCGCTGCGTCAGCCTCAGCAAACCAGTTCAGGACCGTGTGTCTCTCATTCAGCAAATCACCACTCCAAAATCAGTAAGACTGATAAGATTTGTAGCTTTTAAAACAAGTGTCTGTGATTCCAGTCAGCTTGTTGAATGTGTCAGATGGTCACGCTTGAGCCTTTATATTGTAAATATAATTTTCTACAAGGCCATCGTTCAATCACTTTTCTCCTCCTGCCTCCTCAGATCCCAAGGAATCAGACCCCCTTGGTGACTAATATACCTGAGCTGGGTGTGGTTTCCACTCACCAGAAGGACGACTGGCTTTGCAATATTGATGACCAGCATCAGCGGGAGTCACTTTGCTCCAGTTCACACCAGCTCACATTCAGGCCACCTCCTGATACTGATGACAGGGAAGTTCACGTGTTTGTGCATCCTGAGGATAGCCTCTGCCAACATGGAGAGGAACGTGAGGAAGAGGTGAAACTTCATGTTGACTAGGTTGTACATTCAACCAAAATTAAAATCACAAAGCAAAGTTTTATGACATCATTGGAAACACTGTTGATCTTGTTTTATCCTCAGTTTGTGTGCTCTCCTGTTCCACCTCCTGTTCATCTCTCATCATCCAAAGGAACCAGACAGCAGGTAAGACATGAAGAAGAAGAAAACAACTGCTGATAAATTATTTGTTTAAGAGTTCATTAGAGATCTTTGCCTGTTTTCTGCTGTCCTTGTTAGAAGCTGCTTCCAGATCCAATTCTCAAGCTCAATCGAATCATCGGCTTTGGAGGAGCCACTTATAAATGTGTAAGCTCCTGTGGAGTTGAGCCTTTAACAGACTGGCTTCTCACACAGAAAACAGTGATTTTGAATGTCACAAATAAAATGCTTCAAATCAATGACTGATGGAGGTCTGACTGTACTTTATTACATGAAAGGCCTTGTGGACCAAATCGGGTGATGCAGTGGTGTATCCGTGTCATGCAATTATCATCTCTATGAAGATATCCTCTAACCAGCAGAGATTCTTCATTGGCCACACTGATAAGGTAAATGAGCTGTGATATGTTGCGTTACCTCCGCAGCTGAATCTCCTCCAGTGTGTAGGATGGCACGGCTACAGCATCCTAAATAAGGCACTCTGGTGAATCACCTAATGCCTGGACTTCCAATACTGTTGCATTCAGCAAAGGGGAAGAATTTTCAAATGTATTTGTTACAGAAATGTTTGCAACATCTGTCCATGTGATTTCTCTGTAGATATCTGCACTGGCTTTTAATGGCAACACAACGCTGTTGGCTTCAGCACAGACTGGCAACCACAGTGTGATTCGTGTATGGAACTACCATAAAGGAAACTGTCTGGCCATGTTTAGGATTCATGGACATTCATTATCTTCTCTTAGGTAATTGGCTTACGCATATACACAAAAACCTATGTACACACTGTTATCTTTTAAAAACAATGAGGTTTGAGCCCAACACTGCCTGCTCTCACTAATGTTGTTTTTGTTCTCTTTCCATTTTGAAGCTTCTCATATGATGGCAGTATTCTCTGTGGAGTAGGTAAGGACAGCCACAGTAAAACGGTAAGCACCACAAATGCAAATGTTACACATGAAAATTCAAGAGCATTGTTTCCAATTTGTGTTTCAAGGCAAATAGCACTAGCTGTGCTCAATATCTATACTGAGATTAATAGCATTATTAGATTGAGATTCAAAATGCCAGGCAACAGTTAATCTCATTATAATAATATCGCGGCTGATAGCTGATTGTTTCTGTTTGTTGTCTGAATTTAACCTTTGATAGATGGTGGTGGTGTGGAACACTGTGAACGTGAGTAAAGGTGGAGAGGTGACCATCCTTGCCAAAGCACATACAGATGTGGACATCCACACCATGAAGGTTACCTTCTTTGATAATACAAGGTACCATCACCTATCTATGTCTATATCTGGTTGTGTATTTAATTGTTTTCTGAGCCAGCAGTGAATATTTGCATGTTTGGAAACATCTTTGTGAATGCTTATCCATTTGTTGATCTGATGAGAGTAAATCTTGATGCTTTTTGTGCCGATCTATCTACATAACATAATAACATTGTCCACTAAAGATGGAGACGTTACATTCAACATACTGCATCGTGTCAAGGTTGATCTGTGTTTTATTTTAATGCATACACATAATGGAATGAAGGGTTCTGCAACATGAAGAGTTAGTCTGCAGATGCTTCTGGAAAGATTTCAGTCCACTCACGTCTTGTGTCAGGTATTCTTAAAGCAGGAGGCTGTAGAAGGTCTTGATCAGAGAGTGGGCAATGTGACAAGGTAGTAGCTGCAGGAGCAGGAAAGATGTAAAGCTCATGCTGCTTCACAAGAAATTAGAACTTTGAGGCTCTTGATCTGTTGGGTTAGTCTACAACTCTGTTGGTCTCAGGATGGTGTCGTGTGGCCGAGATAATGTTCGCCTATGGCGAGTGCGGAATGGGACGCTACGCTCCTGTCCAGTCAACCTGGGTGAATACCACTCAGTGGACTTTACTGATGTTGCCTTCGAAGAGGGGGACTTTTCCCTTCTTGATGATCGAACACTGTGAGTAAGCGAACCAATCTCTGCTTAATGCATCATTGGAAGCAAAATGAATCCTATCCACAACCACTGAAAAGTTCATATTGAAAAGCTTCTGTTTTCCCTCTGTTCTTGTCCCCCCAAAGATTTGCCAGCAGTCGGAGTGGCTATATCTTTGAGATAGACTACAGCAGAGTTGTTATCAGAAATGTCAGGAGGCTGTTGCCTGCACAGCAGCAGCACACAAACCGCAGGGAGAAATGGACTTTTAACACAGGTTGAACAGCAATTAGAAAGAAAGTGTTTGTTATTCAGTAGTATAAAGCACCAAGTAAAGAGCTTGTGAGGGCATCAATATACGTGTCTGTGTGTCTGTCTGTAACAGGTCCAGGCATTGCCATCAACAGCATCAGTGTGTCCTCATCATTCTGTGCCACGGGCTCTGAAGATGGCTTCCTGCGGCTCTGGCCCCTCGATTTTTCTGCTGTCTTCCTGGAGGCTGGTAGGAACGTGGGGGGCCATGGCATAACATTTGCCTACAGCAAACTGACAGTAGCCGACTCCACAGGCAGCGATTTAATCTTTAGTTCATGTATGATTAGGTAGCCATTTTCTAGTCTGCAGGGGGAAAGTATTTGTTAAGTTGTTTTAATGTTTGGGACATGTTTGTGACAGGTGACTTTCTCCACTCCAGCACCAAGAACACACGCTGATAGTTGAAGCTGTGCTGTTGCATACCATCACACGTGTGTGCTTTCATTCATATTGATGACTGTGAGGTGTATATATCTACACTCACACAGACTAAACAGTCTATTAGGTGAGAAACTCTGACATGTGTCATTATTTTCCAGAGCACGAGGGACCTGTGAGCCTGGTGTCAGTCTCATCAGACAGCCTTCAGGTCCTGGCAGGCACCTTTACTGGTAACCTGGGTTTCCTGGATGTGAGCAGCCGTGGTTACAACACACTGATGAGGTCACATACAGACACAGTGCTTGGCTTCAGTGTGGATGGCGTCCGTCGGCATCTCACAACAGCCTCCTCCGATGGCACGGTTCGCATTTGGAATATGGACTCCCTGCATCAGGTCAATCAACACCACATTTACTTGTTTAAGCAAGTATTACTATCTCTTAATTATAATCAGAAGCTGCTACTTGAATGTTTTATTATTAATCATTCATAACGCCTCAGAAAATCATCATGAAATTATTTTCACAAGTTCATGTACTGCAAGAAACACTGTGTTACAGTTTGTTGAACCAGACAACACGCACATGCTCATATCTAAGTACAAAGTCTCTTCACTCCGATGGACTAGAAATTGGCACTCTGAGGCTTTTTTGTTGTCCTTTCTTTGCTGAAGTAAGGCTCTGTTTGTGTTCCCTGTCAGACTGTTTTGTGCTTTACAAAAGTTGTTGAAAAAATTATTATTTTTTGCATTTACTGGTAGAACACCAAACTCACACATTTGTCTGCAAGACTCAAGGATTTGTGGCAATTTTCGGACCTAATTGAAAGCAACTGTGTTTAGAGATTCTACGTGATAATAGTGTCGTTCAGATCTTCACTTTAAATGTTCTTATTTGTAGAAACTTTTGGTAATTCTGTTGAAAATTGGTGTACAGTATTGTTCTACTTTCAGGCCTTTTCATCCCCATTGTGCAGAAACTGCAGTGTGAACATTTTTCCTTTTGTCTCTTCTTTAAAACTAGAGAAATGTCTCTGGTGCTTTTGTTACTATTGGCTTATTTACTGTTTTGTCTGTTGTTGTCTCCTGTGTGTAGTTGTATGATTTTGTGTCAGAGGACAGCCCCTGCTCTGTGGCTTTCCATCCCAGTGAGCAGGTCTTCTCTTGCGGCTTCAGCTCCGGCATCGTCAGAGTGTTTGACATCTCCAATGCCAAGCTGCTGGCTGAACACAAGTATGTTTAAACCAACATAGAGGTGCCACCCTCACAGATCTTTTTACCAAAATCTCCCGTGGGACAATTCCTGTAGGCAAAAGAATCAAATGTGACAGTTTGAGTCAAATTACCAGAAAATACAGTTAGACAGAATTTCAGTTGTGGCCCAGCTGTTGGAGACTTAATGTGATGCCCTGATTATGACAGTGTTGTTTCATATCCACAAGGCCCTAAATACACTATGAAGTGACTACATTACTTACATAGTAAACTGAAGTTCTTTTTTTTCAGTCGTGACCATTGATGAGACACATATTTAGAACATCTGGTTTGATGTTCTGAACCTTGAAAGCCATGTGTGCGCCTGTCTTAGTTCATTTTAGTTCAACACTTTTAGAGTGTGTCCTCCAAGAGAGCAATGATATGTTTGTCTTTTTGTTGTTTCCTTTTGTAGTTTCTGTGCGTGTTTTTTTTTTTTTTTTGCATTTTAAATATGTATCTTAACTGTTTATTATTGTTGTCTTCATTTCAGTTATTTATTTTCTTTTTTTTATAGGCAGCACAGAGGTGAAGTAGTGGGTCTTGCCTTCTCTCCAGATGGGGAGTTTATGTACAGTGCAGACTCCCAGGGCTCTCTGGCACTTTACAATGCCTCAGAGGAAGAGCACAGTGTGATCAGGGTTGTGTGTATGTATAAACACACTCAAAAGAGTGCACAAATACACATCATGTAGTAAAACATGCATGCAAGCACAGACTTTATTTGCTTGCTATTTTATAGATAATGCATACACACATTTTTACATATCATGTATCAGCAAAGGATATATTGAAATCCTCAACAGTTTGGTAAGTCTGCAACACAGACACAAGTTTGCCTATCAGACAGCTTTATTCAGCATCAATGTTGTTTGATTCACTGTGTACCTGACTGGCTACTGTAGGTAATGTGGTGGCCCGAGGCACTGAGCGCGCTCCAGACGCCCTTGCAGTGAGCAGTGACAGCAGCCGTCTGGCTTTTGTTGGTCCCTCAGAGTACATTGTCACAATCGCTGACTCACGGTCCCTGGATGAGGTATTTTGCACATTCACATTTCAGCAGCTTGCCACTTAGTAGTATTGTTCAGGCAAATTAAGATTGTATTTCCCGTAAGGGTTATGAATCCAAGCCAACCAGTATGTTTTTGAGCAATTAATATGTTCCCCTGAGCTCTGGAGGTCACGTTGCTGTAGGATCTTATGCTCTTATCTCTCCACAATGATCCATCTCTGTCCAGTTGCTCCATGTAGATGTGAGTATTTTGGACGTGGAGAGCCCCCGTCTTGATTCTGCACTGAAGGTCTGCTTCTCTCCGGCCTCCACTGAACATTTACTGGTCGCCACATCTGCTAACAAGATCCTCTGGGTCAACACCAAAACAGGCCGCCTGCTCAGAGAGGTGATGCTGCTGAACTTTGACGCATTACCTGACCATAAGCACCAAAATCAGTAAATAACTGAAAAAAGGTTGAATTTCTATTAGCAATTACAGACTGTACCCTGCCTATTATGTTACTGTCAGTGCAACTTGTATTTAAAATAATATCAGCTTGCTTGATATTGGTGATCTTAAAGTGCAGGATTGTAAATGTGATACTTTCTCAATAATTGAGAGCATGTATGGTCCATTTTTCAGCATCACATGTAGCATAGCTGTAACTGAATTTACAAGAAGAATTTTGGTTTTCAGAATAGTTTGAAAAAAAAGATTAGGTTAAGGTAAAAACAGAGGCCAGATAGCACAACATGGACACAAGAAGCTTGAAGACACTAAAAACAAGACAGGCAGAAGAATGAAAAGTATGTCTGTAAATAGAAACATGAAATAACATGAATTTAATTTACACATCTTGTCTCAACCTAATCGTTGGATTCTTTCTTCAATAAATGGTGGAGTGTTTGTTTCCATCCGGACTTCTATCCTCCTGACAGGTGTCCAAGGTGCACAGACACCAGTGCTCATCCCTGGCTGTGAGTGAGGACAGTCGATTCCTACTGACAGCAGGACAAAATGCTGTGAAAGTCTGGGATTATAACATGCAGCCCAGTGTAAACTCACAGGTACTGACTATAAAACAATATAATAACAGTTATAATTAGTGGTAATTATATTTAGTATTTATTTACAGAAGGTCCCTGCTGAAGAATGCCCATGACAAGTTGACAGATTTGAATTTCTTGCTGGGTGTGACTTAACGTTCAAAACCCAATTCAGTCATTCAATTAACTAGTATGGACAACCACGAAAAATATTCACTCTTGAGAACCTGCAACAAGTTTTTTTTTTTTAATCATTTTCATCTTTGCTTGGAAAAACTATTCAATCAAAACTGTCACAATTCAAATTGATTATGTAATAAGATGTTGCATTCATCTTAATCATAGAAAGTATGTTTTTTCATTTCATTTACTGTAGCAGTAGGAGTGTTAGTAGTTCTGAATGTACCAGTAGTAACTGAAATGTGTTTTCTGTACCAGATGTTCATAGGTCACAGTCAGCCCATCTGCCAGGTGAGCTTCACCCCTGACCAACTAGGCGTTGTCTCAGTGGGAGACGCTATCTTCATTTGGGACTTCCTGGCACATCCTGTCGACTCCTTGACTGACAGCCGGTAATAATCCCTGTTGCATGTTTGAATCTTGTGTACATATGTTACACTTTCACACAGTTTTATTCGTAAATGCCAATCATACTGTATTCACTTGCAGTTCACCTCTCAGATTAACCTACAACTCAGCTCCTAAACCAGGTAACTACATTAAGCATTTATTGTCAGGTTGCAGTAAAATAAGATGCGCCTGATTCAAGTATTCTTTTTAACTGCAGATAACTGGTGGCCTTTTGTTTTCATGTCACAGTTCAACCAGATGCTGATGTGAGTGGAGCTCAGTTATCCAATGGGATGCCTCGACAGGCAGCGCCTCTCCCTTCCTCACCACCCCCACAACTAGACGTCAGCACCCTTGACCAGGTGGACCAGGGGGGTATGTCCTCTTTTCATTTATTTACATGCCAGCACATATTGTTAACTATCCGACTTTCAAGTTACATGAAGAACAGAGGGTGGAAAATGACTGGCTGTCTAATTGAAAGTGACGATTGCTTCTGTTAGCTGTTACTAGCCTAGAGACTTGTTGACCATCCACATTCTGGTGGTAAATACTTGGTTAGTTAGGCCAATAGAAAATACATAGACTTCTTTTCACCTGATTATTGTATAGCTGACAGTATGAAAGAACACTGACAGTCAGCTCGAGGTACTGTGGTGGTTTGTTGCGCAAATATTTACACACAGTTCGTTGATGCTCCGTTACTGAACTGTTTCAGATCTGGGTACACATTTAACAGGAACCTGTCTGTAAAATGCTGAGACAGTGATATTTTAACAAAAATATAAGTTACATGTCTTGATTACTGCTATCTTAGAAAAGACATTAACCCCGAACTATCTTTAGCAGTTGTTGCACAGCTACATATTTTATTTTAACTCCCAGTCATGATTTTCCTCCTGTAGCTTTGGGCTCCCTGTCCGTTTGTGATGACACTCAGACCATCCAAACTGGTCCGCTCTTAGCCACTAGTTCAGGTCCGTCCTCTGCACATAAGCCTGTCACCTCCTTCCTCAAAGTCACAGAGCTGGACAGCACCTCTCCCCTCAATACTAGTTGTATGGATGCGGGTAAGTCCCTCACTGCACTGTTAGGCATACACAGTGACTTGACTTTCTGTTCTTTTCTTCTTTTCACTTTTCGTTTTTTTCATAAATGACATTTTGTCATATAGTTGAGTTGACAGGGATGAAGCCGGTACGTCCTGATTGTTACAGGCACTTTATCCCTCGCTTCAAGACCTCAGCTCTTGATCAGGTAAAGAACACTTTGATCAACCATGTATATTATATACAGTGTATTAGCTTGTTTGCTGTCCTTTGTTACTGTTTTCCGTGTTCCAGGCTGCAGTGACTCCTCAACCAGGAGAAGAGGGCATAAAGCTGAAAGCAGTTATTGGCTACAATGGCAATGGCCGTAGCAACATGGTGTGGAGCCCTGACCAAGGTTAATATAATATACTAAAAATAACACAAAAACAGTGTGGCAAAGAATACTGACTAAAGATAGATTGATTGATTTCCGTTGCAGGCCTATTTGCATACTCGTGTGGCTGTGTGGTGGTGGTGGAGTACCTTCATACAGGAAGTCAGAGACACTTGCAGGGCCACAGCGAGGAGATCTCCTGTCTTGCCGTCACAAATGATGCACAGGTACTTTTCACTGTTCCAGACTTCAGAGATATATAACAGGGACATAAAACACAGTAGCACTTTGTCACTACTGTCCCCATCAGTGCTGTGTAGCTGGGTGTTTTAGGACCACCTTGTATGGAGCTTTCTTAATATCTTTTAAATAGAGTGGGAACAGCAGGTGATATTGCTATAGGTAACAGGATGACAATGTGTTAAGCCATGCCTCTGTTCTTAGTTGTCTGGAAAAAGCAGCCTGACCCTGTGCACCGTCAGACAGCACACTCTGAGTGTGTAGTTGCAGGGAAAAAGGCTCACCATGCTTAGCCCTTCAGTGAGTAATGGGTCATTTGTTCATCCATTGAAAATTCTAAGACAAATTGGTGTCAGAATTTCTGCTTTATTACAGCAGTATGATCATCTGCAAGATCAGGATGATCTTTTTTTTATTTTCTGTGTTTTGTATGTTCTGGTTATCTGAGATTATCTATGTATCTACGCTTACCACCAGATATTTAACAGTCTGTTTCAAGTTTGACATTTCTATTACTTTCAAAGATGGGGAAGCCATCTTTGAACAATTTGTGTTTTTGCAGACCAGCCAACATCAGCTTACGCTGTGTTCTGGTTAAGTCCACCTCCGAGTCGTCCATCAATAAGAATAACTTTGGGTGCGAAGGAAGTTTTTTCTTTACCAGCTTGGACGTGTCTCCTATCACCTGGTGGCATTTTTCTAATATCTGTGAAAAAATTGGAGGAACAGTTGATTATTGATTACACTGGGGAACACAGTTTTTGTTGAGTTAGGTCTGACAGCTGTTTTTAACTAATTTTTGGGTGCGGAATCCAAAACTGATCTCAGTTTTTCTCTATCACGTCAAGTTTTTGAACTATAGGATCCCTGTTTTCTTAAAACATATGAAAAATACTGTACTTAACAGATATGTGCTTGTTTTATAAAAATTTTCCAATATTGACATACAATGAAATATGAAAGAAACAGGCATGACTGCAATGTTTAACAGTATTGTGTTTTTACAAAGGATATGGCTACTGTAATTATAATTGTGTGCAAGTAGTTAAGGTCAAAATTTACGTTTATAGCTCTTTGTGGACTGTTCAACTTGAGGACTATCGTGTTTGATGCTCCAACAATAGTCAGCCATCATATGTACACTACTACTACTACTACTACTACTACTACTACAGCTAATCAGTGGAATTTTGCTTATCTGGAGGGTAAGCTGTGGAGAAAAAACTTGACGTGCTAGAAAAAAACTGACTGCAATTTTGGAATCAGCATGCCAATTTTAGTTTTAATCAGCATAAAAATCTAACTCAACAGAAAAATTTTTCAAATTGTTCCCCAGTGTTATCAAAGGAGCATTTACTTTTCAGCAATCAACATTAGTTCCATAAAGAAACTGTAGATGTTGTGTGCTGAAAATACATAGAAAGCTTGTGTCTGTGGAAAAAAATTATATTCCATATCTTTATGATAATGAGTATAGATAAATAGATAGATATAGGTAAATAGAGAAGGAACTGTGTGTTTAAAAAGTCCAACAGAATGTTGACTCTTTAGGGAAATAATCTATAATGATAATCAGTTTTCATTTTCAACATCTCAATTGGTTTCGAGGATTTTGTCACCACAGCCCTAAAAACATCAGAGAGGAAAATTAAGCACAAGTGGATAAGCAAAATATAATGAACAAGTATTATTTTTCATAGTTAGGGTACCAACACAAAATGTGTCGGTACAGTGTATTGTCATCCCTATGAGTAACATTTCTTTGGTGTACTGGCAGGAAAATTGGTGATCTGGGTTCACGGGTTTTTGTTTGTGCTTGTCCAAAGCCCAGTGATCTCATTCAATGTTATCGTCTCTTAAATGTTCTTGCATAGTGCCCAAATTCCAAGAAAAGATATAATACATATTGTGGACATTTGGCACCATGGAGATGTATCACAGCATGCGGTGAGCACATTTTTTTCCCATGTCCAAGGGACATTACTGAATTAAGACGCACAGAAGCAGCCTCAGCCAGTCAGCTCAGCAGGGGAAGAAGTCAGGTATTTCAGCTGGTTGGTCACTGCAGGGGATCTCTACCTCAGAGGGAGGGGAAACTCGGCACAGTTGTTTGGCTAGGCAAGAGGTGTAGAAGGAAGCTAACATCTTTAAGTCCATTCTCACCAGGTGACGAGATGGGCATGTCTGATCAGGTCCTGGATGCACTTTCACACTTGATTGTGCTGCTTGGTCTGTCAGTGCTGTGTGAGCTCTTTGTGTTCAGCACACTAAACTATCTGGGATCTAATCCACCAGGATTTTGAACAAGCTATTTTCTCTTGTGTGGCTTGGGTACTGTTTGTCCCATTGATTGTAGACTCCTAAAATTAAAATTGGTGTGATGTGCGTCTGTCTTTCCTGCCATCTAGAGGGTGGCATCAGCAGCTGGCGGTAGCAATGGTAGCAAGAGCCTCATCTGCATTTGGGACGTCCAGAATGCATCTTGTCGTAAGACCATCTCTTACCACACGGGGGCAGTACAGAGCCTGGCGTTCTCCAGGGATGATCGCTTCTTTCTCTCTGCTGGTCAGTTAAAAATGAGTTACGTTGCATCAATCAACGTGGCCTATCAATTTAAACTTTTTAATTTAAACAGCACGATTGATTAAATTACATAATATGTCTACAATACGACCAAATGTCTGCCCTGCTGACCACTGATTCTTTACAACCCCCCCCCCCACACACACACACACACACACACACACAGGAGACTATTCTGACCCAGATGTGGCTTTGTGGAGCAGTACGACCTTTCAGCTGCTGGCTACTGTGAGTGTCCCTGGACCGATCCATGACGCGGCCTTTAGCCCCTCAACAGCCAGCCAGCTGGCCCTTGTGGGAGGCCTTTGGGTTTACTTCTGCTTCATCCACACAAATGGCTTAGATGTATCCCTCAAGGTAAATGACCACAGAAAAAGAAACTTGATGATTTAGGAAAGAATGTCTGGTAGTTTAATGGGGCTAAACGGAGCTTTAGAGCCCCATTTAACTGCTGATTCACTATGTTGACTTAAAAGATGTGATTTATTCTTACATGTTTTGATTGGGTAAGGATTACAGTTTGGTTTGATACATAAAAATCAACCACTCTGTCACCCTTGTAGGTCCAGAAAGTGAAAGCACCAGCAGAGGTGGGTGAGGTGGAGATGACAGCTCTGTGCTACCACATGGACTCCCTCCTGTTTACCGCCACCAATCGAGGGCAGGTTTGCGTCTGGGATATTAACACACAGTGCTGCTTCATGACCTGGGAAGCAGATGAGGGTGAAATCGGTACAAATGAGCTGCATATATTCCAACCATCTAGCTTGGTTAATAATACTTTTTTCATACACAGCAACATATCAACTCTGTATAGATGTCTGTCTTGTTAAAGAAGTTCTTTGGTGTTTTTCAACCTGGATCCTATTTTCCCATGTTTTGGTGTCTGAATGACTTCTTCGTGACAATAACTGTTGAGTGAGCTTTTAGCTGCAAAACAAGCTGCAACGTACAACAGGGCAATTGCCCCCTGTCAGTGTTCATGCACTAAAAGTGCTTGTTTTTACCACTGACAGGCTCAGATTGCTGTTGTCATCATTAAAATTGTCCTGCAACATAATGAAACCTACATGTTAAGGTAACATTCCCACCAGCCTGTCTACAGCAAGTCTCTTAAATCTTGTAATGGCATTTTTCTTTTCTGGTTTAGGATTTCGTCTCTTCTTTGGCTGGCAGTGGTCATCACAGTTAAAAAGTGCAATCTATGCATGGCCAAGATAACATACATCTGTAGCACAACCAGCCATAAGTTCACTTTGTCCAAATCCATCAAAATCCCTCAAAAGCAGCCTATGAAAACTGGGACATTTTGTTGACACAGTTGAGGAATGCACAAAAACAAATGATGGTTTTCCGTTATTCAGATTACACTAAACTTACTCTACACTACACTAAACGCACTCTCCCAACTGTCAGAGATGTCAGAGAAAGACTTCTTTTCTGCCTCATACGTTTTAATAACAATCTGAGCTTCTCAGTGGCAAGAACAAGCACTTTTAGTGAATGTACATTGACAGGGCACAATTGCCCTAAATTGTTTATTTCAGCTCACTCACTGCTGGTCCAGTTTCAAGAAATGTTTTCCCCTGTAGTCATTTGGGCAATACATCATTGCAAAATAGGGACCAGTTTGAAAAATACTGAAAATTCCCTGGAAAGGACATGCTTTTTGTTATATTTGGTCTAAACTGTTTGTGTTATTTGAGTCATTTGGATTACATGTATTTTTGCCCTGGGTTTCTACAAATGCTAATTGGATTTATATGGTTTCTTGGTGTAGGAGTGCTGCTGTGTCGAGAGAACCATCTGTTGACAGGCAGCAACACCCGCTGGTTGCGACTGTGGGAGGTAAAATCTTTGCGGGGCATGAAGCCTCAGGAAAAGGTCTGCAGTGTGGAGAACAGGTCCGTAGCTCATTCTCATATGATTCTACCTGTGACTTATCATTGGAGTCTTGTCTTTTCTTTAATTATTCTACATATATCAGTCAGTTTACTCAGTGGCACATGTGTTGTTACATTTCAGCTTCTAAAAAGTTCTTCCAAAGGGCAAGAATTAATTAATTTACATTTATTTATTTTAAATCCGTGTACCTTTGTCTCGTTTTTTTTATTCTAAAATGAAAATCAAAAGAAAAAAAACAACAAGGGGGAGTATACTCTTACAAATGAGCAAATAAGCACTTCTGTTGTAAGAACACAAAGGCAATGCAGACACATAGTGCTGTAGTTCTAAGATAAAGGGTGGACAGAAAAGGGCAATGGTGTACTAATGTCTGTGTGTTTTGCAGAAGACCAAATTTAAAAAAGGAAGTTATTCATATGAAGAAGAGAAGAACGCTTGGATGTCGCCATCAGGCGCTTCTCATGCACCCTGAAACCAAAGCCACTGAACAGTTACCTTTATTCATCTTTATCAAGAATTGTAAATAAATGGCTTATATTACAGCTGTGGAGGACAAATTTAATTGTAAGGATAATTTAACCCTCAGTGCCTTTCGATATGCTGAAAGAACCAAAGTAATCATCCATCTATTTTGTGGCATAAGGTGCATGCAGAGGCGACAATGTGTGTGATCGATATCTGCCTGTACATAATTTCCTTCCTAACCAGCAACTCGTCTTCGACTAACTACTGGGGAAGAGAGGACTCATTGCCTGATATGCATGTTTTTTGTTGCATATTTAGATAAGTAACTGCAACAACAAAGTAAACCACCTCACTATATCTGCCTTTAAAAAATGTTTCTGTTTTATCACCCTATAGATATTGCACTGTGTAATTATTGTGAAACGCAGGTCCATGGTTTGTGTTTCACTTCTTTAAAGCTTGACACAAAAGAGAGTGCCTTAAGCTCTCAGCGAGCTCTCTGTGTCCTGAATAAAAAAGCACAAACACTGTCTGTATACATATAAACAGATAAAGAATGAGAACATTGTATTGAGGAAGAGAATCTTCTTCAAGTGGCCATGTCTGTAACAAAAATAGGCTCATTGATTTTGGTCCCCTGCATTCTGTCTTTCAGTGCAACCACGGTGGTGTTGGATCAGGAGATAATGCTGGATGGGACTATAGTCAGCGCAGCATTTGATTGCACAATGGACATGGGCATCGTTGGCACCACGGCAGGAACCCTCTGGTACATCAACTGGTTGGACAATAGCAGCACCCGGCTAGTCAGCGGCCACAAAACCAAGGTACATAATGTCTGTGACAAGATGTTTGAAAACAGATAATGCCTTGGCACAGTTCTTATGGGCTGATGGCATGGTCCACACGTGCCTGCATGGTATACGCGTTATTCACGGTTATACGTTAAAAGCTACCATAGTAAATGTAATAAACAGATGTATGAGAACCATATTTTCAGTTTGTTTTTACACTCAACAGATTTCTACAAAATGATATATTTATACAGAGACATTGGTCCTTTCTATGTCTAACTATTTCTAAATTGATCGCAAGCACAGACAACAATGCCACATTGTAGTTGCGTTAGTGGTCTGTAAGACAAATAACCATACAAAATCAACAGGTCTTTACACAGAACTGAAAAAGGCTTCTCTGAATAAATAAAATAAAGAACCAACCAAACAACTCTCAAATCTTCAAAGTCAGCTTATGTTCAGGTATAGCAATGGGGATGTGTTCTGCTCTTCTCATCACTTAATTCTCACCTTCTTTCCTTTGCTCTCTTCTCCTTCTCATTTGTTTTCTCTTTGTTTTCTTCTCCTTCCACCTCTTGATACCCCCGTCCTCTCTCCTCCAGTACCTCCTCATTTTGCTCTCCTCTCTACACATCACAACAGTCCTCTCCAGGCTTTTACGCTGAGCACAGCTGCCGTGTTTTCTCTTCTTCTATTTTTCGTACATAAACACACAAAACAACTACCCCAAATAGACTCAGAGTGCATGCCATGTATAATGATTTACCCAAACAGCAAAATACCAACAATGGCGCACACACCACCAACTAGTCTAGTTCAGCTCACTACCTTGTTGTTAAGCTGTTGCCAGAGTTATGCTGCTTGTACTAAGATGTGTTAATAGGAGGTTTATTTTCACAAACAGTGCAGGACAAACACTACCATTACCTGGCTCTCACTAATGACATCCAGGCAGAGAATGCACAAGTGGCTAAATTGCATGCTTTACTATGGTGTCTGTGACAAGAGAAGTCTAAGAGGGAGGGGCTCATGCAGTCGCACAGAATAAGAACCTGTGTGCAGGCATTACAACACACTTTTGATGGAAATTGATGCCCCAGGGTAAATTTAGAAAAAGGGCATGTCTAGTCAGAGGTCAGCTGAGCACCACCCTGGGTGTGCTTGTGCATGTACCTGGCTCTATGGATGGCAGTGTTGGTGAGTCCATTCCTTTAGTCTAGACTGAAAGATCTCAACACTGAATTTGTCCAGTATTTTGGTTTATGACCAAATGCCTGCAAAACCAAATAACATTCAGCTTCAGCTATACTTTATAGCTATACTAATGAGCACATACTTGTGTACTTACATGCAAGAAGGTAAACATGGTTAACATTGTACAAGCTAAACTAAGCTAAACATATTAGCATTATCATTGGGAGCATGTTTGTGACAGAGCATCAGTGTGCCAAGACTTACAGACATAAGCATAAGAACACTTTCATGAACAAATGCAAGATGCACCTCAGGCTTATTTCTTGTGAAGATAACATTAAAAATGGCTGCATTGCTGCAATCCCTGAACTGATTCCCGCACATTTCATGATCAGTTTTGTTTCTTGATAATAGTCATTGCTCATTAAATCCTAAATATGGCTTTCATGGAAATGTGTGTGATTTAGCACATCTGTTTCCCTGAAGATTAATGTTACATTTTATGCATTTTATTTATTATCATTTCTACTTAGACTTCATTGAAAGGGATGAAGTGCAGCTTACTACATTGCATTCCTATATTTTATATGCTAATGCGAAAATACAAATTTCTTTAGTGAGAACCAGTTTTAATGCCCTATCACACACATCAAAGGCAATCCCCAGGGAAGAGGAGAAGTTCATATTAAATGGACCATTGAAACCAGTAATTGAATGTGTTAAAAATAAAGTAAAGAAACAGCAGGAAAGCAGGAAAGCAATTAACAGTTACTGATGACATTTCAGTGAACTGATGGCACGGTTACCAACACAATTAACACCTTTTTAAAGCTGCAGGAAGCAGAATCCATAAGTTGAACATGCACAATGCAAAACCTGATACCTTGTTCTCTGTTGCCTTGCGTTATTTTCTGTCTATTTTCCTGGTTTAATATGTTCCTTAATATGTTTTCCTTCAGTACATGCTCTTAAATGTTTTTTAAACTCTATTTACTGGACTGATAACTGTATGTGTTTTTGTGCACTCAGACACAAGAGCCTTCATTCTATATCTGTACTCTTCTTTGCTGCTCAGGTGAATGATGTGGTCTTTAGCTCTGACGAAAGGCATTTTGCCACCTGCAGTGAGGACGGCAGTGTGAGGGTGTGGTCAGCTCCTAGCAGCGAACTGGTGGTACAGTTCCAGGTGCTCAACCAGGTATGAGAATACACACATTTAAAATGAGTAGTTCAATCAGATCTGGTATAAACTGAAGGAACACAAAGCTTTTTTTAATTTACCTTGAGGAAACATCTTAGACTTCTGTGAATTTGATGGGGTAGTCTAAGAATATCAGGTAATTTTACAAATTATACTAATACAAAATTAATTTAAAAAAACAAGAATGTTTATGTCTTTTTTATTTTTTTATTTTTATCAGCTAAAAAAACCATACAAAAACCATTAGCTATACTAGCACAGCCTTTGTGCGCCATAACATGCACACACCCTTTTAGGAATACCCTACTGTTTCTTTCTGTGTCAGGCATGCGGCTGTGTATGCTGGAGCCCTGCCTCCAACGAGGACGGTGCATGCGTGGCTGCAGGATACAGCGATGGGACTCTGAGGATCTTCCGGCTAGCCTCCTCAGAGATGGAGATGAAGCTTCATCCGCATCACATGGCTGTCACTGCCATCCAGTACTCTGCTAATGGTGCAACACTGCTTTATCTTAGTTCCTCTTGTGTCCATCTGCTTGATTTAGTAATTGCTTCATTGCATCTTAACCCCCTCCAGGGGGGTACTTGTTTTATCCAGTAGGTTTTAATGGTCAAACACTTCTAGAACAATGTAAAAATGATGAAGTGACACATCAAATCAGAGATGATTAGTCTGAAGTAGAACTTTCCCTCAAATTAAAATACCCATTGTGCCGGTATTATGTTTAATATTATATCAAAGTTGCCACATTTTATTTCATCCCCCCCCCCGCAGGTCATGTGATCCTTTCAGCAGGAAAGAATGGTTTGGTAGCTGTCAGCAGCCCAGTGAATGGAACGACTATCCGTGTCATCAGGGACCACAAAGGAGCACCGATTACCACCATCCAGTGTGTGAATGAACAGGTCAGCTCACTGAATCCGGCCACAGAATTAAGCTTTACCCGTGTTTAACATGGCAACACAGTAGAAAATGGTATTAATCAAGCATTTTGGAAAGTACTCTTGGATTCAGTAGGTGTCACTCTGTGTATGTTCAATTATGCTTCATCATTTCAGCTCTCCAGTCCTTCTCAAATGTACTTTAAACTTATGTCTCTACTTGCAAGTGCAAAACATGTTTATCAGAAGAGAGTTGAAGGAACTGGTTACATAATTACTATTAAAATAGCAACACTGACATTTATTCATGTAACATGTCATTGATTATTACTTAAACAAAAGTAGCTCTTTATTCCAAGTAACATCATTCAATTTACAAACATTGGGTAGCCAGAAAAGGCCACATGGAATCTATTTCAAACACTAATTGGTTACTTGAATATTTGGATTCAGTCCATATTTATTCATGAACCGCTGTACTCGTATGTTGTTTTGAAATGATCTTTTCAAGTCCACTTTCCTTTTCAAATGTATGCACTTTATTTATGCGCCACCTCATCATCATATAATGTTAGATGGGAAATGAAGTGGCACTGGTGCTGTTGACAGCTTTTCTGCCTTCCCCTCACAAAGAATGGTCTGGCATTTCCTTTCACCAGCCCTCCACAGCTGCAAGCATACAAGGTTATCGATCTTATGGGATGCTATTTAAATGCGAGAGAGAAAAAGTGCTCTCTGAAATCCTTCCTCTGGTTCTTGTGACATTTTCTGACATTTTTTTATCAGTACGTGTACATTTTATCTTCTCAGTGTAACAAGTTTGGACTGGAAGGAAAGGAGATGTGGTTGGCTGCCAGTAGTGACAGACGTGTGAGTGTGTGGGCTGCCGATTGGTTGAAGGACAAGTGTGATCTCCTTGACTGGCTGACGTTTCCCGCTCCGGCTTATTTTGGGGTACGATCTGTATTTTAAGTAACAGTGCATGGTAATGAGTAGAAATGTCACTCTAAAGCTCATGGATATACAATCCTTTGTCTACTAAAGACATATTGGTTTATTTTGTAAAACTTTAACCATAAAACTATAAATAAACCTACACTGTTTTGACCACTAATTTGGCTATGGAAAAAAACTATGCAAACGATCGATTGTGTTTGTGTCATGCATGTGATACACACTCTTGCTGATTGTTTCACGAAAGTCCACTGATCAATACTGCTCGCAAGTAAAAGTATGGTCACATATGCCTTTAATTCAGCCACATTGCCCTGCACTCAACCCCGGAAAAGGACTTGGTGTCATGTTTTTGATGTGGGTAGTAAATAAATACCAATTACAGCAACCGCAGACAGTAAACACTGTGTGAGAGCAACACTAAAGTTTGTAGCTTGGTGAAATTTAATAAAATTTACTTTAAATGTGGATGTAAACAATGCAGGATTTTTTTCAGGTGTTTTGGTGAAAAACACTTAATGACAACAAAACCTTTGTTTATCAAAGCAAAACCCCATAGGATATTTTAACACATTAGATTTCAGCTTCTGAACATGAAAAAAGGAGCCAGCATGGATTCATGTTTCTATTTGGTGTCTCTGTCGCTTCACACAACGCATTATTCTTCATATTATTTTTTATTTCTTTTAAAATAATGAATAAAAATAATGAATAATGTGAGCGGAATTTCTCTATGCTCAGGGAAAAGTGACTGAATACTTGCAATTTATCACTCATTTGCTACTTAAACTAAGTAGTTTGACCATTACACATTTTGTAATTTTGTAAATATTCTTGCACTATAGGATGACGGCCCACCACCAAGCCTGGCTGCCTTCTGCCCTACAGACCAAAGCCTGGTGGTCTACACTGGCTACGGTGTAGAGAAGGAGCTGTCCTTCTACAGCCTGACTAAAAAACAGGTACTGCAGCTCCCCTGCCTTCACTGTTTTTTTTCCTGCTGGCATAATGTTCACAAATATTTTTGTAATCTGATACAATATGTATATTTTTGACTACAGATAATAAAGAAAATTGCCCTGCCCCACTGGGCAACATGCTTCAGCCTCTCCTGTAAAAGTCAACTCATAGCTGTGGGATCAAAAGGTAAAAAAATACAATTTTAGGATGAAGCTCTATGTGGTTTCAGCAAGAAAATGAGACTTCATTTGTCAAGTAAGTTTGAAGCATGTTAATTATTATTATAATTAATTACTGTTTCTAATCTGTTATCAGAGCGAGTGTTGAAGTTGATCAAGTCAACCAGTGGCATGTTCCAGGACTTCCTGCAGCACAGTGACTCACTGCAGATGTGTCACTTCTCTCCCTCTGGGACACTCCTTTTCACTGCAGCCTATAATGAGATCCTGCTGTGGGAGGTGCGGGGCCTCTGAGGGCCTTAGATTTGTTGTTGAACCTTAAACCTTGTAGGTTTATCTACTTTTATAAGTGCCTAGTTTACATTGATGCTTTGTATGATTTTATTATTCCACAGATATTTGTTATCAAATAGCTCTAGGAAAATGATTCTAGCTTTGTGTAATTTGCATTTAGTTTAGAGTTTGTCTTTCGTGTGTGTGGTTTTAAAATACAGGTTTTTTTAACATGTTGAAGCAATCAGTTTGTGTGTCCTGTCATGTTGACTGTTTTTTGTAGGAATGATGAACAGTTGTGGCCATGTCTGCTGTTTTTCAGTGGAGGATAGTTTTGTTTTGAGGGCTGCTCGTCGGTTCAACATTGCTAGCAGAGTGTGGATACACAGGCTGCTGGCTGCTGCAAAGACAGTTATATTTTTACTTTGTCTTTCCACCAGAATGATGGAGCACAGGAGCACAATTCTGAATATTTTGCATGAATTGTCTCTAGTTTCCATCCTTGTTAAAGGACACTGACAAAAGTTCCTTTATGTCGCAACGACTTGGATTCAGGTTTCCCAATTTGAATGACAGTCTCTCTAATTACCAGTACTAGGTCACTCCTCTGTCATGGGTTTCATCAGTTTGCCACTACAGTGTTCAGAAATGTGACAAATATACTGTAGATACCACCTCCTACACTGCTCTGCTGAGAGAATGACGACACCCAGTGCTGCAAACCTCGCTGCACATAGTTCAGAAAGAACTTTACTTTTCTGACATGATTATATTCACGTTTAAAATAAAGGAGTGTGTGCTACATAAAATAAGACGCATACACCCTAACCACAAAACACAACTCAGAAATTTCAAAAGAAGTCCCAATCAGCACCATCAGTATTTAATTTTGGGACCCAAGCTTAGGAATCATTGTGTGAACCAGTCCAAGGTGGATGGATTTTTTAATTTAATACAAAACCATCTGGAAGTAGAAAACAAGGTTGCCCTGCTGGCAGATTAAATCATGGCAAAAAGGGTGCAATTCTTAAACGTAACTGGTGTGTTTGATGCTGAAATATGAGCAGGGATTTTAAACACTAGGACTGTGATAAACAACAGCTGACATGAAATCAAAATGTTGGTACTCAAATTATCATCTCCTCTGGTTTGTACTGTCACACACATCACTCCTGTTTTGTCCTGTGAAAATCTCTCTTTTCTTCAAGAAGTAAAGGTTTGGATGATAAAAGGAGAACCAGGTGTTGAAAATTACTCCAAATTTTTCAAACAGTAATTCCTCCAGATGATGCTTTCAACATGATTACCCTTTACATTAGGTCATATAATTCTCTGAGGCTAAAAATAGCACGTGTTCTGTGTGTGTGATGCTGTTGCATGGGTTGGCTATGTTTCTGTACATTTACCAAATCCTTGCCTGTTTTAAGCTCGTATGTTTCTGTTCTTGTTTGAAACATCATCATTAACCAGAATATTACTGTACGTGTTGTTCGATGCAATGTCATTTCAGGATTTTTTTTTTATAAATAAAAGCAATTTTAATTGTAATTGGCTTCTTTTAATATTCAAAAGCTACTGTTGTAGTAAAGGATTAACCAAGGATGTTACTGTTAATTGATTATCAGAGGTGTAAAGCAGAAAAGTATATAAAATGCAGAGTTTTATAATGTTTTCATGTACAATCGTTAAGCTTAGATTTTAGTTTATAATTTGCTTTCACTGTATTTGTGCCTGTTCGACGTTTTACAGGAAAACGCTGAGAACCTTAAATGCAATGTGAAGTGGACGTGGGTTGCTGCAGTGTGTTTGCCTGGCCAGCAGAGGGCGTATTTATACCGTCTCCTCTATGAACCGGAATGATATGGTTTCACCTTGGGTGCATGTCGCTGTGGAGAGGCACGCGTTTTAGTTTTTGCTAGAAATCTGACATTCAAATGAAAGATAAATGTCACTGTAGTATTGGAACGCGTCCGACTGTTCTACAAACAGCGAGGAAACATGAAACAAGACGTCAGGATACTTTTGTTGGGGGAGCGTAAGTCATAGACACTGACAGCGGATCACAAGCTAAATAACTAGCAAACATTAGCTGTTAGCTAACTCAATAACTTGTAGCTCAATTTACCTCGGTTACTCCTGGTGGCACGGTGCCGAGAACTGTCTTTAAAGGATAAGAAATCTATTAGAACCCTTTCTCTCCTGTCAGTCAAAACAATATGTTTTATCCGAAATCAGTCTTTCTAAATGTTAATTTCCGCTATGCTAATTTAGCTTAGACTAACTTTGCTTGTAAGTTGTGAGCGGTCAGTATTAAGATGCCACACAGAAGTCAGTAAACGTGTTATTTCAGTGGTTTACCTATCAGCTGGCGTCCCCTGAAGGCAGCATTACACAAAGTATGGATTTAATGAAATTCTCCGTTATTTTAAAAGTTCTTCGTTAATTCGTTTACTGTTAACTTAACGTTAGCTGCTCGTGCCTAATGAACTAATGCTAACGTTCGAACAGTTAACCTAATTAGCCTTAACTAGCTTAACTTGACAGGGTGAGAGAGCTTAACTTTTGCTACTCAGTGATGCTAATGAAGAGTTTATTTATTTGAGATAATACTGACTGTTAAATTCAGGGGCTACATCCTGCACAGTTGGAATAAAACAATGTTTGCTTCGTATTATCAAGCAGTACTTCTATCTGTGCCAGGGCATTTATGTGAACTGAGGCAGCTAATGTATGTATAATAAGTCGTATCACTTCACCTGACAAGCTACTCGAAGCTTTATTTATGGCATCCTCTTCATGTTTTCTCCTGACAGCCAAGGTGGGGAAGACATCACTAATCATGTCTTTGGTTGGTGAGGAGTTCCCAGAAGAGGTGAGTGTCAGTAAAAATAGATAGATAGATAGATAGATAGATAGATAGATGTGTTATTAATACCGAAGGAAATTCAGGTGTCCAGTAGCAGCTTCAGAGTTGTGCATGTATCAACATAATTATTAATTATTACTGCTGTGTCCTTTTTGCTGGAGGATGCTGTGTCTACCAGTGCTCAGAAGAATATCAAGCAGCTGTCCAGCTGTGGTCAAAAGACCACAATGATCAGAAATTTGCACACAGGTTGAAACACCAGTGTTTCCACAATGTACATGTTGGGCTTTGTTTGCCATGATGAAATCAAATCCCTTGAAAAAAAATTCTCTCCATATGGTATTAATCAACTAATAAATAATGCACTGCTGTTTACACATCTCCCTGAAAAAAAATCACCTAAAATTTCGGTTTATTGCTTCAGTTTGTTTGCTAAAATCCCAGAAAGCTTCCAGGCTTAATACAAGTAGAAATGCATGTTTGTGTTGTGCAAGGCTGTAGCCTGATCACATGGTGGTTGAGAGTTTATCTGCGATCTACAATCTCTGACAGGTTCCCCCTAGAGCTGAAGAGATCACCATCCCTGCTGATGTGACTCCAGAGAAGGTGCCCACTCACATAGTGGATTACTCAGGTAACCTGAAGGCCAACAGACAGCAAGACCACTATTTATTCCACAGTTTAGTGTTTGTGTGCAGTTTGTTACAGCCACAGTTGATGCTTGTGAGTCTAAATGGCAAGACTATGAAATTTATTTTTGTCCTGAACCCAAACAGAAAAAGAGCAGAGTGATGAAGTCCTTAGAGATGAGATCATTAAGGTAAGTACCCCATAAAGCACTAATGAATACACTGGTCATTATCCTCTTTAACATTTGAAAAACCATGTGCTGAATGGTTTACTGCGCTGGCAGTCTTGACCAGTCTTTGCCACCTCTGATTAAAAACAGCATTTCTGAAACACATAAATAAATGTAATTGTTTGTCACAGTCACATTAAGACCAAAGTCATATATCTGACAGGCCTAGACTTGTAGCCAATTAGGGCAGTGCTCTTAACATCCCAACCCTTATGTAAGTCAGTTAGTTATCATGGTTATTTCTCTGGCTGAATGTTTGATTTGATTACAGTCTCAGTCGGTCTTGTAGTCTTACCTTATGACATGCTGGGGGTTTATAGTGCCCCGTCATTGATTTAAGTATAATTTCTCAAGGATTTTCATAAAAAAAATATACAAATTCTATTGAATTCATTTGAGTCCTTCTCCGCTCTTCCTTCTCCAACCCACACAGGCTAATGTGGTGTGTGTAGTGTATGATGTCACCAATGAGGATACGATAGACAAGGTAATAACCTGCTACTTGGTTTAAATTGTCTCATACTGTACTCCCCATACTGTATGTCACGTTTACTAACTACACGTAAAATAATTAGATTTCAATTCAAGTCAAACGCTTCCTCCTGTTTTTCAGATTAGAACTAAATGGATACCTTTAGTCAACGGAGATGCAGAGAAAGGAAACAAGTACGTATCAGCTGCTGATGGGTGTGTGTCACCTTGGCCATTGCACTTTGCAGGACAGATGTAATAACTTGGTAATCTAGGAATTTGGGCCTTTTGTTACGTTGCATTAAGTTGCTCTGCATACGACTTCATCAGCCAAATGCCTAACATGTGAGGAGTGTGAGTGCATGCAGTACTATTTGAATTTCAGCTGATTTGCATCATATCCTGTACTGCAGGATTGTGACGTCATTTTTAACACAACATAGCCTGATAGTCTTGTGTCTCCATATGTTAATCAGAATTCCCATCATCCTCGTTGGAAACAAGTCGGATTTGCGCTGCGGGAGTTCCATGGAAACCATTCTTCCTATCATGAACCAGTTCTCTGAGATTGAGACGTGTGTTGAGGTGAGGCCAAACTCTCACAGACCCACACACCCTCAGCATTTAGATACACACGGTTGCTTGGTTTCATGCATATATTTACACAAGCACACTTTATCTAACTCTTAGATCGCTTATATGATTGTATCTGAAATATTCTTTGTACTGTTTGTCACTTTCAAGTGTTCTGCAAAGAACCTGAAAAACATTTCGGAGCTGTTCTACTATGCACAGAAGGCGGTTCTTCACCCCACTGCACCTCTTTATGACCCGGAGGACAAACAGGTCAGCCATTTTTGGAAATGGGACACCAACTGTGGAGTCGGTCTGTCCGTCTGTCTCGATCCACTTTTTTTTACGCATGTGCATACAAATGATTGAAGGAATATGAATAATAAATAGTTTTTTGTCTTCTAACACTTTGTCCCAGTTGAAACCGTTGTGTGTTCGAGCCCTCAGCAGAATATTCTACATTTCCGACCAGGACAACGACCGTATCCTCAGTGACGCTGAACTCAACTGCTTTCAGGTGCCAGCTACAGTCAGACACAATCTCTTCTCAGTTCTTAATTGAGCTGCAGCATTTTGTTTGCAAAAAACCAATCACATTCACCTGTATGTGCAGAAATCTTGTTTTGGGAATCCTCTGGCTCCTCAAGCCTTAGAAGATGTGAAGACAGTAGTTTGGAAGAACACCAGCGATGGGGTGCAGGACAACGGCCTGACCCTAAATGGTAAAAATCAGTCATGAAAAACAATACGCAACTTTAAACCATGTTGTTAAAAGGCCACACACAAATAATGTGTCCCATCTTTTTCAGGTTTTTTGTTCCTTAATACATTATTTATCCAGAGGGGCCGACATGAAACGACATGGACTATCCTCAGGAAGTTTGGTTATGATGACAACCTTGAGCTGACTGATGATTACCTTTACCCTGAGTATGTCTTCTGACTCAGTTGTTTCACTCAGTCAGTAAATTTTTATATTGCCAATAACTGCAATACTACAACAGATTGCATTGCCCTGGTATAGAGGGGTAATGATCATTATCTGTCTATTCTACAAGGTTTTCTACCTCAGCCTTGAAGTATTTCTCCTGTGTTTCTGTTTGACATTGTGTTGTGTCTTAGTAGTCAGAAATACTCTGGTATCTGAAAGTCTACTTGTTGTTTTTCCATTGTCAGACTCAGAGTTCCCATCGGCTGCACCACAGAGCTCAATCATTTAGGTCATCAGTTCCTCCAGCGGCTGTTTGACAAATATGATGAAGTAAGTAGCAGTCCTCACCGTGGGTCAACATGTCCCACTGGACAGTTTTCTCAGTAATAGAGGATTTCTTTGTTTTAAAGGCATGACCTGTTTCCTTCTTAGGACAAAGACTCTGCACTGTCACCGACAGAGCTGAAGAACCTGTTTTGTGTCTGTCCTTACATGCCCTGGGGGGCAGAGGTCTACCTGACTGTCCCAACTACAGAGGAGGGCTATATCTCCAACCACGGCTACCGCTGTCAATGGACGTAAGCATCTCTTCTGACTGTTAATGATTTTGTGTGATTGTGAGCATGCACTTTCACACTTGTGTACATATTATGTCCAGCAACGTCTGCTCTGCACTGGTCCAAGGTCACATGTTTGTCAAATCCCTTCACGTGCAGGCTTTCTGCATATCTTGACATCCACCGTTGCCTGGAGCATCTAGGATACCTAGGCTATCCCATCCTCACTGAGCAAGAGTCACAGACTGCCGCAATCACAGGTGTGTGTGTGTGTGTGTGTGTGTGTGTTAGTGTGAATGATTTTTAGACAATCCCAACAAACAGCACGTTCATTTTGAAAGGTTCAAAACCATCGCCCTATGGAACATGGGAGACATGCTGTACATCCTCCGAGCCATAGTTAAGCACTGATCTGTAGGAGGATTACTAGTCTTAATCCTGCAGACTGCTGCCTAATAGATTTACATACATGTACATTTGTGCTTGAGAGGTGAAGGAATATGTATCAAGACATTTACACTGCATGGTATTAAATATACTGCACTCCCCACGCATGATGACATTTTGTTCTCGGGGACATTAATCAAATGATAGTGATTTTTCATTGAAATTACCAAGTGTGTATGGCACTGTGTCTCTTTACAGGCAAGTTGTGTGTGAACTAGTGGCAGACACACACTAACTGTTGTGATAACTTAAGGTGTCCCCACTAGTTGGCGTCACAAAAGAGCACTAGTCAAACATCACACAGTGGAAAATGACATGAAAATAGAACATTCCTGTTATTTTACAGGTGAATGGAAATGGTTTTCATGTAGTTTCACTGCAGCTGGAGCTGACCATGGGCAGTTTAGACTGATGAATAGCTGAGTCATGTCTGATAGTATAGCGTGGTGCCAGATAAGATATCCTAAAATGGCAACTGTACAGATGATAAACCTGCTTGATTTTAGTGACAACAGAGGCGTTCCTACGAGATTCAGTTTGTCATTTTTCACCTTAAATGTATTTATTTTTTAACATTATTTAATACTGCCATGTCTGATAAGTATTGGTGTTGTTTCCTCTGACTGTGATGTCGTATTGCCTAACCCAAACTGGATTGGCATATCCTGCACTTACACAGGTGGAATGAGACCTGCATTATATTCAAAACCAAGTTGTTATGCCTTGTCCTCTTACTGCCACTAAAGGTCCCTTTATTTAAGAGCTCAATTGCGTAATACATACACAAATTTTATTTTAGTATGATATAAATGTAATGCAAGTTAGCAGTCTTTCTGTTAAATGTATTTTCTGCTTTAACTAATTTTTAAACCCATTGCACTGTGTGTGTGTGTATCTGATCAATTTAGAACAATTTTCTTATTTATAGCAATAATTCCTTCACAAACTTTGTAAATGACATCTCAGATCTTGCAGCTAAAATCCTGGAGGGATTTAAACAGATCAGCGTGTTTTCAGTGATGCTCTCCACAGGCTGGACTGCAGCCTAGATGTTCTGTTTGGTGGCCAAGACAATTCAAACGGTGATAAACTGGAGAGAACGGACTCATTTGTTTTCAGACAAAACAATGGCTCCTGTGGCAGGCAGATCTTTGTCAGCTGGTGCAGGAATTACATCCTCAGTTTGGCCTTTGTAATTACAGTGTGATTAGCTCACAAATGACTTCCATTGTCCTGAAAATCAAAGCGCATTTTCAATTTTACCGTTTGGTGAGGTTTGGTTGGGCGGGGATTCAGCTCTGTTCTTGAGCTTAAACTAGTCAAATGACAGATTGGCAGCCCCGGGTGTTTGTGTTTATAGTTTGTGTTTCTGCCTGTTTGTGTAAGCAGTAACACGAGAGAAAGAGGTGGACTTGGAGAAGTGCCAGACACAGCGGTCAGTGTTTCTCTGCAAGGTGATCGGACCGCGGGGGACAGGCAAGACGGCCTTTCTCCAGGCCTTTGTGGGCCGCAACGTTGTGGTATGGCACCATCTGCTAGTCTGGAGCTGAAAATCTTAAATGTTGTACTATTAAACTGTTAACTTGATTTTTGTCTCTTGTTTTCTACAGAATAAGGGAAACTCCAGCAGTGCCTTCTCCCCCTATGCCATAAACACTGTCCAAGTCAACAACCAGGAGAAGTACCTTATTGTAAGTAGCTCCCATCCTGATCTTAAAGCTGACCCTTACCCTCTGACCCTGACACTAAAGCCAGAGCACCACTCTTCTCCTCCCCATGCAGCTCAATGAGGTGGACGTGGAGGTGGAGTTCTTGAAGGCATCAGACGCCTCCTGTGATGTTGCTTGTCTCATGTACGACACCAGTGACCCACATTCCTTTGACTACTGCGCCAGTATATACAAGGTCAGTCACAGAATGAATACCATGAATACCAGTGGTCGACCATTAATTATTATTCCAGTTTTCATTTGTAACGATTGATATGCACGCAGTCTGGTTTATTATGCAGTATCACGGTGCACGTTTGTGCCGTTAGCAGTTCCTACTTCTTGTTTTTGTAATTATAGCAGCAAATTTGTAGCGCTGAAAATTACTAC